>OX243840.2:617812-1235625 GCA_945859575.2 Herminia tarsipennalis | reverse complement strand
CTAGCAATGTGGGATTGAGTCCCACATTACTAGCAATCTTGTTAACCCCTCCAGCTAAGCTCAAAGGCTTGTGTTAGGAGTGGGTTCATGTCGGTAGTATAATGGGTAGGATTCGAACCCGCGACCTCACGATTGCGAGACCGATGCCTTAGCCATTAGCTGATGCGAATAATAAATATCTTAATGATAGCTATGAAAGGAAACTAAGATGACATTGCATTTTTAGTTGTCTGATTATTTTTGTTCGTGCACTATATATTAGACCAAACGATTCACATACAATTAGTCGAGACAGTCGTATATAACTAAAGACTTTTATCTGAAAGAACTTTAATGTTTGCATAGAATCAAAAGTCCGCGGCAAAACTAAAAAGGCCTCTTTCAGTTGGCAAATGAATGATATCAGTTAATTGAAAGTTCGCACGCGCCTCATTAATTACACCACGCTTTTACGTCAAGTCAAACATCCTGAACTTTTCCTATTGATGGCTTTCAACGTTTCGGCTTTTCTCCCACGGAATTAGAACATCGAACCCGTGGGTCATGGGGCACTGGTCATAGAAAGTGCTGTTAAACCACGCCTAGCGAACAATAGGTGGCGTAACAAACGCAACAATTGCTGAGGATGTGTATACATACTCCTATATCTCGCGATCGATCTGAAGACTTAGGTAGTGATTGTGGCAACACAGGATATGATGTTGCGCGGGCGCGTCGGTTCAATCTAGTTTGAATAGATGTTGTCTGTTTGTTATCGTTGCTTCATACTTGTTAGCATCTATTACTCACTATTGTAAGATTACTTACTGAGAAGTTTTTTTTTACTTAAATTAGGTGAATCCAAGTAACACTGAGTACTGTTTTTTTACATTTTTAAATTCGATGAAAGTGAATAAGCACTTATTATGGCTTTGTATAGTGATCGTAACAATAAGTATCTACTTCACAGTTTGCTATATTATGAGTAGGTAACATTCGCACGTTTCTGACTGTTTATAAAGAACAGCACACCTAAACAAGGATGCATTACTAGGAAAAGGGATCTAGGAAGAAATATTTACTCCACTGTGGTTAGTTTTTGCAATATTTACAGGTAATCTTATTGTGAGTCAGCGCACGTCGCGTGTGGCACAATTTACACGTCCCTGATCGGCGATGAGCGATAGCCGCGACCAATCTGTCAGCTCAATGCCTTCAATACGCAGGGAAAAACTAGACTGTCTTATTCATTCTGTACATTCTCATCGTTTGAGCGGAACAGAGTGGAAAGTTTGGTCTCGACAGATTTACAATGTAACGCTAATTGCTGTATTAATTAAAGTATTGAAGCGATTAAATATGACGTTAAATGTGGGTTTTCACTTGCAACTATGGCAATTTATGTTGTGTATACAGGTTATTAAAGTAAAAAAGAAAGTGCTAATAATTGTATTGCCGCAGTGGTACTGTCATTACCACTGTCGCTGAATATGTATTTAGGTATATCGTTTATGATCAAAGTTCTGGTGCAAGAATTGTGAACCTAAGGCAGCTTAACTTGACGCAGAAAATTGAGAAAACCCGAACATAAATAGAAGGACGCCAACGCCAGGGACGGAAGAAAAGGGTGAAGGGGTGACACCATACCCGTTTTATATTCTTTACTTTGGGCGGTATTTGCGCTGATCCACATTTAGGTACAACTACGAGATGCAAGTGGTGTCCGTGACTCAATGTGGTCTAAGCTAAGCTGCGAAGCTTAAGAAAGACTATGCACGTGTAATATAATGCTCGTTAAGAACTTGAGTATAGCGGTACCTGTATATAGTGGCGCGATGGTTTCTACAGGCGGCGTCAGCCTGCTCGATGAGCTGCGCGAGCGCGCGCGCCTGCTCGCTCAGCGTCAGAAGCTCCAGCTCCTCGCGCCCCAGTTTGTACTGCAGCTCCGCTTGCTGGATGCGCGTGTCGATGTTCCTGCAAGCAGCAACACGTTCATAATAATCTGCATTTTAGGCAAGACTGCTTGGGGTACCAACGGGCCATAACCTACCGTGCGGGCCCGGCCAATGGGATTGATACCATCATGTTCCCTTTAAACAAATAAGGCACAGTCTGATATAAACACTAATTGAGTATGGGCTAATGCCTCTATCTAAATTATTTTCCAGGCACTGAAGTAGACATTGGTTGGAAAATAGACTATAGATTGTTATTATAAGTCTTAGAATCGGTATTTAATTTGTACTTTTTACAATGCGTTTGTTGATTATGTATTGAGCAGTTAACACAAGTGATTTCGGTTCGTACTTCTAATAACTTACTCAGTAACATGTGTCTTCTCGAGCCGTCTCCGCAGCTCCTGTATGTTAGCTTTCCTGGTGTCTAGGTCAGTTCGCACGGCGTTGGCGCGCTCCTCCAGCGCGCGCCGCTCGTCGGCTGATAGCGCCGGGCTTGACTCCTCCTGCGAGCTGGCGCGCGAGGCTGTGGGGGACGCTGCCTGCGCCGCCAGGCGCGCTGCGCTCAGTGATGCTGACAGTTGCTTCTTGAGACTGAGAAAATGTGCGACATTATGTACTATGGATAATACACATTCACGGTAAGCCACAGATGCTTTAGGGGCTTGAGGCATGCTTCCTCACTTGCCTCCGCCAGGATCGTCAGGCCAGTTTGGCAACTACTGAGGTATCTTGGGGATGCCTTGGATAGAGATAGGTATCGGTATCAGTATGACTGGCTCGGCATAAACCTGTGATTTTCAGACAATACCGCAATTAGGCAATAAAAAAAAATTGAACCTGTTTTATTTTTTAATTTCACTAAATTAGCAAACCAAGTAGCACCGGGCTTCTATGATGTTAAAATTGTTTGGGCCACACAAAATAAAATGTATTTGCACAGGCAGTTTTTTCTAGAACCTGATTATTATGTGGAAATAATAGTTGTAGGTATAAGTTTGAGGTAATTAGTAGGGTGAGAGATTCGTAACGCCATATTTACCTTTGTATGAGTGAGTCCTTGTCAGTGAGCGCGGTGCGCAGCGCGTCCAGCTCGCGAGTGACGTCACGTGCGCCCGCGCTGCGACGCCGCGATCCCGCCAGCGACACTTCTATACTGGCCATCTGTGAACAAACTATTGTATGTATTTACATTGTCTTAAAAACATATCTACCCCTAAATCGAGAAACAGAGTCCAGTCGTATTGACTGATCACCAATCAGAGAACGCTCGAAACGATTGAGTTTAGCACTTTGAAATTTTGCAAGAGTCTCTGAAGAAGAAGAGAATTCAATCGATACGAAATTTATTTATGGACTTCTTGAGATATGCCCTTGGGCCTACAGAGGTTGTCAGACCCCAGTTTGTGTAATCCAGGAGTACTTATAATCAGCCTGAAAAATTCCACGTTCATTCGCTAATAGCCAATTATCATAAATACGAGTACTACCAGCCGACTATGTCGACGCACCATAACTTTCCTTTTAATTAAGTCGCTAAACTTTAGCGATCTAAGCTTAGTAGTGCAGATATTATATCGAAATCCGGTAGTGTTGATAAATAAATATCGATATTTTTATCGGTACATTTCATTCAGTGATAATTCAAAACAACCAATATCAGTTATAAATGTTGATAAACTTTCGCGATTTGTACATATTATTCTTCTAATATATAAAATTCTCGTGTCACAGTTTTCGTTGCCATACTCCTCCGAAACGGCTTGACCGATTTTGATGAAATTTTTTGTGCTTATCCGGTATCTATGAGAATCGGCCAACATCTATTTTTCATACCCCTAAGAGTTTGTTTGTTTGTTTGAATGCGATAATCTCAGGAACTACTGGGCTGCACTGAAAAAAATATTTTATTGTTGGATAGCCCATTTATCGAGGAAGGCTATAGGTTATAACATCACGCTACGACCAATAGGAGCGGAGCAGCAATGAAAAATGTTATAAAAAAAAGGGAAGAAAAAAGGGAAAATTACTATCTATTATTCATGCCCCTAAGTGATAAGGGTTGTCCACCCCTAACATTTATAACTATACTATAATATTAGAAGAGAGAGAAGAGTTTGTTTGTTTGTACGCGATAATCTCAGAAACTACGGGTTCAAATTGAAAAAAATATTTTACTTTTAGATAGCCCATTTATCGAGGAATGCTATAGGCTATAAAACATCGCGCTACAACTAATGGGAGCGGAGCAGCAAGTAAAAATGTTTGCAAAAATGGGGAAAATTTACGCAGACGAAGTTGCGCGGGTCAGCTAGTGATAATATATATATATATACTACGGGTCTTAATCGCGTTAATAATTTACGGTAAAATATCTTCTTTATTGCCCGACGTTTCGACCGTATTGCAACGGTCGTGGTCACGTGTAGACTACCCGTATTGCAATGACCGTGGTCAGAGTTAGACTACCCGTATTATTCACGCGATTAATATTTTCACAATATCAGTCACTTGACAAAAATCTACTTAGAGACTTACGAAGAAAAACCTTATTGTTATAGACTATTCGTGAGGAATATAGGTGATCTACAAAATGGGTTATCCAAATTCGTGTGACGTATCTTATAAACATTTATTTGACCAGCATAAGCATTCAAACAACCCTATTACCACATCGTGTTTCGCAAGAGAAATACCCAACATAGTATCTTAAGTATAGATAATATCAATTATTAAATCCCGATATAACTTATACGATAACTTGGATATCTTTTACAGCCGTTTCTACAACTCTAGCAGTAATATACATCGGTTAAACATTTGTTTAGTGACGTATCCGACGCGCCGAGTTATAGCTTTTGAGTACGCCGACGTTTTATGTGACAGACCAACTGTTTGTACGTTAAATACCATTTAAATTGCTCGTAAAGCTAAATGTTTATGTTGTCCTTAGCATCTAGGCTCTTTGTGATAATGTAAGGGTAAATACTTTGTAGACATAATTTCTTATTAACCGCGATTGGTTGATTGATTCTTCTACCAGTCAAGCTACTAGTTTTTAGTCGAATTATTATTGTACCTATATATTGCAATAAATCATATAAAATTGCTATTTAAATCTGAGTCTTGTTAATAGTGATGCTGTATAAACATTTAATGTTTTGCATTCGAGTATAAAATGCTAGCGCGCGTTAATGTCTTTTGTTCCTTCGACTTCCTGCGCGCGCGCACGCCTCGTTCCACACGGCAGAGTCGCTTGCCAAGGAGGCGAGACGAAGCTAACTTTTCGTGTGTATAATAAAAAGATTTTATCTTTAAATTAAAAAGATTTTTTTCTCTAAAAGATTGTGGTCCCACATTACTACCAATCCTGTTAATCTCTCCAGCTAAGCTCAATGGCTTGTGTTAGGAGTGGGTTAACGTCGGTAGTATAACGATTGCGAGACCGATGCCTTAGTTATTAGGCTACCGCCGCTTCAAAATGAGTATGGTTATATACTCATTTTAAAGCGGCGGTATCCTAATAGCTAAGGCACTAATACGAATTAATTCTCTGATGCTACTAATTTTATATCGATTTTTTGAGTGAGTTACTTTTTTTACTGAAAAAGTAATATATACTACTGATCGGATAAAACTTTACAGCAATTAAAGCCTATACATAAGAATAATGTATGCTAGACTGAAATGTAGCGATAAATAGTGAGATACAGATTTGGAAAAAAGTTTCAGTTGTTTTTCCTTTCCACTACGGATAAGTTTACATTACCTAAAAACAATGACCACCCACCAAGGTAATATAGACACATTCAAGTACAACTTTTTAGCTAAACTTGACGATTGGGGCATAACAACAGTCGTAAACGAAGTTTGTACAAATCACTAGTTTATGGACTGTGTTCATCCCAATAAGGAAAGAACCAGGTAATTTAACCCATTCACTTTAAGCCGATAAATTAAAACATTTTGTTACCAGAATACTAAAATACGCAAGTAAATGGCTATAAATTATATATAAACTTCTTGTTCATAATATTCTAGTGAACGGTATTTTAACTATAGCTATAACGAAATCTTTGTGTGAAAAAAACGGGTTGCACTCCGGGAGTGTCGGCAGAAGTGAAAACTTACATAGACCCCGTAAGGGCGCTGCAACAACCGACATAATAATAAAAAAATATCAACCAAAACAAAAATAAAATAAAAAAGGGAAAAAATAATCGTTACTCGAACTCGAACTGGGGTTCTGGTTTCCCACCTAAGCAATAATAACATTGTAGATGGTGGTGAATTTTACCTTCGTATTCTAATGATATTGTAGCAGTTTTTCATTGCTTCCCCTACGTCCCAATTTTCGACCAGGGTCACGTGATCTACGAATTATATAAAATGAGATAAGTAAAAACTTTTTGAGACTCATTAGATCCCACAGACAAACTGTGTAAACAGTTTTATGGGACAATGATATTGTATGTATTTATGATGCATGTTTATTAATATTCAATAAAAAAAAAAAAAAAAAAAATACGAACAGGGTCATGTGATCCTGACGCGAGTTTAACATTTAACCATACCAAAAAAAGTGCACAACGCCGCTATAGAAGATTTCATTTAAAAAAAAAAATCTATAACTTATACACATTTAACAACGTTATAGTTCCGCCAAAGTGTAAAACCAAGTAAAACAGTTTCTTGGTAGAGCAAACTCCCTATGGTGTGTACAATTAATGTGTATTCTTTTATTTTCTTGTATATTCTGTTATACCCACCCAATCTGTAATACTTAACAACCCCATAATTTTCAATAAATTACCTGACAGTTTGAAAACCTTACAATTGGCCCAATTAAAAAAAGCATTACATAAACTACGCCTTGATTTATATGACTTTTTAAGTGACATAATATTGTAATTTTTTATTTATTCTCATGACTTGTTTCTAACTGTAATACAATTTAATTATCCAATGACATGTACTAATTTGTAATTCAATGTTTTAATAATCTAATTTAATATAATGCTCAATATTTGTATGTCTGGATGACAAAACGTAGTGCAACAATATTTATTTATAAGACCACATTGTATGTATTTACCTATGTTTTTACAAATAAATTATTTGATTGATTGATTGATTGAATCGCACATAATACAATATACCTACGTAATGCTACGTAGGTACCGTACTATGCAGGAGGGTATAAAAGGATTGAACTTATTATTAACTTATATGTACTAAATCTTATACTACATCAATAAATATACGTTATCCTAAAGTTTGTGATTTTTTTTCTAATAGTTGTATTTTAAACCTATTTTTAAGAGATCCTTTTGTTAAATCCCTATTTCTCAATTCAAGTGGTATATTTACTATTTTTGGAACCAAATATATTCTACATCTTTTGCCAAAATAGTTATAATAAGTAGCTTTAAATCAAAGCATTTATTATTGTTGCTATTCGGTATCTGTTGTATAGAGCACGTTTTAAATTCTTCGTTACAATATTGTTCTAATGGTATCAAGAACACCACCTTCTCATGGGCTGGCAACATATTACATTCTATGAATAACTCTTTATAATTACTGCTTTTGCAACGAGTTTTTGTATTTTTGTCCTCCAATAGTTTAATGAACCTATTCTGTAATATTTTTATTTTATCTAGGTACGAGTTAAAAGTAGACCATAGCTAGACAGACCGTAAGAAAGCAGCGTGCCTACTAACGCGTAATATAACATACTTAATCGCCCTATATAATATAAAGCTGAGATGGTGAAATTACACAATCTTCTATTCTATTTTGAAAATAGAATGATAAATAAAGACAAAACATTCGGTAGTTATATATTTATTTGTTCATGGATACAATAATTTTTTTATATAACTAAAAAAAGTTATGATAATTTTTAGATCAAAATGCTGTTTAAGTGAAATCAAAAGTTAGAGTTACGGTGAAAGTGATAATAATGCACATCATAAGTTTACAATAGCAAGTCATCATAAGAAGCATTCCTCCATTACGACCCGAGCAAACCATGGGAACTCACGAAAAGCAAACAGCAGTTACATTAATGATCATAACGTACTTTTTATATTAGAATAGTATTGTCTTAAGAAATAATATTTATTTATTTCGAAAATAAACAAATAAAATAAATGACGAAACTACAAAAAAAAAAATATAAAATCTTAGTAAGTATGGGGTATTTAATTATGCATAAAAAAGTATAGGTCTATTATTAGATCCCTGTAGAAGTCCTTAACTACAGGTGATCTAAAAGACCATAATTACTAACTTGATGACAACTTGTTGCAGTAAATTTTACTAAAGTAAAAGCAAATTTCATTATCTTATCTGAAACATCATAAAACTCGTTTTATAGCGTAAGTATAGATGTTTATATGTTTGAAGCAATCAAATGCTTCAGTAAAAAACTTTTATAGTGTAACATCAGCATAGTAGATCGATCTTACGGAAAAGCTTAATTTATGTACTTACAAAAGTAATTAATTTTGTTATTTTTTTTGTAGAATTGCGTTTGACCAATTACTCGTTATCATTTAAAGAAAACATAAAGCTTTGTTGAAGCCCCTGTGAATACGGCGATAGAAACAGTCAGACAGATCAGCCGCGAGATTGGCGTGGCTGGGAATGCAAAAGCGAGTATATTGGACTGATTTCGTTTAAGTGGAGCGAATACGAGCGAAGCGAAGCGATATAATGATAACTACATGATGAAACTTCAAAAAAAGTAAAATTAGCTGCCAGTAAAAGTTATAAGGCTTTTGTAAAAACTTTTTTAAATTAATGAATATCGTGATATTCGTTTGAGGTCAAACTATCATTCATACTTAAATAAATAATAATAATAATAATGTTTATTTATTTTTTTTCATCACAAAGGTCATCATGTACAAGCAAACTTAGAATTAGGGTGATTTTCACTAAATTACATGTCTATGATCCCCTGTGAGAGGCTGGAGTTTATACTAGGGAAACCCCTGTGTGACAGATCTCCAGGCCCCCAACCTAGACTCATAAGATATACCTAGTTGCTTATCTGGTGATTTTGTATAAAATTCTTAATCTAGACAATTATTATAGACTTTTTTCTATCTGCTGAATTTAAGGTAGGTAAGGTAGTTATAACTTGTTTATTTACACTTTGTTTCTATGCGTGCGCATGTGTGTGTGAATACATACGTGTCTATGTTTATAGATAAGTTAGCACGTATTTATAGTTCAGTCTGTTTGTCAGTCCGTTCCCATCCATTGTGTATAGTACCGCTACAACACCCTTTTTTCTCACAAATTATCTACGACTAGCGCATATGATACAATTTGATAAGAACTTAGATTTACTCCCTCTGATTGAATACAGTCGGCTAAATTTAGAAGCTATTGTTAAAATGTGGGATAATGAACTTTGATTTTTATTTATTATGATACAGTTGCGATATGTGATGTAACTTTAATTGATGTTTACGAGTTATTCTACAATGAACATTCCCTGAATCATTTTAAAGGTGAGAATATTTTGATAAATAAGTATTTGTTATTTAGACAGATAGACGCTGTTGGTATTTTTTTAATCCATTGGCTATGTCGTGAAGTTGTTTTAAACTTGAATTAAAATCATTACTAGAACTGTCCAACTGAACGTTAGGTACGTTCAGTTGGACAGTTTGTCTTTAATAAATCGCTCCAAAGCGTACACATGCATAAAATAAACAAATAAACATAATAATATACATTTTCCTTTTAATTATTAAGCTATAAACCGTTTTACTATTAAACTCTGATCGGATGAGTATGAGAAAAACATGAAATAATTAATTATATTTTTTGTGCTCGGGCTAAATTATATTAATAATAAGCTATAAAAGTTATTAATTTCTTACTTATACCACGAATTCCGGTTATTATTAATAATGATATATAATTATTAATAATTTTTAACTAATTACACTTACCGTAACATATATATTAAATATATAGGATATTTAATTGAGCAATCATTTTCCTGTAATCACTGTACTAAGAGCATTATAATTTAACATAATATATCGTTTACGATTACATCGTTTTTAATATATATTAATTCCAATATGCACATTTGTGCGTGTGTTTAACATAATTACCATGTTATCTAGACGATCTCTGCACCATAAAAAGAGTGATTTCCTTCGATATATTCCCAATTAACTAACATGCCATAAAAGAAAACTTCGCGTGTATGGTGAAGCAAATCTTTCCCACACTCGACTTTCACAATTTGCATGAAAATAATGTATTAAAATGATGTCTTGTTTTTGTTAATATGCAGCAGGAATTAGAACGTAATGTCTTATAGAAAAAAGCAAGGGACACATTTAACGAAATATAATTAGGTAATAGAGTTGCGATCAATCGATATCGTCAGGTCAGGGCTCGGAGGATACTATTTTATAAATTATGTACGGACGAAATTAATTTTAAAGGACCAACTCGTACCCACAGGTGCATAAAGTCCTGCTAAGAAATAACAGATAAACGAAGAACATAAATATAAGTACTGTAACAAATTTATTGGCTCCGAAAATTAATATATCTGTCGGTGTATAGTTACAGGAATAAATGTTCGGTTGGAACCCGTTGATTACGTAGTAGGGCCCGCAGAAGGCTCTGTTGTCGTGCGCCGAACAGGTTCGCGCTGATGCCACCTCAGGGATCACAAGTCTCGCAACATTCAATATCATAATGTTAGTGCGAGAAATGTATTCCGGAAGATTGCCGAGTAAAGTTATTAGTTGCAGTTCAGTTGCAGTTAAGTTTCGATTAATATGGCCATTTTTGTATTCTTGTAACTTTGGGATCGATTTGAATACGCTTGCGTTAAGTATGCGTCTGGAGACCGTAATAACAACATTGTAGTACGATGCGCAAGCGTTTTTAAGATCGATCCCAAAGTTACAAGAATACGAAAATTACCGTTTTAATCGAAACTTAACTGCAACTGCACTGCTTTAAATACGTGAATTGACCCGCAGATCTAAAGAAACTCTTGTTAGTTTTGAGTTCTTGATAATCAAGCTGATTTTTTTGCATAAGTTAAGTATTTTATTGCATACTTCAAATCCACAAAGTAGTAGTCTTACTATGCATTTTTACAAGATAAATGCGGAGCTTTGAAATTGATGCCAGCTCAGTATGCTGCCATTTTCACAAATTAAAAGAAATTCTAATTTGTTTTGTCCTTGCTGTATTAAAATAGGGGAAAAAAAAGGGAGAGAGAGATACATCTATCAATATCAGTTCTCTTCACAAGCGAACTAACATCTACTGATTTGCAGATGGGTTCGCAGATAGAGGGTGGAGTATGTACCGTATAATGTAACAAATACGAGTACTTGTGACTGCGGTAAAACGTAAATAATGATGATACTTTGTAATACCGTATTAGACAAAGTAACACAATGTTGAGGGCGCATGTCCTCGATGTAAGTCGGAAAAAGATGTTAGCGTTATTCATTTGTGTCGCGGCTGTGTGCGCACACGCACTGCGCACGGTAGTTTTATGTTTTGTAACCTTTTATGAGAGTGTATGACTTGCGTTCCGAGTAGGTACTAACATTTCGCTTGTGTTATTTATGAGTTATTGCTTGGATGTTATTTCCTTCCCTTCCTTACACTTTCTTATGTTATTATAATAATACTTGACGTATTAATAGAAGGAAAATAAACGTAACATTAAAACATGACACTGAATAATACATATATACAAAAAGAAAAATAAAAGAAGTATACAAAACCGTTTAGGCGTTAAAGAATTACTCCCCATTGACGTCAACTGGTAACGTGCTTATTCACGATCTTTATTCCGTGTTCGTGGCAAGCCCATGCTAATTGACACATGAGTGCGGTGCTCTCAAAAATGTACGCCGCGCATGCGCGTTGAAGCATTTCTAAGCGCAGTTCGCACGGCAATGTGTTCACGCATGTCGAACATAATTAAACAAAAAAGGGCCACTAATTCAATGAATATTGAGCGCGAAATCGATACAGAATAAATATAATCGATGCGTTTAATCGATCCGGTACAAAAAGCTCGCGGCGAGACTGCGCTTGCGCCGCCACGCCGCCATTACAAATTGTATAATTGAAACCGAACAGTCGCTGCCCGTCGGCAATGCGCATCTCTGCCTAAGTAAATATATCTATTGATACAGAAAAATAAATTTCTTTCATTTGTCCTTTTACTTCATACAAATAGCAAGGATTTTAATGCCATGTATATTATTTTAAAAGTCTATTTCAAATCCTGTTTCTCTTGTCCTTTTTCAAAATTCCCACTATTTTATTTACGCGGCACTCGCATGTAAAAAGTATTATTGAAATGGTTTATGTCTGACTGTGTGTATACTTGTTACGGCTGGACGGATTTTGATGACTTTCATTTATATGACTTCACAGGGTGCAAACTAGCTAATAACTAGATATTGCTAAGATTTCAGATTTAAGGGGTAATCTATACGTATAGGTACAAATCACTTGTCCTGACTGACTCACTGATTCATCAGCGCAAAGCCTAAACTGCTGGCACTACAAACCTGAAATTTTGGCAGTTGATGCCTTTTATATTAGAAAGAAAGAACTTTAGAAAATTCGTCCTCTAAAGGCGTAAAATGAGGATTGCAAGATTGTATGAAACTCAAGATTGTATGATGCGTCGAGTGGCTGAGTGCGAGAGAAACATTATCGTATCGCAGCGTTTTTGCCGCGGAACGTGGCGCTCTAGCTGTGACAGCGCCTCGAAAACGTGACACGCGGTGATTTCGTTACGAGTTGCGACGATACGCTGGCGGAATAACCGCTCGTTCGTAGAGACTACCCTACGATAGAAGAGCGGAATCGTTGTGATTCCCTCGCACGCGGAGACAGTTCCTAAAGGGTTAAAATCATCCACGCGGGTGAAGGCGCGGACAACAGCTAGTTGCTAATATTTGCACAGTTTCGAATCGATAAGACAATGTAAAACTAAGTTTAACTAGTGAAGCAAAAGTAGCGTGTTAAAAATATATTTAATATTCCCCTTTAACACAGGATATGCGACTCGTACTCGTTATATTAGAGACTAGCTGTCCCGCGCAACTTCATCTGTGTAATTTTTTCCCGTTTTTGCAACATTTCTCATTGCTGCTCCGCTCCTATTGGTCGTAGCAATTCGGATCAGTTGTTCCTGAGATTACCGCGTTCAAACAAACAAACAAACTCTTCAGCTTTATAATATGTACTAGCTGTCGTAGTCGTAAATTTTCCCCGTTTTTGCAACATTTTTCATTACTGCTCCTCTACTATTAGTCTTAGCGTGATGTTATATAGCCTAGCCTTCCTCAATAAATAGGTTATCCAACAGTGAAAGAATTTTTCAATTCGGACCAGTTCCTGAGATTGCCGCGTTCAAACAAACAAACTCTTCTTTTCAGCTTTATAATATTAGTATAGATTAAATCTATACCTAACCTAGACTAACTGCAAACTCACCACTTATAGAAACAAGTTACCTAGGTCTACTTTATCTCGCGGCTCGAAGTGCCCCACATTCTTAAGAAGAACTTAATTCCAATAAATGTCTTTAGAAGTTACAGATCCACTGGGTATAAAGAGTTAAGTAATTTTAAGGTTAATGTACACTAATACGCCTCGAGTGGCATTGCCTCCGTTCAGTATTCTTTTTATGAAACTCTCTATTGCAAGGCACTCTGATTAGCTTTGTAATGGCATCGTCAGAGCAAGAATCTCCCAATTAATCAAGAGAATTTATTTAATCCCCTTATCTGTGTGTGTGGCGAAGTACTTTTTGAATGTTGCACATTTTGGTTTAATCTCCTAATAGGTTTTGCCCGCGGCTCCGCCCGCGTGTGTGACAGTTATCACGACAAAAACTATCCTATGTGCTTCCCCGGGACTTAAACTATCTTCATACGAAATTTCATCTAAATTGGTTCAGCGGTTTAAGCGTGAAATGGTAACAGACAGACTGACAGAGTTATTTAAAAAATAATATTAGTATGGATAACTGCTGCCCGCGGCTTCGCCCGTATGCATGATTTTATCCGCTTTTTCGCTTGCGATCAGTAAGCTGAAACATGTGTTTCTTTATTTACAACCAAAGCAATACAAAGCCAAAAATTTTCACAGATCTAAATTCAAATCTAACGGAGTTTCAAACAAAATTGCTACACCTATTTTACTCCCTAATGTGTTGATTTTACAAAAACGCTGAAACACCTATTTCTTTACTTTATAGCATAAAGCCAAATACGAAATTTCACCGATCTAACTTCAAAACTGACAGAGTTTCATACAAACATGCAAATCCTATTTTACCCACTTAGGGGACGAATTTTTAAAAAAAAACTTAATTAGTGGATATCTACAATATAAAATGCATCAACTGCCAAATTTTTACGTTTGTAACCCCAGTGGTTTAGGCTCTGCGTTTACAAGTTTTTCGGATGAATCGGCCGGACTCATTATGGGTACTTGATTATTAAAAAATATTATTACAATGTTGATTCAGGAAACGCGTTCGTCGGACATATAAATTGTATTAGATAAGTATGATATAATTAAGCACTAGACCACTACGTTGTACGTGAAAATATAACAAAAAAACAATTTTTAAATGTTTTGTCTGTTTGTTTGTTCCTAATCTCCTAAACCGATGAACCGGTTTTGGCGAGACCGTTTTTATCATCACGCTAACGTCTTTAGGGATCGGACAGCGTCATCACGGGAATGAAGTCGCGGGTACAGCTAGTTTATAATATCAACGTCACCGTTCCAGTTGCGCGACATAGTAATAAACGGATAGCCGATCTGATAAGTGTACGACAAGCCTTAGGGAGGTTTTAATCAAGAAAAAATATGATGAGACGATATAAACAGAGCTATTATTTGATGTACTTTTTATTATTTAATACTAGGTTTTGGCCGCGGCTTAAGTGACCATTTTGTATGAAGCAGCCCAGCCAATTAAACAGAGATCAAGCCGATATGGCTGAGATGAGCAAAAGAAAAACGGGAATTGACATTTTTCCGTGAATTTTCCCAATTAATTCTCTTCATTAGAACCTTTGGAAATAAACGGATATTTGAAAAAAAGAGAATATCCGCATTGGTCCAACCGTTCTCGAGTTTTGCGCTTAGCAATACATTTGGAGATTCATTTTTAATTCGATTTATTTGCATAGATACTAAAGTCGCGATAAAAATAATATTTTACGACTTATTTTGCATATCTAGACTACCTCTGCGGTGCGGTGGGAGCGTATCTGACTGCTACGCAAGGGGACGTGGGTTCGACCCCCACCCATGATAAAACTTTGTGTGATGAGCACGATGGTTTATTACACGTCTGGGTGTTATTTATCTATAATAAGTATGTATTTAGAAATATCTAAGTATGTTTATCGGTTGTCTGGTTTCCATAGTACAAGCTCTGCTTAGTTTGGGATCGTATAGCGTTGTGTGAGTTGGCCCAAGATATTATTATTATATACCAAACATTTTGCTTAGGGGTTGAAACTACCAAAATTGCCAAAAAGTAAATACATAGTACACATTTAGCTGGCGTTTAGTCCATTGTACTACTTAAGAGCACACACTTGTTCATTATATCTCTTGCGTTGCGTACTTGGCTAGTCTGAACTGAGATTAGCTGTAAGTTGTAGTAAGTAGTAACTTAGTTGCAAGTTATTCTCTAGTGTCAAGTGTATACTCAGCTTTAATATCAGCACAAAAAATATGCATCTCGTTTCTTCTTCCGATAAAGGAAAGAGACAACAATCAAAGATATGGTCGCATTGAACCAGATGCAGCTAAACGATTGGCTACAATAAATAAAGTGTAATAGCGATGCTTGCATATGCATGCGACGACAACTCTACCATGTAATGTGGTATCGGTATCATCTGCATCTAGATTGTAGAGTCAACGGCTTAAAGATAGTTTTAATAAATGCAATGTTGATATGGATTCATATCGAAGACGTTAATTGTATATGTTTAATAAATTATCTTTTTTTATGTGAATCAGTATCATTAAAAATTATTATTATTACTGCATATTAAATATAATATTTAAACACAAATCTTTTATTTACCCGACGTTTCGATCGAATTGCACTGATCGTGATCACGGGTCGACTGATGGCAGCTTAGCGATGTCTCCGTGAGTCGCGGGGTTAACTACCCTAGTTTGGTTTTCATAATTTTGATTAACAGTAATTAATTAACATTATTATTACTTTTACCTAAATTTATTTTACATAACTAAAATAATAACATTATAGAAAAATTATATAATGTTATTATTTGTTTATTTGCAACGGCAGTGGTCACGGGTAGAAATAAACAAAAGTTGTTTATTTCTACCCGTGACCACGGCCGTTGCAATACGGTCGAAACGTCGGGAAATAAACAAAGGTATTTAGCCTTAAAATAAAATATTTACGCGATTAAGACCCGTAGCTTATAAAATTCTATAATGTGTACAAATCGCGAAAGTTTACGAACATATTATATTAAAATAATAACAGTTTGTTTAAAGGCAACGTACACATTATGGCACCAACCATGTGCTACAGAAACTTAACAAACATTTTAATCATGGACACATGGTACACTCAGACTCGGAACAATAATTTGTAGACAAATATGTCAACTAATGCACACAAATATGTCCCGTGTGTATAATATCCATAATGACTGATCGGAGTTTGATGGTAATTTATATATTAATAATATCTTGGGACAACTTACACAACGTCATCTGATCCCAAACTAAGCAGAGCTTGTACTATGGCGACCAGACAACTGATATACATACTTATATATATCGAAATACATACATGTTATAGATAAATAACATTTAGACACAAACGAACGTGCTCATCACACAAAGTTTTATCCTGGGTAAAAACTCGACTCTATCGAAACCACGACCTCCGGCTTAGCAGTCAGGGTCACTAACCACTACACCAACAGGCCAGTCAAATTTACGTTTATCAATGGCTTTATGAGAATTAACATAGACTTATTTTATATTCACCCCTCACTCACAGCACTATAACAATAGCATGCTACCAAGCCAATGATGAGTCTTTGTTTTTCGTTATTTTTCAAACGTACACGTTATGATATGACTACGTTATCAAAATTCATACAAACACACAAAGCAAACGCAGTTAATGCGTACATAAACCTTTGATCTCTTAGTAGCTCTTAAAGGTCTTTAGATAATGATCTTTACATTGTTATTCAATCCCAAAAGCAGGAAAGAAAGTAGCGTGAACATCGAGACAAAACACTGGAGTTGTAGAGCGCGTGTTAATTTTGCTATCTTAATTAGAAAGTGATGATCTCTAGCGAGTAAACATTGTAGAGAGACTCTACATTATCTCTAGATCGCAATAAATCCTCGTATCGTACTCGCATGTACGAGTAGAGTGCGACGTGGCGGCGACAATTTGTCGATGGCGACGCGTCGGTGAGATAGAGCCTGAGTAGAGTTATATTCTATGTAGTATTAGCTGCAAGGCGAGAAATCGTCTATGGTTTTTTTTTTTAAATATTGTTCGCGCAAAGTGATTGTTCTTCAGCAGGGTTGTTTGTTTTTCATAAGAATGAAAAAGTTTTGGCATTTATTTCTAAAGTTTGTCGTGTTGAGTTACAGTTTTTACGTACAATTTTTGTATGGTGATGTAAAATAAATACTTTGCGGTTTCTGGTATTTTTGTACTTAAATCTGATTTGGTCCTACAGTTTTAATTGTCTGTAAACAGGTCGATAGAAAACAATCGAATTCCATAAAATAATTGACGAGATTTGAAAATTTACTGGCTGATTGTACCTTTTTTCAAAAACATAGAACGTGACACAATTATATACAAAAAAAATGGTTACGTATGGTTTTTGATATTTTGGCAAAAAAAAACACACACCTTATAGAACGTACTAAAAATGTACTAATCAACAAATTCTAGGTAGGTAAAGTAACGAGTAAAGTCGACTTCATTTATTTTAACGTATTCATTTAAATGCGAGTAAGAGTATGTATAATAATAACACTGAGCGCGTTGATCTCTTTTGTATTGGGAACGGAAATTAAACATTGATATGGTTGGTTGGTCATATGAATATCTTATAATCATATATTATAACTAACTATTAATATAACACCTGTCCTCTCTAGAAGAAAAAATTATAGATAATCTAGGCTTTTTCTATTGTTTTATATGCACTAATATTATAAAGCTGAAGGGTTTGTTTGTTTGAACGCGGTGATCTCAGGAACTACTGATCCGAATTGAAAAATTCTTTCACTGTTGGATAGACCATTTATCGAGAAAGGCTTAAATTATAGGCTATATGACATCACGCTACAACCAATAGGAGTTGCAAATACGGGAAAATTTTGCGCAAACGAAGTTGCGCGGGACAGCTAGTCCGTGATATATCTATAAAATCTGTACATACCGGACCGTAAATATTAGGATATTTAAATTTGATAAAAATAGCTAACCATTATATTTTACCTCACCTTCCTGTTATACGTAACAATATTACATAACACAGAATTGTGTAACAACCACTATACCATATTTAAAGCAAATAAACTATTTGAACTTGAGAGTCCTGAAGTTCTCGTATTACCTAGTTTTAGCTTCATAAAACCAAAGGTGTAATCGAAAATGTTTACGTTAATTTACAAACAGATAGCTGTTTCCGCTCTCGTATGCAGATCGGTTGTTATAGTTATGTGTTACGGGGTCACTGACCTTGGCCTCCAGAGACTCGAGGTTGTTGACCCCGCCCGCCTCCAGGGTTTGCTGAAACAAACAAACAAATTATAAACATGTTTGTATCTCGGCCTTGAGACGTTTGCGGAATTTTGTATATACTTGAAAGTGAGCTCGATCTGTCAAGAACCTTATAACTAAAAAGATTCAAGATACCTGTAAAGCCTTCATAGTCATGAGGTTTAGAGGTTTATGGGTTTGTAAATAAAACAAATAATCAGGACCCTAACTTGGCTTGCACACCCAGCCATTCATTGATCCATTTATTTGGCAATGATATGGGAAATAATACAAATTGATATGGGAATCTTAATAGTGACATGTAATTTTATGTATCACTCTATCTATTCAACAGTGTTACAACAAAATCGTAATGTCAATATTTCAATTAATTGTCAATAGATGGTTCAACAATATCATTATGATAAGATGCATCACAATCAGTTTAGGAATGTTACAACAAAAACGTTACAAATTGATAAAGATTTATAATTTATAATAGAAGAGAATTTGTAGTCCGCATTACATATTTTTGTCCGTCACGTGTTTATTATCATTATCATGCCGTTTGGGAGGAAAAATATCACAAGTACATGCACACTGAAATTGTAGTACATGATCAAGACTATTTGATGGCCAATCATGAATCTCAGCCCCAAATAAACCTTATATCTAATGCCGAGGTAAAACCCTAAGATGACTAGACTGGACCAGCAGACAGAGCTGGATTCAAACTCAAACTCAAATATCTTTATATTGTAATCTTTATATTGTGTTTGTAAACGTCAAAAAAATACATGATAATATTAAAATTTGTTTAAAAAAACGAAATTAAGTTAGACGGCAGTTCCGAGTATTAAGCTCATGAGAAGAAGCTGACAAGAAACTCATGGGCTTCTTTTTTAAAATCACGAGGTTAAATTACAATAATGATTTTGCTAAACGAAACAATATGTTAGGTAAAAGTCTATGATCATAATACAACGATAACTAAAAAAGTAATTACACAACAAGTAACTTTAAAAAATCTCAATAAATAAATAAATGAAAAACGACTATTCAAGAAGCATAATTAAAGATCATTTTAAGTATCACTTTGAGATCGCAGCGCTTTTTAACAGCCCGCTACATGTAGTTGTACAGTAGAGATCCGGCTCCGAGTTACGGATCACGATCGTTGCGCACGCGCACACGTGTGCAACAAACAGTCTTCATTTGCATAATATAACCCTCTCAGAGATCGTGGTGCTGGGCGGGGGAGGGGGGAAATACCGTCGAACAGCTCAAATATAAATAATAACGTTTAGGCCAAACCAAAAAAAAACTTACACAACCAAAATGACAATGACAACGACATGACAATTAAAAAGTTTATCTGATGAAATTTGAATAACATTTTTCGATCTTACTTACATAATAATAAAAACAAATGAAATAATAAATCAAAAATAAAAATAAAAAAGGGAAAAAAATAATCGTTACCCGGACTCGAACTTGGGTCTTCTGGTTTTATCTTCTGGATCGCCCGATTTCCGACCTGAGCTATAATAACATTGCAGAAGATGGCGAAATTTACCTTCGTATTCTAATGATATTGTAGTAGTTTTTCATCGCTCTCCCTCCGTCTTACGAATTTCTGATCAGAGTCACGTGACCTACGAATTTTCGAACAGGGTCACGTTATTCTGACGCGAGTTTAACATTTTTTACCCATACCAAAAAAAGCCGAATCCATCAAGCTGTTTGGGCTGTAGAACGTGCCGAATACATATGCTCAAAAAACCATCCTTCTGACGATAGGGTCAAACAATCCATTTGGAATTTCATATTTTTCCGTTTGGTCTGAACTGCCCCTTACATTTTATGAGAACGTAGGCTTCGTTATAGAGTTTATAGTGTTACCACGAGGCCGGGTGGTAACCGCTTTATGGCGATGTCGAGTGACTCACTGAGTTAAGCAAAGTTGTTCGTCGAGTTTATAGAGATCATCAAGTTAAAGTAATCTGTTTATTTATAAAAGGTAAAATGGACAGATCACTGAACATACTGTTATGTCAAGATGCTTGAATTTTCAGATTACTTTTCCGTCAAACACATTCATAATTCAACTTGGAATAAATGCGTTCAAGCTTAGTAAGTACTTGACTTACCGATTTACCTTATGAGTTCCTTAACATTAAAACCGTGTAGCACGTGCTGCACTGCTTGTGTCATCTTTAAGGTAAAAACTTACCCTAACATAAACACGTTTATTCACGTATTGAATTGTGAAGGTATATGCTACGCGTAACGTGTCTGTTTTGGGAGGGCTTTGAACCCCCAAATGCCGGATTGCCTTAATGCCGAAATCACCGTTGTCCGTGAATAAGCGTAGCACTACAACGCAATGCATGCACCTTATGTGTGTTGGTAAAAAGCACACCTGTAAAGGATTATTCTGATGTACCATCCGGGCAAGGCTGTGAGCAATACTTAGCCTCATTTAATTGATTATTACAATGTACGCTTTAGTTATACGTGCAAGTGGACCAGCGTAGGCGGCGCATGCGATTCTAAAAAGATTATAAGACTACGCCGCTCACAGACGATTGGAGATCAGGAAGCGGAGAGCGGAAGGCGATAGTATCGCGTCCTAACTTACGAAGAACACTATTCTATTTAGTACTGATTCGGTAGCTTGTCGCAGTGGGAGTGCATGCGGCTATTGTCCAAAATGTTGTGGGTTCGATTCTCACTCGGGACACCACTTTGTGTGATTCGCAAATGTTGTTCCGAACGTTCGTACTTTTTGCCCATGATATTGTATGTTTGTAAAGTCTACCTAAACACAAGGATGTTGTTTTCAATGACAATTTGATTTTTTTTTAAATCGGACGAATAACAGAAAGGCAGGATATCGGGCAAAGAAAATCGCACTCAATACATTACCCGCTCTAAGTGTAACCCTAGCCGATTCACGATTATCTAAACACATGAGCACAGCTCGGCTTTCGCCGTCAGATTTCTCGTGATTAGTAGCATAAAGCCTACGTCCCATTGTTCGTTCCTGACGTACCACATCAACCGTCACAGCCTCAAGGAGTATCCACTTTTACTGTCAAGCCTTTTAAAGCTTTAAACTGCATTATTGAATAACAGCCGCTCAGCGTAACATTCCATTGAATTTGACTTAGAAATGTTTTGTGGTTTTTATATTATGGGTTTTTTAATGTAGATTAATGAGAGCTATAATATCAACGTAAATTAGGCTACATGTGTTATGATGATACGGTAACTGTATGTTATTATATATATTGCCTACTTCTATATATATTACAGGACCTACGGTTTACCTAATCTCAATTAAAAGTGATGTGCTATACCTTAGTGATGTATTATATAAATCATGTCTTTGTTTAAAAACTTGTTAGCAATTTGTTCTTTTTAGTATAATTCGTTTATTTTTAGTTAAGTGAAGTAGTCAACTTTACTGTTTTCTTGAAAGTATATGTTTCAAGAAAACAGTAAAGTAAAATTATATTATTAGCTCGTGAGAGTACCTAATTGTGCTAATTGTGGTAGAAGTGTGATCAGCACGTGCCGGCTTAAGCCATTTATTGAACCTATGCAGAGAGTATTCATAAATATTTGCTTGAAATCGTAGTCGTAAGTACTCGGTTTATATGTTCGACATGAACGTTTATGCAATTTAGTACGGAGGTAGATAGAGTTATGTTCCACGATAGGTCGACATAGCAATGAGTATGAGTTTAGAAGAATAAGGCATGCGTCCCACACCAGCTTAGCGCTGCAAGATTTGTCGTCGGAGGTGTTTTTATTAAAAATAATTCGAAAATTACCATATTGACTGGTCGTGGTCCGTAACTCCATACCTATAGATTGTTTGTTTAATTGGTTTGTAGGGATTAATACATTTTGTATTTATGTATTCGAAATTCCACGCTAAAAGGTCCATTTATTTGTTTTATAGTCTTTAATTGTTGAAACTTCAGGTCATATAATCTCACTTTTAATTTAATGGGAAATTTGAGGAAATTATACACATCGGTTGAACAAGTTTTGAGGTTATAACAGCACTCTCTCTTTTTAATTATGGAGAAGGTTATTAATTTTGTTTGGGATGGTAACGCACTAATGATGCACATTTGTAATATAATTTAGTTTCTATCGTTACAAGAAAAAGTGTTTGTCATTATATAATGCACAACAACGCACTTTCGTTTATTCCGATGTGGTATTCTATGCCATTAGTAGGTAGGTTTTTTTTCAGATTAATGTAGGAATCTCAATATTCGGGGGGTTTTAATCTCTTTGCACGCCTATGCAATATTTCGGGACCAAAAAATAGAAGACATGTGTCACCTATGTGCTGTGAGACCTTCTAAAGTTGATAAAAGAAGGTAAACAGTTATTTCTCTATGGCTGAGCGGTCAAGTTCGTTTGATTTTATGATTTGTAGTTTGTAGAATAGTCGACATCTGCGACAGAGTTTCATTTAAATACTTATTTTCTGGAGCGTTCTTCTCACTCGTCACAAAGTATTTGATCCTGATGAGCAGCATGCAGCTCGCAGGTTGTGGAGCGCGACGCGCTGCTAACTTCACGTTACACTTGCGATGATAACAACAAGCTTATTAACGCAATAATTAGTCGTTTGTCGGCCGCCGCGCGCCGCGCTACTTGGCATAATTGGCAACCGCATTTACGTGATACATTGCAACAAGTCTGTGTGTCTATTAGAATATTCTAAGTACGTCGCTAAGAAGACAAGGTGATAAACTGATAACTCCGAGTTTCGCCTTATAGAATATCGCTATAGTACTACTTAAGTGCTAAGTAAGATCGTTAGCGGAGGCTGGTAAAACTCGAATTGCAGTTGCACTTTTAGTTCTTAAA
Organism: Herminia tarsipennalis; assembly: GCA_945859575.2. Taxonomy (NCBI): domain Eukaryota; kingdom Metazoa; phylum Arthropoda; class Insecta; order Lepidoptera; family Erebidae; genus Herminia; species Herminia tarsipennalis. Next base: position 1,211,952 of record OX243840.2, on the reverse strand, counting down.
AACTGATGGAACGCGCCAAGCAGACATAGCCTAATTAGGTTTGGCACATTGGGCTGAAGGTATCATGATCAGGGTAGCGCCCTTCGCAGTGACTTTCGTCGTTAGTAGCTAAACATCACTGTCAGTCATATTTACCTACCTAGTTAAGCCTAGTGTCCCCTGCACGCTATACTCACGTATTTAGCAGTAGGTACAGTTGCAGTGCAGTTGCAGTTAAGTTTCGATTAAAACGGCAATTTTTGTATTCTTGTAACTTTGGGATCGATCTTGAATACGCTTGCGTCAAGTATGTGTCTCGAGAGCGTAATAACGACATTCTAGTACGGTGCGCAAGCGTTTTTGAGAAAGATGCAGTGTTTTAAATATGTTTGTAATTGACCCCCTGGTCCCGGCTAATACCCATTAGCTACTCATCATGAGGCGGCATACCAAACATGTTATATACTTAAAATGTATGCGAAGGAAAGTATAAAAAAATCTTAAACGGTTCCAGAGATATAAAAAGCAACGACATTAAACGCCGATCGACCACGATGTCGAAAGAGATTTTACCTTCCGAGCGCAAGTTTCTAAACCCATTAACTTAGAAAAAGTCTCATTAGGAAATTAAAAAAGTTTAATGGAGAGACTGTATCGGCACGCGGAAGTGTCTGCGATTCTTTAAATGTTTCATAGAATATCAGCTAAATAGCCTTTTGCGTTAAAGACTTGCCAATTAACATTATTTCCTGGATGGATGAAAAGCAAAACCGTTTATTAGATCAATTCTTAGGTGAAGGCCATGCGGATGAGACATCATCGCTATAAACTAAGTGCAGTAAGAGCTACGTATGTCAGTAAGTTAGTGTAGTAATTATAGGATCCGCCACAATGATAATAAAAATAAGAGCAATAACAAAAGCCACTGACGCTTTGAGCTATGCACAAAAGTTTAAATATAGGTGGGCCGGTCGCATAGCGAGGCTTAGAGACAAAACATGAACTTACAAGACCACCATATGGAAGACCTCAAGGAAAAAGAAGGAGAGGAAGACCCTCTACCCGTTGGGATGACGAGATCAAAAAAGTAGCTGGCTCAAACTGGTGGCCAATAGCACAGGATAGAGAGAAATGGGCATCTCTGGAGGAGGAGGCCTTTACCCAACCTAGAGACCTAGCTTAAAGTATACTAAGGCAACTAGAAATAAGTCATTGTGTTATGTATAGAGTAGTAATAGTCATTTAGAGTTAAGTAATTGTATGTACACCTACCAAGCAATTAGAGAGTAATTTATTTAGTAACTACTTAAGGTGAATTTGTAACTTGATCAAATAAAGCATTTTTTATTATATATTTTTATTGTGATGAAATTGGCATCGTCACTTTTGTGTACAAAAATCAAGAAATGAGAAAAAAAGCAAAGTGCTGACCAGATTCTCTCCTTTCCTTTGCTTCCATCCTGTGGCCAACAAACTATAATGGTTATGACCAATGCGATTAAACAATATCAAGCTTGATAGTCTGTTGTGTATTCTGACTTTCAACTCAGTTATTATCTAAATACAATAAAAACATTTTTTAATTTGTAATTGTGTAAATACAGTTTTTACGTTTTTAAACTCAGTATTTGAGTTGGAAATACGTTTTTTTAAAATATTATATACAAATGCATGTGACTAGCAATCTTGTTAACCCGTCCAGCTTAGCCAAGCGTTGTTAAAAGTGGGTTCTCGTCATTAATATACCAAGTGGGATTCGAACCCGCGATCTTTAGATTGTGAATTAGATGCCTTTACAGATATAAGTTACCGTCCACTTCTCCAGTTATAACAAATTAGTCTTCCAGTGAAAATCTGCTCATCTGATTGTGTTACAATAAATTAAAGTAAATATAAATTATAAAAAACAAGTGACAAACTCACAAAACCTTCCCTGGTCAAGGGTTTTTTCAAGATATGCGGAGTACAAAACGATTGCTTTTTAATTAAAAAATACATATAGATACTTACTTTATTCGTAGTCGACTAAAATCTACCAATCATGTTAATACATGTACCTACTTCTCCAGTAAACCTATAATCCATTATGAATGTTGACTGATAGTATATAATTAAACAAGTGCCGGGACCCTCGTCCAACGTTTACTTGTGAGTACATACAGAAGACGTTAGAAAGTTCACTCTAATGACCACGAACTTGACGTGCGCGCACTCCTGCACATGTGGACAAGTGCACGAGTTCAAATAATGCCTAGTATTACTACTGAATATAGGTATTTAAAAAAAAATATTACCTATTTAAGGGTTTCTGAAGCCGAAACTATGCTGTGTTTTTAGGGTTCCGTAGCCAAAATGGCAAATCGGAACCCGTTATATGTCCGTCTGCCTGTCTGTCCGTATGTCACAGGCATTTTACTCAAAGAGTACTCAATGAATCTTGTCAAAAGGTGTCATGTAGTAGCCGCTACTTAGTTTGATAGCTATATAATAATAATAAATATTTTTAGGTGGGCATGTAACAGAAGCTGATTTTTTTTTATCAAAGCTCAACGTGTGGCACATCATTCGACAGGCTTTTAAAAAACATTTGAAGGTTTTAATAAACTTTTTTGATTAAGTGAATGTTTTAGGAAAACTGCGTTTCTCAACAAAAGAGCGTAAGTGCCATGAACATACGCTCTTCTGCTGATGTAATTGTTCAAGGCTGCGGAACCCTACACTGAGCATGGTTCGACATGCTCTTGCCCGGTTTTTTTCATGTTTATTTTGTTTATTGTTTGGGGTTTAACATAACATAAAACTTGGTTAATAAATTTTGATTACTTATTGCTGCTATAATTTAATTAAATACCGCTGTAAGTTCCATCAAAATCAAGTACAACGATAGATAGGTACAACTTGATCTCAGTTTTAGAACTCAAGTAGAATGGACGTCACAATTGACCAATTCGGTTCACGCGGGCGCTAGCGATCCGCTACATAGAAACATAGAAACTCTCGTTTATACTATTAATTATATCACCGAAAATAGTTTGACAAGTTTTTCATACCATACATTATTTTTAATCACATATTAATATTATTCACATTCATGGATAGGCTCAAGAAAGCAACGACTGTCGTTTCTGTTTTATCAGTCTCATTTAACTTTAATAACGGCCTGTGATTAAGACAGTAGCAACCCTATCGTTTACTGAGACACTCATCGGCGATAACCCACTCGGTGTAAACGAGCTATTAGCATTTAAGTTTGCCAGCTTTAATTATAATTGTAGGAAATGTCTGTTTAACTGATTAATACTTTTTAGTGGCTATTTAAATAGATAATATGTAGTCACTATTAAATAAACATCGGAATGAGGATCCATCGTGTGTAGAATTACAGTATAGGGTTATCAACCGCAGCCTATGCAACCTAGTTGGAACATCAAACAACTCATAGGATCAAGCTAGGTAAGCTAGGATGATTTGCATCTCATCTCACACCTCTCTTAATTATTTAACAGCTCACGACATTTGCCTGTAAAACACTAAAACGAAATAAAACACTAAACAAATAACTATTATGTTCCTTCATATTAGCACGAATACACCAACCTACAAATTTCTATTTTTATTTTTGAAAGACAAATTCCTCATTAGAGTACAAGCCCTGTGTTGGGGACTTTACAAACATGCAAGTCACGGACACAAAGTACACCCAGACTAGGAACAACAATTTATGAATCACACAAAGTGGTGTCCCGTGTGAGAATCGAACCCACGACCTCTTGCGTAACACTCCCACCGCGCCATATATGGAGTGCCCCCTGTAGAAATATTTATTTCTTTACCTATCGAAGTAAGTAGCGGCTTATACAAGACACTTATACTGGAGTATATTTCAATGAATCGATTATTGCAGTGTAGTACACTACTGTACTTTAAATTATTTTCTCCTATTAAACAAAATCGTGCGAATCACCGCTTAAAAAAATATTAAAATAATTCAAACGAATCGTACGAGTTGCCTCTTTAAGGCAACTCATACGATTCGTTTGAATCAAATTAGTGCAAATTTCCGCCTAACCCAGAAATTTAACGCGACATAAACTCCCATTTCACAATAACTTCATCAAACCATATATAATCACTAACTTATAGTTAAATTATTCTCTTTACGACATAGCCTTTTGTCTGGAACCTCGTACGAAGGCAGGTTATGCGCTAATCGGTCTCGGTGTTCATATTAATTGTGTTTGGCAATACAATTTGCTCTCGGGGGAGCTGAGTCTTGTGCCACTTTCATATTACATAGGTAAGTATCGCTATTCACGAATGTGTTACACCTCTTGTTTATAAAATTATGATTATTTTATGCGGGTTTTAAGACATGATGTGTAGTGTTTCGCTCGACATCGACCGCCCGACCGGGGTCCTTATTCACTATGTTTTTTTTCGTTTTTTCGGCTTACCCGCGCGAACTGGCGCATGCGCTCAAAAATGTCCGCGCGCATGCGTGATGCATTTCTAAGCGCAGCTCTCTATTAATCATTATGACAAGATTTTGACAGTTAAAAGTGCGGGCTTGCCGCGAAAACAAAAAAAAGATAGTGAATAACCTGGTGACGTGAAGAAACTGGGACGACCATGGATATGTGTAAGTTACTTTTGGAGTTGCTAGTTCTAGTTCATGGTAAGTATACCATCATCTGAACTGTGTGAATTTTTGTGACGTAACAAGTAATTATATCGCCTTTTAGAGAGTACAGCACAAACGTGTCAGAAAGATAATCCTATAACCAATTCGTTAGCTCTGTCTTCCGGGTATGCGGTCATTAACATAATATGTACACAAATAGCATAGCCCTACAGCTGTCCAGGCAAAGGTGAGTAGAGCCGTCAATTACGTCGATGCGGCGAGCACTGCACATGCGCCGGCCGCACCAGGGGCGAGCGCCCACGCAGCCGGGAACAATAGCAGTAATGTTCGTTAGGATAACGGCATTGCCAACCTCTTGGCAGGTATACTAGCCAGCCTCAAATTATAGCACTAGCTCCTGAAATGGACAGTCTTAAAAGAGGCTTTATGCGAAGTTGCATAATCAATTATTTACGTCACTTTGTTGTTATATAGTAGGGATCTTATTCTTCAATTAGAGTTGTGATAATGGCCGAAACTAAATTGCCATTTCCAAAGCTCCGCGTTTGATGATACTTATAATACGGTAAATAAAGGGTAGAATAAATATATGACACTAGTTAGTATTTCCATATCTGAAAAATGTACTAGATTACCAAAAGAAAAAGGTTTTTTTTAACGTTAACTAGCAATGTGGGAATGTGGTCTCACATTACTAGCAATCCTGTTAACCCCTCCAGCTAAGCTCAATGGCTTGTGTTAAGAGTGGGTTACGTATAGTGGGAAGGGTTGGAACTCGCGACCTCACGATTGCGAGACCGATGCCTTGGCCATTAGACTACCTACATTGTACGTAGCGAAAGTTGTTTTCCAGGGAGGATAAAAACTCAAGAACCAGAGCGAACAAGAGGCGCGACCTCAGTACTTCTGCCCAAGTTGTGGAGAGGTATGGTCTCTGGAATCCAAAGACAGAGTGGCAAAGAACACCCTCGTCCCACATTTTCTATGCATAATCATGATACCAAAATTTAACAAACAAGTTTGAGTGATTTCAGTCTTGTAATAAACCAAGTGCAATATATTTTGAGTCTAGGAACAAAAATTACCAGACAAAGTTACTTTCGCATTTACAATTAGCATCAATAGCATGTAAGTGGTGGTACATGTCACGCTCGATCATAGAAAATATAGTCATAGTTCTATGTGATATTTTTCAAGTTTTTGTTATAAATAAGGTGTGAGATTTCATAGAAATATTAATAACAAGTGATTATTAAGTAAGTACAATAGAAGTGACATATGAGCGTGATTTTGTCGCATACATGTTGTTTAATAGAATAATATTTAGAGAGTAGCGAACGCAGTTATTATGTACAACGAGAAAATTGCAGTTGAAACGATACCTTCTCTTAAGTAAAAATTGAAGTTTAAAAAAAATGTGTATCGATAGTCAGATACATCGCTTAACAAATACAATATTTCAACATATTAAAGCTTAGAAATGAATTGAACAAAATATGGCGTTAAAACTTTTTTTTTTATATATATCTGCGGCGACTGTCTTCTTCTAATTTGAATTTTCGTCACATTGCGGTTGGAGATATTTTTGCTGACCATGGTCCTTAACTAAATGATCTTAAATAAAGATCGTGAAGTTGTTTATTTTTTGTCCGTGACAAGCCCGTGCGAACTGGCTTAAAGATGTCCGCCGCGCGTGCGTGTTGATGCATTTCGATTACAACAAGATTTTGACAGTTCGCACGGGCTTGCTGCAGACACGGTAAAAAAAGAACGCGAAGAAGTTAGTAAGAAATTTTACAAAGTTAAGCGGCCTGTGTAGCAGACTGCGCTTACATAAGGAAACGATATAGGTACACGGCTCCAAGGATACGATAATGCACACCTACGATACTTATATGTAGATACTCAAATAAGTGAAATTCTTAGCTTTAAGGCCTTACAATTTCATGTAATAAATTTGTATGATTTAGTACTCACCAATGACGCAGATCTCTGTTGCTTGTTAAGATCATGTTGGCTGCGGGAGCGGTCGTCACCGGCGTCCGAGAACTGCCCGGACTTGCGGTTGCTGTAGACAAAACAAATATATTGGAAATACGTAAGACAGTTATGTTACCTCATAATTAATGTGCGTTATTTAACTTGGCAAACTCATTTCTTTAAAACCATTATGTAACGATATCATATAGTTAGGTAGGGTGATTCGGAGAGAGATGGCGGTACAGGATATATAACTAATAACCAAAAAATAAAATAATTACACACATGATACACGTAATAACTTCAAGTATTCGTAATCCGAGAAAAACATTAAACAGTGATAAAAATTCCCTTTGTTTTTGTTTTTTAATTCAAAATCAGGGGATGACGTATTATGTCATTCTAAAAACAAATTAAGAATCTATCCCAGACACTATAGATTCTTAATTTGTTTGTGTGTTCTTAATTTGTGTCTGGGGAAGAGCGGTTGCTCTCCCCCAGACTTACCATACCTACAAGACCATGTTAATACATACAGGTTGATTTGTAATACACTTTATAATATCAGTTTTATAAAATTAATATACTCCTACTAACCCTTAATCATCTACCACTTGTTATTAAAGAGTAAAATCGTTGTTTATTGTAAGGTAGACCTTAAGCCTGACAAAGAAACATCGATTTTATTCGGGTTCTCTCAGATGTGTGATAAAAAGTTATTTGACAAAGAAAGTGGTAGATAGTGAAGGGATAATTTGCATTTTTTTTTCAAAAATTATAATACGAAGTTATTTGGTGTAATGTAAAGAAGCCAAGAGCGGGAGAATATTAGTATATCAAAACCCGGGCAAGTGCATGTCGGGCCACGTACAATGTAGGGTTCCGTAGTCCCCCCCCCCATCCGAAAAATGCGGCTTGAGAAGTGGGTATTTTGTTGTTTTTGTTTTATACTCACGTTATACCTACTTAATAATAACTGTCAATGGAATTTGTAAGAAAATTTTATCTGTTACTCATAAACTTGTAAAGCCTACTTAGCTGTGATAGTTTTCTTTTTAATTTCACCATATATACTACTACCGCCTCCCCCCCGGAGGGACGATTGACTCTAACAAAAATTTGCACTTTAAAGCTTAATATTTCATATTGGATCGGTCGGATGGACGGTTTTTAAAAGACCTATCTAATGATACCCCACACGATGGGAAACATGAGAAAAAAAAATGTTTTTCAAGATTTTATTCTTTCACTTTATCGGTGTAAGTAATATGTGTATCCATTACAACCTCCTAGCACTAACAGTGTCTGAGCAAAGATGTGGACGGACGGAAACAATAAGGTGTATAGTTATAATGCAGTCAAAAATATCGTGAAGTTTCAGGAAACTTATATTTTCCTAAAATTAAATACGTGCAAGAATCATGTTTCTAATACGTCGCTTACATTTGACCACACCTTTGTGTTACAAGTTGTATAAAAAAACTATCGTAAAACAAGTATAATATGTAGTTTCGCAACAGTTATCTCGAAAACAAACAAGAAATACAATTATAATGTATCATATTTATATAATTCCGGTTATTTTTACCTTGAGACAACAACTCGGTAACGTTCCTAGTCGTATTTATGACGAATGTCAGTTAGAACAAAGATTACATTACGTTCTGCCATTATGTGCTAATGTTATTGTTTCCTATGGCGTAAGATAAATTATACTTAAAATTTATTAGGAAAATTAGTCATCATTATGTAGGTTTCTGCTAGTATTGAGCGATTGAAATATAGGTAAGGTCTTAGGTCTTAAGGTCCAACGGTGGAATACTTGAACGCCATCAGTTTTAGCTCTCATACTGTCACTGTCACTGTAATGTGAATTGTCGCGACAGAAACATTTCTTAATATGTCTCAAAGTTGTATGCAAATATTCATAGATTTGTGGTGCTGGTCACAAACATTTCTTTATTTAATTTGTTTAAAAGACACATAATTAATCGACTTAATATACAAGGTTATTTTCGGTATAGCGCAAAGCTCAGACACCCCAACAATATTTTTATTTCAAGAAAGTTATAAGTTAAAATATTATAAACCAGCAGAGTTAAAAGCCATTCGAGTTGTATTATGTTCTTCGAGCTATCATGCACATAGCGTCCTGTAGTATGTAATCCATGGTTATTATTGAAAAATAAGTGATGATTACATTGTACATCACATTGTGAACAGAATTTGGACTGTTAGACTGAATAATGAATGAATTAATTAATGATTAATTAATTGATTAATAGAAAATGTAACATGGTTCAAAAACAACCCCATTGGATTGTGTTACTGATTCTGAGCAAACTACTTTCAGGTTTACACTATACCAAGAATAACGTTGTATAATCAAGTTTCAACTAACTATTTTTGACATGATAACGTCATATAAATCGATGACCGGCTACACTCACGAAAAAGTGTGACGTCACCGTTCCACGTTCGTTCCGCCTGCTGATAGGCTGAAGTATTGTGGCCGGCGTCGCGCGTCGGGTGCATGCGCTCGCTTGTCCACTAAAGCTGCCACAGGCATGGTTATTTATTCAATGTCGCGTTCTCACATAAAATTATCGACGTAAATCGACTTTACAGACATCCATTTTTTTTATTCTAATTTTTATTTTACAACTTTATCGGTAAATTACAGCTTTTCAGTACTAAGGGTTTTTGAGCTAACCTGGAGACAGACAAATGGACGGACGAACATAGTGAAACTATAAGGGTTGCTTGTTTACGACAGAACCCTAAAAAAATACAAACCGTTGTTCATTAGTACGGATCTTGCCCCACTTTTGTAGTTTATTAGGTACCTACTTATTTAACTTGTCATTGTCATTCAGCCTTGTTCTTAATGTTATCTTAATCTTATAATATCTAATGTTTATTTATGTATGATTGTCAAAGTTCTCTTAAGAATATAATCCGTTTAGTAGTTGAGAATTTACTTGCTAAACAGAACGACTTTTTAACAATGAGAAAATACTTTTTATTTTTTTATGATATAATAAAAAATGTTTAGTTATTATGTATTGTAGGCGAGTGTTGTGAGAACCGTTTCTCATCGTTGACATTTACAACAATTGTTTTCAGCTTAGCTAATAGGTATATCGTAATTCATAATAATTTAAGTTAGCCTAACAAGGTTCATTTGAGATTATGAATATATACGAGTAATTATAATTATGCAAATATTGCAACATACTCTTGTGAGAATTCAACATCCTTCCTTAAATAATACCAGCGAAAGTGTCGGCTTTTATTTCTCATTCATGGTATTTAAATTTATATTAAAGTTACATACTTAGTCTTGGCTTCGCACAGGTGCATATTGACAATCTGTCCAGCTAAACTGAATACACAATTGTTCTCATCACACATAGATTAACTCTGAGTGAGAATCGAACTCAAGATCGAGACTCAGTATTTGAGGTCGCTAACCACTAGGTCAAGAGGTCATTCTAGCAATCAATTGCACAACTACCTAAGTAATATCAAATAATATCTAGTGAATTAATAAAAACAAGAATCAATAAATGCAATTTACGTAATAATGCTGCAATTAGTTTCAGAAACCTAGTGATAATATTGAGTAAAATTAAGAATTATATAAGGGAAACTTTACACGAACTTTCATTTTTGTGTATATAAAATGCCTTTTTTTATTTCTCGAACTTTAATATACTTTTATTATTATTATTTTTATTTATCTAGTTTTCTACAGTCTGCACCTACATATTCTTAAGTTAACATCACCCAAAGGTAGACTGGCAGAGAATGCTTTTAGCATCAAGTCCGCCTTTGTACTCTATTTGTACATTAAGTGTTAAATAAATAAATGAACATACAAATTATTAGGCTTAAGACAAAGGCTTAGACACAGAATTGAAAACAATTACGTACAGACAATCAGCCTTATAACGTTGGTACCCTCTACTACGGGGGGGGGGGGGGGGCGACACGCTCACTTGAAGCACACACTCCCACTGCTATGGTAGGGTAGGTCCTACCATAGCTGTGAGTAAGGAAAGTCCATAAAGAAAACTTTATCAAAAATTAAAGTTTGGCAACAAGGCAAGTCTTTATCCATGATAGGTAGGTTTTGCATTTAAAAACGTCTACTTCTCATTATAATTCAGCACAAAGCTCTATTTTTTATTCACACTGACAGATAAGACATTTCATGAACGATGTGAGAAGTTGTAACGGCTTAAGTGTTCATAGACGATTCAGCTTCTCACATCGTTTATTACCTTAGCCTTTATTACGTAGACTTTTCTCCGAACACCATTCACCATTAAGTATCATATTTCAAAGTCATCGCCGAGCAGATGTTATCTGCAATGGTTGTTTATACCTAATATTAATATGTTCGTTATGCTTTGTCGCCCACACGTTCACAAACACCGTTCTAAAATGGTAATTGAATACATTTCCGTGGCCACAGGCGAAGCATTTTGATATCATATTCGTTGTTACAGGTTACAATTTAAAAGCCAATAAAAGCAGATAAAAGCACAGAGTTTTCAAAGTTTTACTAACCGAATACTCGGTACTGTCCAGCTGGTGAAATGAACCAATAACATTTATATTAACAAACTAAATATAACGATATAAAACTTTTTAAGCATTTTAATCTCTCTATAACTCTACATAAACGCCGCGATCTCAGTAATGCACGAACTGTACCTATTATTAAATTAGATTGAGTAATAAGTATCTATGTTTTTACAGGTGAAGCAACCGGAAAAAACTAGTAAAGTGAAGGTTTAACCTGCAGGCAAGCTTCCGATGCGCGCGCCGTCCGCCGCTGATCATAGACAGCGTGCTCATCACAGCGGACATAGCGCCTCGGTGATGCGATCATGTGATCTGAAACAATACAACAACTAATTAATGCTGGTTCTAAACTGTCTAAAGAGTTCTTAGGTTCGATTAATGGGTGGAATAAAGCTTTGTGAGATAATTGATGAAACGGCGGTAGCCTAATGGCTAAGGCGCGGGTTCGAATCCTACCCTTAATAATACCGACGTGAACCCACTCCTAATACAAGCCATTGAGCTTAGCTGGAGGGGTTAACAGGATTGCTAGTAAATCCAAAATCCCGCATTGCTAGTTATCTTTCAAAAAAAAAAAAATGTTGTGTCCGATTTTTGGTGTAGATATTTTGTATAACTACGCTAATTACCTACACCCCACGAGACAAGGAAGGGACTATACTGCGGCATCTTATACTTACCTACTACCCATGCAGTATCTCCGCATAATGAGGTACTTCAGTTTTCAGTTTTCTCAAAAGACCAAAGTAAGTTTTCTCAACATTAAACACTCAGAAACATACAGGTATATTAAGTTAACTTGGTCATGAATAACCAAATCTAATAGCTCATTTTTGCACTTCCTGATTCACATGATCTTGAATTTAATCTGTCGGTCCGAATCGCGATGATATTGTAAAGCTTTCCAACTAAATTGCACGAATGTTGGTTACGATCAGACTGATACAGCTCAAGGTCGACTCCTTGAGTTACAAACTACCCTCATTCGAAACGAATGCTTAGGTTAAATAACACATAAGCTTATGGACCGTATATGTATAATGCATGTATGTACTCGTACAATCTGCTAAGCCTCGCCTCAAATGTAGATATGAATATAAAAAGGACACTTTAAATATTCAAAAGGAATCCTTAAAGAGACACTTTACGAGAGGTGCCAGAGTTGCTGGCTTATGCTCATCTGCACATTGCAGTGGTTCTACCATACATCTTAAATTCACTTTAATAAACAAAAAATAAGTGCGCAATACATAAATCCATCGCAATTTCCCTCGATAATCGTGGTGATTTAACACTGACTAGGGGTGTCGCAACTCTGCTATTACCTACTCAGACGCGACGACCGAAATACAAACAGTAATACATTGCGTGAAAATTGTCTTCAATTTTGAAAGACGTGAACTATTGGCAGTTTTTTTTTTCTCTTTTTTTATTTAGGGGCTTTTATCTTAAAATCACCGGTGATAGCTTCAAAGCTTACAGAAATATTTAACGAAATTATCAAAACGGAAAAGATTCCTAAGGATTGGACCAAATCGACCATTATACTATTGCACAAAAAAGGTGACAAAGGCGATATAGCAAACTATAGGCCCATTAGCCTAATGTCTAATGTTTATAAAGTATTTTCTAAAATTATACTGTCAAGAATAGCCAACACTCTCGAGGAAAATCAACCCAAAGAACAAGCTGGATTTCGCCGAAATTTTTCAACCATAGACCATATCCACACCCTTAGACAAATATTACAAAAATTCAAAGAATATAACAAGATTTACTATCTGGGTTTTGTTGATTTTAACAAAGCATTTGACACACTAGAACATGGGTATATCTGGGATGCATTAAAAACACAAGGGGTACAACTAAAATACATACGGATACTCCAGAATGTATATACCAAGAGTACTGCGCAAGTAAAGTTAGAAGGTCTTGGTGAGGAATTCCCTATCAAAAGAGGCGTACGCCAAGGAGACCCTGTCTCACCAAAACTATTCTCAGCTGTCTTAGAAATGATATTCAGGAACCTGGATTGGAGAAATAATGGAATAAACATAAACGGCGAAAACCTGAGCCACCTACGTTTTGCAGACGACCTCATTATATTTTCTGACAAGCCAGGAACTCTAGAAACAATGCTACAGCAACTTGATGATGAAAGCAGCAAAGCAGGGCTAACAATGAATATAAATAAAACGAAAATTATGTCTAACTCTTCACAAACAGACACAATAAAAGTCAATAATGAGCAAATAGAATACGTACATGAATACATATATTTAGGACAGTTAATATCTACCGAAGACTGCATGGAAAAGGAAATAGAAAGAAGAATAACTAATACGTGGAAACGACATTGGTCACTTAGCGAAGTAATGAAGAACAATGAAATGCCGATGAAGGAAAAAAGAAAAGTATATAATATGTGTATTCTACCATGTTTATTGTATGGCTGTCAAACCTGGGCATTGACTGAACAACTGGCAAACAAAATAAAAGTCTGTCAAAACAGCATTGAAAGAAGCACAATAGGAGTCAAAAGAAAAGATCGAGTGAAATTAAAAGACATAAGGAGTAAAACAAAATTTAAGAATGCATACACAACATACAAACAACTCAAGTGGAGGTGGACAGGACATATGGTAAGAGAGAGGAAAGAAAAATGGACAAGACTTATTACAGAGTGGTACCCAATAGACGGAAAGAGAAACAGAGGTAGACAGTCTAAGAGATGGGAGGATGACCTCAGGAAAATAGCGGGTCCAACATGGATCCGAACAGCAAAGAATAGGATAGAATGGAGATCTTTAGAGGAGGCCTTTGTCGGAAGACAAGTTGAAGATTAAATACTGTTTGCCTAATGTAAAATTCTATAACAGTTAATAAGTAATTAGTTAATAAGTTTAGGCACATATACATTTTTTGTAATTTAAACTAAGAATCAACAATAAAGGCTTATTATTATTATTATTATTATCTTAAAAAGTATGCCAGCCCCATCATACCCTATTCAATTATCGTAGAGTAGATACTTATTTAAAATATTACATCATTTAAACGACTATAGCTTGACCAATTTACAGCACATACATTTCCTTGCGCCCTCAGATGTTGGTTCCGCTAGATAGTTCTGCATTACACCAACATTTATACAATTTGTTGGAAGGGTTCTTTACTAAAACAACCTTTTTTGTTTGGACATAAGAATTTAACACAATTTTTTGAGAGTGCCACACAATTTAGTACAGGTTTCTATAATAAAATAATATTTTTTCGCTGTTTAAACACAACGCATTTGAGAAGAATCATTTCTTCTGCGTTATATTAAACAGAGAAGCATAGGCTCCGCATATATAGACTTTTTGCCACCCCTATGTGGTTCTACAGAGTCTCAGTACTAGGATATGGAACCGGTGTAGGTCTATAAACAAATGCAAATGGTGAACATGTAGGACGCGGCCGCAAATCATTGTGACAAATTGTCAAGTGTTGTACTGCCCTAACAAGGTAACACAAAAACGGGTAGGCAGCGGCCTGACTGACAGCGATGGCGGATATTGGCGCATTTTAGGGTTCCGTAACAAACATTGCAAAAACGGAACCCTTATAGCTTCGTGTCATGTCCGTCTGTCTGTCCGTATGTAACTGGCATTTTACTTAAAGACTACTCAATGAAAAATGCCGCTACTTAGTTTGATAGCTAAATAATAAAATAAATATTTTTAGGGGGGCACTTCAAATATGTAACAGAAGCTCGAATGGGGATCGAGCCCACGCGAGTCTTGCGTAGCAGTCGCATACACTCCCACCACTAATAATAAAAAACTAATTTTATATATATTAATTTAATATTCCGTTTAAAATACTTATCCCGCTATCACTGTGGCCGCACAGTAAGTTAATATACACTTGAATGTAAAAGATGCGGCAGCTTCGTAACTTTGTTGCTGTTTATTCGGTATTTCTCAGGTGTGAACGGACCACCCTATAAATTGTTGAGGGAACGTCGAATGGAGTGGTATCTATAGGTGTATTGGAATATTTAAACATGGAAAAGGCTGCAGAAACATGTAAAAAGAAAAATGTGGTAGAGAGGATTGGCTTTGTTCGATTTTATTGTCGGTATTCTTTATGTTACTATTGGCCTACGCTGGCTCAGTACAGACTTATTTAAAACTTATATTACTATCTATATACCTGCATAATATACATAGAAGGCCTATTATACAAATATCCAAATAAACATCTTGGAATTATTCACACATTTAGTTAGTTCATCTAAACTTTAGATGAACAAAGCACACTGACATAACAAAAAAAAATATATATATATATATATATATATATATATATATATATATATATATATATATATATATATATATATATATATACTATAAGTGCGAAAGTTTGGATGGATCGATGGGTGTTGTTATACAATCACGCCGCAACGGGTAAAACGGATCTAGATGACATTTTGCACAAAGACAGATTATAATCGAAGTTGCGGGCGACAACTAGTAGAACGTAATTCTTGATTTAATCAAATCGAATTCACCATTATTTTAAGGAAGGGATAATACAAGTAAAAGAAAAGCGATGCAATTGGGTTTTGTAATCCCTATCCCTAAGTTGTAACTGTTCAGGCGCAGCTGTTTTTATACTTTATACGGCTCCCTTAATCTATGTATAATTATTCAACGCAATTAAAAATCTTATTTATAAAAAGATCTGTAGTGTGTTACTGAGCTGGTTGGTAAAGAAAGGTTTTAACTCGGTTTAAGATTAAAAAAATACCAATGTAGATTTTATAATTTAGAAAGGAAACATGTTAAATATAAGTGATCGGATTATAATACGTATTGCAAAGTGCCTAGCAATTTCCTAAGTTCTGTTCTACTCTTTTTTTTTATTGAGGTAAATAAACAGTGACACAATACAAGGTAATTAATAGTATTACAAAATCATGGTTATCATTGTGACACTAGCGCCATTTACGCGTTAAATTTATATAGTGACGCAAAGCTAGCAAAATAAATGTGTCGTAGCTTCGACTCTGTATGTATGTAAGAGTATGTACATATAAGTTTTTATTTTTATTTTATAATAAGCAATCCTGTTAACCCCTCCAGCTAAGCTCTATGGCTTGTTATTAAAATATATATATTACGGGTCTTAATCGCGTGAATAATTTAAGGTAAAATACCTTGTTTATTGCCCGACGTTTCGACCGTATTGCAACGGCCGTGGTCACGGGAAGACTTCGGGCAGTCTTCCCGTGACCACGGCCGTTGCAATACGGTCGAAACGTCGGGCAATAAACAAGGTATTTTACCTTAAATTATTCACGCGATTAAGACCCGTAATATACAGGGTGTAACAGAAAGGTGTGGTCAAATTTCAGCAGCGGATAGGGTATGTTATCAGTATTGCACCTACCATGGAGCCATAGCTGGTTGCATTATTATTACATAGTTATAGCATATTCTTTTTGTCAAAATTCAGTAGTGAAAGGCGTATGGCATAAGAATTATACCTCCCCTGGTACAAAATTGGATTGGATTATTATGGCATACAACTTTTTAAGTCATACTTATTTTAATTAATAACTTTTTCATTCATAAATAAACGAATGAAAATATAATTAATATTTTTTTAGGGTACTCCGATTTTGATAAAATTAGGTATGTGCACTCAGTATCATGGGCACATACCAACCCTTGAATATGACCACACCTTTCTGTTACACCCTGTATATATTTTAATAATGTGTACAGTCAGCGTCATATATAAAATAACAGTTAACATTACCAAATACTCAGACACATCTAATTGGATCATTAATACACAATCAGCCTGAGTAGCCTAATAATTCAGACCGTTCATCTTGCACAAACTTAACGGAGCAACAGCTTCTCAAATATACGAGCTCATCCTAATACCGCATATTACTGTAACAAACACAGTGCCGAAGGTTTCGCAGCATCCACAGTATTCATAAATATAGAACACAGTAGGAAAATAAACTTTACCGAAATATATTTAAAATACTATTTCGTATATCAAATAATATGCCAATACGTCATACAAAAAAACGAAGATAAGTATATGTCGTTGTCCTTTTCATTTCATGCATGACGTCACTGGCACGTCTTTTGTTTCAATAATAAATTTCCTATTTTATATTTATTCGTGAGCGAAATATGTAAGAAAACCTCATTTATAAAATACCAATTTTTTTTTATAGGTACTCATTGACAAATGAAGTTTACTTACATTCTTTTAAAGTATATTTTTTTCTTCTATCTGTTCAGAAAGTGATTGACTCTGATTGTTGAAGTACAAAAGCAGAAACACCTAGTCAAACGTCGTGTTTAAATATACAAAATGCATTTCATTAAATGTAAAATTTCATAGCACTCCCTTTATTTAAGATACTACGTTATTTATTAAAGAAATAATCCCTATGCCTGACACTTTAGATTGTTCTCACATTAAGCGGGTTGGATTCCCGGAAAAATCTTTGAACGCCGTTCGAATTATTTATAAATCAAAAGGAAGTCTTCTTTCAGTAAAATGTTCTATCTATAATACTTATGGTACTTTCCCTCCGTGTGGCATAGTTTTGGGCATCATTTTATTTAAGCAGCTATTTAAATATAAGCATTAATGATGAAATTAACAAAGATAGAGTTCCTGTAAAAAAATATCAACAAGTTCGCTTCTCCTTACTTACATTAAATATCATTTGTATGGTATTTCATAGTCAAATCAGTCAGCAACGATGGCAACTACAAACCGCTGAAGTATCTAGGTCGACTTAACCTGTAACCCCTGTAGGTATTTTCAAACAATCATTGATTTCGTTTAACGAAATAAAAATATTGGAGTTTGAATTTCTCTCACTTTAGTTACTTTTACTTTAAAACTGTATTAAAGAGATTTTATAAAAAAAACCATTTATTCTACAAAAAAAAATCTAGTCTTAATAAAAAAAAGACTAGCAAAATGTTATTTACTTTTGTATTTTTACTGTCTTGTATACATTCAAGATATATCAAGTCTTATTTAATGGTAAAGTAAAATCTTCTTATAGGTCTAATACTCTTTGGTGATAAAAACAAGAATAATGGCAAATATGACTTTACTTGGCATTACATTGCGGTTCAAAAATCAATATTATCACGAATAAATTCCTATTGTAATTTTATTTTCGAATTTGTTCTTGCTCTGAACACCCTCCAAAAAAAATTTCTATATTTTTTATAACCTTGACGTTTAGGTAACCAAATATAAAAGATCTTCAATCGAAAAAATGGGTGCTTCTTATGCAAATATTAACAGCAAAGAACATAATGAGAAACACTTAAACAACACAATAACATCAAAAGGTACAGTATTTTTTAACTAACCACGGATAGAATTGACTTGATGTTATCACCTTTCCATTAGCGTAAAACATTAAGAGCGGAAGGTTTGCTTTTTACAGAGATGTTCTATGATACGTTATAGTATACATAATTATATTATAATAAATAGGTCACATACTTATCCGTATTTCTAAGTCACTCGATTTTGATAGAATCAACTTTTGAACCGCAGTGCATTGTGACGATTTATTCTGATGACATTCCAACGTAACTCTATGATGTTTGCCATAAAGTTTATTATCCTACTGTGTTTTACATTTATGAATACTGTGGATGCTGCGAAACCTGAGAGGGATTAGGATGAGCTCGTATATTTGAAACTGTTGTTCCGTTATATTTGTGCAAGATGAACGGTCTGAATTATTGGGCTACTTTTGGTGATTGTAAATTAGTGAGCAATTAGGATGTATCTAAGTAATTGATAATGTCAACTGTTATTTTGTATATGACGCTGACTGTACAAATCGCGAAAGTTTATGAACATCTATGGCTTGTGTTAGGAGTGGGTTCACGTCGGTAGTGTAATGGGTAGGATTCGAACCCGCGACCTCACGATAGCGAGACCGATGCCTTAGCCATTAGGCTACCGCCGCTTTAATTAAACCTATTGTATTGTGTATGTATTTAAACGTACTGTCGATAGAATCTTCTACCGACAGTAAGATTATATTTAAACTTATAGTTTTATTTTTCTGATGAACGATGTATAAACACAATAATAAGTATGTATCTATAGTGTGCTACATGGACACTTGTAAGTTGCTTAACATTAGCACATATTCAACATAAGTCCTATCTCCTACCATATTAACAATATAGCCACCGTTTAATGAATGAATAAAAATTCTTAAAACCATGGTTTGTATAATCAACCGACTTCAAAAAGGAGGAGGTTCTCAATTCGTCTGTATGTTTTTTTTTTTTTTTTTTTTTTTTTTTTTTGTATGTTTGTTCACCGATTACGCAAAGACGGCTGGACCGATTTGAAAAATTCTTTTTGTGTTTGAAAGGGTATACTTCCAAGTTGGTCCCATTGTCCCCAGATCACGATCTGATGATGGGATCCTGGAGAAATCGAGGGAACTCTTAAAATATTAAAAGCACACCTACAGTGATTTAGGTATATTTCATAGTGATTCGTGCATTTACTCTCAAAAAACACCAATTGGTGAAGTGGAACTGATGATGAAGACCAAAAATTACGAGCAGACCTATTCAATATTTCACAGTTTGCGATTCAATTAAGTACTTTAATATGGTATTGAGTAGCACTTTAATCTCGATATACTACCTACTATTATACAATGTAATAAAGCTGATAGTGAACTCCTCAACAATTAACGGCCCTGCATCGGAGCAAGCAATATTTCGTAAAAGGATTTGAGCAGATGACTTAAGCCTATTGTAACTTAAGTGAATTATAAACCAACCCACTAAAAAGTGAGACATAAAAACTTTTTAACAAAAAATATTACCGACTTCAAAAATAAATACAAGGCAACTAAAAAGCAAAAAATAATATACCTAGAATAACAAAAACAAATTAAACATTTTGAAGTTGGTGCCGAATAAAACATAAAGACTACTATTTCATGGCACCAACTTCAAAATGTTTAATTTGTTTTTGTTATTCTAGGTATATTATTTTTTGCTTTTTAGTTGCCTTGTATTTATTTTTGAAGTCGGTAATATTTTTTGTTAAAAAGTTTTTTTTGACTGGCGACTTCGTCGATGATAAAAGTTACACCTTACAACATGAGCTGTCTGAAAATGAAAGTCCTGTTAAAATACGTCCCGTCGTTTCGGAAATGAACTAGCAAACAGACAGACAGACAAAAAAAGGGATTTTGTTTTTGAAGTCAAAATTTCTTTAGCGGCGTTGTGTACCTACTTTATAGGATGGGTAAAAAATTTTAAACTTGCGTCAGGACATCTGACCTGATAGAAAATTCGTAAGAGCAATGAATAACTGCTACAATATCATTAGAATACGAAGGTAAATTTCGCCCATCTGCAATGTTATTATAGCTCAGGTGGGAAATCTGGTGGTCCAGAAACCAGAAGACCCCAGTTCGAGTCCGAGTAACGATTTTTTTTTTCTTTTTAAAAAAGCTGTTATTTTGACATTACAATCAGACACTTAAATTTTATTTATTTGTGTAGATGGAGAACGAATATTGCAGGAAACGAGCTAAGGTGTGAACAAACGACACGAGAGCGAATCCGAGGGCATCGGCAAGTTTGATATTACTTTACTTGTGTAAGCGAATTACGAAATTGACTATCCATAGCAAAGTATTTAACGAAAAATTCTCAGGCTTCAAAATTCTCTATGACTAGACTGTTATTAGAGACTCTGACTGTGTCTGTAGGTTCGATTGCAGCACACACTGGACTGGACACCTGGATACTTCTTTGTGTGATCCATAAATTGTTGTTTCGAGTCTGAGTGTAATTTGTGTCCGTTATTTGTATGTTTATAAAGTCCCCCGCGACACAAGGCATCCCCTTGTGCGGGAGTTGTCCTTTTTAAAGAAAAAAAATAATTTAGGTACTTTAAAATTTAAATGGTGGTTTTAAAAACTCTAATAAAAATAAATTATTCATAAAATAATTCTAACAGTCAACATTTATAACTTTAATAATAAATTATAATTAATTTAATCGATGATTGAAATAAAACTGCGATTCGAATGTAAAACTATTCAAATAAAATTCTTTATTAAGTACTATGATTTTATTGTTATTGCTATTTTATTACAATAATTTTGCATTTTAAATAAAATAGCAATAAATGGAAGAATAGGCCGCTACTTGAGATTACAAGTGCCTATCCAATGTTCGTCCACGTTAACGTTAAAGTTAAAGAATCTATGAAAATGCGATCATTTTATTATTTAGAAAGATAACAAAAGGCATTTTAACAGTAGAAGTAGGTATAACATGGCATAAATATTGCATCTTTTTATTTTCCACTAACCTCCGATATTATTTGGTACAGATTATGTATCGCACATTCTATGCATACGCCAGTTTCAAGTATAATTTCTTTCTAGTTTTCTTCTTTGAATCACAAAGTCATTATTGTCAATATTTCACGCATTTGAAGTGTATTTTACATTGTTTTATGCGTTAAACGCGGAGCTGTAAAATAGCAACATGTCAGTTTACCGTCATTTTTACACCTCCGTATTGTATCTTCCGCGGCCATAGCCGTAGCCGATTGTATTATTTTGACTATACAAAGCGTTTTCTTACTGTCAAATTGCAGCAACACTGCACCTCTAGTGAGTCAGATTAAATATACATATTGTATAGTGAAATTAAAAGGAAAACTATCACAGCTAGGTACGCTTTACAAGTTACGGGTAACAGCTGATCAAATGGGAAGTAACAAAATTTTCGTTGACAATTATTATTAAATATAACGTTGTTAGAACTATGAAACAAAAACAACAGAAAACCCACTTCTTAAGCCGATGGCGGACTACGGAACTTGCCCAGTTTTGATTATAGCTTGAAAATGATAGTTTGCCAACCGAAAAGTGTTCATGGCTATTTTTTTCGATTAGAAGCACATAGTTTTAAAAACTCTTAACTTTTTCGATCATATTAAATGTACCTAAACGTGTTTAAAAAAAAGTTTTTAAATTTCACGTTATAAAGTGGTTTTCAATATGTAATACATTCGTTAAATGATGTTAATAGTTATAAACTCATAAACTATGTATATAATATCCAATTCGCTCTCAATTTATTACATTTTAAAAGGCATTAGAAACCTACTGATTTAATTTGCGACGAAATCAAACACTCATTAAAACAGGTATCTATTTTTAAACGAATTTGGAAAGCATGTAGTATAAGGTTGGTATTTATGTGTCTGTCTGCCCGGATAGACAGAATTCAATACGACTTTTTATTACATCATCATCATCAACCTGAAAACGTCTGCTGCTGCGGCCTCCCCAAGTCTTTAGGGAGTCATCCCACAACGACTTTTTAGTCACAGTTTGATAATGTTACATAGGTACTAGTTAAAAAAACTATTTGCTTTTGTAAGTAAAGAGTTTGCGTGATAAATGACGACCATTCTTTTCTTTCTTTTGCAAATCATGTATACTTATTCATTAAGTAGCAGTAAATTGGCCAATATTTAAGCACATAAAGTTTTTACATCGTAAGTGCTTGCTCCTACTTTGTTGTGCCCATTGAGACTGATTATTGACCTCTTTTTTTGCATCAGTCCTCTAATATGGTGTATAATATAATGGTGGCAGCACCTTACCTGTATATACAGTTTATAAACAGAGAAACATTGTAAACATTGGCAATTTGAAAAGAGTGGCCACGAGTTTTTATTGCCGTTTCTTTTCTCGGGCTTTACCTATTGTTGGCATTACAAGTAAATGTAGAATCGACTTTTCACATGTGTAGTATTTTACTTCCTAAGTGAATAAATCATTTTTATTATTATTACTAGCAGCCCGCTCCGGCTTCGCACGGGTATAAAATATATGGATGTTATTATACATATAAACTATCCTCTTCAATCACTCTATCTATTAAAAAAAACCGCATCAAAATCCGTTGCGTAGTTTTAAAGATTTAAGCATACATAGGGATATAGGGACAGAGAAAGCGACTTTGTTTTATACTATGTAGTGACAACACCGTATTGACGCGGTTATTGTTGTTCCTAGTTTTATTTAATAAAAATTCGTTCAGCTATTTCATTAATTTATATCTCTCTTGTTTAAAGTGCGTTCATTAGTCAGTTGATACTCAAAACCTTTTAGACGTCGTCGATGAGATAATATTAAGTAAGTATAACTGTAAACACCGTTATTTTGATATAAATCTTGCGAGATTGTAAACTGTCAATATAATGTGAATTGGTTATAAAATTTATAATATGATGTGATGTAAATATTTTTCATCACTTTATGAAACCTACGCTACGCGTCTTAATTGCTTTGATGTGATATGGTTAAATCTTAGATATATTTCGGGACTTAATCGCGTGAATTATTTGAAGGTTTACCTTTTATTTACCCTACGTAATTACTACTCGTATCGACACCGCGTCTCAGTGTAAAGACGTTGTAAGTGTAGTGTGTAGAAGTACCGACAGTACAAATTATGAAAATTATCAAGACCAGGCAAGGGTAGTTGAAAAAAACCCGGCGTCTCACGGAGACATCGCTAAGCTGCCATCAGTCGATCCGTGACCACGATCGGTGCAATTCGATCGAAACTTTAAATAATTCACGCGATTAAGTCCCGAAATTTATCTAATATGTATAAAAACCTCGAAAGTTTAAAAACAATAAGGTTAAATCAAAAAATAAAATAAATAAGATTTTATTGTGTTATATTTACCCAGCTTATTAGGAATTATTATTCGCAAAGTTAGTGGTAGTTAGGGCGTTTTTAACAATTACTACTCGTACCTAATTACATAATTTCACTTCATAAAAAAACTTAAAAAAATGTGTTTTTAGCTCATCTGCTATGCAAATCATTTAGCCAAGTATTGCAAGCAATGTTCACTGATGCCGTTCATCGATTCGACACGTCTGCTCACCACCATACCGACTAGCGTGAACAACGAAATCAATTTAGTAAACATTGTGTAATTATAACATAATAAACTATGTATTTTCGAGATTTACTTTTAGTGCAAATTTCTATTGCGCTGATTGTTTGC
This sequence comes from Herminia tarsipennalis, assembly GCA_945859575.2. Lineage (NCBI taxonomy): Eukaryota > Metazoa > Arthropoda > Insecta > Lepidoptera > Erebidae > Herminia > Herminia tarsipennalis. The sequence continues at coordinate 1,187,618 of OX243840.2, read as the reverse complement.
TACATATCAGGCGCATGTGATGTTTTCCTGATATGAGCAAATTGTGTATGTAAAAGTGCAAATAATATTCCACTTCACATCATATTGATATTGGTAACTACTGATACTTGAATAAAAACTTTTTGTTAGCTGTCTTTTGTTGACTGTACTTTTAGAAAAGTTTCTTGTGTATCTAAGATATCTGCGATCGTATCGTGGTCGTGAGCCCGGTTCAACATCCCCAAGTCCCAAAATATGGAGGGATTTGTTGGACTAATAAATAAGAACGATAATGATCACTGACGAGAACAAGTAGAAAGTCATAATAGTATAGATGACAGACCGCCGGTATATAAAGTCACTTTCTACCCTTATATTCTCATGTGTAAGATAGTTATAGTAGGTACCTACAAAATAATTAAATGTGAAATAATTACTAAGCCAATTTTAAATAAATCGACGAAATAAATCGAAATAAACGATTATCTGCCATCTAGCAAGTAGTAATGTGCAAATAGTTTGCCGCTTATCGTCTGCCTACTGCGAAATTGCCGTAAGTTACAAAATATTTACTAGTTTGAGAAACAATAATTGCTTCCAAATTATAATTATAGGTAAGACGAGTTTTTGTTCTCAATGCCTTTGTTATTCAATCAAATCTTATGAAACTGTAGTATTTGTGTAGAAACGATAAGTCATTGTTTAAACACAAGAACAATTTGTTCGTGGCGATGTGAACGCGAGTGTTAACTGACTTCACTGAGTATTCATTAAAATTGCAAACATGTTAGTATTTATTTGATTACGATCTAAAAACCGAATATACATGGTCACCGGCAGCACCCTGCTGCCGGTGACCATGTATATTCGGTTTCGGTTTCGCCTAGGCCCCCCTCTCAGAAAAATAGAATATAATTTATTTCCATGTATGTTGTACCTATAGTGTATATATATATACCGCTGCACCCCCTGTGTATAGTACTTATAATGTAATATTTTGTCTGTATATTAATGGCAATATAGCCAGTCTAATGACAATAGGAATGTAAGGTTAAGAAAAATCGAAATCATAAATTCGGTTGTCAAATTTTGCCACTTATTGCTTGCTAGCCTGAGCTCACGGTTCCGCCCGTCTGGATGCCGGTTACCGCGATCAAAATTACGTCTGTTTCCAGGATACTGTCTATCTCGTTGTCAAATTCCATTAAGACTCAATTAGCCGTAAGACGTTAAGTTTCCCACTATTCTAATCTAAGAAGCAAACCTACCGATTTATTTATCGTTTAAAAAAAATAGACTTAAAGAGATTGCTTCTAACTATTAAGGTATATTCGTTCAGTACTTCTCTTGATGCTTTTTTGGAGAATGAACTTCCAAAGTTAAAGATAGGTAGGTGTTCATTCTGCTTGTATTGGAAGCCTGGTTTTAATAACTATCCATAAAATCACTTTCAAAACAAGTTTATAAAACGGTAACAAGGTTCGTCTTTTGCTCATCAATTTAAATCAATCATAATTAAGCGTGTAAGAAGGAAATTAATATCCGTTCCATAAAACGACGAGCTCAAAATACTCATTTCGGTAGATAAGTTTGAGAAGAAACCTTACGACATCAAAGATGAAAGTTCTTTTCCGCTAGAGAATTAGGCGCCTTTAAACTAACACCCTATTTTTTTCACATTTCCAAAAACAATTATTTAGCTGGGAGGGGTGACACTTGAATCTTACAAAAATCACAAACGGATTCCTAAAAATAGTCATAAGTAGTCATAACAGCCTCTAAATATTTTTAAAAGATCTATCCAAAGACAATACCGTACGTTAAGTTAGGTGAAAAAAAATCACAACTCCACTTTACGTGTAGGGGAAGTACCCCAAAAATGTTTTTCAAGATATTATTTTACAACTTTGTCTGTATGTATATATGCCAAATTATAGCTTTCTAGTACCAATAGTCTGAGCTAAGCTGCGGACGGACAGACAGATGAATATGACGAAACCATATACAATATTAGTTTATTGTTTACTATGGAACCTAAAAACAATATCGGACTATAATCGGAATATCGGACTATAATATAGAACAAACACTATAATACCCAATAGTTTATGTAAACCGTGTAGCAAGTTAGCTCGGTCGCCGGGCTTCGCCTGACTACCAAGCAGCGAGAACTGGGCTAATGGCCTTCTCATGCGGTGTATAGCCAGAAAAATAGTGCAAATACCTAGAGGGTTTCGTCATGTTATGACTTTTACATTGATAATGAAGACTGAAGTCAAGGTCAAGACCTGCAAATTGTAACAAAACAGTGAGGTTTTGAAATATCTACTTATGTATATAGTTTCGTTGGTGTATTTATGTTGATACTATGACGGGTGAACTTCGTATCCATGCTTATTCATTTGGAATTTTAATGTAGGACTTTTCTGTACCGTAGTTAACAGAATATAATCCCACTAACATTATAAAAATGTCAGTGGAGATAAATACCTGGATTATCATCTCATCATTATCATGCACTAACAAGGCTAACAATGGCAACGGCCAAGCCGTGCATTTTGACTACGATGTAGGGTTTGTAAAGAACTTAAGACTAGAATTCACACAGAATGCTGTACGTTATGATGAGAATAGAGAGTAGTAGGTTAGGGCGTGTAGAGTTAGGAGCTTGGCTTTGGATATACCTTTTTGATAGCGGTAGCAATTGGTATATACCTACTCGTCTTTGCGTCAATTTACATGAAAATGTTTTTGGATTGTGTTGTTACTATGTTGTGCAAAAAAAAAAATTAGTGACGACTTACTACTCATCATAATAACACATAAACTATAATAATACATAAGCTATTAGTAGTTTATAAAGATAATTGTGAACAACACACGCAGGCGAAGTTGCGGGTGGGAGCTAATAATTATTGTAATTATAAAAATTTCACCACTTCAAATGAAAACACGAACATCCACGATGTGAAAAGCATAATTAATTAGAAAGTTCCTTTAATCGAGATGCTTCGTTTGTCACCGGGCGGATCTAGGTCTTTAATCTAAAGGGGAGGGGGGCATAACAAGCAACTGGGAAAGAAACTCAATAATAAAGTTTATTAAGAAATAATAACACCACAGTATACAAAACAACCGCCTGTGCAGCCACCCCCCATGTCATTTTTTATGAAAATACTTTCAGCAATATTATTTTATCTTATAATATATCTTATATATATATATATATATATATGAATAGTCATCTTTTTATCTTATGATTATGAGTAAGAGTTTTTTAATGTGCAAAAGTTCACAACTCCACACTAACGCTGTTTACAAGGCCCTCCAGTGGCATTGGTTGATCGTATATCACAAAATAGACAGTTTCCTCTCATTATCCCTAACTAAACATTATCTAGATACTGGCATGTACTTAGTGGTCATTGTCCGGTAAGTCACGGAGCCTGCGAACTCTGCCAATCATCGCCGACATTACCCGTAGCTAGTCATTACCAGCCTCGGGCCTTTAACTACGGACACACTATACCTAGAAAACAGAAAGTAGTTAGGTGGGTACTGCATTTGACTGAATACTGCTGAAAGGAGTATCCTTACCTACCTACCTACCTCTTTTTGGTGGGGTTTCAACTCCCAAATAACCCCCCCCCCCCCCCCGAGTACGCTCCTGGCACAGAAGCAGTACTCGGCAGTCGCGCTGGAGCGTATACAAAAACTTGTCATACAGAAAGGCCGTTTGTCCTTAAAGAGCATTTCTATAATTGCATTTTTTATAATGATGTTTGTAAAGAGCCAGTCGGAAGCATTTTCGAGTACCCACACGAGAAACTTCACAAAATGCTAGCGCCGGATCTACGTCTATGTCGACAACGACGACGGAAGAAGGTGAGGGTGAAAACAGTCGCTCCCACGACGCTACATGTATTTGATGGTCCCTGAATGCATACATGACAGAGTATATGGTGCCCTCTGCAAACGACTGCAGCGTTTAGCACTCGCGCTGACAATACACTGAACGTCGTCGTCTGTATGCGCTACATATTAAAGTATAAATGAAGCCTTCTTTCTGTGCTCTCGGTGTTTTGTGTCATAAAAATGGACCTTGCCACGCGTGCTGTACGATAATGGATATAATAGAGCAATTATCCGATATTATATTATAATATAAATGTAGTTACGCGGACTCTGCGCGGTACTATATAAGTGGGTGAAGGTACGCCTGTCATTTATCAAATAACTGTGCATCTGGCAGCTTATAGATTTATATTAATTTTTAACTACCTGATGCTGAGCTTTAAGACTTCGCCGGTTATTGCTTTTTAAATTATTCCGTTATTCCATTTGTAACGAACCATACTATTATTGGAGATTGTAATTCAGAGTAAAAAAATAATAAAATGCTAGTCAATTATTCCAAAATTCAATAGGCGCGTCGAACTCAAGTAGAAGAGTAAATAGTGAATGGTGGTCTAGGTATCTGGGTAGCTAGGAAAGGTTTAGTTTTCATCAGGAATCAATCCAAGGAGGCTGACGCCGCGGGTTTATAGCTGATTACGAACGAGTATTTATTCCGACTCTTTGCTTGTACCTAGATATACTTGCGATGATGGTTTTCATCATTCATTAAACAATAAAACAAAAAAGATCTCAGAATCGACAGAATTATTTTCACACATAGGTACCAAACCAATTTAAAAAGATGGAGTATCTACATTACAAACTATGGATTAAAGAGGTATTCATCACCATATTATTGTAATCCAAAGTTCCCTTATTGGTAACAATAAATCATTAATTGAACGACAATTTACATTGCCAATCTAAAAAACCTGTTCGAATAGACATTAAATAATTTGTCAACCTTTCATAAGGCAATGGTCTATTAATATTAAAGTGCGTAGTGTATGAAACTTCGTTAATAGTCAGTTTTTTTTTTTTTTTAAGTTTTTATTTCTCGAAATCATGTAATGGAACTGATAGTCTAGTATCAGGTGAACTCCTCAAAAATCAACGGCCTTGTATCGCAAAATGCAACATTTTGTAAAAGGAAATGAGCAGTTTGGATTATGAGCATAAATCAACTACAAACCAATACACTAAAAAGTGAGAAATAAACATTTTTTTTAGGGGGGTGAGTTAGGTTAGGCTTATAAAGCACGTTTATTTAATATCACACTCGAGGGTCTTAGAAAAAAATATCCGCCCACATATTAAGGAGCATAAAATCCGCCATTTAAATTTTTTAAGAATTTTATGTATCCAGTGACACTCGCGTCATCAAGATGAATCTTATGACGTATCATTAATTAAAATCGGTTGAGCCCTTGAGGAGATATGAGCCGATATAGGAACATTAGAAAGATACATACAACGATGTTTTAACTTTTAAGTAATAAAACATAATTGCGTCGAACACATAACCCTCTTCCGTAGTCGGGTAAAAATATATAATATTAAAATGTTCCTTCAGAAAACTCGTAGAACAAAAATAGTTAGACTGGATAAATATAGTGTACAGGAGCCACCTATGACAGCTTATTAATTGTGGTATCTAATTCAGACTAAAATATGTAGAAAATATTGATAGCGGACGACGTCCGGGTGCACCGCTTGTTTGTAAACAAATGAGATTGGTAAAAAGGTAGAAGGTTCTAGCACCTACAAGACGGATGTTATCCGCAATTATTAAAAACTCTCGGTTTCCCATCAGTCTCAAAGTATCGGCACTACAGAAAGGCGTATAAAAACGCTACAAACGCGCTAGAACAACGCCAATATAGACATCGTTCATGGACTTCTAATCTCGGACCAGGTGTGCCCAGATTCTGGGTCTCTAAACGATGTCAATTGTAAATGTGTGCGTTTTAAGCGACGTTCAAAGCAACATTAAACGGGCACGAACAAGAGCACAAGAGAACGTGTGAATGTGTTTGGAACAGCGTGTTTGCCCCGTCGGCGTCGCCCAGCCCTTGTACCTAATGCTACTGAACGCACCATGATGGTGGGTTTACACGCTCGCGTCCAAAGCGACAATCACGGGCACAATAACGAGCGCGAGCGTGTGTGTGTCTGAAACTCTGAACGTATCATGAAGCTTACCGTCTGTACTCTTAGCTTCCCATAAGTGAGTCTCGGGGGCATTGCTTGCCATTATATTAAGGACACATAAGTAACTACTCGTTGACGGTTTAATAACATAGTCAATTGATAAATATGTTAACTGTTGTTCCAGGGTCCTTATTCATATTCTTTTTTTTCGTTCGTGGCAAGCCCGCGCGAACTGACAAAATCTTGCCATAATAGTAAATAGAGAGCTGCGCTTAGAAATGCATCAACGCGAATGCGAGGCGGACATTTTTGAGCGCACCGAGCATGAGCCGAAAACAGAAAAAAAAAAAAACTTAAATAAGGACCCCGTTTGAAATTATTTGGGAAAGATCTTTAAGTAATCTAAATTTGAAGGTGTTATTGGTATGGTGTTTTTATTTTACTCCTTTAGTGATTTAAGTGAACTTATACCTATGTCTAGGTAAAACTAAAATATTCTTAGAAAAACATTTATTAATAGCAAAATAGGTATAGAAAACTAGTATGTCGTAAATAGCAAAGCTAGCACACCCTGAGGTCTCGATGAAATTGCAAGTAAGCGCGTCATGTGCGGACAGCGAGTCTCAGCGAGAGATTGATGCGCACCGCCCCCAAGCGCTGACGTAATTATACGTCATCCATATCTTCGTCACAGGGCTGTCACTATACAGTATTTTTAATAATGTTGTTATTCATAGACGTGAATAATTTGTTTATCAAGTGTTTGCATTAGTTATAAAACTATCATAATTTTTCTATAATATTTCCACGGTATTTACTTATTTCTAGTGCTGTCGAAGACTTTGATTCGAAGTACCCATGTACATAAAATTGATTTTATTACAGATTTTTTTTAAATATTAAAACAACTCACACACGGACATCTGAATCTAAACTAGGCAGAGCCTGTATGGTGTCTGGCAATCAGACAACGGCGTCCTTATTCACGATCTTTATTCCCTATCTACGGCAAGCAAGTGAGAACTGTTAAATTCTTGTAATAATGGTAAATGGAGAGGTGTGTTCACAAATTTATCAACGCGCATGCGTAACGAACATTTTTGAGCTCGCCGCGCAATATGACAATATGTTGACAGTTTGCATGGGCTTGCTGTAGACACGGAATAAAGATCGTGAATAAGGACCCTGATTACATTTAAATAAATACACATTAGGTAAAGATAAATTCATCCGGAAAAATAATAAACAATCGTGCTCATCACACAAACATTTATCCGGAGTGGGATTTGAACCCTCGAATTTTGAGATTAACAGTCAGGGTCACCGACTACTAGACCAACAGGCCTGTCAAAGACTTCAAGACTTTGTTTTTAGAGCTAATTGAAGTTGTGTTATCCTGACTACTTTTTTGACAAATTATACCTACTATCTAATACATACACAGATCACACTTGTTATAAAAATAAATAATAAACTTGTTAAAAAATAGAGATTACTTGAGAAGTTCGCGGCAGCCCTGTCACGAACATGAACAGATGACGGCGTGGATTCTGTCTTTGTTGAGTTACAATAATATAATAATGGTGTGCAGTTAATGGCGCTCGATGGTGGTATTGAAGCGGCAGAGATAACGTTTTCGTAACGGTTTTTCTGAATATTCTCTTATCTATTGGGGAAGAAGTAAGAACGCCGCCGTACTTGGGACCTTTCAAGCGACCCCTGACATGTGCACAGAGCGTTATATCTATGGTGTTGAAACTACATATTTTGTATTTGATTCTTTTTTCATCGTAACTTTTTCAATAATCTGGCTGTCAAGTCTGACTGCAACACACTCCATAATGTTATTTTATTATACTGACTTATGACCGCGACTTCACCCGCGTCGTTGCCAGATTGTTACCAAAATATTTAAACGGCAAAGTTTCATAATAACTTTGCACCCACGTTTTACCCCCTTAGGGGGTGAATTTTCAAAAATCCTTTCTTAGTGCTCCTCTATGTTATAAATACGTCTGTGCGAAATTTCAAGTTTCGAAATATGTCAGTCAGTCAGTTTCTTCTTTATTATATTTATATAATAATAAAGGAGAAGCTGACATTCATAAACATTCCTTAAAATAACGGATCTGGTTGTTTGTCTGCGTCTTCTAACACAGGTTGGTACCTAAGTTTTAATACAAAGGTCTTATCAAAGTGTTTTCGAATCCAAACAAAGTTAATAGTAAAAAAAAAGTGTTTTTACTAGATGGTAAAAATATAAAATAATTGCTTAAATCCATTCCTTAATTTTAACTTAGGCTACAGAACCCTAAAAGCCAAAATTTTAATTGGCTCACGTATCGATAACTCAGCACCTGACGTGGAACGAAACAGCGCCATCTGTTCACGATTGCAGTGAAAAACTGGCTTTAATTGAGCCAAGCTGATTATATTGGACCGCGTTTTTGTACTAATTCGATTCAAGGACACGACAAAAGTACAACCGATAGACTTTAAACACTGTAACATATCTATTCTAATATGTGTTTGAATTTGTCTTAAGACTATCGTCAGTTTTTTTTTTATTTAAAAAAGAAGATAACTAACAATGTGGGGTTGTGGGTTCCATATTACTAGCAAACCTGTCAACCCCTACAGCTAAGCTCAATGGCTTGTGTTAGGAGTGGGTTCACGTCGGTAGTATAATGGGCAGGATTCGAACCCGCGATCTCACGATTGCGAGACCGATGCCTTAGCCATCAAGCTACCGACGTTTTTGGGTGTAATACCTAGGTATTAATGCGTTATTATCTTATTCATTTTCTTGGACTCGAACCTGCGGACCTTTCGAAGGATATTAATCAATATCAGTTTAACCGTAGCAAGTTCTATTTTGCAAAATGTTATATGTCCTATAGATAATTTCTGTAACAAATGATAAAAATAACGTCCTATCGTTAAATTATTTACTTTTATAGTTTTATGACTCTAGCTGTATTTTTTAGGACCAGCAGCTTCATAAGCGCGTGAACGAATTACTATTATACAATAGTATCAAAAGTAGGTACATTTAGGTACTTATGGGGAGAGTCATCTTACAAGAAATATAAAATAAACAAATCCTATAAGGAAATTAAAATAAACAACAACATAAAAAGCTGTGGATTGTGTTATCTCAATCAAGCCATATGCCAGGAATGGCATTTCTCAATTTAATTGAATTAATTAATTTGAGCATCTTAATCGATCGGCCGGTTTCTGTACCTATAATAAAATTGACCACTTAATAATGCAGATTATTGACATAAATAAATTCACGTAAATGGTGAGAACCTCTGCCGAAGTAAATCCATTATCAGCTATGCCTCGGCCTCCACTTTGTACGCGTAGACATACGAGTACTTTTGATTTTCTTTTATACTAGATACCTCTGTCTTCTAGATAATCTATACTAATATTATAAAGATGAAGAGTTTGTTTGTTTGAACGCAGTAATCTCAGGAACTACTGGTCCGGATTGAAAAAATCTTCTTTTGTTGGGTAGCCCATTTATCGAGGAAGGCTATAGGCTATATAACATCACGCTACGACCAATAGGAGCGGAGCAGTAATGAAAAATGTTGCGAAAACGGGGAAAATTGACGCATATGAAGTTGCGCTGGTCAGCTAGTACTTACTAAAATAACAAACAAGCAAATGATAATAACATAATGGTAAATTACTTTGTTGTCTCTCATTAGGTACTAATGACAAATTTGCGTATGGCCAAGTCTATTCTCTTTTCATTTTTTCAAGGGTCTCTTGTACTTAGAGGTATTATAATAATAATAATAATATCTTTATTGACAAAGTTGTTCATACAAATGTGAATTCTCTGGGCCCTGAACTAGTGTGTAGTAATCTTAAAGAAGTTCCTACTATTCCTGCTTTAATTCCAAAAATAAAATATAATGTTCCTATTGTAATGAACACTCAATAATAAAAATCAGCGAGTAAGACTTGCGACATCAATATATACTAATATTATAAAGCTGAAGAGTTTGTTTGATTGTTTGAACGCAGTTATCTCAGGAACTACTGGTCTGAATCGAAAACATATTTTTTGTTGGGTAGCCCATTTATCGAGGAAGGCTATAGGCTATATAACATTACGCTACGACCAATACGAGCGGAGCAGCAATGATAAATGATGCAAAAACGGGGAAAATTGACGCATACGAAGTTGCGCGAGTCAGCTAGTGCCGAATAAAATAAAAATCTCCAGCTATGCTACATTTCAATTGTTATTTCAAATGATACCTACAGGTTTAATAAAATTTATATTCAATTAATGTTGGCTATAAAGTCGTGTCAATGCATTAAATTTGTTATTGGAATATTGTCCCGTCTGGTCGGACCGAACTGCTTTGACATTTGCCATACGTTGCGACTTGCTTTTATTATATCTTGTACTTATTTACTGCAATTTGTATAGCGATCGCTATCTCATATTCATTTCTCTCCGTAATGTGAGTAAAATAAATATAACTACAGAACCGTTGTGTCAGGCATCAAGGTCTATCATTTACGAATTGCCGATTATATTATCTCAGCGACAAGAGTCTCTTTGAAATTCTTATGAATGGCAATTTATGTACCTATGCCCATACAATATACATGTAGTGTGAGTTTGATAAACGTAAAGTTTACGCGTACACGCATAGATATTCAATTTATTTCAGTCATTTTATGCATGATCTTTCTTATAGGCGAAGAAAAATTAACTAGCAGACGCGTACGACAGCACCTACATTAAAAATTGATTAAAACAATATTATTTTAACATATGCAGCAACATTAAATAAATTCTTAGCAATAAGTTATTGTTGGACAGAATACAAATACGAGCATAACTCACAATACCATCAGTCCAGAGCGGACTGTCCAGTAGATTATCAAAGACGATAGTCGCATACCATTGAGTGTTGTTTACTTTAGGCACAGATAATACAATACTAGACTAGTCTTTACGTCATATTCGGAATCATGTTTGATGATTACTAATTACTTTCATTGACGAATTCTTTACAGTATTGTAATCAATTACTGACACTGTATTAAGTAGTTTTTTGTTTTGTTTACTATTGCATTGATTTTATCGCGGGCTTTGAGCGCGGCGACCGAATCAATAAATTCCGTAACGAAAATAAAACCTAACACCCACCACTCCGACTACCATGTAGCTAGGCCTTGCGTTCGCTTAACGTATATGTGTATGGTACGACTATACGTAGCTCGCACGGATCGAGCCGAGTTGCTCTAATTAAAAAAAAAAATTGCATAAATAAAAAACGAATAAATAATTATAATTGCATAAGTCCCCGATTGCCACACATTTTATTTTTTTAAAGACGTGTCCCGCAGTTGGGTACAAGCACTATATCGCGGGGGACTTTACAAACATACAAGTCACGGACAAAAAGTACACCTATACTCGAAACAACTATTTGTGGATCACACAAAGTGGTGTCCCGTGTGCGAATCGAACCCACGACCTCGTAGCAGTCGGATACTCTCCCACCGCGCCACAGAGGCAGTCAAAACAGTATAATGAGTGTTAGCAACGTTGAGGGTATTATTTGCACGTAGCTTAAGTACATACCTTACAATCTGTTAGGTACTGTGGCAGGTGGATCGAGGTTACGATCCCCTCGTATGAAACATCATTCATATTTATGAAACTCGTTAGATTATAGAGAAATAACACATAACATATGACAGTCTAGAGCAGCTATACTCTAAGTGTGTTCCGCGGAACCCTAGGGTTCCGTGATACCTCTGTCGGGGTTCCGCAAGAATTTAGAAATAAAAAAATCAAAACACCTCTCTCTGGTCGCTCCGCAGCTGTGCGGACTCCGCGGCCGCGCGGAGACAAAACGCTATGAATGTTATTTATTTATTTATTTGTATTTGTATAAGCTTGTGTTACATTAGCTGGTACAATATCTTATAAGTTTGGTCTCAACAATTTTATACTTGTACAACGCGTTCGCTCTAAGTTTGCCGGTCTGTGGAATGCGCGTACCCTCCCCCACGTGACAACAAAACTTATAATGTGTCATAGTTTTACCCAAATATCTACCGTACACAATTTTTATTGTTACAATTAAATAAAAAAATTCGAACGTCATACACTCATACCTATCGCCAGCGGCAAACTTAAAACGAGCGGGTAGTATACTTGTAAGCGCTCAGTCTCTTTGATAAAAGCCGCCTCTGAATTAGACGCTATAGTTGTCAACAAGCGACTTTCGTCTCTAACTTCAAAGGATAAAGTCGATATTGTTTACAACGCTATTTTTAAATTTCTGTTTTTATTTTTGCTTTTTGTTTATCAAAGGTGCCGACTCGAGTATTTTCGAGAATATTTGAGATCGAGTCTAGGACTAAGTATAAAAGCGGCGATCGCGCGTTGGCGTCGTCAGTTGATGATTAGCGTTCGGAGCGATAAGTTACTACCTACTTACAAGCTCGCTAGCGAGAAACTAGTGTTCATTGTTTTACTGCCTGCTGTATTCTGTTGTCTCAGTTTTATACATTTCTTCCCTGTAGGTTCTAAATTTAGTCTCTTATACGCAGTAACGATTGTGCATTATTTAAACCCCACTATTCTGACTTGTAACATTATAAATAAAGAAGAATGGAACGTTGGCTTAAAGGTGTTAAACGTGTTCCAACAACATCTTCTAATGACGCTGAATGTTCAAAAGCAATGCGCGCGGAGAATTTAGCAATCACCGATCCAGAAGATGATGCCACGAGTGCCACGACGTCAAGCTCGACGGTTTCAAAGACGAAAAAAAGGAAGTATGATGAATCTTATATCAGTTTCGGATTTGTTGATTCCAACGGCTCACCTCTCTGCATGCTCTGTAGTAAACTGCTTCATAATAGTTCCATGGCACCTGCCAAATTGCGTCGACATTTAGAAACCGTACACCCCGAGACTAAAGACAAGAATAAAGAATTTTTTGTTCGCAAAAAAGATCAGTTATTAGAAAGTCAAAAAAATATGATGCATGTAACACAAACTACCAACGAAAAGGCCACGGAGGCATCATATTTAGTTAGCTATCGCATTGCACAAGCAGGTGAAGCGCACACTATCGCTGAGAAATTAATAAAACCATGTGTATTAGACATAACAAAATGTATGCTTGATGAAAAATCTGCAAAGCATCTTTCTACTGTTCCGCTATCAAACGATACTGTTTCACGACGAATCCATGATCTGGCAAGCTACGTCAAACAAGAACTAGTTACACGTCTACAAAATACACGATTCGCTTTGCAAATGGACGAGTCGACTGATGTCGCTGGTTTGGCTATCCTGCTGGTTATTGTGAGATATCCATATAAAAGTTCTTTTGAAGAAGACATGCTTATGTGTTCATCGCTGCTTACAAACACTACCGGGGAAGAAATTTTTAATAAAATAAATATATTTTTTTGAAGAACATAATCTCAGTTGGAACAATTGCATTGACATTTGTATAGATGGGGCCAAGGCGATGACAGGTAAAACAGCAGGAGCAGTGTCACGAATGAAAAATAAAGCGCCTAATTGTAGTTCCAGTCATTGTATTCTGCATAGACAAGCACTTGCGATGAAGCAAATGCCGTCTAATCTAAAATTAGTTATGGATGAAGCGGTAAAAATAATTAATTTTATCAAATCACGACCACTACAATCCCGATTGTTCTCATTATTGTGTGAAGATTATGGCAGCAAACATAAAACACTGCTGCTCCATACAGAAGTGCGATGGCTGTCTCGGGGAAAAACTTTAACAAGGCTATTTGAACTTAGAGCCGAGTTACAAATGTTTCTTTCAGCAGATACTTCTTTTAATTTGAAGGACCGTTTGTATAATAAAACTTGGTTGTTCCGATTGTCTTTTATGGCGGATATCTTTCAAAAACTTAACGAATTAAATTTATCGTTGCAAGGTAAACAGACAACAGTGTTTCAGGCCTATAATAAAATAACTGCTTTTAAAAGAAAATTAGATTTTTGGATCATTTGCATTGGTAAGAAAGAAATAGAAAGTTTTATGTTACTCAGTCAGTTTGTTAGCGAAAACGACTCAGAAATGTTTGAAGATAATGTGTTTGAAGAATTGGTCCAATATCTCAGTTCGATGCGCGCATCTTTTGAAAAGTATTTTCCCGAAGAACACAATACAAAAATTAAAGTGAACTCCTGGATTCATAATCCTTTTTTACCCAACTTGGAAAAGCCTGAAAACATGTCAAATGAGATATATGAATCTCTTTTAGAAATGTCATCAGACACAAGTATGGAGTCATTGTTCAAAACGACGCCTCTTAATGATTTTTGGTGCAGAATCCAAGATGAATATGCAATGCTTGGCCAAATGGCTCTGGATATTCTTCTCCCGTTCCCAACTACATATTTGTGCGAAACAGGATTCTCTACCTACGCAGCCACGAAAACAAAATATCGCAATAGACTGGACGCCGAAGCTGATATGAGACTCCAACTTTCTTCCATCAAACCTGATATCAAGCAATTGATGAAAAATAAAAAACAGTTTCATACCTCCCACTAGTTAGATTTTTTCTTTTTTAATGTTTTCTATTATTGTCCTTACCAAGTGGTGAAGTAAATAATAATTAGTAACTGATACATTGTACTTTTATTATGCTGATTAATAAAGAATACACTTATAAAAATAATTGTTTTATTGTAGGGTTCCATCAAGTATTTTGCTTCCCAAAAGGGTTCCGTCATTTAAAAAGTTTGAGAACCACTGGTCTAGAGGACTGTGAGTTTAATGGCCAACCTTTCAGGTCGTAATTCTCTGATTCAATCCATACTAATATTATAAATGTGAAAGTAACTCTGTCTGTCTGTCTGTCTGTCTGTCTGTTACGCTTTCACGCTCAAACAGCTAAACCGATTTAGATGAAATTTGGTATGGAGATAGTTTGAGTCCCGGGGAAGGACATAGGATAGTTTTTATCGCGATAACCGACATCCACGCGGGCGGAGCCGCGGCTGAAAGCTAGTAATAAATAATTTAAGAATTATGTTAATTATATTTTGAAGTAATGATATAAGTTGTGATGTACTTGTATTGTTTCTATTTCAGAAATGGACTTTGTATCTATCGGGAAAACCATCTCTTTTATTTGAACGCCCAAAACAACGGTACTTGCTCGACTAAGAGCTGCGTCAACGTGACAGTACCTATATCTGTAACTAGTGAGGACTATAGAGTATTTGGAGTGGACACAAGATGGAGGTAGAGAGTATGCTTTGTAAATCACTAATGGAATTTCGTTATTCAAAACCCAAATGAGTCCAACAAAGCTAAGCGGAGATAAGGGGTGTACCTAACTAAATTCTATGAGTGGTATGAAACAGATCTTCTCTCCGCTGGTCACTTCTGCATAAGTAGACTACGCGCCTAAGCATACGCATCCATTCCACTGAAGCTAGGCTTATACTGGGTTGAGTACAACTCAAGTCATAAAACAAGATACGGCCTATGGCAGAATTAATTGTTACTATTACACTACACTAAGGCAAAACAATAGAGTGATGCAACTGTCCATTATTTATACGCAGCGCCTGCGTGCGACCTCTGGCCTCTGTAGGTGCATGCATCAATAAACGACCCACTGAACATTCCATACATAAAGTACCTAATCTGTTCTTAAGATGCTTACGCCATATCAATTTAAAATGTCACCCATGTAAGAAAACTGGATAAGTGAGAGTCAGACTCACCCAACGAGGGTTCTGTATAAATTTGTAGGTACAATATTATAAATAGTTCAGGAATCTAGTCTCGCAGTTTTTAAAGACTATATTTTTTTATGGTTTATTTATTTATAAGTAGAAATGAATAGTTTTCAGACTTTTCCCTATACTTGTAGTATAAGATTGTAATACTTGCCAAATATGGGTATATTCCGTTGACGTAGAACTATGTTCTAATATACCCTATAAATTTTGATCCCTTGAGACTGTCAAAATGTACGCTTTTTGCGGCATAAACAGCCGTATCTTTTTTTACGTTAACTTAGAAGTTTTAATTTTTTCACGGCTTCAAGGGACCTGAGTATATAGTTTTAATTTCAAATCGATACCTCCACGTGTTCCCTATATGATTACAGACAGATGGACGGACGGCCGGACGGATAACAAAGTGATCCTATAAGGGTTCCGGGTATTTTCCTTTTGAGGTATGGCACCCTAAAAACTAGAAAATGTCTTCGAAAGCGATTTCAGTGATGGCGGCTAATTTCTGCAAATACTAGCCTACTACGTAGAGATAATAAGAAGCACAATGTTGGGAGACAGCCTACAATTGACTGCAGCATCGTCCACACATGCCAATATGACTGGCGCCTGTTGGTCTAGCTAGTGGTTAGTATCCATTTAGATTTTTTTATGATTAGATTTTATCTTTGTGTGAAGAGCATAATATTAATTCTGTGTCTAGAAAATTGTCTATAATACGCATGTGTTTAATTAAAATATAAAATGTACGTTTAGTTGTAGTTGGCTGTGTGAGAATTGTCCCATGATATGAGTACGAGTGTATTCTGGGCATCTACAACTTGTATTATAGAGTATATTGATAGCATCGCAAGTTCTTGCGTCATAAACATTCGTACAAGCTACCAACATCATATTTATCGCATAAAACGCGGTATGTGAGTAAAGGGACACCTGGGTTCCATTATTGACGTATCGATTTTCAAACTACATACTGACAAGAGGTAATATCTTTTGATATAATTTATTTGACCGTGTGTTAGCTAGAAACTCTCTACTAACTGCGTGCATAGCAAGTCATGGGCGTACCCAACAATGTAGACATCAAAGCTAATGAAGATATTCTAATTGTTACGCCAAATCAATAAAACAATTTTCTGTCTATCAATAAACTTGCTCCGTCATCATTAGATAAAGTTCCCTTCACGGTTTAATAGAATTATTCGTATAACCATCGCAAGAAAGCCTCTGAATTGTTATTGTACTAAAAAAGAACAACTTTGTTGGAGCGCCGCGCGCCGCCCTTCGTGGAGTTCGGGACCGGTTTGTTTCGAAGCAGGCGCACTTTTGAATAATTTCTCCCGATACAGTGCGAACGCAGATTATTCCGTTTTGATAGTTTGTATCTTAGTATTCATTTGATCTGTGAAAAGCAGTTAACAAACAACGTATAATAGAGAGGTGGGGTCAAATTCAAGGGTTATTATGTCCCCATGGTACTGAGTCAACATACCGAATTTTATCAAAATCGGTGTACCTACTCTAAAATATAATTTGTAATTTTTTCATTCGTATAAATTTATCAATTAAAAATTTGTGGACCTTCCATTGTAATATTTATACCAAGCCATACTTAGGGCTTACTGAAAGTTTCTTCACAAGGCTACTGTTACCTTAGCGGACGCTTTTCGCGAACTTGACGTATCAATCTGCAGTCACCTGTCCTTTGGTCTTCAAGCGATACTGTAGTTCAATTTCCTGATTTGTCGAAAAAAAGCATCCATTATTTATACCATTGCTTCGACTTTTTTAACTTTTGTAGGCAGATCTTCTAAAGGAAAGACCTACTCTGCCGACTGGCTTTTTCTTTTGGGATCAAAGTAGTACACCCAGGTTTCCTCACCTGTACTGCTCTAACTAAAGTACTCTCTAAGAGAAAACAAATGAGCCCAAACTCGATGAGTTATCTTCTTTAGTTACGTTCCTGTGGTCGTTTTCTAGCTTTATCATCAGAACAGCTTCATGGTACCATATTATTGTATTATCACCAAAGATACATATGTACACGAAATTTAAGCCCAATCGGACGTCGGAAAGTGGTTCTTATTTAGCTTCCAAGATTCGTGCCGAACACACAAACATTGGAAGTTAAATAAAAGCTTCTAAAAACTCTTTCACGCAACAACATCAGTCGGCTATAGATATTGATAGGAGATAAACATTTTTATATTTCTTTAAAAGAGTGGGTGTAAACTGCACGGTACCTACTACTGATGTTATCGATAAATAAATAAATCGGATCCAAGATCTTCAAATTAAAATATATTGAATTGAAACGGCCAATTTATTTATTACGAAATCTTAATTCCACCAAGCGGTATTGCTTAACGCAATACATCTCGACGTGCCAGTAGATATTCTTAAATCTTGATCTAAAATACAGTTTGAATGAAGTTATCAAACAATGCTTTGACTAGCATGATAGTGACTTCGTAGATACGATTTGTGACTACGTGCTACGGGAAAGAGGGTGAAATAACTTTACCGTGCTTTTTCGAGTAATGAGCTGGTAAAGCTCATCGGAAAGTTACGATACTTACGAAGTTACGAATACTCTGCACTGACTACGAAATGACCGATATGAGCTAAGTATAGGTATTTAAATATATACCTATACTTTGAAACAGATGAACTATAAGCTTTTTGTTACTCTATCTCGATTACTTAAACCTAAGCCCTTTCTACTTCAATCTTTGAGATTCACATAATGTTTGGTGTGTGGTGAGAGATGGGTTACCTCTATAATAATCAAATTAATTAGACGCTATCTTGTCTCACGTTATCACTGTCATATTAATGTAAAAGTAATGAAAAAAATACTTTTAAGAACATCTTACAGATACATACGAGTACCTATCGTCTGAGAATACGAGGGTTAGTGCCTTTTAAAGCCTTGTATATAAAGCTATCTTGAAATGAAATTAATGAGCTTTTGATAAATGAATAATTCATTATATATCCAAAGTTAGAGGCCCAGACAAACGATATCTATAAATAACATATATTTGTGTTTAAACCATTTAAGGATATCGTGAGTGGGCGTCTCAACGAACGATTTAATCGAATGAGATATGAATCGCAATTTACTTGCTATGATTTAACTGTAACTTGTTGAATCCTAGTTAGTTTAGCCTATTGATAAAAACTTTACTTCTGTATTTGGTAAAGTTACGATACTTAATAACATAGGTTTTGAAATATTTGACGGATTTATATTTTTATTTATGTTTGCCTATAGTACCTATAACGAATTTAGCCAAAATATAATTTTGTAAACCCTATATTTCGGCTAAATTTGCTACGACAAGAACTTACCTACCTAGGCAATAAAAACCTTTGGCCACTCTTTTCAATTGCCAAATACCTATTAGTATTTGTTTGTACACAACTGAGTTTGTGAAGCTCACTCATCGCGATGACACGAGGCGAGGCGAAGCAATGATTAAACTGTCTCCCATCACGTCTAACAAAAACAGTCACCATGACACGCGGGAAATCGCAAGGACTAGGCACTTAATTCTCTACTTGCGTACAGCGGACCCTATGGCTGTTTTCCGACTAGTTAACTCATCGGTTGATTGATAATGATACTCATCAAAAGGGTGTAAAGAGACTTCCGAGGCCTCGTCACGTCCGGCAGGTCATTCGTCGAAGGAAGTCGTCATAATCAGCCAAGCTTGTTAATTACCGCGCTCAGCGTCGCGTCGTGGCACGGCCGCTGTGCCGCAGTGCCACCCCGTGACACTCCGCTAAGCACGACGGTCAATTGACATTTCCTTTATAAGTATCCTCAACAATTAGTTTTCTTTATTGACATTATTATCTTGGCATTTCAGATTAGAACTGATAACGCCACGGTACATAGCGTTAACCGCTTCAGTTCCAACATTTCAAAAGCGGCTATCAATTATTTTTAAAGATAACTAACAGTTTGGGTTTATGGGTCCTACTTTACTAGCAATCCTGTTAACACTAAGCTAAACACGATAGTGAGTCCGATGCCTTAACTATTAAGCTATCCTCTCAGATCACAGAATGTCTATTGAACTCACAGCAGAAGCAGTGGCAAATATTGAGACTAATTGTTCTGTCCATCGGTCCAAACAGTAACTTCCCAGAAGGTAGCATGCAGTTGATAACCATCGTGAGGCAAGCATCCATCCATACGCTAGGTGATTAGGAGTTCATACGATCATTTGCCATCTTGGTAGTACTCGTATGAAAGACAACCAACACCCGTATAGTTGACAAAAATTATTACAATAGATAAGTGTAAAGTGTAGTTTGCCCTCTTGTTTTTGCATCAGTCCTCTAATATGGTGTATAATATAATAGTGGCAGTACATTACCTGCATATACAGTTTATAGACAAAGAAACATTGTAAACATTGGCAATTTGAGAAGGGTGGGCGCGAGTTTTTATTGCTAGTTCTTTTCTCCGGCTATACCTATTGTTTGCGAACAGGCATTACATGTAAATGTAGAATCGCCTTTTCACAAGTGTAGTATTTTGCTTATTCGTGAATAAATAATGTATTATTGTTTTTTAATAAATAAGTATAAACAAAAAAAAATTTAAAATATTTTATGTACTAACAGATTCAGATCACTACACGTATCAGTTTCAGTTAACCGCAATATTTCGCAAGTGATTCCCTATCAGCATCAAATCTGAAGCGTGGTGCATACCCGCTACGTCGCAGCGGGGGACACCGCGCCGCGCCGCCGCCAGTTGGCGCTGTCGGTCGGCGTTGATACATTGTACGGAGATCCAATCACTTAGGACCGTTGTCTGTTAGGCACGCATCTTGCGTAGTATTTCAATCATGCAGGTACTATGAGCTAAATTGAATTGCCGTTGTTTGCTAAGATATTGGCAACCATAAACAAAATATTAGAGTTATTTAAGTTTATATTTTTTCCGCGCATCGACGTGTTAGGGAGTAGATCTCGAACGGAAGAACAATGGCGTCCATGTTGCAATCATGTAAATTCTAAACCAAACCCAGTCTTAATATATTAAAGATCAATGGGCGTCGTAATCAAAAGTGATAAATCACTTACATGGCCTAACGTAACTCATCCAACCTCATTTGCAAGCACATCGTAGGTATATTGAATCAGGACCACACAGCAAGCTTTAATTATACAACACATCATTAAACATTAGACAAATCGGCTTCATTACATCGTGGTTACCCGACGAGCGCTACCTGCAACAGGTTGGCTTTGACTTTCAAAGTTACATTTTCACCTAGAAGCAAGTAATTAAGAAAAGACGGCATATCTGACAAGTGCTTGAGATTGTTAATTAGCGAACGTCATTAAACAGTATCCAGGCGGTTGAGTTTTCTACCTGTACGTCGTGTTATTTAAATCATTGATTTAATCTACCTCTCAGGCTATTAGAAAAGGCAGGTAAGAAATCGCTGCAGCAGCGTCACTGAAAGTACTTATATAGGACTAGCTTTCGCCCGCGGCTCTGCCCGCGTGGATATCGGTTATCGCGTTAAAAACTATCCTAGGTCCTCCCCGGGACTCAAACCATCTCCATACCAAATTTCATCTAAATCGGTTTAGCTGTTTGAGCATGAAAGCGTAACAGACAGACAGGCAGACAGAGTTACTTTCACATTTATAATATTAGTATGGATAGTATGGATACTGTAACGGGATATGCGCATATGCTGTTACCTCAAGGATGAGCAGTGAAAAGGTGCACGATTTAAGGGAAAACAACTAAATATTATTTCTCAAACATATCTTATAACTTAATGATTCCATCTTTTTTCGCGTCATTTTATTATTCAAGTTAGGGCTCCAAACAAGTCCATTTGTAACATTTTGTAAAAAAGTGAACACCGTTCTTTTCGTTACTTTTCTTTGAAAAATATATACGTTGGTGCAGGATAGTTATTTAATTTCGTTATAAGAATAATAATTACACATGCAATCACGGCCACAAGCGGTTAGGTACAGCAGATTCACACGACCCCAGCAGAGTCCTTATTGACGTTCTTTTTTTCCGTTTTCGCGGCAAGCCCATGCGAACTGACAAAATCTTGTCATAATGGTATAGATAGCTGCGCTTAGAAATGCATTAACGCGCATGTGCGGCCGACATCTTTGAGCGCACCGCGCATGCGCCATTTCGCACAGGCTTGACGCAAAACGAGTCACATAGTACCACCCCATCTCTTCCCGTGGGTGTCGTCAAGGCGACTAAGGGATTTCACTCCGGAGGACGGGCAGCAGCGTCCTCTGCGTACTTAAAGCCTTACTGCGATCGCCAACCCGCTCGCCAAGCGTGGCGATTATGGCAATTACCCCCAGAACCTACTGGGGAGACCCGTGCCCAGCAGTGGGCCATCATATGGGTTGATATGATGACGCAAAACGAAAAAAAAGAACGTGAATATAGACTCTGAGATTGTGTTCTACGCTGCGACAAAGGAAAGTTGTCCGAACTCAACAAGGATTTTTGTACAGTAAATTTCAAACACGAGATCGGCAATGTTTAATCTTAAAGTGTCACTCGTGGTCTACCACAAGTTCACAAATTACTGTTTTAAGTCTTAAACGTAGACGTTCACTTCTCAACAAAAGTAGGTACAAAATAATCGGATTCAAAGTCATTGCACTTGTAACACCTGACACACGCTATGTTATCGGTCAAGTGCGAGTGGCGCGCGGCGGAGCGTGACGCAGGTGCGCCGGCGCAGGGCGGAGGGCAGCGGCCGTGACACCGTGCCCGTCGCGTTCTCAGGGTACCTCGCACCCGCCACCAACTTATAAGCAACAAGTGCCGACTTACACACTACTAATGAACTCTAATGAAATAACTGTTGAAGTAGAGAAATTCTTATAGTTTATTATTGCAGAGACTGCGCTTATTTTAAACTAACAGCTTTTGCACGCGGTTTTGACTGCGTGGTTTTTCTAAAAACTATCCTATGTCCTTCCCAGGACTCAAATTATCTCCATACCAAATTTCATCTAAATTGATTCAGCGGTTTAAGCGTGAATAGGCAACACGTGACAGACATATAGAGTTACCTTCCCATTTTTATATTTCGACTGGCCTGTAGGCCTAGTGGTTAGTGACCCTGACTGCTAAGCCGGTCGTGGGCTCGATCCCCGCCGAGGATAAAACTTTGTGTTATGAGCACGATGGTTTATTCTGTGTCTGGGTGTCATTTACCTATAATATGTATATATTTAGAAATATATGAGTTTGTTTATCAGTTGCCTGGTTGCATAGTACAAGCTCTACTTAGTTTGGGATCAGATTGCGTTGTGTGAGTTGTCCTAAGATATTATTATTATTATTTATTATATTAGTATGGGCATGTAGTTGTGTAGTTAAATATGAACTTACTCATAGTTCCAAACCGTGCATTGTAGCGGTCAATTTAAAAATTCCATATTTATGAAATATCTGCCGTTTACATTTTTTCAAAAGCTTTTTTTGTGACGACCATATTTTGCAATTGGGTCTTTGGTCAACTGATCCCTAAACGCATGAGTAAAATTTATACGTGTGTGTTTTTTATAATCTGTGCGTATGAACAGAACACCGTGTTCTGTGATGTACGCCTGTGACATCAAATCGCTAAAACGGATAAATGGATTTGGATGTATTTTTTTATTAGAAAGCTAGCACCCATTAACTTATGCGACTGCCTATGTGGCGCGGTTGGAGTATGTCCAACTGCTACGCAAGAGGTCGTGGGTTCGATTCCCACACGGGACACCACTCTGTGTTCCACAAATTGTTGTTCCGGGTCTGGGTGTTATCTGTGTCGCAGGGGACTTTACAAACATACAAGGTTTGTAAAGTCCCCCGCAACACAGGGCGTGTACCCTACTGCGGGAGTCGTCTGTTAACAAAATAAAAAAAATGTATTTGTCGGGAAATTCGATATTTGATTTTTGTACGATTACCTACCTTTCCCTATACTTAATGAGTCTATATATTACTTATGCAAGTCCCTTGATTACCATGTATAACATCGAGGAATTAATCATTTCAATTATAGGTAATGATAACCATTTCCATCAAGACCATAATTGCAAGCGCACCGTGGATCACACGGGGCGTGGTCGAGCGTAAATTGTGGTGAGGTGTAACGACGCCGCGACGATGTGAACAGTAACACTGTCTTTTAAAATAAATACTGTCGTTTTGCTGACTGCTTACTGTGTCGTCATTATTAATAGGTATTGTTGCAATTATTGCTAACAGTGTCGTCTAAGTTCTCTTCTCCTCATGTACTTCAATTTAATTGCATTGAAATTGAAGTATCACGGTGCGATGACGACCAATTTCAATGCCTTTAAAATACCTATGCAATAGGCATTTCCATTTATTTTATTTTTATTTATTAGGAATATTACAGATTATGACACCGTGGAAAATAAATAGAGGGTCATTTAAAAGTTTTCGCTGTTAGAATACTATGGAATATAAACTTAAATCGGTATAAACCGCTAAGTGAACAGTACGGTAATACAATGAAATACAATAATAATAATAATAACTATAAGCATAACAATAGTTATTAGTAGTAGAATAATAAAGTAGATAATTAATAGTAGAGAATCAAAACAATAAAGTGAATAAACACAAGAAAACAAGGCATTTGTCAGAATTAAAAAAATAAAATCAGTTTCACCAGTTGTGGTGTTAACTAAAATATTTTAAACTTATTTAGAAAAGTGTAAATGTATCAATACTTTCCTTGGCATTCATAAATATCCAACTTTCTACCACCTGCCGGCCATCATCCGCTCTACTGAAACTGAACGCAATTACCTGTCAATACTAAAGGTCATCTGGTTACTAAGTAGACGCTACTTTGAGACTATATCTATACTAATATTACAAAGCTGAAGAGTTTGTTTGGTTAAACGCGATAATCTCAGGAACTGCTTTGATATTCTAGACATGAATTACCATGGCCGCTCATAAACAGACTTAAACATACTATGGTGGCTAAAAGCAAGCAAACATGCTTAGATGGCTAATCTCCGTAGATGCCAGTCTAAGTCACTTTCACGAGATACTTATAAATTCACTCCAATAAGATTTAGGCTTATTAACTAATAAGCCTAAATCTTATTGGAGTGAAGTAGTTCTATTCTAATGAAGCACATTGAAATTTCAGTTACAATTATGTGAAGCATAAACTCACAGAGGAAAGCGGAACATACAGAAGAAATTCAAAGACCTCGCTATATTATAAAGTCTGAATTGTTAATGAGCTCGGATACTGCGCGCGATCAGACGCGCTAAGTGTAATTCGACGAGAATATAAAGCAGTTTTTCATATAACAGTCAATTCATCGAAGCAAAAATGTCTAATAAATCACACCGCCAATAAATGGAACAAGCATGAAATACATCTGCTCGTTTTCAATATAATGATGGTCCCACTTATTTTATTTCCATGAACTATTTCTGTTTCTATAGACCATTTTTTTTATCATTTTTAATAATTTGAGATTCTTAAGCTCAAGACACGAAGCTGATAATCACTATAATCCTTTTGTTTCCAGAGTTCTATTCTCTAAGGACACACTGGCCCATCATGTGAGCAGCGTTGTCGCAGCTACAAGTTTGAACTAAGCGTCAACTCCATAATTAAGTCATTGACGTATCATCGTTCGTTACAATAATGTAGACGGTAGAGTGCAAGGTTGTATGATTATAGAATAGCACTCTGTATCATATGTTAGAGGTAATAACAGACACACTGTGTGAGGAGGGTTTAAAAAGTCTACCTAACGTTCATGTTCTATTCCAGGAACATTACCGTAGCGAAAGGTGCTATAGATATAAAATTGTTTTCGCCAATATTTCGATCCCATAACGATAGATAGCCTCGAGTCGTGACCGCGACCGTGGGAACATCGACGGACCAACTATTATTACTACAATAACTATAAACAAGTGAAGAAAACAAAGAGTATTCACACTTCAACGACTAATATTTCAAACGGTAGGAATAATTTGTTACATGTCAACAAACAGCGAAAGATTTGTTGCAAATAAATTGCTGCTATCAAAATATCGAGTTACTTACCCATGTCGTAGTGTTACAATGAATAGATTTAAATATATTAGATGTAAATAGAAATACAAAGGGTTGTTTTAAAAATGGCATGTATTGTGCTGAGCCCCATCGTACGGCGTGAGAGATAATAATGAGTCGTTGTTATTGTACCGTCCGGCTAGGCAAACCTGTTTTGAATTACATTTCTAAACATAACAATGTATCTAACGTGGGCCGGGGAAGTGTTATTTGTAAGCTACAATATTTTTTTATCCAAAATGCAATCACAAAGTACATTTTTCAAATTTTTCGAATCAACTATCTTCTTATAAATATGACCGTATCATTTTACCCTTTCACAGAAAAGTAGACCATGTCCCAGCACTAGGAACGACACAAAGAATATCATAGTTTAAATGCCTATTTAACCTTTTAAATCAAGTTCAAATAATTTAATGATTAGACTATTTTTAGAAAGAACCTAACAAACAACATCTGTCAATTTGACATGCACCCTTATCCCGCTATCTATATCACCACTAGATATTTGATTGTTCGTGTAACAATGCAGTTAGAAGTTCCGACTACGTCAGACACAGTACCTACCGATCAGACACAGGGAGTGATATTGTAAAGCCAATATTGTGTTCCGACATGTTTATATCCACATCGAAAACATTCATTCCACCCATTGTGCTCTAGAATCATTCAATTTCTAATAATATTCGCAAATCCCCTAACATTTGAATGAGATTTATATTTCAATAAATTGAAGAGAATGCCATTCACAATCATTACACATTTACATTTTATTTTAGATATATATATAGATAGATACCAAAAATAAACCAAACGAGCTAAATAATGTGTGTCAAAAACGTTTGCACCGATTTTGATGACACTTATATAAGAGCCATCTCAAAAAAATCTGCTTTTTATTTATTAAAAAAATATTCAAATCGTTTAATCCCTTTAAAATTTACTATAATATAAACAGAAGCTTTAGAACACTCATAATTATGACACCTTTTAAATGGCGACGGAAGATAACATTTCCAAGATGGCCATCTTTGCAATGTTAACCTCCTAAGTACTCTTTAATAAGCAGAATAGTTTACAGAAATGCAAGTGATATTCTTTAGTGAAACAACATTACATTTATCTTGAATTCCAAAATCGACTTATAAATCACTAAGAGTTGACTGAATCAAATTCCAACATTAATAATTATTAAATCATTTTTATAAATATAAGCGCATTATAATATCAATATTATAATAGTTTATATATTTGTTTTCGTGTTCGCTAAGTGAATTATTATATAGGTACTACCTACATGTAATATTATTAAATACGTAACTTATTTTCTTACTTATTCAGTAACTACGGTAGGTTTAGCATTATATTGCCCTGTATTACATAATAGCTGTAGGTATGATTATGAAATATATAAACATAGTAAATTTAAATTTTAAATTAGTTACTTGATAAAATCCTACCCTTTTTTTGGCTGGAGGGGTTAACAAGATTGCTAGTAATGTGGGATCCCAATCCACATTGCTAGTTATCTTTAAAAAAAAAAGTTAAGCAAATCATAAATGTTATAAGTCCGTAAATTTTCATAATTCAAATAAAATA
The DNA here is from genome assembly GCA_945859575.2 of Herminia tarsipennalis. Classification (NCBI taxonomy): domain Eukaryota; kingdom Metazoa; phylum Arthropoda; class Insecta; order Lepidoptera; family Erebidae; genus Herminia; species Herminia tarsipennalis. The sequence goes on along the minus strand of OX243840.2, from coordinate 1,160,066 downwards.
AAAAAATGGAAATCCAAAAGTACTACGGCATTCTGCAATCTGGGATTTTGATCAGCAACTATTTGGACCACCATAACTTAGAGTACGCCTGACATGGCGTGTTTGAAAACGGTTGTAGGCCATTGTAGTGCTCTCGAAACATGAACGAGAGCCACATAACAAACGTACGCTCAATAACTTCTGTACACAATGAGATCCCTCTATCGGCTCTCAAATATTGCGATACAAATGAATGAAGTTGTTTTATGGTGCAAGTTATAAGCGCAACACCCATAAATAGCGTGGATTTTGTAAATTCTGCACCTTAATAAGAAAATTTCCCTGGAAGATTGCCATTGATATTTTGTTATTAAGATGCTTATTAAGGTGACTCGTATTGAGGTAGTCCAATGCGCTATTTGAACTATAAAGCATACCAACGTTCATATGACCGTAAGAAATACCACTTTATGCCCTTAGCAAACAGGCGTAATATACATGACATTAGCTTGCTAGTCAAAATTGCTCAGGGCTTTTCTGATTGCCCAGCACTGCTGAGCAAAATACATCTTAGGACAAATCAGAACAAACTTAGAAAGTGTCCATTACTAGAGGTACCCTTTGCAACAACCAATTACAGAAAAAATACCTTCTATTTACGTAGTGCTGCAGAGCTTAATAAATTATCATCAAACTTTGACATCGATTTATTCTGTACAAAGCCACATTAGTTAAAATTAGGCAAATTCTTGCAAATGATTATTTCAGCAATATAAGACAACTAACGGAAAGAAACTAAAGTATATAAATACTTGATAAATGTATGCAAAATTTTCTTGATAACGGCATCAACTCTATTAATTATTAATTAAATATAATTTCATTGTTTCTTTTTTATTGACTCTATCCGAATAAAAGAAGTTCAGGGTCCTTATTTACGTTATTTTTTTCCGTTTTCGCGACAAACCCGTGCGAAGAGGCGCATGCATATTTACCATTATGACAAGATTTTGACAGTTCGCACGGGCTTGCCGCAAAAATAGTAAACAAGAACGTGAATAAGGACCCTGGTAAGAGAAATTTCAGAAATGGAAAAGGAGCCTCCATTACCTATGTGTGGTATTGGTCAACTTTCTTACATTATAACAGTAGGTATTAAGTTTTTGGCTTATCGTCACATCGCTTTGTCACACGATGAATTCATTTTCGTATTCACACTGGCGAGATGCAATCAGCTCATATCCACCATATGAATAATTTCGCTTGTCACTTACAACACGCTGTAAGCAGCACGCTACAATAAGTTTGTTACGGAGCATATAAATCGGTAGTAAACGTCAATTCGCCGCGTCTGCCGCATCGTTTGATGACGAGCGCTTTGTGTCGCGCCGCACCCCTGACGCGTCGACAGACGGCGACAATGACGCGTAATTATTTTGTCGTAAAATTTCAACAGTTTGATTGATAAGTTGTAATTTTCGAACAAAAGTATCGTTCAGCACTAAAACGGGATGCGAAAATGAGATGTCATAAATTCATTCAATCTGCTACTCGCACTAAAAACCAATAGCGTTCGCGCAACCTAACTACTAATGTTTTTTTATTATTCGAAAGTTTGTGAGGATGGATGGTTGTTTGTTGCTCATTCACGTAAAAGCACTGAGCGAATTTTAATGAAACTTTACAGTAATATAGGTAGTTACAAAAATGTGTGGCACTCGGGGACTGCCGCGGTAAAGCTATTGCATACCATTTTTTATCAACTTATGCAACTAATATTTTTTTTATTTTTTTTTATTATATTTTGGAGCAGCTCGTCTCGATCCGTGCGAGTTTCGTATAGTCGTACCATATACATTATACGTTAAGCGAACGCTCGGCCGAGCTACATGGTAGGCGGAGTGGGGGGTGTTAGGTTTTATTTTCGTTACGGAATTTATTGATTTGGTCGCCGCGCTCAAAGCCCGCGATAAAAGCTTTGCAATAGCTTAAAAATCAAACAGAATGCGGGCCAAGTTGCGGGGAAAAGCTTATTATAAACAATGGTCGTGTCGTGTGTAATCAACCATTTCGTTTTATATAAACACTTTTACCTGTTAGACTGATCTGCAGTCACTTATACAAGAGGAAATATATTGTTCAGCAGTAAGAATCAATGCCAAATCAAATATGTCCGGTGTAATATAAAACACAATTAAATGACAAAAAGAAAACCTCATTGTTGTCGCATTTATTACGGGTTGCACAAACAAACAAACAGAATTGAGGAAATCGGCCCTATGTAATCGGATCTTGTGTAAACAGCAGCGCGTGCGCAGACGGCTCTATTGTGTGCGACCAACGGTGGATTGGATGGTTTTAACCTGCAGCTTGTGGTAATAGGGCTGTATTACATAAATTCAGAAATGTAGAAATGCAGAAGAAGTTATACAATGAAGCGACGGTAGCCTAATGGCAAAGGCATCGGACTGAGGTCGCGAGTTCGCATCTTACCCATTATACTACCCACTAAAAACACAAGCCATTGAGTTTAGCTGGAGGGGTTAACAGGATAGCTAGTAAAGTGGAACTCACAATGCCATATTGCTAGTTATCCTAATAATAATAATAATTCCTATAAATATATATGTACTAGCTCTCCCGCGCAACTTCGTATGCGTAAATTTTCCCTGTTTTTGCAACATTTCTCGTCGCTCCTCCGCGCTAGTCGTAGTGCGGTGTTATATAGCCTATAGCCTTCCTCGATAAATGGGCTATCCAACAAAAAAAGATTGTTTCAATCGAAAGTAGTTCCTGAGAACAAACAAACTCTTCCGCTTTATAATATTAGTTTATATATATGAAATAAAAAACCCGAGCATATTTATTTTTGCGGAATATTTGACCCTATCCCTCCACGTTTTACACGAATCTAACGACATCTATACATACTGGGTGGCGCAAAAGTAAAGACCCTATTTGGTTCAGCTATAACATTTTTTCTAAATTAGAAAACTAGATTTAGATTTTTTTAAATGTATATTTGTGCCATTAAATTTCGTACCATTAGGATTTAAAGATGATGTCTTTTAAATGGTGACCTCCAGAGTTGATACACATTTGAGCCCTATTTATGACATTTTGCATAACTTGCCGTAACACTTCCTGCGATATGTTCGTTATTTCTTGACGAATGTTTTCTTTTAGAGCTGCGAGAGTCTGTGGCTTGTTTATATACACCCGAGATTTCAAAAAACCCCAAAGAAAGAAGTCTGGACTGGTCAGATCGGGTGATCTTGCAGGCCAAGGCAAATCGCCAAAACGAGAGATAACTCGGCCTGGAAAAGCGTCCCTCACTAAGTCCATAGTGTCGCGCGCTGTGTGTGCCGTAGCGCCGTCTTGTTGAAACCAGATGTGCTCCAGCCCCAATTCGTCCAAACTGGGTATCAAAAACTCACGTAACATGGTTCTGTAGCGTTCTCCAGTGACAGTTATCGCATTGCCTCCAGCGTCTTCGAAAAAATAGGGTCCGATCACTCTGTCAACACAGATGCCACACCATACAGTAACTTTTAGTGGGTGTAGAGGTGTTTCTTGAATAATGCGCGGATTATCAGTGCCCCAGAACCGAGTATTCTGCTTATTGACATGCCCTGAGAGATGGAAATGCGCTTCGTCACTCATAACCAATTTTGAAGGAAAATCATCCTCTTCAAGGTTGAGGTTTATGACGCGCTGGCAGTAATCTAGACGAGCTCGGTGGTCAGCAGGCAGCAGCTGATGAGTCAATTGAGTTTTATACGGGAACATCTTTAAGTCTTTCACCAAAATACGCTGCAGGGTCCGTCTGGAAATGCCCAATTGCGTGGCACGTCGCCTCGTTGATGTTTCTGGACACTCTTCCACATCTTCGCGCACAGCATCGATATTTTCAGCTGAACGGCCTGTTCTTGGTCTCCCAGACTTAGGTCTATCCAATGTTGAGCCAGTTGCTTCAAGGCGTGTGGCAAAGCGTCGAATTGTGCGACCAATCGGTGCCGGACGGTGGGGAAATCGTCGACGAAATTCACGTTGTGTTCTTATCACTGATGAATTATGTTACAGTACAATATCTTTGTGCTGTATCTACAATCTACATCACAATCTTATGTTCCTTATCGCACGTTCAGTATCTATTAAATGTTTCTACTATCTGTTATCAACACGAAGTCGTTAGTATATAAGATGCACCTTTGGATAATTATAACCAGACTATACTACATATTTTGTCTCATTTATACCTAATCATATACTGCCAAGAAGTTTGGCAAATTGGTGACCCCGACGAACGAATACGCAGCAAGAAACATGGCACAATCACGGAAGGAACACTTGAAGTAGCTGCTGGCACCTCGGTTTTATCCCGCATTCCGGAATTTTGGAAAGACCAACCAAGATTATGGTTCACGCAACTAGAAGCCATATTAGCACCACAGAAGCAAGGAGACGAATACAAATACTGTACAGTAATAGCAAAGTTATCCAAGGAAGAAATACTACAAGTTAGTGACCTAATCACTTCACCACCGACTACAGATAAATACAAAAACATCAAGGAACGTTTAATTGATTGTTACGAAGAAACAGAACAGCGACAGTTTCAAAAATAATATCAGAGACAGAACTCGGTGATCAAAAACCTTCGCAGTTATTACGTCAAATGCGAGTCCTCGGGAGAGGAAAAATCAGTGACGAAACAATTAAACTACTATGGTTCAGGCTTTTACCAACATCAGTTACTACGGTTCTAGCAGTTACGGAAGACATGGAAATTGACAAACTGAGCCAAATTGCAGACAAAATAATAATGAATTCAAAAGTAACCGAAATATCAGCTGTTAGCAACGACACTTCAAACGACAACAATACAGCATGCATTTTAGCCCAGCTAGCAAAATTACAGATAGATATTGACGCAATTCAGCAAGGTCAATATGGCTATCGACCCAACACGCACAATCATTTCAAGAAACGTCAACAATTCCCGATTATGAGGCCGAGAACAAACTATAGAGGAGCAAATCGATTTTGTTACTACCACGAAAGATTCGGAAAATATGCAAAGAACTGCATTAAACCATGCGGTTGGAAACCAATGACTTACGTACGGAACCAGGGAAACGATTAAGAGCACAGACAACGGCGAAACTCTGTGCAATCCACCCATCCAATCGCCTCACCATTACCGACCGAAAAAGTGGTATGAAGTTTTTGATTGACACGGGCGCAAATATTTCAGTCATTAGCAAGCAACAAAGACATTCAATTTTACAAAATGAACAATACACACTATACGCTGCAAATGGGACTAAAATTAGGACTTACGGCGAGAAGACGCTTACCTTGAATTTAGGACTACAACGATGTTATAAATGGAATTTTGTAATCGCCGATGTTACACAACCAATAATTGGAGCAGATTTTCTAGAGCACTATAAACTATTAGTCGACATAGCAGGTCGCAAACTTATCGACAAAGTTACAGAGCTGACAACGCATGTAACTTCGGAAAAAGCGACACAACAAACAATTCGTACTATCGCAGTGGGAACGAATCCACGTATTACGCAACTTTTAAACAAATACGAAGACATCACGAAAGGGTCCTCTCTCCGCAATGCGCCCAAACATAAGATTGAACATCACATTATCACTACAGGACCACCCGTCGCAGCTCGGGCAAGACCATTACCTCCAGAAAAATACGACATAGCCAAAAAGGAATTTCAAAATATGATAGAACTCGGAATTTGCCGACCGTCAGATAGCCCATGGGCAAGCCCATTACATATGGTAAAAAAGATAAATGGCGAATGGAGACCGTGCGGATACTATCGAATGCTCAATAGCACGACAGTACCGGACAAATACCCACTACCAAGATTAACTGACTTTACATACATATTAGAAAATAAGAAGATACTAAGCAAGATAGATATACGTAAAGCATACCATTGTATTCCTGTTAAAGATATATAAAAAACAGCCATCATCACCTTTTGGACTTTTTGAGTACTTAAGAATGCCTTTCGGATTACGCAATGCGGCACAAACATTTCAACGATTCATGGATTCCTTATTTAGAGATTTAAACTTCGTATTTATATTTGTAGACGACTGTCTCATCGCATCGGACAACGAAGATTTGCATTCCGTAAGAACATTGACACAATTATTCCACGTTCTTGGGGAGTAAAACGGTCCATGTTTATTTTCAGTGTATTTTACATTTGTTCACTACACAATTTTCAACAACAGAATGACAGAAAATGTCATATAAAAAAAAAAAAAGTATTTTCTTTAGTGCCACTACTTTTGCGCCACCAAGTATAATAAAACTGTAAATTTCACGTGTCTGTACATGGCCGAACTTAGTGAAAAAAAATATTAGGAAATGTTCGAAAAGAGTATTCAAACACTTTGCTGCATTTTTAGAAATGTCTGTCTGTCTGTCTGTCTGTCTGTCTGTCTGTCTGTCTGTCTGTTTGTTTGAACACGCATCACGCAAAAACTACCGTACAGATTCGGTTGAAATTTTGCACGTACAATCTAATAGATGCAGATTAACATTTAGGCTATAAATTATCACGCTTTTTCCCATAGGAGCTAAGCAGTAAGGGATAATGTCTGTAGCTATTTTTCGTTATAAAACAGTAACTACTAGACGGATCTTTATGAAAATTTGCAGTTTTATAGTAAATACTATAGGACATTATTTACACTATGAATCATTACGCTAACGTCTATGGGGAACGAGTAGCAACGTATTTTTTGTCGCAACATAATGGTTTATCACAAAATATTTCAGAATTAGACATTATCTATAATTGTAACCTATGGAATACATAACTTCACGCTAAAACTAAAAGAAGCTAAACACAACATTGTTAAGTTTCATAAGAACAGTTATTTTGACGTGGCAAATAGCGAACAGTATAGCCTCGAAGCTATGCTAGCGGACTTTGACGACTCAGACCCGGGCCCGAATCCCATGTCTGTATGTTCTTTTTGTATTTTTTTAAATTGTCTTTATCCTTTTTTAATATTTTTCTCAATGTTTTAGTTATTTTTTCGACCGTAAGTAACTTATTTACTTTGGTTATTATTTTTTATATTAAAAATCAAGTAAATTATGCACGTAGGTAAGTTAATTATAGGTATTGCATGCACTGCTGAGAGTAATTAATTAATCGTAGTAGAAATGAAAAACAATATAACATTATAATTAAAAAGTATTCGGATTTTCCAGAAATGATGTGTTCGTCTAAAAAAAAAGACATTACACACGTAAAAAAAAAACATGTAGCGCCATCTATGAAATCAAATTGTTCACCGTGATCAAATAATTCCATAATTGTGAAAACATTTATTAGGGTATAGGGTATAGGTGCTTGAGATTCTGAGTGGCAACATTCTTGAAAATAGATGGCGTTGTATTCAATAACGTTCTATACTTAGTAAAAGAAGTTTTAAAAAAAACACATTGCTATGATTTTTAGAAATGTTTGTCTGTCTGTCCGTTTGTTTGACCACGCATCACACAGGTGCATCGAGGATCATGTTTTGGGGTTATGGTTGGAGATTACGTGTTCATCAATTCAACGATAATGAATGGCTCAACATCGGTCAAGTGTGAGTAGTTCGGGTGACGGGAGGAGGGGTGTCGTTGTTTGTCAACCGTACCTTTAGGGATATCTGACATTTTCGCGGGCATTTTCACACATGACACGCTCTGTGTTTGCTTACTAAAGTGTTACAGCAGTTTTATTATTAGTATTGCGTTGTAACACTATATGAAATAGGTACACCCCATTTTTAGCCAAAATGGCAAAACAGAACCCTTATTGTTCCCTTATGTCCGTCCGTCCGCAGCTTAGCTCAGAGACTGTTAGTGCTAGAAGGTTGCAACTTTTGCATGAATAAATTACTAACGCCGATAAAGTGAAAGAACAAAATCTTGAAAATCATTATTTTTTTAAGGGTACCTCTCTTATATGTAAAGTGGGGATGTGATTTTTTTCTCACCTACCTACCCCATCGTGTGTGGTATCATTAGATAGGTCTTTTAAAAAGCGTTTAGGGTTTGTGAAGACTATTTTTAGATTTAAGGATTCCTTTGTGTATAATATTAGGCTTTATAGTGAACATTTTTGTTCGAGTCAAGTGTCCCCCTGCCAGCTAAATGGTTGATGTAGGGTATGTGAAAAAATTTAGGGTAGTAGTATAAATACTAAAATTATAAGGAAAACTATCACAGTTAAGTACTTAGGCTTTACAAGTTTACGATCACATGAGAAGTAACAAAATTTTTGTACAAATTCTATTAAAAAATATTAGGTAATAAGTAGGTATAACGTTGAAATAATGAAACAAAAACAACAGAAAACCCACTTCATAGAGCCGCACACCAAACTAACTATCTAAAAGAATAGAACAGATCGATTTTTATTTAGTAAGTATTTAGTCAACAGGACTGTTTCCAACATATTTACACAGAAGTTATTTCGTTACCTAAACTACTTTAATTTAAACCCGACTTTCACGCGAACGAAGTCGCGGGCACAGCTAGTATTAAATAAAGGATTATTATTATCATCTATATATTATTCACGAAGCCACTATGAGATGCCATAGGTGAACAGTAACATTATATATATACCTTTTTAAACAACACTACTATTAATATTGAGAACCACACCTGGTTTCATATTCTCGTTCTTTTTTCATTTTTGCGGCAGACCCGTGTGAACTTACAAAATCTTGTCATAATGGTAAATAGAGAGTTGCGCTTAGAAATGCATCAACGCGCATGCGCGGTGGACATCTTTGAGCGCACCGCGCATGCGCAAGTTCGCACGGGCTTACCGCGAAAACTTAAAAAAAAATGTGAATAAAGACACCGTCATGATAGTTATATCTACCACCCCTCTTTGTGTGTCTAAGATGTCTAAGACGAAAACGCTTAAAACTAAAATAAACGGTTTGCACCATTGTTTACTTTACAATAAGCTTTCAAATAAAGTCATAGACATCCTTCTTCTCCGACTGCCTGAGTTCAGTCTGTTTGACATAAATATTTACGTTTAAATTAACTTTACAGTTTATGTGTTTTTATTGGCAACCCTGGAGAGCTTTACGATCTTTGTTCGATGCGCCGGCGCAGCTACCGCTCTACCTCGCCCATTAACAGCGCGGCGCGGGCGCGTACCATTGTTCTGTAGAGCCCTTGTATTTGGACGCAGAGCTATAAAAACTACTCTCATAATGTCTCCACATTATGACTCAAGTCGACTCTATTAATGTAGCTTAGTTAATTAAGGAGGCGGTTGCAGGCTCTCGTAAAGCCACATTATTTTTCTTTGAAAGGACCTATCTACTCATTGTTCAAATTGCAAAAACTTTGTCTACGATGTGTTGTAATAAAATGAAGTGTTTCTAAATTTATTATCAGTAAATTGTCTTTACATAATGGTTAAAATCAAATGGAATTTAACATGACTACATGGATAATAAATTATCATAATTAATAAGTGATAAGTAACAATACATAATAAATATGACACTTCACTTTAATGCTAAATATTTCAATGCATGCGACAGAAATCTCAACACCAGGCAAGTTTACTTAAATAAGCTGACCCGCACAACTTTGTATGCGTCAATTTTCCTCGTTTTTGCAACATTTTTCATTGCTGCTCCGCTCCTATTGGTTGTAGCGTGATGTTATATAGATCTAGCGTGATGCCCTCCTTGATAAATGTGCTACCCAACATAAAAATATTTTTTTCAATTCGGACCAGTAGTTCCTGAGATTACCGCGTTTAAACAAACAGATAAACTCCTTAGCTTTACAATATTAGTATAGATATGTATTAATCCCTGGTGGCATAATTAAGAAAGGTGAGAAAGGTGCATATAGCCTTTGAAAAATGTTTAATCGCTAAGTTTAGTGACGATCTGTTCAATTTTTAATATTTGTTACGAAGACACTTTTGTTTGACACAAAACCTAATTACCCAACACGATATATGTATATTCCTAAACTATTATTTATAAAGAACGCAATGTTCGCTTTAAGTATGCATTGATATTTATTTAGAAGAAATATATTAGTAAACCATAATAACAATGGCCAGTTTAACGAACGTAAATAAAAACAACTCGAAGTTATTTTATTATGAATCAGAGGTACATTGTTTAATGAATGTGCTGTTCGATTAGCCCACGAGTAGGTTCGCACCACAGGCCCACAGCTGAAGATTAATGACTGCAGACAAGTAGGAGTGTCTTATTAATCTCTCGTTGCATATGTTTTGCAAGGGCTATGTTGAAACTGAGCATAAATAGTTGTTTCATACATCGAAACCATGAGCCGTAGACATGAAGCGCGTTGAAATCTTTTGTTCTACACTATACAGAGTTATTATTAATGAAACTAAATTAGCTGTGAATTCTATTGCATTTATGTATTGATAATTTAGTAATGTAATATACGGGCCGAGTTACATTGTATTCAATTATTTTTTTTAATATTAAGGCGCGTTTTGTGTGGGAAAATATTTTTAATTATAGTGTTAGTAAACGTTCACAAAACATCGCTTTGAACACATGTCTAATAAAATTTCAAAAATGCAAATATATCAACCCTATAGCAAGGGTAAGAATGGGTATAAAAACAGCTCCGTAGGGCCTTTCGCCCTAACTGTAAACCCTTCGCAACGGATGCACAAACCGTTGATCGTATCAAAGAATTACCACCTATTATTTTTTATTGTTTGATAGAAATTACCCGAACCCGTATTAGTAAATATACACTTTATTTCTAAAGCGCAAAGTTTAATTTACATTGCACGTGAATGTGTTACAGATTTATCCTGAGGCTACGTTAGAGGTATCGAATAACTTAAAAGTAATTTGACCGAGTTAGTGTTTAATGACAGAGACACAAAAAAACGTGTAATGAAATACACTCACCAGAGACGTATTAAATAATTATATAGAAATTATATTTAGTTACCTATTTTAGATTTATGGAATTCCTAACTTACAATAGAGAACACTAGTTGGTATAGTGTAGCTGTAACTGCATTTAAATATATTACTAGCAAGTTACCTAACTTCATACAGACTTTGTTCATTTAAGCAAAAATCTAAATCTTAAAGTGAAACTATTACCAAAATCCGTCGCAAAATTGAAACTTATTAACTGAAGGAGAAAATACCATACCTACGTATTTACTTACAAAATATCATTGTCTTAACGCAGTGACAAAAAGCAATACCTACTATTTCGTACATAGATGTGTAGTTAATAAACCGCGGAGAAAAACATAGGTATTAGTTTCGTGCAGACAATGCTCCGTAAAACCTAACCGTAATCATTATCTCAATAAATTATGTTGCCAATGTCATTAGGAGTAGAAAGTTATTATCGAAACAATAGATTTAGATCTCAATTTAATGAGCTATCATTGTCTCTAAGTCTGAATGGTTAACTAACAATAGATCGAATGCTATTCCCATACGAGTTTCAATAAAATAGGATTGATTGAGAGTCCAAACAAGAATAGAATCATTCCAATTTAGCCCAGTCCACGCAAACAATTATTGAAATACGTATACAATATCTCGAAACGATTGATTGTAATCTAGTTTTTTTCTCACATTTGTGATGAATTTGTTCGAATATTATCAAATGTTAAGTGACTTTAAGTAATCGCGTATGCATTACGGATTCAGATCTTTGTTTTTTAAGGGGCTCGACCTCACTCAGAATTTTGGTATGGGGGGGGGGATCTTGACCTCGATGAGGACAGGTCTTATATGTATGTATATTTAGAGGTAGGTCCGCACCAAAAATTAACATTTTTACTGCGAAAATAAAATGTTGTTATAGTACATCTACGCATCGATAGAATAGTTAAACTATTGCACGTTATAATATTTCGTATTAATTCTCGCGTGATCTGTTGGACCGGCACAGCAATAATTCTTGATTGAAAATAACAAAAATATGCCACTTTTATTTCTTTAATACACAATGAAATTGTATCTATATTATATCGAGTAAAGTGAAACTACTGAATTATTTGTGTGTATATTTAACCAATTAAAATTGAGTACACGGTGATGCAGCAGACACGCCGAATGACAGCAAACGTAGTATAAAGTTTCAATCTAGTTTGATCTGGGTACGTAGCGGTTTGTGTAGTTTTATGATCTTAATGTTTATAAAATCCCCCGCGACCCATATACTACTAGAGTTGACCATAAAACAACAATAGATCTCGTTATCTAATATCTAAAATACAGTTAATAATACCCACTTTTTAAAATTAGCACCGATAAGACCACCCTGTAGACACAACGTATTGTGTAGACAACACGTTCTTAAACTATAGCTGTAGAATTGTAGTGACATTTTGACCTCGGAAACTACCTGACCGATTATGAAAAATATTTAATGTTGCACTAAGGTCTGCTTAATCTAGGTTAGGCTTATAACATCCCACTACGAAACATAGGGATGATAATCATTTATTTTAACTTGTATACCATAGAGCTCATTAGAACAACATCACAGCCTACCTTAAGGAACGAGCGGCTGACATTCTCTATTTTTTTTAATTCCCAGATGGCATAACTCTACATAGTAGAGCCGTAGAGGCAGAGATTAAAACGTGATTACTGTCGATCATTTAATTACGTCGTCGGGTTATCGAACGGGTTCCCAGACGCCTATGTTTCTTACGTAAATAGGAAAAAATATAGAGACGATACAGTAGAGTCGCAATAGAGTCAATGACTTAATTAGCTCAGCTAAAAAAATGTTGCGTGATTAGGTAATATGTTTTAAAATAAAACAATGTAATTAGGAATGTATGGGCCGTGTGCGGCACGCTTTGTTTTTATAAATTAAAATACTTTTGGTATGCCGACGTTTCGGCCTAGTAGTTAAAACATTTCTAGACTTTCTTTCCTACTATTTTCATTGTCTAATGTTTTCCTTTTCATTATTTTGTCCCTCAATTGTTCTACTACTATAATTTCACTGAAAGCCAAGCGAGAAGCCTTCAACAGATTTCTAAACGACATCTTTCTAACACGTCAAGTCGGCTACAATAAATAAGTACATTATAATGTAATTATCTCTGTTCAGACCATAGTGGTCACAGAGCGGTGCGCGGACGCAGACGACCACCACTTTCCCTCCCGATCTCATTTGAATACGATCCACCGACCACCGCACTTACCCGCTCACCAGACACCGTCTCAATTATACCGTACATTTTCTCTTAAACGATGCGTGAACGATATAAACGGCAATTAAGTGGAAATGGAAGATATTTGCATTAATATATGTACTGTTTTTGTAGTTTAATTGATTATATATGCCTATCCGACTGGTTAATTTTATTATTTATTTTATGCTTTCTTGAGCAATCAAACTGCGGGTGACGAGGTATATGTCTAAATTACGCATTTGTAGTCGTTTGTAACTGATGTCCACTTTAAAACTTTAAACTGTAATACCAGGCTCATCAGAAAGTTTTGCAAAAAATAGTTTTTATGTATAAGACACTGCTCACTGTAATTATTTTGATAAATTTGGTTATTTAAAAGTAAAAATACCATTGTTCGAATTTCGTATTTCCTTCCACATTTTTTCGAGAGCCAAATTAAATTATCGTGTCTCATTTAAAAATGGATCAGCATCAAGAACATTTTCTTGTGATGAATTTCTACGATTTTAAACGTAGCCTAAAACCTGATGAGTCATTCGATCGACTTCAAATGACTTTTATGGATAAAGGACCTTCAAAAGCAACAACTTCTTCAGCGCACACTGCGCTCAAAACAAAGGAGTTCCTGAACACTGCACCGGTTAGAGTTTTGGGTCACCATCCTTACAGTCCTGATCTGGCACCGTGTGACTTCGTTTTAACCCCTAAAACAAAAAAATTGCTGAAAGGGCACAGTAATCATCGCAGAAAGACGCGCTAACAGCGTTCTAGAAGTGGAAGAGATGTCTGCGGCGGAAGGAAAAAAAGTTTAGAAAATTGGTTCAGACGAGACATGAAACTTTGTATAGAGGCTGCTGGAGAGTTCTTTGAAAAGATTTAATTACAATATTTTATCCATAGAAGTTCATTTTTTAGTTTATCAAAACTTTCTGAGTGTGTGCATTGTTCATCAAGAATATTGTCATTTGGTTGATCTTCGCTTACGGTTGTATCAATTAAGCTATCGATACCTATTACACATTATGTAAGTGTGGGCTCCCAATAACGATGAAAATGCAGCTTTAAAAGTAAACTTACAATTCATGTAGTCATTGTCAGACCACGTTTAAACAAATTTACATTTCTTATCTTGCTTAATTGAAATAATGTTTAATTTGTATGCAAAACTACTGAGCTGCGATAGTTAAGGTCGTTGACATTAACCGAAACCTAAAACAGCTAACAGGCGATCCAAGTTGATATTGTATGCCTATTTACGAACTCGTGTTTTCAATAACTGCAACATCAATCTTGTGTCGTAATATAAACACCTCAATAAGTTACACAAAAACCTTAATATCACCTGAACGTATTTTAACCGACTTTAAAAAGGAGGAAGTTCTCAAGGTTTTATGTAAGTTCAGGCATAACTTAGTCATATAGGTATAGACGGATTTTCAAAATTCTCTATTGTTCCAAAGAGTAAGTAAGTATTCCGAAATCGCCCCATATCAATTTCGTAAAGATCTGAATATGAGTTTTTGAGACAGACAACAAAACTCCTTAATAAATGCCAGCAAATCAACCGTGACTGAAGCCAGTTAGATGTATTTTGTAAAAAAGTTTTTATCTTTAACAAAATCATGCATTTTAAAACGTATAAACATCCTTATGTGTGCATTGAAGACACACGTAGAACGGAAAAGAGTTCAAACCAACAATTATGAACAACAATAATTTATAGTTATCTTATCAACAAATATCATCATGCCCCACGTTGCGATCATAGATACGAACATGACGATTTACATATAATAATGTAGTGTAGTTCCTTGTTGCACGATGTTGTATCACTTATATGCCCAACTGTTTTAATACTGACCTGTTAGACATTTTTTTGAGACATTCTTCACGTCTTATCTCATTTACAGTTTGGTACATTTGTCTTTATGAAGGCATGCCAAAGGAAATTGCTTTGAGCGGGTGATTTGTACAGTTATTTTTGATTTAATAAGTGAGTGCATCGAAAATGCCTCCTTGACTTGGCACAGGTAGGACAAGCGATTCGAGCATAATTTCTGCTAACTAGGCCTCTTTTGCTGTTTAGTAAAAATTTTTTTATAGAATTTTATGCTACTGGCTGTGCCCACTACTTCGTCTGCATGGAGTTGCAGTGCTGCACACTCCATAAAGGCCAGCGTGATGATAAACAGTAGTCTAAGTTACTTCTTAAATCATCAGCTGTTTGACAATAAATCCGTCTAGCCGGTTCGGTGATTAGCCGCACCATATATATATATATATATATGTATTCAGTAAAAAACTGTTATTTTGCATCACAAACAGACACTTCAATTTTATTTATTTATATATACATAGAAGATGGGTTATGGGTTAATCGCGTAAATCGTAGGCAAATATTGTTGGAATACGGTCAAAATGGCCATAAATATTTAGGCGATTAAGACCCGTAGGTCTAAAATTCTATAATGTGTACATACAAATTTATGAACATATAATATAATAGGTATATGGATAATATTTTCACTAAACCATGATAAGAATGAAGTGAAACCTCGAATAAGAATTTCTCTACTTAAAATTGAATTTCAAAACCATTGATTTTTTTGAAACATCTAAATGAAGAACTTCAAAAAGAACAAATATGTAGTTGCAAATAGGTACGGCTTAGAACATATTTGGAAGTCAACGCCTTAAGAAAAGCTACAAGGCTTTGGACATACCTCCCATATTTCTAACAGCTGAATGATCAAACCCTACTTAAGTGTTTTTTTCGTTTCGAGGAATCCAAATATTAATAGCTTTTACAATTTCGACCAGAGAGACCAAGAGTGGCCCATTTGATTATTTGGGGCTTCTTCACACGCGAGCTTCGCAACTTGGAACTGTAACGCCGCCTTCTTATTTGAAATTATTGTTGAATAATTTCATATTTATTGATAAAATAGGTATCGCTATTATTCACCTTAAAGTGACAGTGACAGCAAGAGATTTAAGGGAAACGTCTTCATTTTAGTATTTGACAGTTACTCTTATTTCGGAAGCTCTACAACACGTTATGATTGTTAAAATCAATACAATAATAGGGTACTTAAGCTGTGTGATATAAGCATTATCACCATAAATGGAAGTATTATGTACACGTCCATATTTGTAAGAATAAAGTGTGATATTTAAGGCCGGTTTCACACTTTCCAATAAAAGGTGTTAGCTTAAGAATGCTTGATATTTCGACTCCACAAGTCGGACACGTATAAAAGCGCGTTAATCCGGTTTAAGTTAGAAGTTGCATCATTTCTGTTTGATGCTCATAAAACATTTCTTTATGGGAAAACGATATACCTACCAACCATAAAAGTTACATATATTACATACGTAACAGAGAATAAGTAGTAACGATATAAGAGGCGTTCAAGGCACCTACCTACATACTACATCTAAAACTTAATAATACATTCTCCTACTCACATTAAATGATAGTAAAATCGATACTACTAAACAGGTAAAGTTTAGGAAATAAGAGAACACTCCGAAGCTACTGGGTCGTTTATATATTTGAAGATTGGTGAAAAACAAAGAGCGGATTTTCATAATGACAAACAAGTATAACATGCACGCGGGTGAATCAGCACGAAATAGAATGTATGATGTACAAAAAATGTTGAACAAATTATGTTCAACATTTTTTAATGATCGTTAAATGCATTTATTTTATAGGGCATTGACATTTTGGAATATTCAATGAATTGCAATATCAATGAATTTAATACATACATATAACTGTAACTTATAAATTTCATTACAGTTAAACGGTTTCGTACTAAATGTCTTTAATCCGTTACATAGCAGCTACTTCAATACATATAAAAACTTCAATAGTTCGAGTTCATTAGTTCCATCATAAGATAGTCCATATCAATTGATTTATGGATTAATATCTCAATTCATCTTAATAACAATATAAAGTATAAAATGAATGTAGGTAGCTGTATCTTTATTACCTTGTTTAACGAACTAAAGCATAACTTGCAATTTAGTACATTAAAGCATAAAGACTGGCAGAAAGGCTAGATAACCAACTTTTTGAATTAGCGCTTTGGCCAGTTGCACCGGCAATGTTTCGGATTTGGTCCAATTTGTCAGTTACCAGCGTGTTGCCAAGGAATTTATATTCCCGCCTTAAATTCGATGGTACCTACCTAGTATCTTTTAAATTCTACATAAATATACCTTTAAAATAAAACCTGGACAAGTTCATGTCGGACCACACACAATGTAGGGTTCCGTAGTAACCCCTCCCCCCCTCCCATCCTAATAATGCGGCTTAAGAAGTGGGTTTCCTGTTGTTTTTGTTTCTTACTTACAACGTTATTTATTTATTCTATAATAATTTTCAATGAAATTTGTATGACAATTTTGTTACTTCTCATTTGATCAGCCGTTACTCGTAAACTTATAAAGCTTGCTTATAAAGCCTAATGATAGTTTTCCTTTTAATTTCACTATATATACTACTACCGTGATGTTTTTCACATACCCAACATCAACCATTTAACTGGCAGGGGGAGAGGGGCACTTGACTCTAACAAAAATTTGCACTTTAAAAAATAATATTTCACAAACGGATTGCTAAATCAAAAAATAGTCTTCACAACCCCTAAACATTTTTAAAATACCTCTCTAATGATATCCTGCACGATGGGGTAGGAAATAAAAATTACATCCCCACTTTACATAATATAGGACAGGTACCCCGAAAAAAATTGTATTTCAAGATTTTACTCTTTCACTTTGTAGGCATAAGTAATATATATACATGCAAAAATACAGCCTTCTGGCACTAACAGACGGACGAACGAACGGATATGGCGTAATTATAAGGGTTCCGTTTTGCCATTTTGGCTACGGAACCGATCATTTTGTGATTACCAATAATAGGTACATAATACTCGGTGCTTACACTGTTAAATATATTTAAATCACATTATTTCTTTAAATTTGCATTATTATTCCAATAAAACACTGAAAGTTTGAGCCTAACAGGCAGGTTATTTCAGGTAGGTGACGATTATTTTCAGTAAAATAACTTAGTTGTAGATAAATCGGAACCTGTAAATAATCCACCACCATTAATCGATATTAAAAAAATGTGACTTACCACAAAACAATAAGGTAAAAAACAATCCGCGTTTTAATCAAACACAAACACACATGGTCACACACAACACAAACAAAGTGTAAAGTCAAAGTTTAACGCGCGGCGCGAATAGCCCAACGACTGTACGAGTACGGACGAAACTTGGGACGAACGAACGAACGGACGAACGCGGTCGGTACGAAGCGTGTCCGCGGCGCGACTGGCGATGGCGGCGGCACGGGTCGGCAGGTCGAACCACGCCGCGGGGCATCTCACCACTCCGATACACTACGAGATACACAAAAGTGGTAAGTATAGAGCTGATTTTATTTGTTTAGTAATGATTTTAAGTAGAGCATGTTATAAAGGAAGTAAAGAGTCGAAATATTGGAGCCCAGCATTATATGTAAGGTGGATTACCTTTACATATAATGCTGGACTCCAATATTTCGACTCTATGTAAAAAAAAAACATTAAAGTTGTGCATTGTTATGGAATATATATTTTTTTTGGGAATATTTTTTTTTTTTCAGTATAATAGTGCTATAATTTATGTGGTTAAATACAATATTCATCTATTGTGCTATCGTACACAAACATGAGAATTTATGAGAGACATCGACATGACAATTAAAAAGTTTATCTCACAGAAAAAATTACATACTGATGAAATTTGAATAATATTTTTCGATCTTACTAACATAATAATCAAAAAATAAATCGCAAATCAATAAACCAAAATCAAAATAAAAAATAATCGTTACTCGTATTCGAACTGGGGTCGGGTCTTCTAGTTTCTGGATATAATTGAATAAGATTGTAAAAATTTAACTTTATATTCTAATGATATTGTAGCAGTTTTTCATTGCTCTCCCTCCGTCTTACGAATTTTTGATCAGGTCACGCATTTTACGCATACCAAAAAAAGTGCACAACGCCGCTAAAGAAGTTTTCACTGTTCTGTATTCTGGGTTTTTCTAATAAGACAACACAGTGATCCATCCAATTTATCATTTTTTGGAGTTCATAAACGTAAAAGTAACAAACACGGTTTAACCTTTCGGTAGGTTTTTCACAGTAAAGTCTAAGATGCTATTTCAGTCTCGTCCTTTCATAATTTGAACACAATAACAGACCCAGTAGGTACTTGGTTCAGTTCACGGTCCCAGTCAGTACTAATCATAATAGGTCAGCTTCAAATCATCATCCAAAGCTTCCTTCTTTTAGTTATTTTCCAAGGTTTGTTTAAAGTCAACCCTGGACTCTGCAAGTCTTACATTCGTTGCAACACATGCATTCTACTGGAGAATATCACCAATTGAACCTGCACTGGCCACCCCGACTAAGTGTGGCCCTTTAAGGCGCCGAATGCTGCCAAATATCTTGGGCATCGCAGCCATCCAACAGTGATTTTACGTAGAATGTGAAGAGCTGCCGTGATTGGGGGTCATGAGATAACACACATAGACAGTTAACATCGTTAAGGTACGCGGCTGCATCCACTTTGAAGAGCGGATACTGCAGAAACTGAAGTCTTCCTACAGTATTCGCTTCTTTTTTTTTTCAGTAAATATAAAAGAATACTTACACGAACATTGTAGACCTGACAACCAGGTTCAGATAACTTTTTACCAAACTACGTACCTATATACAATTCAGTCTCTCATAAGCATCGCCTGGTATCTGCGCTTGGCATTAGACAACTTACAAGAACCTAGTCTGGTTTCATTTTAAAACCAACGTACGTCGTTCTAAAAAAACATGTCTACCCATCATTGCGTTTCAGCTTATAAATGCAAACATAAATAGTAAGGATTCGATATCTTATGGGTCCGTCTGTACATCTCCAAAGGATGTACGTGTACCGACAATGGCTGCCACTTTGAAAATTACTGGCAGCGATAAATTGCATTTCTAGTGGAAAAATGCCAAGCACTCGCAGTGTTTGCATGCGTTTATGTGAGTCCATGACAGCGGGCGAGTGTGTGAGCGGTGCCAATGGCTCCACGCACAGTTTACTGATCTCACCAACAATTTTACGATTGTACATATTTTGAAAGATAATGTCTTGTTGTATTTGTCTGTAAGTGAAGTGGTTACTCGAACTCATCTGTACTAATTGTTTGACGCAAAATTGGATGTACTCGTAAGTATGAGGTAATCTACTAAACAAGATTGATTTTAGGGTAGGGAGTAGCCTTTGCCAACTTGAAGCTCAAGAAAGGTTTTTATCGTCACAACTGCCATACAAGCGAGCAAAGCCGCGGGCAGTTAGTCAATTCTAAAATAATTCTGTCTGTTAGCTTGACTGGCCTTGGTCTAGAGGTCGTGGGTTCAATCCCCATCCAGGATAAAACTTTGTGTGATGAGAACGATGGTTTATTCTGTGTCTGGGTGTTATTTATCTATATTTACATTATCAGTAATTTGGCCAATATTTAAGCACATATAGCTTTCACATTGTAAGTGAATGCTCCTACTATGTTGTAACCATTGAAAATTATATATCCAATTTCACGTACTCTTCTTTTAATACTTTTGGTCTTTTGTTTTTGCATCAGTCCTCTAATATGGTGTATAATAGAATGGTGGCAGCACCTTACCTGCATATACAGTTCATAGACAAAGAAACATCGTAATAATTGGTAATTTGAGAAGAGTGGTCGCGAGTTTTTATTGCCTGTTCTTTTCTACGGCTTTACCTATTCTTTGCGAACAGGTATTACATGTAAATGTAGAATCGACTTTTCACAAGAGTAATATTTTGCTTAGTAAGTGAATAAAGAAAAATTAAGAATTAATATGCATGTATTTAGAAATATTTAAGTTTATCAGTTGTCTAGTGTCCATAGTACAAGTTCTGCTTAGTTTGGGATCAGATGGCGATGTGTGAGTTGTCCCAAGATATTATTATATTATAAAGAAACCCTTTGGCTGATTTTGGCTTCACTGGATAAGGTCACATTTTTTTTTTATAGTAATATTAGATATCTTGCAGACAGGCCGATCTACTTACAACAATGCTAATAGGTAAGATTTTCTTCGTTATTTTTTTTTTCAAGAAAAATGGACCGAATTCTAATGAAAATTTAGGTGTTATAAGCACTTCTTCGATTAATGACAAACAACACTTACTCTTATGTCTTGAACAAATCTTGAACAACGCTTTAACCTTTAGAGAAAAATATGCAAGGATAGTAATTTTTGAAAAACGTCTACGTTTTTGAAGCTGGTCAAAAATATTACAGCATTTTTTATGTTGATAAGTTAGCTTACCTGCCTCTATTATACATACAAGTACCGCACTATCAAAACATACAAAATATTCAACATTCCGTATTCCTAGGTATTCATTCGCTACACTTTAGTAGAGTTTGTATTCGTAGGTATTGTGTGCAGTAATTACTTCCATTTAACTCGATAATAACCGGTGTAATATCAGACTGGTTTGCGGATTGATACGACTCTCCGCTCTATCAGTACATCTCTACATTGTAAGTAGGTATCTGTCTCTACCACTACATAATAAGAGACGATTTGTGGGCACGCTCCGTGAAATCACATGACAAATCACTGTCACTGCTTCACTGCGGTGACTCACGGACTCTACAAATAGTAGAGATACAAAAAAATGTATCCTTGTTGTTATTGTTCTGGTGACCTCTTTCCGATATTCGTTAATGGGTTTTTAGTTTTTTAGGATTTTTTTAACATAATAGTTTTTGCTGGTTTATTTATTTTTTATGGCGCGAATTGCCAAATTCGGAATTATAGGTATAGGCAATAGCAAAAAGCTTTTATTTTTTTATCATTTAATAACATTGATTGGGTGCCTACTTACGATTGACATTGAATAACATGAAACATACCTATCTACAGAAAACTAAAGAAAAATATATTTTCATTGATCATATTTTCTATTCAACTGTACATACAACTGTACATACATACCTATTAATAACTAAAGTAAATGATACACATTTTCCATTTACACTACGATCACGTTTGCATTTTGTTTTATTTTTCAAACACTTTCTTCCATAATAAAAACTTTTTACAAAAAAATAAAAACCAACTTCAAAAGCAAAAAATAATACTATATAATATATAGGTACAACAAAAAAAAAATATTAATCATTTTGAAGTTGGTGCCAGCAAATGTAGCTTTATGTTTTAGGCACCAACTTCAAAATGTTTAATTATTTTTTCTATCCTAACCTTTTTTCTCACTTTTAGTGTATTGGTTTGTAGTTGATATAAGTTACAATAGCTTAATCCAAATTGCTCATTGTTTTTTACAACATGTTGCGTTTTGCGACAAGGCCGTTGATTTTTAGGAGTTCACCTGATACTAAACGATCAGTTCCATTACATGATTTGACGGAGGCGAAGAATAAGGTATCGAACACAGTACTCAGATCGAAACCAGCAATAATTATTATTGAATAGTTCCACTGGTCATTTGTGGTCTTCATCATCAGTTCCATTTCACTCAATTGTGCTTTTAATAATAAATGCACTAATTACAACAAAATAAACCTACACAAATTACTATAGGTATGCCTTTAATGTTTGAAGAGTTCCCTCGATTTCTTTATAGATCTCATCATCAGATCCAAACTTTGATAACAATGGGACCAATCTGGAAGTATAACCTTTCAAACACAAAAATATTTTTTTAAATCCAGTCCAGCCGTCTGCGAGTAATCAGGTAACAAACATTAAAAAAAATACAATCGAATTGAGAACCTCCTCCCTTTTGAAGACAGTTGAAAAAGTACAAGATTTAACCAAATATTTGCAGCCGGTGCGCGTTGTAGAGTCATACATTCGGCGTTGAAGTTTTACTTAGTAGGTAGGTAGGTATATAGATTAGGTACATTGATTACTGAACCCTAAAACATTACCTATATGCTAAATACGAATAGGTAATTACCTTGTCATTTACATCGAGCGTCCGTTTGTCTGTCTGTCTGTTTGTTGTATTGACGTGACGGTTTCTACAACCTCTGCGTTGAATCGCATCGAAGATTAGATTGTGCAATAATTGGGTTAATTAAGGCATTTAGTTCATACTGTTAACTATAAACTATGATTGCAAAACACGCCTATACATTAATGAACAGAGTGTTTAGTTTTATTGGTTGCAAACTTCTTTGATTGATAGTTGTTGCACCAAGATCGAGCGTGGTGATGAAGTGAGGTTCAAGTGCGAATCGCGATGTGTTTCACTTCTATTATAAGTACGCCAAAAAGCATTAATAGTAATCACACGCGAGCAGGCCGAAGATGACATGTTTCTTAAGCAAGCAAAATATGCCTAAGTAATTGTTTTTCTCAGTCATTCTCGATTTTTGTATGAACCGGAATCTTGGACTATAAGGGCAGGAAGAAACCCGATGCATTTGAGATCTGGTGTTGGCGGCGAATGTTGCGAATTCAATGGACTGCTAACAGAACCAATGCCTCTACCAGTCCTTGCCCAAATCCATATCACCACAAGATATAGAAATCATATGTCTCCAACGCATCCTCGGATATTTCGGCCACATTGGTCACAGACATTAAGATAAACTTGACAACTATACGATAGTTGGTAAGGTGGACGGAAAGAGAGCACGCGGAGGGACACCTATGCGATGGATGGACCAAATAAAATCTCTTACCTTAAAGTCATGCCAATTGTAGATGACATGAGACACCCAGGTGGTCTGGGTAGGTGGACGGTGGAAAAGAACCGAGAACTGCGGCGTAATGTAAAACGTAATTGACCTTCAGACTAGACAAGACCTTCATTAGTGAAGAATACGACCAAGAAGAAGAGCCATTGTCAAAGGGTGTTCCCAAGAGCACCTATAGTGCTAATTCCATCTTAATTCGTTCTGCAGTAGAAACCTTACTATTACTACACTTTCTCCTTCCTCGTTGTTTCATTAACATAATAAGATTATGATAATTAAGAACCATATAAAAAGCATAGAAATACATGGAGGAAATTTATGACCAGTAGTGAGACGGGTTAAAAAAACATTCACAGCCGAATTACATAGATCGCTTCCAAATAGTTATCAACAGGTCATTCTTAATAATAAAGCGCAGATCTCCAGATTTCTATTCAGATATACCTAATTAGTGAAGACAAAGTAATAAGGCAACGAACACGATACACAGCGCTCGTGACAGCGGCGCGCGCATCGCGGGCACGCGTCACACTCCCATTGCGCGCGCGCTCGATACATCGCTAAACAGATAGGCACCTACTACAACAATGAGCAGGTAACTTGAGACCGCGTGAAGCAAAGGAATTGTTGCTGACTATCTTCGACCGAATGGCGGTCGCTGTAAGCAGAAGTTGTTTCAACCCTCGTCGCAACTAGATAAGTCTCCAAATTTTACGGTTAAATTACGGACATAGAGTGGCGGCCCGAGGTAGACGAGACCAGATGTAAGTTGGAGCGAAAACAAATTTTGGTACAATATTAGTCAAGTGTATGTCGCACGTAGGAAGGGGGGTGCAAATCATTTCACCGATATCACCAAGTACCTCGAATAAATGTTGCGTCCCTTGATAGCATTTGGCACCCTAGGTTCCTTAGCCGGAGGACCCTTTCGGCGCCCCCCGCCCTATGGACGGGCCGGCCCTGGTGCTTATAGATCTCGCCCTATTGTGGAAGTTGCTTTTCTGTCGGTAGAGCTAGCAACAAATGCAAACTGAATGTAGCTGTCCGTATGCAGCCCAGTCCCTACGCGATACGGCTTCCAGTCGATACATCAACGTATTGTTTGCTAATTGAGGAGTACACTTAAATTAACAATAGGTACCTACCTACGTACCTACTCATTTGTTTTTTAACGTGTTGTACCTACTGAATCTCATCAACATTAACGCTGTGCAGTAGACCTTGCCAGTGTGACTCATGATATCACGCTTTTGGAGCAAGAGGTACAACCTACACAGGTACTTAAATACTTATTCATAATCATCATCAGCCGGAGAGGAGAGGACATAGGCATCTCCTAATTTTCGCCACAACATTCCTCCTCTGCCTTCCACATCCAGTACATCGCAACGACCTTCTCTAGGTTGTCAATCAATCTGACTGGGGGCCGTCCTACCTTTCATTCAAGTCGCGGTCTCCACTCTAGGACTATTATCTAGACTTGACCCTTGGACTATATACTTAGGTAAATATTCCTGTATTTAATAATTTACTCTGTATCTAAATAAGTACAAATGTCTTATGGTTTATAGATTTATGTCGTACCTGACAAATTGAGAACGATTCGTCTTGTGGCTTCCGGAGATAGCGAGACGCGCGTGTGATTATATGTATCAAGCGCGGTCAGTAATGAATGACATATCAAAGTCTATTTATTTTACCCAATGGGTTAACAAGGAGGTACGTACCTAATACGTAAGCAATTAAGCATTTGCGCAAAATACAAACATGTACTTACCTACCTAACTAATAAATACCTAAGGCATTTTTATCGACAGTTGGTTAGATCACATTCGGTAATAGCCCTGCCTATTATATCGTAAATGTAAATTACTCGATTACTTATTCATCTTCTTTCACTCATGAATAGTCCATTAACACATCACTTTGATTGAGACGTAAATTATTTCCTATTCATTGTGATGTATGAATGCGAATAAAAAACTTAAACGTAAGATGCCGAGAATCAATACATATTAATCTCGTATCGATCAGAAATCACAAATATCTACATGAACGATTGACTTTCTCATGCTCATTCCATACACACGCCATAGCATAGTTTTTATTAACTTTACGATAGAAAATATTCAGAACGAAATAGATAAAGAATGGTATAAGAAAATGCGATAGTAAAAGCAAATGATCTCAAAGATTTAAATCAAAATTAGGCTACCATATGGAATTGATCAACAGAGTTCGTGCGTCTCGACAAAGGGCTTGCACCTACACTACTGCTACTATACTATTTTTTTACACTAGGTATGCTGCTACTGCGGGTGATGATTAATATAAGGGTTCCTTGTTTACTCCGGAACCCTAAAAATAATAAAAGAATGTTGATAAACTTTCGCGATTTGTACACATTATAAAATTATATATACTACGGGTCTTAATCGCGTGAATGATTTAAGGTAAAATACCGTATTGCAACGGCCGTGGTCACAGGTAGACAGTCTACCCGTGACCACGGCCCTTGCTATACGGTCGAAACGTCGGGCAATTAACAAGGTATTTTACCCCAAATTATTCACGCGATTAAGAACTGTAGTATATATAATTTTATAATAAAAGAGCGGTAGATTACTATATAGGTATTACAATACAATATTTAGGTATTAGATACGTAAGTAGGTACCTATATTATTTTTATTCAGGATTTTATTCTGCGGCAAATGGGCTAAGATGTTGAATAAAAATCTTTAGAAATAAAAACTCCACAGTACACAAAACAACCTGATTGGGAGGGGGGCACGTGCCGCCCCCTCACCTCAATCCGCCTATGATTACATTACTTACTTTTGCTGGATTTCATCTATCGGTCGAAGAATACTCAGATAGCTACCGCTTTGACGTGGTCAAAACCGGTGAGTATAGGCATACCTACGGCCATATTACGACTGAGTTAAATACCTACAATATAAGCATCTAATCTTTCAAACTATCACGGTGTGTAGCCGCACTGATGATAGCTTACAATGTATGCCGACAAGCATGGAGCTTCAATTTGAAAATAAATCCATACATTACGCGATTAGTAGCACGCGGCGCGTGTAGTAACTACCATGTAGTAGGTAGGTACCCCAACTGTAACGGAACTGAGAGCAGCTGGCATCTTTCATAGCGTAGGTACCTACCAACAATAAAAACAAAGTAGAAACCTATTCGTTTTGAAATTTAAAAAAAAAATATTTTTTATTTCCTTAAAATTTCCCGCAACTACATTGCAAAATGCGGACTTAATACCAAAAGCATTACATATGTTATAAACCTCTTAAGAATAATATTAGGTTCAATCTGGTTTTGTTTTTTTTTTTAACATAACTAGCAATGTTAGTACCACATTACTAGCAATTATTTCTTTTTTTTTTCGAGTCATCTTCTAAAGAAATGTCGCAAACTTGTGAGACTAGGAAATGGAATAGCTAATATTACGGGCATGGAATAAGCTCTTCAGCAGTAGCAGAGTGCTACTGCTGAAGAGCTTATTCCATGCCCGTGATATTAGCTATTCCATTCGTTTCGATAATCATCTATAGAAAACACGAAAGGTCACACATGTCAGTTTCGCTACTAGAGTTAGCTTACTTTAACAGTCAGTTAACGGTAGACAATATGATTGATACCGGCCGTAAGTTGATAAGAGGATAAGGGAAGACCACCATCAATCTACGGTATGCAAGGAACTACCTACTCTTTCTCAGAAAAGAGGTTTGTGTCTCACCTGTTAGGATGGTATAGGTAGAGCTGTGAACTAGTAAGTGCGGCGAACTCGGTATACCTACAGGCAACCGAATCAGTCTAGAATAAGCACCCTACGTTTATTAAATACGGAAATAAAAAAAAAGCGAAACACTCTTGATCGCATATAAGATATGTACATTTTTTTGTAAAATAAATTAATTTTTACATTAAATTAGACTAACAACCAATTTGCAGTCCATTTGAAGAACTTGTAAGTAGTATTTATGCACTGTTTGTTAGTTACAATGTGGCCACAGATTCGTTGTTTATGATTGAACGTGTTTTACAAACCGTATCATATATGTTATTATATTACTACTTCAGACTCGGTCCGTTGCTCCCAACGAGACAAGATCTCGCACAAAATATGCACCGTATTTTACTTATGAAAGAAATGTGTTAGGAGAAAATGTGAGTGATGTAAAATGCCTCAGAGTTATTTGGTGTTCTGTTTCACAACTGGACCATGTTACCTACTTATATGTTAAGATAAAGGAATACCTTATTAATGACATCGTATCGTTATATATATATATATACTACGATGTAGGTACTTTTTTTATATTACTTGTACAGCTGTACTGTACAGGTACGAGTACATAAATAAAAGTCAACGTCTATCTGTCTATTTGTTGCTTTCACGAGAACGATATTTTTCTTAAGTACTTACCTACTAAAAAATACTAGTAGCAAGTACCACCTAGTAGCAGCAAAGTAATACCAAAAGTTTTTAACCTAAAACGAAACTTCGTAAACTTTCGTAGTTACTAACTTCTTTAGTTTACCGAGGCTATTATAATTTTTAAATAAGCACAAGAAAATTCACAATTATTATGATAAAATAGATTAAATTGATATTGCTAGCTCCGTATTTTCATCTACGTAGTTTAATTTTCGTTCAAATTTAATTTCTCGATACTGACGAATCAAGAATAGCGACTTATTTTTTAAAATTAATAAAACAAATTAATTTAATTTAATAGTTTATTTTAATCATGATCGTTACTTTCTTTGTTTCGACGTTTATCCAACTCTGAATAAATCTCATAATACCTTTTATGCTTATCTTCTGTCCGCGATCGTTTTTTATAATTATCCTCACTCCTATAACTCTCTTCATGTCTCTCAACTTTTGATTTCTTATGTTTTTCTCTGTTCTCTCTTTCATCTTTCCTTTCCTTATGCATCTTATAATCTCTATTTCTTCTGTCGTAAAATCTATCTTTAGATGTTTCATTATGTGAATGACCAAGATTTGTATGTCTGTGACGTTTACTTTCATCTCCTTCGCGACGACTATCATGGCTGTAGTCTCTATAATGGCCTACTACAGCTGATTCTTTGCCAGCAGAACCGTCTTCATAACCCTGACTTCTTTCAACTGACTCTATTTCACGTTTTATTTCTCTAATTAAGTTTCTAGCTCTCTCTTCGTCTGGATCAGTCTTTTCTCTAGATCTATCTCTCCGTTTTCTGTTTTTTCTACCATCTCTACTATATCCTTCGTCATATCTCTCTTTGCGTTTGTGATCTTTGTCTTCTTTTTCATCATACTTTTTTTCTTTATGTCTTTTATTTCCAGATCTGTCTCTGTGGTCATTGTTGTCATCGATAACTTCGACTTTAACTTCCTTTGATAGTTCTCTAGGTCTACGGTCGCTATAATTTCTCCTATCATACCTTCGGTCGCTACAATCATCTTTACTTCTGCGATCTCTACTTTGATCCTCGCCATATGTTTTCTTTCTATCATCTCTATAAAATCTTTCACCTCTACTTTGTTCTCGGTCTCTGTCAGTCTTGCGTCTATCTCTCCTATCTTCATATCTATCTATATCTCCGGCTCTATATTGTACCCCATCATTTGGTCCACTATGTGTCTGTTTATTTATTATTGCATTCAGTTCATTAATATCCGGTTTAGTCTCGACTTCACCTAGAACTTCATTATACAGCTCCATCTGTAAACATGGATTAACATTAATAATAATATAAGTAACCTTGCTATTATGAAAATAAATAACACCACTGAATACCAAGAATCGTTAAAGGTGAATGTTATGTCGACGCTGTGTAAACAATACATTACACTACTATGATAAAAATGTGTAATATGTTTATTTAAACAGCTGCATTTCTGTTGTTATATAATTTCATAACAAATATAGGTATTAAGATCAGTGGGTGGTTTTTTTTGTGACCCAGCTCCTGTCCTGCCCTCTGCTATTCCAACATAAGATAAGATACATATTTTCAATTAAATTTTTGCAGCAAATCTATTAAATACAATATATGTTTGTCTTTACTCTGTGATACAACAATCAATTATGTATCTAAATGACTATAGGTCAAAATTATATAACTTTCAATAGCGTCATCCGTCGTACCTGAGACTTGATGACATCTCGCAGCACATCAGAGTAGTTTTTCGACTTGGCAGCGACGCGGTACTTGGTGCGCCGGCGCCGCATGTCGCGTAGCTCCGCCAGGATTTCCGTGCGGGATTTTGTTTTGCGAGCCTGCTCGCCTTCGCCACCACTGCGAAATATATTTAATTATATATATCTAATGGACCATCTGCATGTGCATCCAAAGTTTTGGCGTTAAACAAATACAGCATGTATGTAGTAAGCAGCTAGACTCAATAATTATTTATAGTTGCGTGTCATATTGTATTGACCTTTATCGTCTACCACACAAATTACACACAAATTCGTAAATGTTTACGAATTCGCGCGCATCCCAGCGTCGACGGTGCGAATTCTCAACCATTGTAGGAATTTGTACTCTATGTAGTAGGTACAAATTCGTACAATAGTATAAAATATGGTGAAGGGACAATTCAAAACGCATTGATTATTTAAAAACTGACCTGGGTAAAGCTAAGTCAGTGAGGTCATGGCAGGAAGGCGCAGCGCTGACCACAGCATCATGTATGGCTCTTCGCTCGTCCGCAGAGTACACACACTGCAGCCGCGCCAGGCTCTGTGGCTCCAGGTCCTCACTACCCACTCCTTGGGTTAAGGAAACTTTTGTGTTAGAATAGGTGTATGGTGGTGGGGATTGTATATACTATACAGGACTAATATTTGAAGATGTTTGCTTCAGTATGTCCAACATTTATTTATTACAGTTCCTTCCTAATGTTATTTTCCTGTTAATGTGAATCTAAAGTTTGTTCATTTGGACAGGTTACAGATTAAAATAAAATAAGTTATGGAGCTAGATTAGAGCTTAGCTTAGAAGGAAGATTAGGCTAATTTTGTTGTGATCTGATCCTTAGGGCAAAACTGCTGTCAAAGGCTATACAGACAGCCAGCAGCATGTATTGAAAAAGCCAATGACATATCATAATTATTATAAAGGATACAATACAAAGAGTGGATACTTGTTTAAATCCATACAAAGTATCAATACAAACTGGAAAAATTAAAACATGTATATTAGGTTATTTTATATTTTTAACAAATTACAAACAGGTGTATTTCATTCCCATAATATATTTATGTTAGTGAAATAAATAGTTTTTCCATAAATTCTTATTTCACTATTACATGTAGGACTAATAAATTATATGAAATGGGGTTGAAAATCACAGTCAGTCCATCACATTAAAGGATGCCAACGAGAGTGACAAAGTCAGGGAGCAACACCCACATGTAATACATTTTTGGTAGGAAGAACAATGATATTAGTGGGAAGTTCTCTTCACACTAATAACACTGATCTTCCCAGCAAATCAATAGCAACTCTCTCCAAATTACAAGAAAATACATGTTTATTATGAGCATGATGATTTATTCTATGTCTGGGTGTCATTTGTATGGGTGTCATGTATGTATTTAGAAATATTTAAGTATTGTTACCAGTTGTCTGGTTGCCGTAGTACAAGCTCTGTTTATTTTGGGATCAGATAGAGTTGTGTGAGTTGTCCCAAGATATTATTATTATTATAAAACTTGTGCAAATTTGTTAAAGAACTAATAATTTATAGATCTCTAATAAGTCAAAATAAAATTTCTAAAAGTAACGAAAATAAATTACCTCTTTGGAATGTTGGATCCAATTTTGCTGCTTTGTCTATTGAATTCATAATATCTTGTTTAGCTGAAATTTTAAAGAATAATATATACTTTTCAGTTTTATAGTTTTTTTTTTGTCAAATGCAACCATATCCTTTAAAAACTATGAACCATTCCTTCCCTAAAGCTGATCAGATCTACTATAAATTGGTTTGAGAAGAGTTTAAAAAGCAAACCTTTGTCCATGCGTTACAAGGTCAGAATATACATACAATAAATAAAGTGAATCATCAATAAATAATATGACAAATTACTAAGTTTTATAAGTGTGCCAGCAGTAGTGTCCGGAGGGTCTGGTAACAACTGGTCTTCTGCGGTATACCCATTGTGTCTGAGCAAGCATTCTTGTTCATGCTCGTCGACTTTACCAACCATTACTCTATGATTGGAATCCAATTTACAGGAAACCATTGATGAATGCTGTAAAAAAAAAATGTTGGTGAGGCAGATGTTTTGTCAATTCTCCACCACTATTCCTATCCAACTAAAATAACTGTGGTTTAAGCTGTAAAAGAGTTTATGGAGATTCAGCTTAGTGGTTACCGAGTTTTAATGTACATAACAGATGGGACTAGGTATAGCTTACAATGGAGTATCAGAATGAAAAGCTTAGCCCAAAATTCTGCCCGAAATCCATATCTATACTAATTATAATATTATAAAGAAGGAATATTTGTGTTTTTGTATGTAACAAATAAACTTAAAAACTACTGGACCGGTTTCCAAAATTCCTTCACCGTTGGTAAGCTACACTATCCCCGGGTGATATAAGACTACTTTGTATCCTTGTTATCCCAAGGGCATCAGCTAGTCGCTTAAATTCAAGCAGATTCAGATAAATAACAAATCACTAACCTCTAAAATATGTTTTCTATCCCATTGCAGACTTTGAAGTATCATCGTCAAGTTCTTATCAATGTCTTCTGTATATGCTTTTAATTTCAATAATTCTTCAGTTCTTCTCTCCATTGTATTTCAATTATTTTTCATTTAGCCCATAAAAGCAGTACACAAACAATCAATCTTGGAGTTTTTGACATCTCTTTGATAAAACGAAGTGATTACTTACTCTGTGCTCTTTGATTTTTGACAATTGACAAAATATTTTTTGTAATTTTTGTCTCTGATATCTCAAATAGTCGATTATTATGCCCAAAAGACTAATATTTATTTTCAAAAAACCAGTTGATTGTTTCTGATTTTGAAGTTGACAACCCAAAAGTTGACAGCTGATTAGTGCTACAATTCTTTTTTATCTGTATTTCGTTTAGCGAGACGTGTGTGCTTTTTTCTAGAGAATTTTCTCAATAAATGTGTGAGGAAAATGGCAGATTCCGAGGTAAATTCAATACCAAGTAATGTTTAACTCAAGTGAACTTGTGACCACATTCATCACCAATAATTGTCTTGGCAGGTTTTGAAGACATTAAAGGATATACCATTTAAAATCCAAACCGCAAGTTTGAAAGAACGACGTGAGGTTGTAGAAGAAATTCGGAAAGTATTATCTACGCCGGGTAAGTGAGAAATAAGCATATGTTGTTCATAACGTACACTAAAAGTGCAATACAGCAGTGTGTTTAAGTATAATATAGCGCAATTTGTAGGTTGGTTGTGCAGCTGTATTGATCCATAGACCCCTGGATTTAGCTCAGGTGTCGTGCGCTCTGAGTGCCCAATGTACCCCTAGAGGACGCTGTGTGCAACAGATTGCATCTATACATAAATATACTAGTATGCAATTCATCAATAACTCCATTACACTGACTGTGGGATGTGACTGAAATGGCAGGTGTTGAGTTATTGTATGATTTTCTTAGATATTTCTTGTTGATTTCTATTTTGGCTAGTTCCAATGTAATTGTGGATATAAATGGAACAAGAATATTTGTTTTCATTCACAACTATGTTATATAGAAGTTAAAAATATTGCACAACAGTAAACAATCAAAATCCTGTAACTTGGGTGGTTTATCATTGTGCAATATTTTGGCAACACATAATTTATTCTTTGCTTGACTTAGCCATACAAATAATTTAAAATACTGGTGAATAACACAAAGAATATTTTAATAAAATGATAATACACAAACTTAACAATATAAAAGCCTGGGACTATAATGTTGAATGAAAATCATATCAAAATGTTTTCACAATTTTAATTTACAGTTGTTGAAGGAATGTTGAATGTAGTTTACAATTTTAATGACATTTATTTTGCTATTGTTATGTGTAAAAGCACTACTTACAGGCCAATCAATTTAGTCTTGTTAGATTTAGGGTATTCAATAGGTATTGATGTAAACTTGCCAATGGTGCTTGCTTAATATTGTTGTGCAGTGAACTGAGTTATGATTTTTTGGAGCTTCTGTCTGAAATTAACCTCTGGATAGGAATATCTGAACAAAAAGCTGCGTAATTATATATTCTTATGGTGTCTTAAAAATTGTGTTTAGAGTGAAACAATATCAATATTGTATCAAAAGTTTAATGAAATGAACATAATCACAGTTTTGTCTTGTTGTGGTGAAATGTATTTATGCCACAAACACATGTTCCATAGTATTTTATTTTTCTTTGGTAGGAAAACTTACATCTAGCCCTTACAGAATGTAACACACTGGGAAATAAATTGAAAGCAATTTTAAAGGTTTTTGCTGATAGAATACTAACAGTATAAAGCAATGTTGGATCCAGCATTTTGATTTGACCAGGTAAAGAACCTGAAGAAAAACCCTGAGAAGGCTTTTGTGTAGGTTTTATCAATGAAAACCAGACATACACAGTTAAAGGATTCAGTTAATATTTGGAAGGACTTGAGCTCCTTATCTCCTTCTACCTGCCATTGCGGTATAAAGTAAAATATTCTACCAAATCTGTTTATTATATTTTGTCTTAGTTCATCAAAACTATACTATGCAACAGATATTGATACAATTTTCACTAACAACCATGTGTCAATGTTGCAAAGAAGTTTTAATTTCCTCTGAAAGTTAACAAAAACAAGATTTTACTAATAATAATATCTTGGGACAACTCACACAATGCTATCTGATCCCAAACTAAGCAGAGCTTTAAAATACAATAATTGCATTTTTGAATGAAAGAAAAATTTGAAGTCCAGACCCAGGAATCGAACCCGAGACTTCTGTAGCCAAACCAGAAGCAGAGTTTGTA
This sequence comes from Herminia tarsipennalis, assembly GCA_945859575.2. Classification (NCBI taxonomy): domain Eukaryota; kingdom Metazoa; phylum Arthropoda; class Insecta; order Lepidoptera; family Erebidae; genus Herminia; species Herminia tarsipennalis. The sequence continues at coordinate 1,124,965 of OX243840.2, read as the reverse complement.
CTATGGAAACCAGACAACTGATAAACATACTTATATATATCTAAATATGAACATATTAAACCATAACCATCATGCTCATCACACGAGTTTTATCCTGGGTGGAGATCGAACCCACAACCTCTGTCGGATACACTCCCACCACAATAATAATAAAAAGTGGAGATAAGCTCATGAAAAACAAAACCAGACCATTAGTTTTGTATAACTCTTACAACACCATGTGCAAATTATTGTAGTATAGTAGTTTCTGATCCATGCTTAAATGGTGTGATAAGATAAATAAATATTATGTATTCATTGTTTATCTTATTACATACAGTATTATCGTAATACACATGTGCTTGCTCTTTTATGAGTGGATAGTCTATTTCAACATTAACGGAGGTCCCAATTTTGGTCCCACATAGTTTCCAATTCAGTGCTACACCAAAAAAATATGGCAATGCTGATCACTTTATTAAATGTTCTCTAAATTTGATTTGTGTTGTTGCAATCTAGGTATCACAGAGCCAGCAGTGAGGTATGTCTGTCGCATACTGTCACTGACCCTGCACCGCTATAGGGACTCCACTTCTCAGTCATATGTAAAGAGCCTGGTTCAGTACCTGGCTGCCAATCACAGAGAATGGACTCTGAAAGGCCTTCTACCCGTCCTGCTAGAAATATCAGAACAGCTTAAAAACACTGCTACTTCGTAAGTATTCTGTTTTAAAATTACTTTAACCCTCCTTTAGTTGTGTATTTTTGTAGCCATTGCCAATATCTGACATTTTATTAATAAAGTTATTGTTCAATACAGTAAAAGCATCTGCCAGAGTGGTCTGTATGTACTCCGCTGGTCCACAGTCTTGGTAGAAGGCTCATTAAAGGCCTCTGAAGAAGATGGAGTGGACTATAATGCACTAGTGCTAGCTCAGGCAAATTTAGTAGCTGCAGTCACTGCTTATGGCGACAAGAGGAAAAATGACAAGGCTTTCTCTATGGTAAGGGCTAAGCAATATTACTAGAAATAATTACTTAATCTATGTATAAATTTTGTAGTTAGTGGTGGATTTTCCGGGTAGGCCAGACACAAATAAAAAGCTATAATTAAGAAAAAATATCAAAAAAATTAACAAAATTACTATACTCGCAACAGGGATAGTTATACATGTACAGAACCCTCGTTGTGCACTTGGTCAACTTTTGTTACCATCAGTGATTTTTTTTGTCCGGGCCTAAAAAATATAAGCATAGAATTGAACAAGACCTCGCACTCTCATTATAGGTATTATATACAAGGTCAGAATGTTTATGACACATACCTACAAATTTCTTACCTCTTGTGTAAATATTGTCATATTAAATACAACAATTTTAACTTTTAAAACAAGCCAAAATAAAACACTTTAATGAAAGAAATTATCACATACATTGACAGATTCAAATGTCTTCAGATGTAACATCACAATTACAAATTACTGTTTAGGGTTGAATGTGAATTTGATGACATTGCATTGCTTTTATGTGTATCATTCTCAAGAGCTACATCACGTCAAGGCATAAAAGCATACTAAATTAATTGTATATTCTTCAAGCTACACTCTTCCTGGTCAACCATTGGTAAGGAGAAGACCTCTAAATGGATGGAGGTCCTGGTGGCGACGCCAGCCGACTCCGGCCCACATATCTGTGTAGCCTTTTCCACCCTGTGCCAACACCTCAAGCAGATTGGAGATGATGCAGCCATAGAGCAATATAAGGTTAATACATAACTGTGTTAAAGAGTATAGATTTATTTCTTTACAATTTTTTTTTTATATTTTTCTGAATGTATCTTGTGTGGGAATTGAACCCATAACATTTAAACACCCAATAATTCACTTAATAATTGCGTTTGCCTGACAGGCTTAACGAATTTCATAATATTTAAAAGTTGTAATAAACCAGCTAGGTGATATCACACAATCACGACACAAGCCATATTAATAATTGAAGTGTTATTTTTATAGGCCAAGATGCTAGAAAGTTTCAACAAGAGTATCATCAGCGTGAAGTCCCGACCGAACGCCAACTACATCAAGGGTTGTCGCGAGCTGCTAGTCCAACTGAGCGCCACTGACGTCCGTGATACGCTTTTGCCAGCCCTGGCCAAGGCCATGCTGCGCAGTCCTGAGACTATCGTGCAGGCTGTCGGAGAAGTGTTCGCGAGTCTAAACGTTGATCTGGAAGGATTGGCAGTCGATATTGGAAAGAGTTTGATTGGTAAACGCAAATCACTTCCTTTTCTGACGTAAAAACTGCTCCCAAATTCCCAATATCTAACCATATATTAATATTTGCAGTGAATCTTCACTCCAAAGACGAGTGGGTCCGGGTTGAAGCAGGGGTAGCATTGCAACGTCTTGCTGCCCGATGTTCTCAGACTGCCGCAGCGAAGGCTTTGCTCAGTCATGCCTTTGCAGAATACAACGGCGCGGGCGGCAAATTAACCTCTAGTGAAGACAAGATTGCTGTACTCAATGTTAGTAGAATATTTGCTAGATAGATAGATAGATAGAAATATCATGTTAAATTGGCTGTTTCGTTGCAAATATAAGATTTTTAATGATGCGGTATTATTTTCAGGGTGTAGGCACATTAAGTTGTCTTGCAGTGAGTGGAGAAGACCGTTTGTCGCTATTCACCGAAACTGTAACACAAATGGCGCGAGTGCTGGACAGTGAGTCACACGAACGTACATTGTGTGTCGCCCTTGACGCCTTGCAGAAGTGGACGCTGGGACTCAATACCACCATGCCTTCCAAGATATTGGATATATTCAAGGTATACTTTAAAAAAAAATATCAGGCCAATACATCAAAGGCGTTTGATTTAGTCTATCACACTCTTATTCATTCAGAATCTAACAATACATTCTTCTTTATTATACATTTTCTTAGTATATCGAAAATATATCTTAGCATAGAGAATTTAATAAATAAAGAAATATATTTTCCAATTATCATGAACTATGAGTGTTTTAAATTAAAAATAAATTTGTGGGTATGCCACAAGGGTGTATACTTGGACCTTTATTTATAAAACATATGTATTTTTTTTAGAAAAATTTAAGTGCAAAGAGTACGACACAAGCAGTAAGGACCGCATACGTAAGCATGGTGTCAGCATGCGTGCGCAGTTGTGGTGCGACCAATGAGCAAGCTGAAGCATTAAGGCCTGTACTTATAAAGGCAGTAGAAAAGGCTGTACAACAACCATTACAAGTAAGCATCTATAATCACCGCCATAACATCGTACATCTAACACAGACAGACCAATGTCGATGCATTTTTTGTAATTAAAGTCCCTCTTAGAGCCGACGGTTCTTATTTACGTGTAATCATTTTATTTGTCTATGTATTATTTCTTTGACTTTTATTTTTAGTTGCCCCAAGATCTTGATTTAAATATAATAAATAAAACACGAGATAAGATGCATAGCTTAATAGACCCATTTTTAAAGTGGTAAATGTGTAAGATTTTGAGAGTAACAGGGTGTATGGATATTAATTACTCTTTAATTCGAAACTACTACCTACTACCTTACTACTTTAAGCGGTTGAACTGCAAACAAAAAGCAGTCCAAAATATATGAATAACATCTATGTCGATGGTATGTTCCCAGCACCTAGTAGTGAGCGAGGGCATCTGCGCGATGCTGGGACTGGCGCTGCTGGACCTGGCGCGCGAGCTGCCCTCCAAGACCGCCGTGTGGGCCGCGCTCACTCATGTAGACAAGCACGTGCTGCTCCACGATAGGGTGCTCACCGCTACCAGCGATGACGGTAATTTTATTATTGGTTTATTTTGCACTTTGTTTGTCTATGTCCTATGGGCGTATCCATGATTATATTTCGGAAGGGGGGGGGGGACAGTCCAGAATAATATCGGCCAAGGTACAATTGACTCTTAGTGCCAACCAAGTGCGAGTTGCTCACACGACGCGGTGTAACACTGACTCAACGTCAGATAAACGTACTGTATACTTTGTAGTCTAACCTATCAGGATTTCGGGAGATTTGGGGGTCCAAACTCCGTCCCGGGGGGCTGAGTTTGGACCCCCAAATCCCCTGCCAAGTAATGTTTACTTAACTACAATGTATATTACCTATACAAATATAAATGGCGAATAAAAAACAGTCTTGACCACTTTTTGACACATTTTTTTTGTAATTAATTTATAATAAATCCATATAATTTTATCACAAGCTTGTTGTATTATATTTCGCTGGTCCAATTCTCATCCTCAAAGAGAAAAAATACCCTGTTAATTTATTTTAATACCATTAACTTGGACTATACAGCTTATTTTATAGTTGCCAAATAATTTGAGCTATGATGGCGAATAGCCGTGCAGGAGTGACATACGGAACTAAACCATATAATCATTTTCATTGTGCCACACACCATGCACACTTCAATGAAAGCACTTCTAGTACATTTAATATCATAGTTCAAGTTATGAGCTCCATATAAACATTATATTTTATTTGAAATTGCCTAATTTCACTATAACATTTACCCCTTTATAGTCCTAATACAGGTGGTGTTGCTATGCAGAACTGTGTTGGAAAACTACCAAAGTGTTGCCAGCGAACAAAACTCCCCGATTTACAGGGCGTTGGTTCTGGTTCTACTGTCACCAATAAAAACCGTCCGATCAACTGCTATAGAAGAGGTTAAATCACTACTTGCCAAAGAAGATAGGTTCTTATTAGCAAAGAATTTAGCGCTAAAGTTAAATGAAGTCTTGGAGGAAGGCAAGGTGTTTGCTGGGAAAGAGAAGACGCCACCTGAAGATAAGAGCGGCGAAGTGACGGGGAAAATGATACTGGATTGTGTTCAAGTACTGTGTTCATATAGAGGTGAGTTTACATTGCATTTTATATTTTTGTACAATTTGTTTTAAGATTACTTTTAATGTAATTTATTGATATGATGTCATGCTAGCCCATAGCAGTATCAGTGCCACCCTGATCCTTGTTTGGCAAAGATCTGAAAGTCGAAACACCGCGCTCCTCATATGAGTCACTAGTTGGTCTCGCGCAACTTGTATGCGTCAATATTTCCCGTTTTTGCAACAATTTCCAAGTTCCTGAGATTACCGCGTTCAAACAAACAAACTCAGCTTTATAATATTCATGAGACATTAGTTCGTAAATATCATTTCCCCATTGATTACACTTGCTACAACGCCCTTCAACCAAAACACAGTGATGTGTTAACATTACTATGTCACTGAAAGAATAACTGACACTTGTAGTACCAAGACGGCCTTTGGTTTAGACCTACCAAGTAAATTCATTTCGTCTTTATTCTATCTACAGGTTACCCGGAGAAAGACTCTCAGGAGCTAGCAATAGATGTCCTACCTTCCTGCCATCACCCGTTGGCCGTAGGGGTAAACAAACGCGCGTGGGTGAAGCTGGTGTCGTATCTGCGTCACGACCCTAAGAAGCTGGTCTCATTATATGCCAACAACTTAAAGAATAAATACATCTGTGACTTTGTACCTAATGAGGTAAGGTTCTATTGGTGGCTCGCCAGCATATGGCCGGCGGGCCTAGACGTGTTCCATTATCTTAAAAACATTAAATGTTAAATCCATACATTAACTAATCTATGCCCTTTGATTCCGCATCTAGTCCATCCCAGCGACCTTCTTTATGTCGTTCGTCCAGCTGGCTCGGAATCATTCTATCCTACGTTTACCAAGTCGCGCTCTCTACTCTATGACGCGTTTCCTCCAGCGGTCGACGTGCTTAACGTGCGAGTTAAAGTAGTCCTCGTTTAAGTAGTAACTCCTCAAAGAGTGCTACCATCTTTACTGAATTTGCTGATAGTTAAACTAAGTTCAAGTGCGGAACGATATTGATATAAGAACCCGTCACAAGAAACATTCATTTCTGTTTTCGTCTCATCGTAAAACTGATCATTTTGGCAAGTATCCATACCCAGAGGGTTTATAGTTTACTCTTAAACATTGAAGTGTAATTGCTCTGAATTTGAATAGCCTAGTCCGCACTAAAAGGGTTCGTAAGCCAGGCTGAGTCATCAGTACCCCTTTAGCATTCAACATGGACAGTTGTGTAATTTCTGCTGCAGGTACTTTCATATTAGTTGAAAAAAGTAACAATCACGTAAAAAAGACCAAGATTCTGATGGATTCAAAAACTTTATAAGCGTAGTAAACAATACGGAAATAAATTACTAAAGGATATGATTAAACCATACATCATTTTTTATGTCCTGACTAGAATTTGAAAGTTTTTGTCGTTACGGTAACACGTACGGAACATAATTATGTTCCATATATTACAAAACATAACTAAAAAAATAACCCTTTCCTGTTAGCTTCACTGTAGTGGGGTAAAAGACATCTGTTGGATAAATAGAAACTATTGTCCATACCGGACGAACAGGCTGACTGTGGCACCTTTGAGCGCGTACCGGGTTACCGCAACCGACGGCTCGACCCCGAAGCACGCACTGCCGAGGCAACGTGCGCCCGACCCGAGTCCACACTGACCGAGCATTTGGCCCGCTAGGCTGCCTAATGACGAACGCACGTGTCCGCAGACGCTATCGAACGTGGTGGCGACGCTGGTGGCGACGAACGCGGAGGTGACGGCGGGCTCGGCGCTGCAGACGGCGCTGGACACGCTGCTCGACCCCGAGCTGCTGCGCGTCACGCGCGACGAGTACTTCACGTACCTCACGCCTGATGGCGAGCTCTATGACAAGAGCTCTGTGCCTGGGTAAGTGTTTCCTATAGCTTGCTTTTTTACCCCCGACCCAAACTGAGGGGTTTGACATGCGTCTAATCTTTGTATCTATGCGTCCTTTATGGTTTTATTAGCGTCCAAACGGCTGTCCAAATTTAAAAGTAACTACACTCGCGTGCAAGTAAATCGACTCAAGCCTCAAGTGCGCATAAAAAGTGATATAACTAAAAAATGACTTATTTTACCTCTATATAATGTTTTACATAATTAAAGCCTAGTAATTAGGCTTTCAAATGGTAACATAATATCAGTAATTTAAATAAACACTTGTACTTAGAATGCAACTGAACGCAACCTCCCGTAGACTGCTCTGCGCTCTATACACAACTTGCGCGACACAACCCCCTATAAAAACCTTCTGTAATCGTTTTTTCTTATCAGTCGCTCATTAGACGTTGACCTGAACACATCTCTGCAAATTAAAGCCGTCATTTGAAGAAAATTATGGATAAAACACCTGAAGAAGCCGCTCAAGTCGTTGCCCTGTTGCAAGAAGGGTTGAACCAGCGAGAAGTCGCTCGTCGTTTGAATATGAGTCAGTCCGCTGTCTCGAGAGTATACAGAAGGTTTCAAGAGACTGGTGCCTTCACTCGGAGGCCTAATACCAGCCGACGCCGGTGCACCTCGGAGCGTGACGACCGGTTTTTGGTCTCGACCTCTCTCCGAAATCGACACCTTACCGGCGTAGATGTGCAGCAGGAGCTACGTCAAGTTCGCGGGGTGACTGTCAGTCAGTGGACAGTTAGAAGAAGGTTGAAAGAAGCTAACCTTACTCCGAAAAGACCCGCTACAGGCCCGAAGTTGACCACAGCTCATCGTCTAGCACGCCTTCACTTTGCTCGAGAGCATTTGGATTGGAGCATAGAGCAATGGCAGTCAGTCCTGTTCACAGATGAGACGAGGATGTGTCTCCATGGCAGCGACAGGAGAGGTCGGGTATACCGTCGTCCCGGTGAACGGTTTTCACAGTGCTGCTTTGTGGAAACCGTTGCATATGGTGGCGGATCTTGCATGATGTGGGCTGGAATTTCCTTAGAAGGCAAAACGGACCTTGTTTTCGTTCCTGGGGGAGGCCGGGGAGGAGGTCTGACCAGTGATCGTTACATTGAAAATGTTCTACTGAATCAAGTTGTCCCTTATCAAGGCTTTATTGGGGAAAATTTCATCTTGATGCATGACAATGCCCGATGTCACACTGCTAGGGCCACACGTGATTTCCTGAACGAAGTAGGAATTCACACTATGCATTGGCCAGCGCTCAGCCCCGATTTAAATCCCATTGAGCACATATGGGACGAGCTCAAAAGGAAAGTTAGAGCGAGGAATCCAGCTCCGACAAACATCAATGAGCTCAAGACTGCGTTGGTAGAAGAGTGGGGTCGAATACCACAATCATCCATTAAAAAGTTGATAAGGTCGATGAAGAATCGCTTGAGAGCAGTGATCAGAGCTAGAGGAGGGAATACCAAATATTGACACGAATAAATTTTTTGTCTTACGCACATTTTGTTTCATTCAAACACAATAACCCCATACTGTGAAATTGTATGAATTTTCAACATTTTTTACATTATCATTGGCATTAACCTTTTTTACTAAACTACTGAATCGATTTTCATGCAACTTACACCATTTTGAAGCTCAATTACTAGGCTTTAATTATGTAAAACATTATATAGAGGTATAATAAGGCATTTTTGAGTTATATCACTTTTTATGCACTCTTGAGGCTTGAGTCGATTTACTTGCACGCGAGTGTAGAAGGTAGGATGAAAATCAAATTTCCTTGGTGGCTTAATCTATTGTACACACCTATTTATAATTTATTACTTAATGCATGTGCAGTAACGAAGATAGCAAAGAAATGAACATGAAGCGAGAGAGCAAGGCGTACAGCTACAAGGACCAGTTGGAGGAGTTGCAGCTGCGCAGAGAGATCGAGGAGAAGAAAAAGAGAGAGGGCAAAGTCAAACAGGTACTATATTGGTTTTTAAATAATGTAGGTACACATGTAAGGGTTTTAGAAAAAATCATACCATCAATATGGCAATCTACAAATTTTTAGATCATATCATTAATTGTGTAGATAGCAAAACGCATGTGAGTGCAATGTATATGGACATGACCAAGGCCTTCGATTATGTTGACCATAAAATTTTGCTACGTAAGCTAGAGGCATACGGGATTCGACGAAACGTGTTGGATTTGCTAAAATCATAGTATAAACATAATAGATATCAGCTAACACAAATTAGTCAAATTTCGTCTAGCCCTGAAACAGAATGTTTTTATTCGTCTAGTTTAAGAGAAGTTAATTACAGAGTTCCTCAGGGTACCGTATTAGGTCCCCTGTTGTTTCTTGTGTACATAAACGACCTGCCACAGTGTACCAAGCATCCAATGATTTTATTTGCAGATGATAGCACGATAATACATAAATGTGAATATATTGACAATTTTAATGAGGAAATTAATACTTCTTATATACAAATATGATGACATTTACAACTCGTCAAAATAAAGCTACGAGTAATAAAGTGTATGACATTATTTATAATGGTAAAAGAATAGAGCATCTTGATTACACAAAATTTTTAGCTCTACATATAGATAAACATCTAAGCTGGTGGGATCAGGTAGAAAGCGTATGCAAAAAATTAAATCAATGCTCTTACGCACTTCACATGCTACGCGAAATAGCCAGTAAACATGTAGTACAGCATATCACAGTTTCGTAGACTCAATCCACAGATTACCCCCTAATAGATTCCGCATGCAGGGCAACAGACGCGCGCCACTCATACTTGATTTCGCTAGCATATAAAACAATACCTAAAATCACGACGTCAGTGACTACCAACTTCACGACCTACGACCACGTGCAATTGAAAATAATTATAAAAATTGCTTTGTGCGTATATTACCCTAAAAATGGCTTCCTGTTCTGTGAAATGGTGAGCAAAGTCGGCGAAGACATCAAATTACCTAAAAGATGGCATAACATTTCACCGGTAAGTAAATTTTAATTTAAGTAAATATTAAATTGACTAAGCAGCGGAGTTCAATTTATTCTGGTTAGATATTTAAAAAAACCCTCAAAATTTCGAACCCGTTGATGTCTTTTTGAAATGTCCCTTTCACTCATTAGCTAAATTAATATAGCATTCCTGCTCTTGCGATGATACGTGTATCGATAGTGTTGGGATATCGGATGATATAGGTGATTATCGATGGTTTGTCGTAATCGTAACTAGGTCATTTGAAATAGTTAGTAGTGAAATAGTAGTTAAAGTAGGTATAAACAACAAGCTGTGGCCCGCGGCTTCGCCCGCTTGAATATCGGTTAGTGGCGAAGAACTATATGAAACACTTCCTTGAAAAAATATATCGCTGATTGCAAAAGCCGCAGGGACAGACGTTCGGAAACGACTAATTTATACTATGTAAGGATATAACAAAAAGGAACCTACTTTGCTTTTTGTACGAGTATATCCTCGTTATCTTCGTATTTTTTTTTTGTTTGAAAGGCTATGCCATTGAGGTATTACCACCATTATCAGAATCTAACGATGGAATATCAAGATATCAAGTCAAATTCCTTAAATTTAATTAAATTATTCTTTATCTTATCTTTTCAATATCAAGGAGATCGAGAGATTACCTTCAATCTTAAGAGAGTATTTGTTAAACTTATCTATCATTTACTCAGTCTTTGCCAAGACTTATAATTTACTTAGGTCTTTGCGTCGAGTGAAAAGAAATTACTGAACCGATTTTCACCAAACTTCATTCAACCGGGCTGCAGCAGTCCAGTCACTTATAAAATTACTTACGCAATTAATTTGATTTAGTAATAACAGTAATTTAAGAGAGATATGTATTATTTTAAAGGTTTCCTAGATGCCCCGAGAGGAAGAAGAAATGGGTAGATACAACCTCTCGTGGGGAGAATTGGTTTCCCACCCATAACAGTGTTATTTGCTCAAGACATGATGCAATCAAGACAAGATGTATCATATTGCATTTGCAATTATATTTCTGTTTTTTTTTTCTTCTTGAGTATTTTGGTGTGTGTTAGTATAAGAACTCATAAATGTTTAATGTATAATGTATATTTTAACCTTTCATATTTTTTTATTAATAATCTTTTGATAAATACTTGAAGAAGTTTTATTTAAAAAAAAAATAGATTTTGATAGTAGCTTAGTTTTATTATACACCCATTGAATAAAAATATATAATTATAATGTATCATCATTGATCATCCTCCGAACCTAATTAAAACCTACTTAAAATAATAAACCAAATTAACGTAATCTAATTCCATATTTCAATATTTTATCGACAACCTATTCTCATCACTGTCCCATCACTATTATTCGGTCCACTCGAAGTTTGACCTTGAAATAACCAATCATAGCGCACTTGTACCGTCCCGCGCGTCCTGTTCCTTCCTCCAAAATGAGTGGTGGCGAACAAAATTACTGTAATGCGGAATCTATTAGGGGGTAATCTGTGACTCAATCCTAAGATACGGAAATATATTCTGGGGAAATTTTAATGGCAAAGATATTATTATGGTTTTTAAATCTCAAAAAAGATGTGTACGTGCAACTTACAACAAACTGACAGTTGTAAACCACACTACAAGGAACTCAGAATATTTACCGCGCCTAGTCTTTATATTTATGAGTGTGCCGTCTTTGTCAAAAGCAATATTAATAATTACGAAAACTGTAATAATAGGAGGTATCCACATAAACTACGAATACCCAGCTCCCGCACTGCGCTATCTAGCAACAGCGTCGTCAGTATGGCCCGAAAATTTATAATAAGTTGCCCCATTCAGTAAAACACATCACAAATATTTAATTATAACTATGAACTTTCTAATAATTGTTGACCTTATAGATATTATTATTACTATTTTTATGTTCAAATTGATTAATGATGTTATGTACCGAAATAATACATTTGTACGCCTGATGCATGGCATAGCGAATGTATGGCCCACCCGGCGTATTAAAATCGGAACGGATGAAAACGACCTTAAACCGCCGCAGTTTTTAAACGCGACATTTTCTGACACAGGGGATACTAATACAAGCGGCTTGACCTGCGGTTTTTTCCCGCGTCAATTTTTTTAATAGTAGTGTGTGTTTTTTATGCGGTTTTGTGGTTATGTTTTACCGCTCGGGAGAAATAAACGTGGTGCGGTTTGGGCCCAAGGTTGTCACTCGGGGAATTCGGAGAATATATGAGAGAAAGACTTGAGCAGTAACGCACATAAAGAATAGTTACCGACATCAAAGTTCTTAAACTTATATTAATCTTTTACTGGGCAAAGACATTCTTCGTGCTCATATGCTCTGCCAATCGTTTCTTTCTTGCGCCTTTTTTGCCAATTTTATTATTGTATTTATTTTATTGCAGGTGCCCCTAAGTGCCAAACAAAAGGAGGCCATCAAAGCGCAGCTGGCTAAGGAGAGTGCTATTCGACAAAGACTGAGTGTGGTGAGTTTATTGATGTGTTAATTTGCAGCAAATTGTAATTAATAATAGTGATAATCAGTTAAAAGAGAAAGCATTTAACTTTGTCTAACTTTCATAAGATGTGATATGGATTTTTTTGTCTTTTCAATAATGTAAGTTAAGTTATATGATTTCTAGGTAAAATTTTTATTTACGTCACATGATCATGTAAAATGACCCTTATGAAATAAGACTTATTTGTTAATGAGTTTTATTAGATAATACCTTGTGACATAGTTACAGTTTACACTTAATATGATGTTTACAAAATAAAACGTGTACCTGTTTGCACGATCAGCTGAACAGCCGCGTGGTGATCGCGGTGCGGCTGCTGTCGTGCGTGCAGCGCGGGTCGGGCGCGGCGCTGCGGCGCGGCGCGCGGCGCGTGGTGCCGGCGGCGCTGGGCGCGCTGCGCAGCCCGCTGGCGGCCGCGCGCGTGGCCGCCGCCTACGAGCAGCTGCGCCACGCGCTGCTGCCGCACCACCCCGCGCTCGCCGACACCGTCGCGCGCCTCACTGTCAGGTTCGTGCGCTCGACTGCTACTCCCTCTGTCACTTGATATATGACCGCCCACAGCCCTGACCGATAATGTACAAATTATATATAAACCAAAATGATTTCCGTAATAAATATGTCGTTTTTTGCCCACAGCCCTGACCGAAAGTATGTACAAATTATATATAAACCGAAATGGTTTCCGTAATAAATATATCGTTTTTTAGGGTTCCGTAGCCAAAATGGTAAAACTTTATAGTTTCGTCATGTGGACGGACATGACGAAACTATAAAGTTAGCAGCTTAACTCAAAGACTGTTGTGTGAGGTACACACAAAAATTTTTATTTGTCGGCCCTATATGTAAAGTAGAGACATGATTTTTTTTTGTCACCAACCCTATCGTGTGGAGTATAATTTATTGTAATAAGTGATTGGCGAAAAGTGCCTATAAAAAATTGGAAGACCATTTTTTAATTTAAGGATCCGCATGTGAAATGTTAAGCTTTAAAAAAAGTTGTTAGTCGTATAAAAAGAAACAACAGAAAACCTTATTTAAGCTACATTATTCAAATGGGAGACTACGTATCCCTATATAGTGCGTGACCCGACATGCACTTGCCCGGATTTCTGTTAAATGAATTTGACTATCGAAAATAGTGACGTGATATATATTCAAATAGGTCGTCAGACGCGGTTGTCAACAGTTTAATTAGAATGTTGCACTGCCCCCAGACTACACAAGCCGCAATGCGACCTGGAGCCGTCGTGGGAGGAGCACGAGCTGGCGGGCGCGAGCCGGCGCACCATCAACCTGCTGCACGCCGTGACGGCGGCCGGCAAGCCGCAGGACGACGGCGCGCCGCCCAGGAACAACCACCTCACCGCGCCTGGCTTCTGCTACGTCTTCCCTTTGCTCAAACTTGGTAATATTCCTTTTTTTTTATCGGATATTTTTATTTGACTTTAAAATACCTTACAATTAAAACAAATCATGTAAGTAATATTGTATTAGTTCGTTCTTAAAATCTAAATAGAAATAGAAAAAGTTGGTTGCATGCTGCTCTCCTAGCTAGGCTATGAAATAACCTGTGTTAAGGAGGAACAGATTTTTTTTGTTTACACAATTTTTTTTATAAAATAAACTTGCATAAGGTTTCAATTTGTTTACAATTATTCCAAAGAATTAACGAACCTGTAAATACATCACACTTGGACTGAAGTACATATATTTACAATACCAGATCAAGGTCAAGTGTCAGATGCAGCAGGTTGCAGCTCAATACTATTTAAAAATGTTTTTATTCTTAAGAACATAAAACTGATTTCCCTGATCAACTTATGAGGAAGTTTTTTTTTATACTAAATATTGAACCCTGATTGGATTCGTCATTCCATTACAATCTAGTATTAAAGACTAATAAATAATTTGATTTTAACTTAATCTGCTATGTTGTATACTTAAGCATATTTTTGGCACTTTTTCTTATTGTCTTTATTGAAGGGGATCACTTTGTTCTTGTGTTATAATCGGTAGCACTTATTGCACTACGTAACACTCGCTCACTAAACTAACTCGAAGGGTTGAAGGGTTTAGTCCTTTTGAGTCTTCGCACAATTAGACATTGTATTAACAAGGTAACGAAATTCATAATAATAAGCTTCAACACTTTATGCCACCAATGAGGTTTTTGATGTGAAATATCTAATGTTCAAGCGGTTCAAGCTGGCTGTTCCGGTCACGCTCTTTTTTTTATTTCAGCAAAGATATAACAGTTATCCAGCCTTTTAAAATAAGTTAACAGCCGGTTTCGGGGTTACTAGTAATTTTCAACTAGATTCTTTTAAAAAAAAATATTTTATTATGCCATATTTTGTTTCACATTGGCGTCTTACGACCGCTTTAATTTTTCACAAGACAAAATATGCAATTCCTCCACTAAAACTCGTTATTGGTTTTGTTTATCGCAGGTTTATCAGGGTCGGCGAGTCGTTCTGATGAAGCGATGATGCTGAACGGCCTGTCGGTGATAGCAGCGCACGCGGCGCTGCGCGTCGACTCCGAGATGATGCACCCCTCGCTGTTCCCCATCGACCACATGTTCCGGTTGCTCATCGACCTCATCAGTTAGTTCAATATTACCTTTTCTTATTTTTATTTTGGTGATGATGATGATGGCAATTTGGCTGATTTTTCAACGAATTCCTGCCAGCATCTATATATGTACTATATACTTTACTCGCACAAGAACTTGGGTCTAACGAAATTCGCATGCATTTTATGTATTTTCACATTACATGGGTAACTGTGAAAATAATGACAGCTCAGTTTATCGGCATTTTACAATTCACTGGACATTTTTTTTAAGCTATTGCATAGCTTTTATAGCGGGCTTTGAGCGCGGCGACCGAATTAAGAAATTCCGTAACGAAAATAAAACCTAACAACCCCCCACTCCGCCTATCATGTAGCCGAGCCGAGTCTGCCGAGCGTTTGTTTAACATATATGTATATGATACGACTGTACGAAGCTGGCACGGATCCAGACGAGCTGCTCGAAAATGTAATGACAAAAAAAAAAAAAAAAATTATTTAACTTATGCAATTAAAAATAAGCTGCCGCACAATTTTAAAACGCGGTAAGTACGATGTTAACAGTTTCGAGTAAAACGCGATCAAAGTTGAGATTTTATTTTCTCTTGCCTACTATTAACTATGTAAAAACTTGGAAAAAAAATTATATAGGCTTAAAGAGCAAAACTCAAAGATCATTTTGATATAGTATGACCATTAGTGCTGTGCACTCCCTGAGGTATGCGCGCGGTGAGACGGGGGGGTTAGAATCGGCTGCTGCGCTGTCAGTGCGCCGTCAACGCTTGTGACGGCAGGTAGTGTTATTTGTATCGGACTGTCTATGTCAGACGCACACGAGATAAATATTCAAAGATGGGTCGTGCGTTATCTCGTGATATGAAGACTGTCATTTTTAAGGTGGCTGAATATTTTAAGAAAAGAAAAGCAGACAAAGAAAGCTTTGAATTTAAAAATGACGTGAATATTGCTAAAATCGTTGCGGAGGCTACGGGATACAGCAAAAGAACCGTACATAATGTGATTTCTGCGGGCTATTTATCAATTGAAAATTCAAGCCAATTAAAATTTCAATCGCCAAAAAAACCAAAAGTTCTAAAGAAAAAACACGTTGTGGATGATTTTGACCTTGGAGTTATCAGAAGAAAAATTCATCAGTTTTACGAAGTTGAAAAAAAAATACCAAGTGTCCGTAAGTTACTATCAAGTTTGAGACAGGATGGCATATTGAATTGTGGACGGGAATATTTAAGACAGCTTTTACACAAAATGGGCTACCGTTACAAAAAATGCAAATCAAAGAGACATCTCCTTATAGAGCAGCCTAATATTACAGTGTGGCGGAAAAAATATCTTACACAAATCAGAAATTACAGAACGGAAAACCGAAACATATATTTTCTTGATGAAACATACATCAACGCCAGTCACCATGCCAGCAAATGTTGGCAATCATCGTCAGAACCCGGTATTCATGCTGATATTGGGAAAGGACGGCGACTAGTAATACTCCACGCTGGGTGTCGAAATGGCTTAGTGGATGATACATTGACTATATTCAAATCCGATGCTAGAACCGGTGACTATCATGGAGATATGAGCGGACCTACTTTTTATAAGTGGGTAGATGAAAAGTTAAAAGATAAGTTGCTGCCGAATTCTGTGGTTGTAATGGACAACGCGTCTTACCACAGCGTTCAGATTGAGAAGAAACCAACTATATCAAGCCTCAAAAGTGAAATGCAGAACTGGTTGCTACGCCATAATGTAGAATTTTCAGGAACCATGTCAAAGGCTCAACTGCTACTTCTTATCAAAAATACACAAAAAGAACCCGTGTATAGAATTGACGAACTCCTGAAAGCCAGTGGACACACTGTTCTGCGTTTACCTCCGTACCATCCAGATTTAAATCCAATCGAGTTGGTCTGGGCTGATATTAAAAACAACATAGCCCAAAACTATATTAATTCTTCTCTAGACGAAAAGATAATCTTATTGGATAAATTGTTTTCGGAATTCACGGCGGAAAAATGGCAGAAATGCGACGATCATGTCCAGAAAAATGAAAATGATTACTGGAGTCGCGATAGTAGGTTCGATAATGTTATCGATTCATTCATAATAAATTTGCAAGACTCTGATTCAAGTTCCGGTGGCGAAGAGGAAGATGAAGATGATGACGAAATGGAAGATGAAGTTGAAACAGAATCTATGTCAGAATAACTTTCGTTAGAATATATAATTGTTTGTAAATATAAAAAATGTTTAATAAAACAAGTCCTGTTGTGAATTATAACTTTCAATTCTTATTTATCACCTGCATATTTTTAATAAAATATGAGTATATTTGGGTTACATTTTAATCAACAAAGTAAGTATATATTACAGATAGATAGCCTCCGACCAACGCAACGTCCCGCCACAAGTCTTGCCTTAGAAATGCAAACTGATATCGTAAGATCTGTCCGACATGTATCGACCTCATGTGAACTCATGCACTTTTTTCTTCGCCCCCCACCTCGCCGTGCATACCTCAGGGAGTGCACAGCACTAATGGCCACACTATAGTGGGTATTTTCTCTTTATGTAATATTTAATATATAAAATATTCAAAAAACTGTTTATGTTATGGGTTAGCTTAGCTTTCAGTAGTTGATGAACAACTCATTAGTACGGTATAATTGTTACTTACCGTACTTATCAGTTGTTTGCTGTACTTACTGTGCATAAGTTAGGTAATTCGATGTAATTTAAGATCTTGCAATATAATATATGCGCCGTAACGTTATAAAATACCGTACTTATGAGTAGGGACATGAGACGAAATAACTCATCAAAACTAATAAGACACAGTAATATCACAATTATACCGTATTTATATTATGTCAATAACGTTCTCACTTTGAACTTCACCAAATACGCAAAAGGTAAGTGAAACAAAGATTACGAATTATTACTGAGAATCATTTATTTATTCAATCACAGCCACATATTATTTGACTAGGTACTAAATTGCACCCATCTGAGGTTTTATACGTTATAATTACTTCAGAAACTTATGTAATTAGCAAAAAATAAAAATCTTAAAAGTCATTAAAATATATCCGCTGGTTTTATATCAATATTGACATTATTTGAAATGTCATATCTAAAATTAAGGAAAAATTTAACCGCACACGCATATAGCGTTGGTATAATAATATAGTAATAGAAAACAAATAACAATTCATAATTACCAATGATATTATATAACTAAAGAAGTAGATATGTTATATGGGCTAGAATTTTGAAGACTCAAACCTTGTTTAAAATACACAAGATTCGGTTTGACATAATCTGTCTATCATCGATGTCAAGCGGCACGTTTTTTTCGTTTGATTTGTGAGTATATGACATATCTATGTTATGTAATATCATTGATAATTACTTAATAATCTTATAAAAAATGACACATTCATAATAAATTGTAGTTTGAGCATCTTATTCTCCTTACATAGTTTTTCTTAACTAATCACAGCACTAAGGAACCCTATGTCTTATTTTATAAATAACTGATACACTATCCTAAAGTCTTGTTAATTTGAACACAATAATTTCAACTCTTTGAGTTTCTTTCAAAGTAATATAAAAAATAGAAATAAATCAAAATGAGAATCAATATTTTTTTAAACATCTTAATCTAAGTCAGCAGATTCTGATATCGGCAAATTATACCAGAATCTCCTTCTACTTTCAGGCATTAAAGGAACTAACTTTTGAATAATTGCGTTCTTTGTGGTTTCTGCTATTCCTTTCATTACTGATTTTGGAGTTGGTTCCGGAATATGTCTTTTAGACACATTTTTAACCTTCAAAAAATCTAACTCTTGTTGAAGTTCATCATTGTGCTTTTTTTTAATGAATAAATTAAAATGTCCCCTTCGTACTTCAACAGACATTATGTCTTTTAAATATAATCGGGGTTCTAACTTTTTTAGCTTGGCCTGTGAGGATTCGTCTTGAAAATTATAAAAATCTGTTATGTGCATCGCTTTCACAACATTTTTGCAAGAATTAGATTTCTCTACGGCGTCTTTAAAGTCATTAAAATCGTACACTTTTTGTTTTCGTTTCAATGATAATTCCACTTGATGGTGAAAGCTATCCGCGGACATGAATGTATGCCCGGGCTCAAAATATTTAATTATTATCGTTTGAGTAGCAATTTCATTGCTGTTGATTAGGTAAACCAGGAATGTAAATAACGACCAATTTTTATTTTGCGACGCACAATTATCTGCCCACAGCACTACTTTCGGTACATCTCGATGAACCGAAAAAAAGGCACGATATGTAGAAATAATATCTTCTTGGCGTCTGCCTGAAATTGTTTCGGGCCAAATTACAGCAAAAGGTAAATGATTTGAGTCTGGACCCAGTGGTACAAAACTTTCATTGTAAGTTACGATTCTTGGACAGAAAATTGCGGCTTTGTATTGATCCATTCTTGGTAACATGATAACTTTTTGAAGATCTACTGAAAAATAAATTGTATCATCATTTGTTGTAATAGTCTTTTGCACATCTAGTTGATATTCTTGTCGTGAAGTTGTGTATTTCAATTTAAGTTCTGTAAAGTCTATACAGATGTTACATGTGTCATCTAAATTATTTACATGGTTTTTATCATGTTGCTGAAAAAAGCAACAATTTTCGCACTCTTCGTGCCCTAAGTTTGCAAATGAGATGTTTAAGTCTTTGCGAACCACTTTTCTGTATACTTCAATCGAAGCTTTAAAATCAGGATTTTCAGAACAAAACTCTTCGTACATTGATTTTATAGTAATATCACTTGGTAAATATAAACGATTAGGAGCATGATCTCGTCTGTAATGCGATATGGTGGGGTTGTATTTTTTTATATGCTTCGTAATTATGTCTTTGTCCATATTATTTGTTCTTTTATAAGATCCCCTCATATTTTTTTGATTCGTAACTGGCCTCTTCAGTACTGAAATAATAATAAAGGTTTACATTAATTATAACAAAATGGAGAGCCTAAGTCCAGCACTGGACTGGACTGCGATAGGCTGACGATTATTATAACGAAATGTACTTCGAAATTTTATTGAAACTGGGTGCTGTCAGCCGCTTTATCTGCAATTATCCCAGATAAAAGTAGCCTGTGTTATAATAGACTATAATCTATCTCTGTGCCAAATTTCATCAAGATCGGTCTTGCCGTTTAGGCGACACACAGACAGACAGACAGAGTTACTTTCGCATTTATAATATTAGTATGGATTAGTACGGATAAATGAATATGAAGTCTAATAATTAGTCGCCGGTTCCGACTATTACACACGTGAGTAACCACGTTAGTTTTAGGTAATAATATAGGTGTGATTATTGTTTTATCTTACCTGATAAAACCCTTGTGTCATTGCTTGGTTTAAAGCCTAATGTTGTAAGAAAAAATGTCTTGCAAACTGGTATTATTGTGGCCAAGTCCTCCGAAACAAAGTTATAAACGTATGTAACTGTTCTTTTACGATTAGAAATTGGTGTTTCTGTTCGCCTTTTAATTTGTTTTTCAGTAATCAACCCTTTAATGAAAACTCCTTGCGATGTCCAATCTAAATTATTATATTCATCGTGTAGCTGTTGTCTTCTTGCCTGACCGATATTGATCGCACACTTTTTTGTACACTTACTATCACATGGATCTTTCAGTGAAAATCTTTCAAATTTTAATTTTTTGATTTTCTCTTTCCTTTCTTTAAAACTTTCTGCATATATTTTTCTCTTACTAATTTTACCTCTTTTTGTTATGTATAATTCTGGTGCATTTTTATAAGATGAGTATGAATTATGGTTAGTACAGCTGTCGTTTAAAGTAAATAGTTCAAAGTGATCGGCACATAAAAGACAAGAGCACTTCATACAAGTGGTAATGATTTTATCGTTACACTCAACATATTCACAATGCTGAATGTAGAGTGATTGTTTTAGTACTTCAATTTTTTCGGTATTGGCAACAGTTGTTTCATCACGTTGATTTTTTTTCTTCTTACTTTTTTCACTTATGGTCTGACCTGTATTAAATGGTATATGGTTTTGACAGCTACTATATGAGGTTGTGTTAACGAAGTGCTCCCAACATAAAAAACAGAGGCATTTATGACAGGTGCTGAAGACGTCCAATGTACAGTCTACATATTCACAATGCTGCGTACCGGATTGCCTATCGTTATTTTGATTCTGGTCTTGGAAAACTGGAGTTTTATTTCTTACGTCCCGAAATTGCGCTACAACGTTAATACCTGCTTTGTTTGTGCGGTAAGTTGAATCAGAAGAACTACTGGAATTCTCATCTCGTACAGGATGGTAATCTTTGTCAATATTATCGTCATCAGAGTTTGCAAAAGGATCAGTCTCTTCTAACTCTGTTGTATTCAATTCTTGGATAACAGATGGAGGCATAAATTCGTGACATTGCAAGTCACACTTATCAAATTTCTCATTTGGTTTTTCAAATTTACTTAAATTATTTTTTAAAATACCCGTATCAAATGTCTGAATGAATCTAAATGAATTGTTATATTCATTCTGGTAATCGAAAACAGATGGGAAATCTTTAAAATCTACATATCTGCGCCATACATCAGTCTCGTTTGTCACCTTTTCAGTCTTTTTTTCATTTGCCTTTAAGGCAAACATAATTTTGTGTCTTCTATGAGCCATCGCACGATATACTAGAAGAAGAAAAATACCATTTAGAACCTACAATATCTGTGACCAATAATTAAGTTAGCTTTTTAGTCGGTAAAATAGTCAACATTTATTTCCATTGTACACCGTCTCTGATATCTAATAGAATAATATGTATGCATAAAATTGCCGTCGCCGCCCGCGATTTTTATGGAATATACCTAGTATATAATGATTAATGAGCCTATACTATGATCTAGGTAGGTACATCTGTGCCAAATTTTATACAGATGCATTCAACCTTTTTAACGTGAAAGAGAAACAAACAAACATCTACCCTTTTTACACCACGACCAAATTAAAGATTAACAGCCCGGCCACGGACATGTCGCTCCCGCGACGGCGACGGGCGACGCGACTTGCGACACGAACAAATGTACTAAAATCTCGTGGCATCATAGTACATTTGTTCGTGTCGCAAGTCGCGTCGCCCGCCGCCCGTCGCGTGAGCGACATGTTCGTGGCCGGGCTATAATGCTTCTATTTGCACATGCTACATAAAACTCATCAAGTTTGTCTTGAACAAATTATTTTAAAACTATAAAACGTTAGTCGTTTTCCTATATTTAACGAATAACATTCACCTACACTTTATGTAAGTACCTACACTCAACCTACGCAAGACCTGTAGGTAGATACTTAATGAATACAAACTTAATAGGTAGGTACCTACTTACAATATATTGTTATAAACATACAAATATTATTATTCAAACTGCTCGATAATAAAAAACCTTGATTAACTACCTCTCTTATTTTAGCATTGATAATAATGTATGAAAGATTAAATACTTACCGTTTTGTCCTTTATAAATACGTAACTACGCGCACGGCGCACTCTCGCTCCCGATCCCGACACAACCACCACGCGACGCGCGTTCTTCCCGAGTGCAAGGCGATGCAAGGATATATTGCCTGTGCGCCGCAGTCATGCAGGGTGCCACCCCGGCCCCCTGCCCGTCACCACTTTTTATGTGTGCAGTAAAACTAGTCACGGTGTCAAAAATTTTGGCACATACTCATTTTATTAGTATGTTGCCGTATTATTAATGCAGTAAAGGATCTTACGACATTAAAATAATATTCGAATTTAAGATAAACAAAACGCGTACCTACTATAAATGAGGTAGTTGACACATACCGTGTTTATAACATGATGCATCTATGCAACACTCGGACGAACCTTAGTATGTACACGGTATAATTGTAGTTACTGTGTTAATATTAGGTACGAGTCATCGGCTTATACCGTGAAAACATATCATTAAGAGATTAAGTGACCTTACTGTGCATATGCTATGTGCAAGATTTAATTAATAAATGTAGATACATAGCAAGTATAATGTAATTGACACTTACTGCACTATTTGTTGAGTATCAAAGCAAGTAAACACGAACATTCACGTAACATTAAGTACTTAAGTGCTCTTACTGTGATTATATTATGTGCATAAGCCTAAAATCTGCTCATTACCGCATTTAGCATAAATGCATTTCCCTTCCTGAGCGAGATAGAAAAAAACGGGTTTTTGATTCTGATAGATCGCAATGCCAGCATTTCAAATATCTAAAACAACCATAAACACGGTAAGTGGTAGTTACCGCGTTTTAAAATTGTGCGGCAGTAAGCCCGACCGAGTGACACACATTTTTTTTTTTAAATGCCTTTTTCATTAGTACAAGCCCAGTGTCGCGGGGGACTTTACAAACATTCAATTTAATAAATAATAATAAGTCAATAAATCAATTCACGGACACAAAGTACACCCAGACTCGAAACAACAATTTGTGGATCACACAAAGGTCGGACACAGTCCCACGACGTGTAACTAACCCCCCCCCCTCCCCGCAGGCAGCACGTCGGGGCGCGTGCAGGCGGCGTGCACGGTGGCGCTGCTGGACACGGCGCGCTGCGCGGCGCGCGCGCTGCTCACGCTCGACGACGTCACGTGCCTCATGGACGGCCTGCAGAGCCCGCTCGAGGTACGCGACCTTGGATTTGTCCCGTTCATCCATCAGAGGCGACACGTTGGGAACGTGTAAGGCCTTAGGCTGATGTTAAAACCATACTCATATACCAAAACACAAAAAAATATATAGATGTTTGACCAATAAGAAACAAAATATGGAAACCGCCTCGGCCAACATTACACCATCAACAAATGTCAACTAAAATTACATTACTGGCCTGGTGATGATTACCATCTGATGTAATAGACTAGTTATTATTGAAAGTTTATATTATTGCGGGATATTCACATTTTTATTATTAATAGAATAGTTCAAGGTATTTCCTCTTGAACATTGAAGCCAAATACAGTTGTGGTTTATTTTAATCATATTGTCTTTGGTTTTATAGAATGCTTAATATCTATATCTGTTAAAGAGCCTGAGCGTGGCCTCATTAAAATTAAAGTCAAAGTCTGTACTGACCACATATTTATTATATCCTCGTTAACCTATATAACATTAATACAATAATTGCATTTTTGAAAGATATAAGAATTTTAAGTCCAAACCCAGGAATCGAACCCGAGACTTCCGTATGCCAAACCGGGGCCGGAAAACACCTATCTGGACTATGTTACTAGACCTCAATTTTTTTTTATCCTTTCATGCACGCGAGTTGGACCCTTGCATGCGTCTAACCGGTAGTTAAAGAACTATCACGGCTTTTGTTATTGAAGTAATTAGCATGAAATGCCTATAAAAATTACTATATAACATTGTTTCCAGGTGGTTCGTGACGCGGCTCTGCGCGCGTTACTGTGCGTAGTGGAATGTCTGCCTTGTTTATTAGAAGACCCCTCGTATGCGCTCACACTTACCAAGAGACTGCTAGTTGCTACCTTCGATGTCTCCGAAGATAACAGGCAAGTTTTTATCTATTATGTTATTGTTAACTCAGTTTTGATAGCTTCGCTCAATTCAAAATCTATTAATTTTCTGATGTATGTATAATTTTATTAAAATTTGTGTCTGCTCAAGTTTTAGGACTGTACTATAATAATATAATAATAATAAAATTTATTCATAAAGTATAGGTACAATAGCATACTAACTTCGACTCAACATTTGCACCTAAGTAATGAAGTACATGAGGTACATGATACTATATTATTAATCTTATGCTTTTAAATGAGCAATTATTGTATGTATATATATATATATAAATTCGTAATCTAAATCTCGGCAACGGCTCCAACGATTTTCATGAAATTTAATATGCAGGGGGTTTTAGATGAGATTTATCGATCTAGCTAGATTGAATTTTTAAAAATCGTCGCTTTAAAAAAATAACGATCAAAGCTCGGTCATCCACGTACTTATTATAAAACGTTGACTTTAATGTAAATGTTGAGTCCACCGATGATGGCTAGGTAAAATAATGACGTTATACAACTTTTCATTACTTTTAAAATAGAGGACAGTTCTTCAGTTTTCTAATCAAAAGTCAAAGTTCTTTATTCACTTAGGTTACAAAATGCAGCGCGTATGAAGGTCAGACAAAATATTAAAATTTTAAAATAGAATGATTCTACATTTAATGCCAAGTTCGCAAGAGTAAAGCCGTGAGAAAAGAACTTGGCAGTAAAAACCCATGGACACTTAAATCTATAGACTGACACTTCATATAATGACGATGTTATTTTGTCACAGGAAGCTAGCGGAAGACCTGTGGTCGCGGCTGCCCCTCGCCCAACAATGGAGCCGCGAGCCCGAGCTGGTAGAACTCATGCTGCAGGAGGTGCAACACCCCGCCGAGCCGCTGCAGCGGGCCGCAGCCGACGCGCTCGCGCACCTCGTGGAGAAGAGCGCCGACACCACCGCGCCTGACTATGTGCTGCAGCGGCTGCAGGAGATATACTCCGAGCAGCTGCCGGTGAGAAATTGCAAACATAATAGGGTAGTTGGTTACCAGCCAGATGGGCAGATGGTGATCTATGGTACCGAGAGACCTTAGATCGTGCTGAGTGGAAATCCATAGGAGATGCATATGCTCAACGGTGGGCAACACAGTGTTAAAGAAGATGGATTATTGAATGTAAAGTCTAACATCTTTGTAATGCCTTCTGTAGAAAATTGTGTGGAACACACTATAGCGTCATAAGTTGTTATTGTCAAATTATTTAGATCTAGTATTCGTTTTTATGATTATAAATTCAAATAATCATATAAAATTGCTTGATTAGTATAAAATAATATCATTGACTGTCTCTGTGGCGCGGTGGGAGTGTATCCGACTGGTACGCAAGAGGTCGTGGGTTCGATCCCCGCTAAGGATAAAACTTTGTGTGATGAGCACGATGGTTTATTCTGTGTCTGGGTGTTATTTATCTATAATATGTATGTATTTAGAAATATTTAAGTATGTTTATCAGTGGTCTGGTTTACAAGCTCTGCTATCATATTATATTAGTCTGGTCTGTTACGTAAGTTCCACGGTGTACATGTGCGTGTGCACGCAGATGATCCCGGCGCGGCTGGACCAGTTCGGGCACGTGGTGGAGGCGGCGCTGGACGCGTGGGGCGCGCGGCGCGGCGCGGCGCTGGCGCTGCTGGCGCTGGCCCCGCGGCTGCCGCCCGAGGCCGTGCCGCCCGCCATGCGCTTCTTCGTGGAGCGCGCGCTGGCCGACCGCCACGACCTCGTCAGGGACCAGATGCTCAACGCCGCCATGGCCATCGTCGATCTGCACGGAAAGGTACGTACGCGTAGAGACTGCACTGCGCGTTCCTTTTCAGGTATAAAGTTAATACTGGCTACAAAGCCTAAAAGAGACAAAACCTTCGAGCGGCCAATAGTTGTCTTTTTCTTGAAATCTGATTGGTCTATATCGCTGGCTTATGTCTATGTCATATCACTTTGACAGTACCAAAAAAAAAACAGGTATTAACAGTACAATCTCGTTGTCTTTTTCTAAAAAGTGAAAAATTTTGTGAGGTTATGGCCCAATCTAATCTCTATGTCTAATGTGTCTTCGCTTTTTTTCTCATCACCGGTCGGCGTTATGGCCTACCATAACGTTGACCCACACGTTAGTCCCAACATCAAGTCCAATGTGTATAATATAGATTTGTATTTGTATAAACACTTTCTACTATAATATCTCTTACGTAGTTGACTAGTCTCTGTTGCCGGCTAATCTATTGTTATTAAACGCACCTAGACCGAAATTTGTTTAATGAACAGTATATCTGTGACATATCGTATCTTCTACCTCTTTTCAAATCTCTTCTACCGATCAAAATCCAATCTGTACGGTTATACACTTGACTGGGATGTTGGAGTGCAGAAGTAAAAGATCTCAGTCAGAATCCTAGTTTATTTGTATATAAGTTATAGTTAGTTACAATAGTTTCATAATTGACTGTTTTTTCTAGGTTGTTGTGACCCCACTGGCCGTATTATAAATAATATAAATTGTTATAAAGTAAATTTATAGACGCGCATTCGTCGGGCGTTTAAGACTGTACACACTCAAAACCTATGATTTCAGGAAACCCTAAGCAGTCAGCTACCGGTGTTCGAGAACTTCCTGGACAAGGCGCCGAAGTCTGGCGGGTACGACGCCGTGCGGCAGTGCGTGGTGCTGCTCGTGGGCTCGCTGGCGCGCCACCTGGAGCCCAAGGACCCGCGCATCAAGCCCATCACGCTGCGCCTCGTGGCCGCGCTCTCCACGCCCAGCCAGCCGGCAAGTATACTGCTACGTCACAGACGCGCTGGCGAACAGCCCACCGGCACAGGTGTCTAACTACAAAACGCAACTACCACAATAGTGCATTTGCAAGCAATTCGAACCCCCAAGACCCTTTTCACACGTCCCGATTGCAATCCGGTTCGACGCCGGCTACCCAGCGCGAATGTATGACGACCAGACCAGACGGACGCCAGAACGACGGGTACCCGGTATAGGAATTCGTGAAAAGGGAATAACTGTGAAACCAGCGTTACTACTACTTCGCACCATTTTCTAACAAAATCTTTATCTGGATAAACATAATATTATTGTAAAATAACCTACGAACACTAATCACATTGTCTATGTACATGGCTTAAAAGCGGCGGCGGATCAGGGCCTGAAAATCGATTATGAACAAGGCCTTCGACAAAGTTGATCACAATTTTCTACTTAGGAGATTACGGATATTTGGTGTTACAGTCGTTGCTTTGTATTGGTGTAAATCATATATGTATATGCTCCGCATTGTACCGTTGTAGTTGACATGTCACTGACATGACTCGCCGTTTGATGCATCTAACGGCGAGTCGTTCATCGCTATTTTAGGAATTCCTCAAGGCTCTACTCTAGGGCCCTTATTTTTTAAATATTTTTACTAGCAATATCAGGGACTTGCCACACTTGCATATAAAATTGCTTTATCATTGTTATTTTAAATTCCATGCAGGTGCAAGAAGCAGTTAGCAACTGCCTGCCTCACCTAGTGGGTTCGCCTGCCCTCGAGAAAGAGATCCCGACCATCATGAACAAGCTCATGAAACAACTACTCACCGCTGAGAAGTACGGAGACAGGAAAGTGAGTAAATAAAAATTATATACTAATAATACACTCACACTCAACTTTAGATATTCGTGTTCCAATCTACATAATTTCGACTAAAAAGTCTTTCTCGTTTGGCTAAAGGTTAGTATTGTTCCCCCTTTCTTTTAAAGGCGGAATCCAAGTGAACCCACGTGGGATTTTATATTTTGTCCTATATTTTTTTAGGGGGCTTTATATTACAGTCGTGTAACATGACGTTTGTTCGCAGGGTGCCGCGTACGGTATTGCGGGCATCATCAAGGGTCTGGGCATCTTGTCGCTGAAGCAACTCGACGTGATGGGCAAGCTCACCGAGGCCATACAGGAGAAGAAGAATTACAAATACCGTGAAGGTAACGATTGTGTTAACTTATGTAACTTTATGCGACAAGACCGCCTCTTGCACCACTAGTTGTAAGTGCTTATGTCATTTGTTATTTTCCTCTAATTGGTCTACAATAAAGAGTGTATCCATCTATCTTTCCCTTCTTTAAGTCCCCTCATTGACTACTTTCCTTCCTCATTATTTTTTCTTCTCTCTCTCTTTCGTTTTTCCCTTTTTCTCACTCCACTTATCCGATTCTCCGCCTCCTTTTCTCACTGTCCTCGTTTTTCCTTGTTCCTGCCGTCGCTCCTCCCCACTCCCCCTTTCTATCTAACACTCGCTTTCTGCCTTCCTATCTTAAATCGTATATTTTTTGTGATTTCAGGCGCACTGTTCGGATTCGAGATGCTATGCTACAAGCTGGGTCGGCTGTTCGAGCCGTACATAGTGCACGTGCTGCCTCACCTGCTGCTGTGCTTCGGCGACAGCTCGCAGTACGTGCGCGCGGCCGCCGACGACACCGCCAAGCTCATCATGAGCAAGCTCAGCGCGCACGGCGTCAAGCTGGTGCTGCCCTCGCTGCTGCAGGCGCTGCAGGACGACAACTGGCGCACCAAGGCTGGTGGGTACACTTACAGTCTGGCGACGAAACCGCTGAACTCATCGTGAGCAAGCTCGGCGCACACGACGACGACAAGTAGCTGAGGCTGGTTGGTGCATTTAGGACGCCAATTCACACAGGCGCCGCTTGCAGCTTGTTCACAACGTTACAGGCGGTGTGATCGGTGCAAGAGCCACAGGCCGTCTTGATACAGTGTCAATTATTTTTCCGTGAAATAGTGATGTTAACATATCACTGTGTTTCGGTTGTAGGGCACTGTAGCAAGTGTAATTACTGGGCAAATAAAACTACGAACTATAATGTCTCAAACAGGAAGCGTGGTGCGATTCAGATCTTTACCAAACAAAGATTTGGGTCATACTGTTTCTGTTATGGGCTTCCGTAAAACTTAAGCATATTATCCAATGCACCTCTGGATGCAGAGGTACATCGAAAGCTGATGACATTTTAGGCCAATTTCATAAATTTTATTGTAACAATAGAAGTTGAAGTTGGTTCCGTCTCACATTGGCATACCTGGAAACGAGGAGGTTAATCTACTGGCAAAAAAAACAGCTTTGGAAGGTTTGACACTGAAATTATATGTCTATGTACTACTCGGAAGTATTAAGTTGCTATCGTCAATTTTTTTTTATATTATTGTAATTGGTATCATGGGGCTCATATGGCTGACATTATGACTAAAAGCCCCTAAATAAATAAAGATAAAAAAAAAGCTTCCTATCACGCTCACGAACTGATTATTCTTCATTTAGTCGTATAAAAACAAGAGCAGGCCGTGCAAAATTGTGTCTCGTTTTTGTGATATTACGATGACATTTAACCTTGAACGGTGGCCTCTCCGAGTGGTTGAAAACGAAAAAAATGCGGTATTATTATTTTTAAAGCGCCAACCTCGTCTGTACCTGCGGCCTAACCGCTACTTCTGGGCTACATCTTATAGCTTGTTATTTCCCACACAGTTCTAAACATCAAAATACTCTCCAAACATTTTATGACAGTACTTTTAACATAACTGAAAAAAATTATAGTGACGCCTTTCTAATTCTTGGTGATTTTAATGTCTCGAATGCGAGATGGTGTTACTTAGATAACTATGAGTACTTACAATTGAATACCAATGATGATGTTAAAGAGACTTGTGCGATTTCATGAATCTCACAAATATTTTCCAGTACAATGAATGTGAGAATATAAATGGACCTGTATTGGACTTGGTTTTGGTTTCAACGAGCTGTAAAGTTGTTCAATAATACTGCCGCTAACTCCGGAGGAATACTCCGGAGTTTTAGAATTTGATAGTGTAGTCTGGAGTCCCAAGTAGGTTCTCATAGATAGGATTGAGAGGGTTTTTTTTCTCTTTTGACATTTCTGTAACATAGCAATCTGTTCTCCAACAATGGGCTACCTTTTGTATGGACTTAATCCTGAAACTTAATCTCTCATAGATGAAGTGCTCAGTGCCACTTTCTTTATTTATTGGCTGACAGCAGATCTGGTCTCCAAGTTGTGAATGCTGTGTCTCCTTAGTTTTTTTAAATTGCACTCCTCCTGTACCTGCAAGATGTACCGCCAAATTGTTGACAAGTGCTGCTAACCTTTCTTGGTATATTTTACTGGTTATACACAAAAACATCACATAACTCATGTTTTATGGTATTGAATTTGAGATCCATAGGTATACATTTATTGTTAACAAAGTATGGTATATTATTGTGCATGGTTCGCAATATTTTATTTTGGAACCATTCAAGTATTTCTATATTACTAACGCTGGCGGTTCCCCAGAACTAAATATAATATATTGGTTTCAATATTGCTTTATAGATGGCCATTTTACTTGCAAGGGGACTTTTGAGATTTCGGCACAATTAACCAGTATATGTTTATTAGTCTGGTAACCAATTGCTTTCTCTTCGACCCCATATTTTCCCCATGTTAATCGACGATCCAGGTGCATCCCTACATACTTAGCATCGTCTGCCCGAGATATGCCTTCACTATAAAGAGTGATTTGTGGACATGTTTGTCTTTTGTAGGTAACATGTTTTCACTTGCCTTGGTTTACTTTAATGCACCATTTGTCAAACCATGCTTCTATGTCGCTCAGATGCACTTCTAAGTTGGCAGAAGCTATGTCAGGATTCGCATATGTACCAGAAGTTATGTTGTTGATAAGTCAGTAGTAAAAATAACATAAATGTAATGGTCCAAGAATACTGCCCTGTGGGACTCCAGACTTAATTACATGCAATTGTGATGTTTCATATTTGTGTTTGACTTTAAAGAAGAAGAAGAGTTTCTTTATTGCCATGTAGGTATATGACGTACATAAAAAAAAAATACAATATCAGTCTTAAACATGGATGCCAAGCCAAGCTAGCAATTCATATAATAAATAAATTAGTACATACCTACTAAGTATAAAAACAAATACAAAAAAAAAACAATCTTATTAAATAAATAATGAGTTATACAAATACATAATAGTTTATATTTTATTTTTAATAGTTTTATTATACATATATGTATACTTACCCAATCCATATACTAACTTAATTTTAATGCTACCTACTAATGTTAAAAAACCATGTCTGTAAAAAGCAACAACAAGTAATTACATGTTGTTGCATCTCTTTACTGTTAATTGAGAGGGTTCAAATATATTTTTTTGAACTCCTTAGGTTACCATACAGGTTATTTTTGTTAATACTATGTAGAAAGAACCAAGAAATATAAACTGCCTTAATGAATTCAAATGCAAGACGTAAAGTCATAGATAGAGTTGTCCTATATAAAATAATAAATAATCATATAGAGTTAATATTAAAATATCCCGGTCATCTCTCTCACTATTTTGTTCTAAAGATATTTTCGATATTCCTTTCTTTAATTTCAACGCAAAAATACTTTTTAGACGTGCATACTTATTACAATAAATTTATAGAATCCATGGATATTTTCTCCAAATCTTTATCAATTTTCATTAAAAAAAGTAATAGAATCACTGTGTGAACGATGATAGTAATAGTGGTAGAATAATATTTATCAGAAATGTAAATGATTTTAAACTTATTTTGTAACGTATATTATTATGTGTAGGTGATATTAATGTAATCTAATTTTCTTTAGGTATTCGTAAAACATATGGTTAAGTTGGTCTTTTAGGAAAGTAAGAACATAAATAATAACTGTTTTTACATAAATAACAAGCATTTTTGTATAATAGAATTACATCTTGAGTCAGTTTTTATTATTTTTTAGAAAGACTAGAAATTCCTTCATGTTTTACATAATAAAACGTACATGTTTTTTTTCCTACTAATTGACTGTTCTATTTCCTCTTGCAGGTTCCATCGAACTGCTCGGTGCTATGGCATACTGCGCGCCGAAGCAACTGTCCTCCTGCCTGCCGTCCATCGTACCCAAACTCATCGAAGTGCTCAGCGACTCACACATGCGCGTGCAAGAAGCCGGCGCTGAAGCTCTCAAAGTCATCGGTTCTGTCATCAGAAATCCTGAAATTCAAGGTAAAAATCGAGGGAAAAGAAATTCCAAAAAGAAGATTGTACCCCTGGTGGGACTCGAACCCACAATCCCCGGCTTAGGAGGCCGATGCCTTATCCATTAGGCCACAGGGGCGGTTGGAGTGAGGGATGAAAATGTTGAGTATATTATGAATAAAAGCGTAAATTGTTTAAAAAAGATAAAATGAATAAAATGTAAATTATTGCCAGAAACAATTCACATGTATAGACTATTACAGTATCTTCCTGATATTTAAAACCAGAGATCGGTTGTGATCTGGCAGATTCAATTGCATTCACCAGATTAATGTTAAATTAAGATTTCATCCGTCATGTAGACTGTCAAGAAACTGATTTTTCCTACAAGTATTCAATATCAATTCTTTTGCCATTTATATGTAAAAAATTCTAATTAAACAATTGTTATAAATCGATATTAAATTCCGTATTTGTCGTCCAGCCATCGTCCCAGTCCTCCTACATGCGCTCCAAGACCCGTCCAACAAGACATCGGCGTGCCTCCAAACCCTCCTGGACACGAAGTTCGTGCACTTCATCGACGCCCCGTCCCTCGCGCTCATCATGCCCGTGGTGCAGCGCGCCTTCCTGGACCGCAGCACCGAGACCAGGAAGATGGCCGCGCAGATCATCGGCAACATGTACTCGCTCACCGACCAGAAGGACCTCATGCCCTACCTGCCCAATATTATACCTGGATTGAAGAGCTCGCTCCTTGATCCTGTGCCTGAGGTAATATTTTAACACTTTTACTGCTTCTGTTTCCAAAAGTAATGGCAGTAAATGATATAGGTAATATTTGAACCCTTTTAGGGTTAGTTTGTGTTCTCAAAATGACAGTAATATGTGTTAACCCTGTCACTGACGTCGTGTATATTATTTATTTGGAAGTTCAACAAAGTAAAGATAGATGCTAAAATGTTGCGCTCCAATGTCAATGAATAGAAGGAGGTAAGAAATAAAGAAAGACTCTGTATTTAAATAACAGGCTGTAAAATGCAAAAAATAAAATCATGTTACTTTAACAACTTTTAAACTCACTATGTTTATAACACTAATGGGGATGTCGACTGTCAAGTCAAATCAGTCTCTTTTTATGAAATTCAAAACAACAAGCTCTAGAAATGTGTATGGAATAACAACCTGTGACGTCATATGTTCCTATTGTCAAATCATTACTTTTAGTATTCGTTTTCATGCTTTTAAATTCAAAAACATGTTAAATTATGAAAAATACTTTTATTTTCAAAGTATTTTAAGACCTATTATTGCCTTATTTGTATATTTTTTTTCTTGTAGTCAACTACCCAATTGCTGTTTTTGTAAGCTGTAGCGGGTTTTATACTTATTTGCTATCTTAAACGTGATACACCTCCACTCAGCAAGTCTTGCAGTTATCAATATTGCTACTCCACGGCCATGTTGCTTTCAACGAATCAATAATATACACAACAATAATTGTATAACGTGATCGGGCTAGGTCCGCTCGGTGTCGGCCCGCGCGCTGGGCGCCATGGTGAAGGGCATGGGCGAGAGCAGCTTCGAGGAGCTGCTGCCGTGGCTCATGCACACGCTCACCTCCGAGTCCAGCTCCGTGGACCGCTCGGGCGCCGCGCAGGGACTGTCCGAGGTCGTCGCCGGCTTGGGAGTGCACAAACTGCATAAGATCATGCCTGGTATGTTGTATCCCACATCTGTTTCTATCTTAAACCTGCCACACTGTAAGCCACTAGTGGTTCCCATCAGTGAGTGATCACTGATGGGAACCACTAGTGCCATTAGAAAATATTAGAAATATTTTGGTATCACGTTGCTTGTTGTGACGGCCACCGTTGTGTTTTTTAATATATTACTAACTGACCCGCGCAACTTCGTCTGCGTAAATGTTCCCCGTTTTTGCAACATTTTTCATTGTTGCTCCGCTCTTATTGGTCGTAGCGTGATCGATATGAAGTGGCTATTCAACAGTAAAATATTTTTTCAATTCGAAACAGTAGTTCCTGAGATTATCGCGTTCAAACAAACAAACGCTTCAGTTATATATATTAAGTATAGATTTTCTCAATAGAATCAAAATCAAATTCACTAATACGTGATTAATTGTGTCACTAATCAGTACCCACATTTATAATTTGATTTACATGCAATAGAGCGGTCCCTCGATCGAAATTCTTTGACTTCTAATATGTACTTATTCAGATCATCTAACGAGGAATAAATAAAACTCGGACACATTCAATATTCTCAAACTTCAAGCAAACAGCGACTTGAGCTTATTCGCTAAATGTCTCTTTTTAGCAGAATACCTTTTTCACAAAAGATTGTTTTCGCATAAAGTCTCTCTCCAATGTCCTCTGACCTGATCAACCCTCGCCAACAGACATCATAGCGACCGCGGAGCGCACCGACATCGCGCCGCACGTCAAGGACGGCTACATCATGATGTTCATCTACATGCCGGGCGCCTTCACCGACGAGTTCCTGCCATACATCGGACAGATCATCAACCCCATCCTCAAAGCGTTGGCCGACGAGAACGAGTACGTCCGCGAGACGGCCCTGAAGGCGGGACAACGGATCGTCAACCTTTACGCTGAATCAGCCATCACTTTACTCCTACCAGAGTTGGAGAGAGGATTATTTGACGACAACTGGCGTATTAGATACAGTTCGGTGCAATTACTTGGAGACTTGTTATATAGAATATCGGGTGTGTCGGGTAAGATGAGTACGGAGACGGCGTCCGAGGACGATAACTTCGGTACTGAACACTCGCACAAGGCTATCATCAACGCGCTGGGCCCGGAGAGGAGGAACAGAGTCTTGGCTGGATTATATATGGGAAGGAGTGATGTTGCGCTCATGGTGAGGCAGGCCGCGTTGCACGTATGGAAGGTCAGTTGGCTTATTATTATTTTTAAGAGTGATAACATGACATATTGTAGTTGACTTTAAAAAAAATAGTAAATTTGGTTTGCGTATTAGTGTAAAGGTATTGTTTGCCCGTAGGTTGTAGTGACGAACACGCCGAAGACGCTCCGTGAGATCCTGCCGACGCTGTTCGGTCTGTTGCTGGGCTGCCTCGCCTCCACCAGCTACGACAAGCGACAGGTCGCGGCGAGGACACTCGGAGACCTCGTCAGAAAGGTAACAAATACAATGTCTATGGTCTGAAACTTGCGGTAGCCACCTCTGGTCGAATATCATCGGATTAATCCCAATCCAGCATTTCAGTTTGTGAGGAAACCAGTATTTTGACTTTAGAGAAACTTGACTTCAGTATGTTGCGTATATAATATATGAGAGAACTAAGATACGTTTTGGGTAGGGTTTCAACTATTATTCTCCGCCCCCTAGATTCACATTTATTGCCGAATGGTGATGACACCTGAAAATTTGACTGTTAAATAATTATGTATTTTTTTAAAATATTTTTTAGATAACTACAAGCCCATTTCGAATCGACACATTTTCCTTACATAAAGTAATATGAAAATGTAAGGTAGCACAGATATTGGATATTATGAGATTCCTACCAGTAACAGATTTCTAAAATGTAATATGATGGTACTACGACGTGTAAGTATGTACGATACGGTTACAGCTCGGAGAGCGCGTGCTGCCGGAGATCGTGCCCATCCTGGAGCGCGGCCTGCGCTCGGAGCGCGCCGACCAGCGCCAGGGCGTGTGCATCGGCCTGGGGGAGATCCTCGCCTCCACCTCCAGGGACGCCGTGCTCAGCTTCGCCGATGGACTGGTCTGAATTATACTTTTTACTTACAATAGGGTTGATACTTGACTACTTTTATGTTTTTAGGGTTGTAGGATTACACAAAAATATTTATTTATTTAAAACTTCCTACAAGTACATTGAAAAAGGCGGAATTAATATGGTTAATGCCATAAGCATTATCTACCTGTCAACCTTTGCGTGGTGGCGAGAAGAGGGTGGCAGGTGCTTATTATTTTGATAAAATAACCTACATACTTAATAGCAAAATAAAAAATAAATATAAATACATATCAAATAATATAAAAAATAATAAGTATAATATAATACAAACTAAATTATACTTATGAACATATAATTCATTATACATACTTAAATCTATATGATACATAACAAGGCCAAATTATTACTCTGCTGAGTCCTCCAGATAACTTGTGTATAGTTGACGTACTCTATTTTTAAATCCGAAACGGCTGATGGACAGCCGCTATAAAACTTACCAAATTTGACAAAACAGTGTTGTGTCAATTTTTTTTAAAGATAAATAACTATAGTAAACACCATGGAGATAGAGTAAATAATGGAGGCCACATGCTGGCCGAATAATAAAAGGGAAACGATTTGACCTTGAAAATATTCAAATTCTTTATTGTACACATAGAAAAAAAATACAATCAATAAGTCCAAAAAAAATAATTATGAACAAAGGCGAGCTTAACTCAAAATTGAGCTCTAGAGTACAAAGATATATGTATAAAAGTAGTCGGAAGTGTAACAACAAAAGAAAAAAAAAAAAAAAAAACATACAGACGAACTGAGAACCTCCTCCTTTTTGAAGTCGGTTGAAAATAGAAATTAAACCATATGTATAAATAAACAGTAAGTACATACTTACATACATAAACGTATGTTATTTCAAAATCATATAATATACCTAAATAAATACATATAATATATTATATACATACCAGATAATACATACACTTACATATTAATATTACATAAATAAAATATTATAATACATACATAATTAGATAGAGTGAAAATATTCTTTTGTCCTTTTTTTAAAAACATATATACTATTGGTAGTTATACACATAATAATACATAAATCTAATCAAACATATTTTTTTATACTTACAAGTGAAAACAGAGTCCATATTCTGGGTACTTTGCGATCTGGCACTATGCAAACATGCACCATTTTTGAATAAATATTGTACAATTATTGATATATAGATTTTAAAATAAAAAAAGTACAAAATAATAACATCGGCCGCCATAAATGTCACTGTGACATTAGCAGGGTTGTCATCATCTACCAATTAGAAACTCCTTGACAAAAATGTATTTAATTCAATTATGTAATAGGTAATTGAATATTAAAAACTATAGTCGAATGCCAAACATATTTTACAACATAATTAATTATAATACTAAATATTAGTTACTCTGTCAGTTTCATTTACAATGATACAAAGTGATTTTTTTGGAACTTTTTAACTTGTGATGGGTATCATTTGTTGGACACTTCGAAGAAGACGACGATTCCAACTTTTCTCCCCTAAATTTCTCAGCTGGTGCACTCTATAGTTAATCTATCTATATGGTAACCACGCTGGAAGTTTACATTATTGACAATCAACATCATCGATGTTGCGAAGTATGTGACTGAACCATACGATAATGAACTACTAAAGGTTCCTAAAAATAGATTCAAAATTATGTTGTTTTTATGTTTCAAATATTATATTTTTTGTTAGGAAGAAAGAGTTTACAAGGACTACAGTTAACTGTTTCATACAAACAGATAATAAATAATTATTTTCTCTATATTTTTTTATTACAAATTATTTCCGATGGACATTGTCAACGTCAAGTTGTCAAAGGTTTAGATATACTTAGATCGCGAGGACTTTACTAAGTTAATATTACACAATACAATTTTCGATTTTTACAATAAATGCATTAGAAATCAAATTTTGAAGTTCAGATGTAGGAATCATACTATATTGGCTATGGATGACCGCCAAATAATCTGAATACTAAACTTGAGACGGTTTAAAGGCTAAGGTTTTGATTTGCTATTGATATAGATACCGCTGCGAGTCGTGACCAAATATAATATAGGTAGCTTACCTATCATACACAGAGTTGCACAAACTCTGATAGACTTCTATTTTAAAATGTTGATTGACGAAACAATACACCGCGCTGTTCTCAAATTCAGACGTAGTTACTAAGTTTAGTGCCGTGTCTCTAACGAATTAAAAAGAAAAGCGTTTATTTGAACATATTGTTGCGTTCGACACGCAGGTACCGACAGTCCGCACGGCGCTGTGCGACCCGCTGGCCGAGGTGCGCCTGGCGGCCGCGCGCACGTTCGACAGCCTGCACGCCACCATCGGCAACAAGGCGCTCGACGACATCCTGCCGCAGATGCTCGACGGACTCAAGGACCCCGACCCGCAGGTCGCCGACGCCACGCTCGACGGACTCAAGCAGGTTGCACTTACAATATGTTGTTACATCCAATTAGGTAATAAGGTCACCATTTTAGTCTACACACCCGCGAAATATTTAGACGACAGGTTGAAGAGATGACGTGTAGGGCCGCTAGGTTCCGATGGTGTTGGCAATGTCGCGGGATGATGGCATGCATTGAAAAATATTAAAAAAAAAAGTTATAAGCCAAGTCCATAACTTGCATTTACAGACTGTAAGTTAGGCAAGGTTTATCTTTGCTGAATCACAAAAAAAAAGTTACGAGTGTACGTTCCGCCGTTGACTGTATTTACCGGTCGTACACCTATGCCATTTTAACCCAACTCATCACACAATGTCGTCGGTGTTAGATAATGGCGATCAAGTCCCGCGCGGTGCTGCCGTACCTGGTGCCGGTGCTGACGGGCGGCGGCGCCGTGGACACGCGCGCGCTGTCGGCGCTGGCGGCGGCCGCGGGCGGCGCGCTGGCGCGCCACCTGCCGCGCGTGCTGCCCGCGCTGCTGAGCGCGCTCGTGGCCGCGCGCGGCCTGCCCGACGAGCCGCGCGAGCTCGACCACTGCCGGGACGCGCTGCTGCCCGTCGTCGACCCGCCCGGGGTCAGGTGGTGAGTGACTCCTTCATACCGTGACGTGACCGGTTAAAGAAAGTTTGAAAAACAATTTCTTTACGAAAAAATCACAAAAAATATGAGTCAGTAATACTAATTATGAGAATGTAGTGCGTAATCGCATCTATAATTCTCTCGGTTCGGTTACCGTCCCCGCCCCCCGCTTCCTGTCACCATTTACTACTAAAAAATGCATCTGCGCAACGGTCAAGTCACGTCGATCCTACTGTAGTTTGTGTCAGTTACAAAAGCAGACGTATTTTCTATATCGTACAATCGATGTCCAGCATAATCGACACCCTGCTGGACACGATCCGCACGCAGTCGGACGCCAAGCACCGCGCGGCCGCGGCGCTGCTGTGCGCCTTCGTGTCGCACTCGCGCGCCGACCTGGCGCCGCACGTGCCGCAGCTCATCCGCGGCCTCGTGCTGCTGCTGGCCGACGAGGAGCGCGACGTGCTGCTCATGGCGTGGGAGGCGCTGGCGGCGCTCACCAAGACGCTGGACCCCGAGCGCCAGATCGCGCACGTCAGCGACGTCCGCCAGGCGGTCCGGTACGCGGCCGCCGACCTTAAGGGGGATCTGATGCCTGGCTTCTGTCTGCCTAAGGTATGTGGGTGGTCAACGGACTCGATGGGATCTCGTGACTACAGGAATAGTCATATTATACGTAAATTACGGTTAACACTCATTTTTCCCTGTACGCAAGTTTTATACTTGATCTGTTTAAGATCCGTTTTTCACTGACCGGGACGAAGTGGACAAATTCGACAAATAATCCCGAGTATGATTTCAAGCAGTAAAAAGCACCCTCAGTCCGGGGTTTGCTCTCCCATGTTTCCTTTAGAACTCGAGTTTCCTCAAATTCTAACTCTTACAAAATAACCTCTCTCCAAAATTTCAACTTTTGAGGTTTTTGCCAAACTTCTTGGCAGTATATGATTAGGTATAAATGAGACAAAAGATGTAGTATAGTCTGGTTATAATTATCCAAAGGTGCATCTTATATACTAACGACTTCGTGTTGATAACAGATAGTAGAAACATTTAATAGATACTGAACGGGCGATAAGGAACATAAGATTGTGATGTAGATTGTAGATACAGCACAAAGATATTGTACTGTAACAGTACACCCCCCTTTAAAAAAAAAATATGGTAATAGTGTTTACAATATAAATTTGACCTAGACCTTACTAGTTATTTGCTGATGTATATAAATAATAATGCTATTGTACGCGGTGGAATTTGATGACGCCTGTTGTGGTGTGATTTGCTGACGTCTGTAATTTTGACTTAGCTGTTGCACGAGTGTTTATTATTTTTTTTCGTTAAACTCTTCATTCTTCTGTCCAGTGTTTTCATTATGCCGTAAATTAGGATCACGCCGATTGTTAAAATAATCTGTCCCATTGCAACATTTCTTGTCCACCGTAAGTCCTCCTGGATCAGGTTACGGAGTTGGTCCGCTTCGTTTTGATTGAGGCAATTGTCCGTATTGTATGTTATCTGGTCCTTAGAACTTTGATTTCCCATTTTAGATGTCTTGTTGTTACGAGTAGTTGTGAATTAATGGTATATGTTAAGATCTACACTTGGGAGCAAATAAATCGAGCCACTTCCTTTTTAATAATAATAATAATAATAAAGGTATTTATTGAAATTTAAACATTGTTATGTTGTTATATAACCCACCAAACTGTGCAACAGTTTGTCGGTGGGATTAGCACTCGTTATTTTACAATCTACAGGTATATTACTATAACTACACTTACACTTGTATATTATATACACTTAAATCTAGTTACCAGTCGACTATTACAAGACTAGTGGCGACAGAGTCACCGATTAAATTATTTTTTAATTTATGTTTTAAAGATTGTTTGGTAATTCTCACATTAATTTGACTTAACCAACTATTATAATTGTTGAACAAAGTGGGGATAAGGTACTTGTTAGTCCTTTGACCGTAATAGTTTTTAACAAATGGTTTAATGTATTTGCCTTCTCTAACTCTTTTAGTGTTGTATGTGTTTTGTATTTTTGTTTTAAATGCATCCTCATAAAACTGTTCCAGCAGCAACAAGTACTCTACTTTTTTATTTACAGGAAGTACTTTACATATTACGAGTAGTTCCTCATACTTGTCTTTATATTCTTGTTTCGTCTTGGGATTAACTAACAATTTCATGAATCGAATTTGTATTGCCTTAATATTATCTAAGTACGTTTTAAAGGTTCGACCATATACATTTAATCCGTAGCTGACCAGCGACTCGGCAAGAGCAAAGTAAATGACACGCAAGGTTTTCTTATTAAGCGACGCACTTAATGTGTAAAATTTACATAATACTGACCTTAGTCGAGTACAGACAGAGTCCACATGCGTCCTCCAGTTCATGCGCGAGTCTACCCAGAGTCCCAGATATTTAAATGTGTTGACATACTCTATGTTTAGGCAAGTACAGTCGATATTAGAAGCGTGCATGCAGTCGTATGTATGTCCTATAATAGTGATTTCGTTACTATGGATGTCCCTTGCGTTTAGATTATGAGGGGAATGTATATGAATTGCTTTGGTTTTGTCCAAGTTTAGAATAATTCCGTTGTCGTGCGCCCACTTAATTATGTTATCAAAATCTGCCTGTAACACAGCTCTGGCCTCCTGTACTGATTTTGATGAATATAATAGACACATGTCATCGGCGTACATATAGACTCGACACTTACCCACCACGTTGCTGACGCTGTTGACGTGCATGATGTAGCCCACCGGACCGAACACCGAGCCGGTCGGCACGCCGAGTGTCACCGCGGCCTCCCGCCCGCTCTCACCGGCGATGCAAGTCTGCAGGGTCCCGCCGCTCAGATAGTTGCGAAACCACCTGTTCGTCGGGCCCCTGACCCCACACTCGTCCATGGCTTGGAGTAAGGTCTCATGCTCCAGGGTGTCGAAAGCTTTCTTGTAGTCTATAAACAGCGCCAGGACCTGATGACCTTGGTCTAGGCTGCTATTGATGTACTCCGAGAACTGTGTTAGTGCAGTTGCAGTACTACGGCCGGTCCTAAACCCGTGTTGCGTGTCTGATAGTACGTTGTTTTGTTCTAAGAATTCGCTTATCTGACCAACTACTATTTTTTCTACTAATTTGTCTATTACCG
The DNA here is from genome assembly GCA_945859575.2 of Herminia tarsipennalis. Taxonomy (NCBI): domain Eukaryota; kingdom Metazoa; phylum Arthropoda; class Insecta; order Lepidoptera; family Erebidae; genus Herminia; species Herminia tarsipennalis. The sequence goes on along the minus strand of OX243840.2, from coordinate 1,082,249 downwards.
ACAGTATCGCAATAGGCCTATTTCACGCATTATGGTAATTATTTTTGGTATTAAGGAACGCATCGATTCGAAACATATATCGCCTAAAAGGGTATTTAATAACCTTTACAATGAGGGTAGTTAGTTGTCAAAATTTCATTTTTATTAAAGTTTAAAGGGTAGAATAAAATTATCGCATTTAATTTGCTTATGACATTTTTATTGTACTCTGTTAAGAAAAGATTAAATTTGAGGTTTTTGTTAATCATACCCATATTACTTGTTATTGTTGTCTTTATCTGTGTCTGTGTAATCAAAATAACCTGATAAAATGGATACTACACCGACGGAAGCTGCCCAAGTTGTAGCTTTACTTGAGGTTGGACACGGACAACGTGAAGTGGCACGCAGACTTCATTTGAGTCGTTCAAAGGTACAGCGGGTATACCGCAGGTATCTGGAGACTGGTGCTTTTGTTCGGCGACCTGGAACTGGCCGACCACGGGCAACAACAGAACGTGACGACCGCTTTATTGCAACCAATTCGTTGCGCGACCGTGGACTTAATGCTGTTCAGCTACAGCAAGCGTTACGTGACGTTCGAGGAGTCGCAATCAGTAGGTGGACAGTGAGACGAAGACTAAAAGAACGAAATTTAACATCACACAAACCAGCAACTGGCCCAAAATTGACTGTAGCTCATCGCCGATCTCGCTTGGAGTTTGCTCGAGAACACATTAATTGGACGTTAGAAGACTGGAGGTCAGTTTTGTTTTCTGACGAGTCAAGAATCTGTCTTTTTAGCAATGACGGGAGAAACCGAGTGTATAGACGTCCTGGTGAAAGATTTGCCCAATGTTGCATTCGAGAAACGGTGAGTTTTGGTGGTGGTTCTTGTATGGTGTGGGGAGGAATTTCTCTAGACGGAAAAACGGAACTTGTCTTCGTCGACCCCGCCAACGATGGCAGTGGTAGACGTGGATTAACAGCTGACCGATACATAACTGACATTCTTGAAAACCACGTAATGCCGTATGCTGGTTTTGTCGGAGAAAATTTCTTGTTTATGCATGACAATGCGAGACCTCATACCGCGCAGATCGTTACGGAATACTTGTCTGCGATCGGGATTCAACAAATGGTATGGCCAGCACGAAGTCCCGATTTGAACCCGATCGAACACCTATGGGACGAGCTAAAACGGAGAGTCCGAGCCAGGGTTCCCGCTGTTTCATCCATTCCCGAGCTTAAAGTCGCTGTGCTTGAAGAGTGGGAGAACATACCACAATATGTCATCGTAACGCTGATCAGATCGATGACTAATAGGCTACAAGAATGTATCAGGGCCCGGGGGGGTAATACCAGTTATTAAGAATATTTTTTTTGCAATAATTTTGTTTTTTATTGTTTTTATGGACTGTTTCAGCCCTACTAAATTTTCTATCAAAATTACCATTTTTCTTGCAGAGCCAATAATTTATCATTCAATAAGGTTATTATTCAATAATTTACCCTCATTGTAAAGGTTATTAACTAAACTTTTAGGCGATATATAGTTCGAATTGATACGTTCCATATTACCAAAAATATTTACCATTTTACGTGAAAAAAGGTAGTGGCTCGATTTATTTGCTCCCAAGTGTATGTTAATATATATACGAATAGCTTACTTATATCAGCGATTTTTTATAGACGTACTACTGGCTTTACTTTACGTCCCGATCGTGTAGTGTACGTGTGTGAATGCCTGTCGCAATCCTTTGAATCTGGCACGTAGTTTGATTCGTCATTGATCATGAAAGCTGGTTTCAATCTATCAATTGATATCACTGTCTCTTTATCCCTAATTCTAATGCAAAATGTTTTATCTGTTTTACTAATTACTGGGTAGGGTCCTTCATACGGCGGTGTCAGGGCTTTCTTAATTCTATCACACCGAACAAATACGTGTGAGCATTCTTTGAGTTCGGGATGCACAAATATAGCTTGATTGTGTTTTTTTCTTTTCGGAATTGATGTCATTTGTGTGATGTCCTTTTGAATTTGTTTTACAAACTCTTCGTACGTTGATAACTGTGCTGCTGATGACTCAAAAAATCCTCCAGGGAGTCGTATTGGCGTTCCATATGTCATCTCTGCTGAACTATAACCTGTGTCTTCTCGCAAGCTACTCCGCAACCCGAGTAAAACTGTTGGAATTTCTTTTAACCAATTTTCGTTGGATTCTCTTGTCATTAACGCCGCCTTTAAAGTTCTATGAAATCTCTCTATCATTCCATTGGATTGTGGATGATAAGGTGTTGTCCTAATTTTATGTATTCCCAAAAATTGTGAGAGTGACTCAAATATTCTTGATTCAAACTGTCGGCCTTGATCCGTAGTAATGCGCAATGGACATCCAAAACGAGTAATCCATCCTTCGAAAAGTGTCTTGGCTACTGTTTCTGCAGTTATATCTTCTACCGGAAATATTTCGGGCCATGACGTACAACGATCTATGATTGTGATTAAATATCTCTTCCCTTGTGAAATCGGAAGTGGTCCGACGATGTCAATATGTAAATGTTCAAAACGTTGCGCTGTCATAAATGTACCAGGAGGTGATATCGTATGTCGTTGTATTTTTGATTTTTGGCAGGCTATACATGATCTACACCAATTATTGATATCTTTGTTCATATACGGCCATAAATACCTTTGGGTTATCATTTTTCTCGTAGTTCTTTTTCCTGGATGGCTCATACCATGAATGGTATCGAAAATTTGTTTGCGAAAATGCTTTGGTAAGTAGGGGCGGCTTTTTCCAGTAGATGTGTCGCAGGTGATGTTTATTGTGGAACCCGGAAGCGTAATGTTTTTGAATTTTAATCTTTTATTGTCATGTAATTTACTTAGTTCATTATCTGTTGATTGACATTTTTCCAATTCAGCGTAATCGATAGGTGATGGCACGTATATTTCCTCTATTCGAGATAAGGCATCGGCGGTAATATTGTCACGTCCGCTTATGTGTTGAATGTTGGTACTGTATTGTGAAATGAAATCTAACTGCCGGACCCGTCGCGGTGTATCGTTTGATGATGGTTTTTGGGAGAATGCGTATGTCAAAGGTCGGTGATCCGTAAATATTGTAAATTCTCTTCCTGCGATTAATCTGTGAAAATGTTTGACGGCCATGTATATTCCTAACAGCTCTCTGTCAAACGTAGAATATTTTTGTTGAGTTTCGCTCAATTTTTGTGAAAAAAATCCTAATGGTTCCCATTTGCGTCCGGATTTTTGTTGTAAAACTCCACCAACGCAAGTAGCACTAGCGTCGGTCATGAGCGCTAGTGATGCGTTGCGGGAAGGATGCGCTGTTAACACTGCGTTTTTCATGCTTTCCTTGCATTTTTCGTAAGCTTTGTCTGCTTCCGTTGTCCAAGGAACAGGTGAATTATCGTTCTTTTTTGAACCATGTAGATATTCGTTTAAAATTCTTTGATTTTCCGCTGCGCGTGGAATATTACTTCTGTAGAAATTGACCATGCCCAAAAATCTTCTTAATTCTTGAATTGTTTTCGGTTTGGGAAATTCCATGATTGCTTTGTAATTTTCTTCGGTAGGGTGTATTCCTTGGCTCGTTATATGATAACCTAAGAAATCTATTTCCCTTCTGAGAAATTCGCATTTTTCGAGATTAATGGGTATTCCATTCTCGTGTAAACGTTTGAAAACCGTTTCTAAATGCTGATAATGCAAATCTTCGTTGTCCGATGCGATGAGACAGTCGTCTACAAATATAAATACGGAGTTTAAATCTCTAAATAAGGAATCCATGAATCGTTGAAATGTTTGTGCCGCATTGCGTAATCCGAAAGGCATTCTTAAGTACTCAAAAAGTCCAAAAGGTGTGATGATGGCTGTTTTTTCTATATCTTTAACAGGAATACAATGGTATGCTTTACGTATATCTATCTTGCTTAGTATCTTCTTATTTTCTAATATGTATGTAAAGTCAGTTAATCTTGGTAGTGGGTATTTGTCCGGTACTGTCGTGCTATTGAGCATTCGATAGTCTCCGCACGGTCTCCATTCGCCATTTTTCTTTTTTACCATATGTAATAGGCTTGCCCATGGGCTATCTGACGGTCGGCAAATTCCGAGTTCTATCATATTTTGAAATTCCTTTTTGGCTATGTCGTATTTTTCTGGAGGTAATGGTCTTGCCCGAGCTGCGACGGGTGGTCCTGTAGTGATAATGTGATGTTCAATCTTATGTTTGGGCGCATTGCGGAGAGAGGACCCTTTCGTGATGTCTTCGTATTTGTTTAAAAGTTGCGTAATACGTGGATTCGTTCCCACTGCGATAGTACGAATTGTTTGTTGTGTCGCTTTTTCCGAAGTTACATGCGTTGTCAGCTCTGTAACTTTGTCGATAAGTTTGCGACCTGCTATGTCGACTAATAGTTTATAGTGCTCTAGAAAATCTGCTCCAATTATTGGTTGTGTAACATCGGCGATTACAAAATTCCATTTATAACATCGTTGTAGTCCTAAATTCAAGGTAAGCGTCTTCTCGCCGTAAGTCCTAATTTTAGTCCCATTTGCAGCGTATAGTGTGTATTGTTCATTTTGTAAAATTGAATGTCTCTGTTGCTTGCTAATGACTGAAATATTTGCGCCCGTGTCAATCAAAAACTTCATACCACTTTTTCGGTCGGTAATGGTGAGGCGATTGGATGGGTGGATTGCACAGAGTTTCGCCGTTGTCTGTGCTCTTATTCGTTTCCCTGGTTCCGTACGTAAGTCATTGGTTTCCAACCGCATGGTTTAATGCAGTTCTTTGCATATTTTCCGAATCTTTCGTGGTAGTAACAAAATCGATTTGCTCCTCTATAGTTTGTTCTCGGCCTCATAATCGGGAATTGTTGACGTTTCTTGAAATGATTGTGCGTGTTGGGTCGATAGCCATATTGACCTTGCTGAATTGCGTCAATATCTATCTGTAATTTTGCTAGCTGGGCTAAAATGCATGCTGTATTGTTGTCGTTTGAAGTGTCGTTGCTAACAGCTGATATTTCGGTTACTTTTGAATTCATTATTATTTTGTCTGCAATTTGGCTCAGTTTGTCAATTTCCATGTCTTCCGTAACTGCTAGAACCGTAGTAACTGATGTTGGTAAAAGCCTGAACCATAGTAGTTTAATTGTTTCGTCACTGATTTTTCCTCTCCCGAGGACTCGCATTTGACGTAATAACTGCGAAGGTTTTTGATCACCGAGTTCTGTCTCTGATATTAATTTTTGAAACTGTCGCTGTTCTGTTTCTTCGTAACAATCAATTAAACGTTCCTTGATGTTTTTGTATTTATCTGTAGTCTGTGGTGAAGTGATTAGGTCACTAACTTGTAGTATTTCTTCCTTGGATAACTTTGCTATTACTGTACAGTATTTGTATTCGTCTCCTTGCTTCTGTGGTGCTAATATGGCTTCTAGTTGCGTGAACCATAATCTTGGTTGGTCTTTCCAAAATTCCGGAATGCGGGATAAAACCGAGGTGCCAGCAGCTACTTCAAGTGTTCCTTGCTGATTTATGTTCGCCTTGCACGGTGATTGTGCCATGTTTCTTGCTGCGTATTCGTTCGTCGGGGTCACCAATTTGCCAAACTTCTTGGCAGTATATGATTAGGTATAAATGAGACAAAAGATGAGGTATAGTCTGGTTATAATTATCCAAAGGTGCATCTTATATACTAACGACTTCGTGTTGATAACAGATAGTAGAAACATTTAATAGATACTGAACGTGCGATAAGGAACATAAGATTGTGATGTAGATTGTAGATACAGCACAAAGATATTGTACTGTAACAAGGTTCAAAGACTTTTTTAAGCTATTTCATAGCTTTTATCGCGGGCTTTGAGCTCGGCGACAGAATCAATAAATTCCGTAACGAAAGTAAAACCTAACAGCCCCCACTCCGCCTACCATGTAACTCGGCCGAGCGTTCGCTTGACGTAAATGTATATGGTACGACGAATAAAAAATATATAAATAATTATAATTGCATAAGTTGATAAAAAATGCCATGCAATAGCTTTACCGCTTTAGTCCCCGAGTTTTATATATAAATTGAGTGAAACCCAAAATATCAGATTTATTTATAATTTCAAAAAAATATCTGTTATCTAGGGTATCGCACCGATCCTCCCGCTGTTCCGCGAGTCGATCCTGAACGGTCTCCCGGAGGACAAGGAGAACGCGGCGCTGATGCTGGGCGAGGTGATCAAGCTGACGTCGGCGGCCGCCATCCAGCCGTCCGTCGTGCACATCACGGGCCCGCTCATCCGCATCCTCGGCGACAGGTTCAACTCCAGCGTTAAAGCTGCCGTGCTCGAAACGCTCGCCTCTTTGCTCTCTAAGGTAAACATAAAAGTAAACAAGAACTGACGAAGAAACTAGGCAAACAAAACAAAAACCCGACTACTTAAAATTAATAACTGTTTTTTTCTAATTTTGATGTTCTTTTGATTCACACAACTGAGACGAATCTAATGATACCTTTCAAGCTAAATCCATCAAACCATTTAGAATCTAGGGTGTGCCAAAAAACATACATACATGTATGTTTTTTGGCACACTACTTGATATACAAGTCATATCAAGGAAAAAGTGATCTAGCACATCACCGAATGCTAATTTCGCGGACTTATTATGTTTTAGACTATATCTCTGGTGTTATATGAGTTAGGATAACGTATTATCCACTAAAACCTTCTCAGAAAAAATATATAGTTGAATAGCGAAAGCCTTATCTATATCGAATACTAGTTTTTTGAGAAAATCGCGATCACAAGGGTAAACATAATCCACCTTCTTGCGCGGTCCGATATAAAAATAAAATACTCTCCTAGAAATATATGAATAAATGAATTGTAGGTGGGCACAATGCTGAAGCAGTTCCTGCCGCAACTGCAGACGACATTCCTGAAGGCGCTGTACGACCCCAACCGGCCCGTGCGCATCAAGGCGGGGCTGGCGCTGGCGCAGCTCGTGGTCATCCACACGCGCGCCGACCCGCTCTTCGTCGAGATGCACAACGGCATCAAGAACATCGAGGACCCCGCCATCCGCGAGACCATGCTGCAAGCTCTGCGCAGCATCATCACCGCTGGCGGCGACAAAATGTCCGAGCAGCTGCCCCTGCTCATCTTAGGCACGTTAACTAGTCCCGCGCTGCTAGCTCAGCCGGACGAGACCCCCCGATGTGCCGTCGGAGGCTGTCTCGGAGCCCTACTGCACTGTCTGCCCGCCACGCACCGTGACGCAGCCTTAGTCCACCACATCCTAGGAGCCAACAGCAGCAGCAACAGTGACGACTGGCTGCTCCAACACGGCCGGTCCTGTGCCCTCTTCGTTGCACTAAAAGAAACTCCGCAGGATGTATACAAAGATCAGTTTGAAGAGAAAGTGGAGAAGACCCTGCTGGGATACCTTGCGAGTGATAAAATACTGATAGCGTGTAATGGAATCAGAGGCATCGGGTACCTAATGAAGTATCTGTTGGAAAATGACAGACCAGTGCCTCAGTCTATACTCTCACAGTTTGTTCGGGTAAGTGCTTGTTTCTCAATGTTTATTTGTAGAACAACTAGCTTTCGCCCGCGGCTCCGCCCGCGTGGATGTCGGGTTATCGCGATAAAAACTATCCTATGTCCTTCTCCGGGACTCAAACTATCTCCATACCAAATTTCATTTAAATCCGTTTAGCTGTTTGAGCGTGAAAGCGTAACAGACAAAGTTACTTTCACATTAACTCTGTCTGTCTGTTACGCGCACACGCGCAACCTCTCTCTACATTTATGTTATAAACTAATATCGAGTGAGATAATATCTATACTAATATTATAAAGCTGAAGAGTTTGTTTGAATTTAAAAATTATTTTTCTGCTGGATAGCCCAGTTAAAAAACATACAACGCTACGACCATTAGGAGATGTTTCATGCTGCTCCAGCAATGAAAAATGTTGCAAAAACGGGGAAATTTACGCATACGAAGTTGCGCGGGTCAGCTAGTGAAATATAGAGATGACGATAGCAGTGGCGATTAAAATACATTGCTTTTTCAATCTTTCAAATTCAATTAGAAATTTATTAAGTTAGCTATTTCAAATAAAAACTATGTATATCGAGAAAATAATGTAAGACAGCCAGGCGTGCACAGGAAGGGAACGTGTCAATTGTTTGTTTTGTCAAAGAATGATGTTTATAACACATGTTCTGAGTACTGACACTTTGCAGCAAATTTTTGTGTAAAAATGTAGCCTGTAATGTGTTCATGATAGCTTCATGAACACATTACAGGCTATTTAGATATGGGTATATTTTGACTTCAAATATTTTTTATAAATACTTACACAAAATATTTGACCATAAAAATTGATTTGAAAGTCTTCCTCTTTTCTTTGACGTCGACGGGAAATGAACGTTTACTTTCAAGACATTGCTCAGTGTGTGTATTCCATATACTACTTTTATGGCGTTTCCTCCTTCAATGTCAAGTTCTGATATGATACCACTGTCGTTTACCTATATCAATACTATTATTATTATATTAGTAGTTATAGTATTGACATAGGTAAACGTTTATAATGATTTCTTCCTTTGAATGCGTTATCTCCGAAAGTCCTACTTAGATGAAATTCGGTACACAGTTTTTTGAGAGGCATTTTATAGATTGGCGAAGTGTTGAGGTTAACAAATATAAAGTCGCATGTGTGCCGCGGTGTACAGAGCATGAACCACTCGAGCAACGAGGTGAAGCAGCTGATGGCGCGCGCGTGCACGCTGCTGGGCCGCACGCGCGCGCTGCGCGCCGCGGCCGGCGCCGACGTGCTGCGCGCGCTGCTGCCCGCGCTCGTCAACGGCACCAAGGAGAAGAACACCTACGTGCGCGCCAACGCCGAGATCGCGCTCCGCGCCGTGCTGCAGCTACCGCACGACGAGCAGTTCCATCTGGTCAGTACACGTGCTACCGTCGTCGCGCACGAACACAGTGCGCAGCCTCGGTCGAATGGTCCGCCGAGACTGCGCACGTGCGCGTCTGTGAGCCGACATTCTGTACGTATCTATTCTGTGACACGTAAAGTACATACTCTACTAAAGCTGAAATGGATATGACATGTTTACCAACATTGTCACTAGCAACCCCTGTCAAAAGTGTCAAAGTTAGGGTTGTCATTTGTTTCATCAAAATAATTGTATTTTGATCAATTAATTTGCGAGGGATCGGAAACTAACTAACTAAATTTGCGCGTGCGAAAAAATGCCCATACATTTTGAGAAAAGCGTTATAATTTCGATTTCTGCTCGAACCGAAACGAAATAATTTGGGTTCCAATCAAAGAGCAGAACTGTAAGGGTTTCTGTTCGATTTACTGTTCAGAATCGTTCGCGGATTCTGTTCGCACGTGACCTACATACGTCGACTCGGCGGGCGGGTACGCGGGCGCGCGGGCGAGAGATGCTGGGCGTGTACCTCTGTAATTAACTCATCTAGATTCTAGCCAATAATTATGAGTCCGCACAATATATAATTTGCACTCACATTAGACATACTACTAGGCTACTTCATTATGAACACTGAATTATAATTTTAAGGCGATCAATTAGCAACATACCATCCTACTTAGTCAAAGGGAAGGCCTGTGTTCTTGCAGTGGAATATAACGTTTATTAGTTATATAGGTACTTTGTTATAAAAGATTAACTAGGGAATTAAATGGGTGCATTGAATTAAAATCAAACAAACAAGAAAAATGAGTAATTAACAACTATCTAGTAGTCTCTATTATTTAACATTATATTTTCAGGGAACAAGATTTAATCTTTCTTGAATTACAAAGAAAAATAAATTACTTCTTTGAAGTCAGATAAGACTATCTATTCATTGAAGCAACTTTTATATCGTAAATGTAATAATCATTGCAATGATTCAAGTGATATTTCAATTCTTTGTACAAAGTTAAGGGTGTGTTTCCACAGATGTGGGGCTGAGCGAAGTGGACCATCAATTGCCACAGTGTATTGATACACTAACATTGAATGATTCAAATAGTATTTGCCACAGTCAAATAGTATTTTGAAACAAGTAAATTGAATATCCCTCACAGGTTTTTCATCCTAATCAATTGGTTTAGCAGATATCTAATGAACAACAAAAAAATGATTTGTAAACCTTGAAATAAATAGAATGTATTTGTTCAGCAATGTATGTCGCTGCTGGAGGAGGGCGCGCGCGAGGCGCTGAGCGACGTGGTGGCGCGCGTGCTGCGGCGCGCGCACAGCGACGGCCGGGACGAGGACCTCGACTGCACGCTGCTCACCTGAGCGTACTGCCCCCACACTACTCACTATGACTCTGTTATTTTGTTACTCCTTGTAAATATCTGCAGGCTACTGCGGCCCTGGGGCTCTATGATCATGTGCAATATAACCAATGTGGTGGCTGGTGAAAGACTGCTTACATTAACTACATTCAACACCATTTAGCTACCAGGAATGGTAACACTTTTGTTGTGTGACTAGTGTTATTTTGGATAAGGTCATAGAGAATCAGGGCCCACATTCTAGAAGTAATATCATGACTGCAACAACTAATTTTAAAAGAAAAATTTAAGGACTATTATTAGCAATATAAATACATGTGCGTGCATGGATAACTGTATGGTTATGGCACAGATATTTCAATTAAACTCTTGTCTACATCAGTAGATTTTCTGTACTTTAAAAAGATATTAAAATGAGAAGTGAAATGTAAATTTATTAATCTTTTATTATACTTTCACAATAGCATCAAATTATGTAACAATTTACTCTAATAATTACAGTATGAATTATAAATATAATTATGTATATGGTTGGATACAAGTTGTTACAACAAGTTTTTGTGACTAATCAATGGCATGCCAGCATTCCACAACGGAATTAAATGACCAAAACATGATTGTGTGAAGTTATCTCACTAATGTACAACAGAACACAATGTATGTTTAAATAAACAGTCAACCTTAAACAATTGTTTGACTTATCTCATATTTCAAGGTTTCACGTTACATTAAAAATAAAAGTTGATGGAAATTATTATACATACACTAGCATATTATTATCACAATTATATTACAAATGAAATCTATTAAAACTTACGTATATATGTATAAATATTAATATATTATTAGGAATGCTAAACAAACTTAAAGTGGAACTATAGCTCCTTGTTTTCCTTTTTCTTTAAGAATCCTCTTTCTTCAAGGAGTGTGTTGCATTCTTGGCGGGATAGATTAGATAAGGAGATACGGTCCAGTTCGCGATCACCCTCGCCAAGTAACAATAGCTCCGGGACAGCGCCAGAGATGAACTTTACTTGTACACGGTCGTAGAAAGGCGCATCATCCATCACAAACCTCTTCACTTCCGGCAAACGATTAAGAGAACAGCCTCTGCAAGTCTAAAACAAAAATAATTACACAATGGCCTAAATCTCGACCTCTATTATCTATAAACACCAATAATAACCTCTATTCTTGCCGAAACAATATCGGTTTGCTCGTAAGCCGCTGACGTGGCCAAGATAACACAAACTGCAACCAGTATTAACTTCATTGTGCAAAGAGCCGACTTCCCAACACTCAATTAAAAAGGCAAATGCAGAACAGGCTGGAGATGAGTAGGTAGTAGGTACAAACTTTATCACAAATAACAATCACGAAGCCGTCACGCGCGACATGACAAGCCAATCTGACAGGACAGTACAGGGCTGCCAGCCCACAAACAGTCAAACAATATAATTTCACAACTGGCAATTATCGGCCAAATTTAGAAAGCATGGAGTACATATAGAATAAAGATGTTGTCACATGTTGAAATGGTTTTATGACATGCTGCAAATCTGTTGAGCTAGGCCAATTCATGGCTATTTCCAAATCCCCTCTGTAAGTATGGCTCTGGAACGGTTTTAAGTATGTTTGATTTTTTGCTAATTTCGTGAAAATTAATTTATAAGCCGAAATATATAGCTGTTATTTAAAAAAAAAAAGATTGTAGAAAAGAAAATTATTGTTGCAGCATCGATTTGCTGACTACATGCAAGACAGTCAATAAAGTAACCAAAAAAGTAATTTATTGGTTTTTATGATTGTCCTCCTGGGCTTTGTTTGCCATGATCATGATTTTTTTTGACAGCCAGATTTAGAATGGCACGTACTGTCAATGTCAACTCACTGACCATCTGTCGTGCATCTGTGCCTGTGCATCTGTCTGTCTGTCCTCCGTTGTTTGCATGCAAGTGCCTCGTCCGCCTCGTCGTCACAGAACAAATATAATCTTCGAGCTCATCGTCCGCAAGATAGCATCGTTCACCAACAAGTGCATTGTGGTTGATATATTTACGGTTTACCAATAAAAACACAAAAATAAATGTATTTGTGAGTGTTAAGTGTCATACAATAGTAGCGCAATAACATTATAATGGAGCAAAGGCACAAGGACGCTATTCAACGTAACTTTACTACATTAGTGGAACGGACTGATCTTGATTCAATAGTCACTGCATTGTTTGAAAGAGGTGTATTTTCTGAACAAATGATAGAACCTTACCAAGTAAGTTTAGTTAGTAATAGTTGGTTAATGTATTTTGTGAGTTACTATCTGCTAAACACTGTGGGGAGTTCAGAAGAACCCCCAGAACCCTGTGTCTCTGACTCTGCATCGCTAGAAAGATTCCAAGGACACTCCTTGGAATCTTTCTAGCGATGCGGCACGTTTCTAAACTCAACCCGTTCTTTAACTCGCATTAGTTAGGTACTGAACTTCCATTTCGTCCACAAATGAATATTTTATAAATGTATGAATGGTAATCTGAAGCGATTGGATGCTCAGTCTTAAACTAACATCTGCAAGTATGTTGCACAATCAGCTAAACAACCTTTATAAATACTGAATATCTACCATTAGTAAAAAGAATGGATGGAATGAATATTTTTCTAGGATATCAGTCTCAAAGGGTATTTGAAACCAAACTTTATGGAATGGTTCTTCTAGTTGCCAATGGTTTCAAGGTATGAACAAGCAAAGCAGAGCTAAATTATTGCATTGATAAGACTGTTTGGGTTCACCTTTTACACATCTTCCTGACACCAATGCTGGTGAAGTTGTAGTTATTCAAACATGGGGAAGGGAAATAATATGAAACCTAATGGCCATTTTGACAAGGATTGGCAAATATTTGTGAAGACTTTGTTATTCAATCTGCCATTGACACCCAAATCCTTATTGGGCAAAGATTGGATTGTCTGATTGAAAGCAAAACACAGTGATGTATTAACATCACTATTTCACAGAAGAATAACTGACATTGGTGGTACCCCCAAGATGGTTCATGACTCAAACATACAAACTAGTGTGCCAATATGTGTCACCATTTTAAGTTTTTCAACCTTAAGATATAACCATTTAAGGTTGGCTAAATCATTCTGGGTTATCTATCTATAATATGTACCTATGTATTTAGAAATATGTAAGTATGTTATTAGTTGTCTGGTTTCCATAGTACAAGCTCTGTTTAGTTTGAGATCAGATAGCGTTGTGTGAGTTGTCCCAAGATATTAATATCTAAATTTCAGCATGTAAATTTGCTGTCAAAGAATTTTTATAATACATGGGCTTGCTCTTGGCTTCTAAAATGTTTTATATTGTTTAAAATTTCCAAAACTACAATGGTGTACCAAAATTACAAAAAAAAATTAGTTATGATTTTTATAATAACAATATTAACTGATAGTTGTCAAACTATGAGTTTGAGTGGCACCTGCAAATAAGACCTTTGATAGTTTGAATTTATTATTAACCGGTATGAAAACTGACACATATCTGGAGCTCAATAAAAAGCCAAGCCACTCATTCCCAATTGCTGTCACATAACACTGCCATGGTGGCATAGTGGAATGGGTGTGTCTGCTGCTCAATAGGGTGTTGGTTCAGCTTCCACATGGGACACAACTTTGTGTGATCCACAATTAGATTTTTCGAGTCTGGGTGTAATTTATGGCCCTTATTTGTATGTTTGTAAAGTCCCAGCAATGCAAGGCTGGTACCCTACTGCAGTTGTGTTTATTAATCCCAGGATACAAGGTGTAAATTAATCACTGTCCGACCCCATAGGGGTCTGTAGGTATTCTGTTGACAATTCTAAAAAAAATAGAAAAAATATTATACCTGTCAAATGATTTTTATTATTGAATATTAAAATTCACGATTTAAGTTCCCAATTTCGTCATAAATTTGTAAATGTTTGCACAAAGCCTCTTTACAAACAAAACAATCTTTTGCGCCTCCACATATTTCCCTTGACTTCAGTCAAGAAAATATATATAAAGAAAATATATATATATATATATATATATATATATATTTTATCATTAAATTAAAAAATAAAATTACATAAATGGAATGGGAACATGATACCTAACAACACATTAATGGGTCAGACAGGGATTAAATATACATACTGTACACTATACTGTGGTACTACTTTATTATCACACCCTTTAGAAAAACTGATCTTGCTAAGTAAATAGGTACTAGATAACAGTGCTATTATTGATACTATAAATTCCCTTATACCTGTAGTAATTAATTTATTTATATTTCAATATACTGTAGTCTGATTGTTGATTGATTGTGAGCCAAAGGATGTTTATAGAGTTTGATCTACCAAAAAAAATAGGGTGGGGAATTTCACTGAACACCGGTAAAGTTGCTAGTAAAGCCATGCGTAACACGAAGACATATTTGCGGCCCCTTCAAAACTAAGGATGAATATGGTTGATCTAATATGTTGTAAAATTTTACAAACAACTCTGTCAATCTGTCTGTTTCGTTGCCATGGCTCGGTTGATTTTGATGAATTTTTTTGGTGACAGCATAGAAAGTGTACGTTAAGTGTAGTATATAATACTTTTTAACGCAGCGGACGAGAGCTAGCAGCTTAATAACCTGTTTCAAATTATGGTTTTTTTTACAGAATACTAATGAGTCAACTCGGGACCGTAAACGCAAACTCTATAGGGATATAATTCACAGAGGACCTCACGCTTTTGGTCACCTCTTAGATAGTCTATCAGAGCTGGGACACTGGGACATTGTGGCAGACTTAGACCAGCATTAATAGGCAACAATAAAGACAGTGATTAGTGATATTATAGTAACACACTATAATTAAAGTGGAGCAAATACCATGATATAAATAATAACCTTAGTGCTCTAAGTTTTGAAACTTTACAAAGTGGTTAGGCGTATATATTTATATATATAATTTTGAAGTTCAAATATGCTAAGCTAGTGAAGTGATTTGAATAATAAGAATAAGATTTTATTACCATATTTACTAAAAGTGAAACTGGGAAATTGAACGTGGGATGACTGATAGGGCGCGCCACGTCGAGTGTGCTAACGGGAACTGTTCCATCTAGAGAGCGACAGTCGCGTTTCATTGGCAACCCGTCAGTAGGTAAGTACGAAGGCGTGGCGCGAGGAAGTTTATTTTCTTGATAATAAAGGAGAATGTTGACAGAATGTTTGAGGTTTATAAAATTACTGCTACTCGCTTATCAATAACCATTAAATTAGGTCGCGCCATGTGATAAAGAGTAAAAATCATCATCCTAGGGGGGAAATTTTACGGATAAGTCCCTACTGCCCCCTCTCCGAAATTGAAAAAAGTTAGGTACTTACACAGTACACATTTGGCCGGTGTTTAGTCAATTGTACCACCAAACCCCACGTAATCACGAACCTCTCCCCCCCCCCCCCCCCTCCATAAAATAGTATAAGTATAGTAAGATTAGCTTTGAATTCTCTTTATCTATTCCTCTCTATTTCTATTTCTCTGAAAGTTCGATAGAATAAAAAAATCCAGTACGACGGAAATGAGATTAGGCGTAGGACCGTCGGCTGAATGTACTGTGTAATCTTATTAGATAAATATTTTAGTAAATACTAGTTGCCTGCCTCGATTTCGCCCGCGTTACAAACAGCTATGTGAAACTAAAATATCGGCATAGTTTAGATATACATTATATTATATCACACATATAGATATTATAATATTCTAGCTGTGCTCGAGATGACGCGGTGCTACTCACCCCTTATAGACGTTAGCGTGATAATAAAAGTATCCCAAGTTACTCCTTAAAACATCAGCTGCCTGCCCGTTAAAGTCCCGTCAAAATCAGTCCGCCCCTGCCGGAAGAAACAGACAAAAAATGATTTAGTGTATCATATGTTATTGTGTGTATCTGTTAAAATATTTAATTAATTTCAATTTTATTTATTTGTATGCAGTAAGTATGTATTGAGTTCATAGAGTATAGATAAACTAGAAAATGTTCGAAATCATAGACTTTCGGGAAAATAGTTATTTAAATTCCACTGTATATAAATTATTAAGTAGGTATGTTTTGTAAAATATCCTCACGATGACGAGACAAGCCTCCCTCTTCTCAGTTATTGATTATAAAATATCTTCTTTTACAGGATCCTAATGAGTCAAGCCGGAGCCGAAAACGCAAGCTGTACAGAGAAATAACTCACCGCGGACCTAATGCTTTCGGACACCTCGTAGACGTTCTCTCGGAAATGGGATACTGGGACATTGTGAGAGATCTAGATCCCAATAGCCCCTTCTCCAATATCAACATCCGGGCCAGTCCTATAATACCAAATCATATTATAAGTGAGTATAAACACAGTTAATACTCAGATAACTCACAAAGCAACCAGAAAATATTTTAAATACATTATCTGGTGCCATCTCTGGTATTAATACCTATACAATATGTTGCGTTGCAGAGAGAGACCCAGCGCCGCGGCCCACAGAAGAGTTCCTCAGCATTCCAACGGAGAAAGAGAAAGACAAAAAAAATAGGACCAAGCTAGAAGCTGAACTGCACAAAAGTTAGTTTCTTTAACACCACTATTTACACAAATTACCTAGCACCACCACTTAGCACATTTACATTACTCACCGACACGGAGTCTCGAGACGCCTTCTGTGTGCGTAGTGTGAGTTTGTTTTACGTTAACGTGATCGACACGTTTAAGACTCTTGGCGCTCCGTGCCTCAAGTGCAAGTTGTTTTTACGTTAACGCGATCGAAACGTTTACCGTGTTTGGCTCTCTAATTGTTTAAGAACGCCAAACGTCTTAAAGGCCCCACTGACGATGCATCCGTCAATCCAAAACGGATTATGTTTTGTAATCCATTTGAATGGACGTCATTTGTCCAGTCCAAATCGACGTATACCTATCACGCCATCATCAGTGAGTGAGCAAAACAAGAAGACGAAAGGATAACCATCACAATCACTGTAAGTTAATTGTGCCTGTGGTTTATCCTTTCGTCTCTCAGAAAGAGACCCACCTTCTCTTTGTAAGCATAGTGTCAAACCATGGTTACTATAGGCACGAAAGAGAAAGACGGTTTCGCAAAATGTCAAATTTGTTCTCTTTACTTCTGAAACAAATTTATAATGTTGACAGCAGTCTTCCGTATAACCAATTTTAATTGAAAGTATAGTCAATGGTGTCATTTTAAAAAAGAACCGAAAAATGTATCAAATCACAATTTAATGTATACTAAGTAACAAGTAAGCGAATGGTGCTCATCCGAGGTAGTCGCTTTGTCGACCTTGCCCGAAGTGCTCGCCCTTTCGCTGCTCTGTGCTCGTTTCAATCTTGTGTTGCACACGTGCGTGGTGATGCGGAAGGCAGCTTGGAAGTAGCGACGCATTCAAGTTCAATCTATTATATTGTACTACGACTACGCGGTAGACTTCGTCGCAGATGGCGAGATGAGTTTGACTCCTTCGAAAAATATTGGCCTCATACAGCGACTGACAGAGAGAGATGTAGAGAGAGTAGGTAGGCCTTTTCCCTGCAGTGGGACAATACAGGCAATTAATAGAATGTGAGATATCGATGGGTGTTGTGGGATGACGCTTTTTCTTGTAATTTATCTTGATGTTCCTTCATTCGATCTATTTGTGTTCTCATCGTCTTGAATACGATTTACGAATTGTGTTCCCGCTAGCTATAATTGGTGTGTGCGAGCGAATTATGACATTTTCTGCCTTCAACGTACATCCTAGACCGAGGTTAATAATTCCCATTGCTGTTAATTGTTGTACTGCTGGGCAGTACATCTGAGCCAAGCACTTTTCGCAACACACGAAGAGCCACGCGCCATTGTTATGTAATTGTGTCCACGGGTCCACAGTAATCTTACTGTGACGCATCCACGCAGCTAGATAGTGTGGTGCGGCCCGCTGATAAGCTCTTGTTGTTTATAATTTGCCCTTCACAGATGTTATTGGCTTGCTGTATGTAAATAGGCAAAACCAATGCACACAATATCAGGTGTCGAATAAGTATAAATAAATCGCCAGTAAGATGACGTGCACAATAATTTATGCATTTGACGAACGCACTGATGGTTGTTTCTCCACCCCTCACACATTTCTTAAAACCAAACCACAACAGTTGCAAGAAAGAACAGCTCAAAATCATCACCGGTCATTTACTTCACGTCGTCTGTTACTAAGTTCATAATTAATTGTTGAATTCTTCTTATATTGGAAACGATTAAGTAAGTTTGGCGGCAACTGCAGTTGACATCATATTTAGCACTATATCGGGTTTCAATACTATGTCTTTGTGAATATATTTAAGCTTATATTGTTGTGTCACAATCCCACATTGCTAGTTATCTTTTATTTGAAAAAAAAAAAAAAAGAAAAGGCCGACTCTGTTATGAAAATGTTTCTTAGGTGATTGACATAATCTTGTATGTTGTGGTAACTTTGCCAATAATTTGTCATATTGTAAAATATAACTATCTTCCAGTCGTCTTGTACATCAGTTTTTCTGGCGACACTGTAAATAAATAAATAATAATATGTTGGGACAACTCACACAACGCTGTCTGATCCCAAACTAAGCAGAGTTTGTACTATGGAAACCAGACAACTGATAAACATACTTATATATTTCTACTAGCTGACCCGCGCAACTTCGTCTGCGTAAATTTTCCCCATTTTTGCAAACATTTTTACTTGCTGCTCCGCTCCCATTAGTTGTAGCGTGATGTTTTATAGCCTATAGCATTCCTCGATAAATGGGCTATCTAAAAGTAAAATATTTTTTTCAATTTGGACCCGTAGTTTCTGAGATTATCGCGTTCAAACAAACAAACAAACTCTTCTCTCTCTTCTAATATTATAGTATAGTTATAAATGTTAGGGGTGGATAACCCTTATCACTTAGGGGCATGAATAATAGATTGTAATTTACCCTTTTTTCTTTCTTTTTTTTATAACATTTTTCATTGCTGCTCCGCTCCTATTGGTCGTAGCGTGATGTTATAACCTATAGCCTTCCTCGATAAATGGGCTATCCAGCAATTAAATAAATTTTTCAGTGCAGCCCAGTAGTTCCTGAGATTATCGCATTCAAACAAACTCTTAGGGGTATGAAAAATAGATGTTGGCCGATTCTCATAGATACCGGATAAGCACAAAAAATTTCATCAAAATCGGTCAAGCCGTTTCGGAGGAGTATGGCAACGAAAACTGTGACACGAGAATTATATATATTAGAAATACATACATATTATAGATAAATAACACCCAGACACAGAATAAATCATCATGCTCATCACACAAAGTTTTATCCTAGGTGGGGATCGAACACACGACTTCTTGCGTAGCAGTCGGATACACTCCCACCGCGCCACAGAGGCAGTAGTTAGTTAGTATGAAGTTAGTTACGTTTGCTGTACTGATGATGTTATGCAGCTGACCATCAATAGGAAAAACGTAGCTGTTAAAGCTCTCTTGCCGCGTGTTTTCTTTTTGGTTTCACCTCTGGTTGTATTTTCAAGTCTGTGACGTCTTCTACGGAAGGGTATAGTTTGGTTTAACAGGCAGACGTGACAATTTAATTATGGGCTGTTTAAACGTGCCATTTTTGGTTTTTTAAAGACACCACCCGCACGTAACCGGCCTTGCCGGGATTACATTTTAATAACTTTTCCTAGTAGCCATTTGGATAGCGGCAGGTAGCCTCTCTTTATCAGGTTACCAATTTCAATCCCCAAATTTCTTGTAGTATAGTGCCACTTACTGCGCTTTTGTAATGACAGATGAGTTGAAGCATGCTTCTGTATGAGCTATCAAGCTTGAAAATTCCTCGAATGTAAGTTTCTGATCTCCGATGACACTTTACAAATGATGCTTCATACCTTCTTACCTCTACTTCCCACAGACCTCCGGCCGACGGCCAGACCGGAGCATTAAACCTCTAATAAATCTCAAGGTCAGCCATCTCACTCAAAATTTAGATAAATACAGCTATGTAGGCTTTAGTTGTCTTGATAACTCTGTCCTTATTGGCCTTGACTTCTATTCACAACTGTATGGGGGGCCGTGATAGGGTCACTCGTGGCTAAGGTAAGTATGACATAATTCCAGACTTGACAAGGTCATTTTAGTTTTAGAGGCCGCGTTGTTTTCGCCGCCACTATTTGTGTCGTGTATGTGCATTCATGCTTCTGCGATAGAAAAAACCATGTAGATCAATTGGATTGTCAGTGGTGCCCAACGTTCTAGGTATGAAAATGGCCTGCAGGGTATTTAGATCATTCCAGAGTTCCATCGATTGTTTCTGTACTTTTTCTGTAACTGAATCATCCCAATTTATAGTTGCTGACCAAAGTACTTGAAATATTAAGACCTTTTTCGATTTCTGAGTAAACGAATTGGAATCCTCTCTATCATAAATTCAAAGCTTGCAAGTCTTTTTATAGGTTAGGACCGTTGAAGGCGTTAAACAACACACGAACTTTAGCTGTTGTTGAGTCCAATTTGATAACTCCATGGTGAGGTAAGAAACAGCTCGGTTCTTGATAAACAGTACATAGATTATTGCTAAAACTTGATTACCAACAGACTGAACTTTTATTGACTTCACAGATAAGCTAAACACAAATAATGCACAATTTCACGTACACACACACTCTCTCTTTAAGACACACACACACACACACACACACACACACACACACACACACACAAACACACACACACACACACACACACACACACACACACACACACACAGGCAGTGACCCGTCAACTCTCTAGACATAAACGACAATGAAAACCGCGAACGAGCGCTATCTCCTGAGATACAAGCTTATGCTTACTTTAGGAGATAGAATCAAATAACTTTGTGCAAAAATGTATCACCACCACTAATGCTGCCAATTACATTATTGTAAACTATTATTATAATAAGTTAGTATAATTTTAATGGTGAGAAATAAACGATTATTATTATTATTATTATTATTATTATTATTACGAAGTACTCGGCTCGCTTAGGTGTTTACCGTTTATTTATTATTTATTTATTCAAATTACATAAGATTACAGCATACACCAAGACGCTTATCGTATAAAACTAAAACGTAATACAGACAAAGATAAAATTATAAATTAACAAAGATACAATATTTAATAACAATTTCAATATCAGTTTGAATAACAAAATTAGAACAAAGAACTGACACGTTCAAGTGGTATGCCTGCTAGTTCGTAAACTGTAGTGATCGGAGAACGGGATCTAGTAAAAGTTATTGTTTTGCACTTGGAAATATTTAATGGTAACTTATTGTCATTACTCCATTTAGCTACTGCCTCAATATCGGACTGCAGTGCAGCACAGTCATTGGTATCGGAAATGGACATAAACAGTTTCAGTTCATCGGCGAACATCAGGCACTCCGACTTGGATATAACACCTAGTAGATAATTTATCATAATGAGAAACTAAGTCGGGCCCAAGGTACTACCTTGGCTTACGCCAGATCGGGTATAATACTCCTGGGATCTATAGTTCCCTATTTTGACATATTGCATACGATTCCGGAGATAGTCCGTCATTAGCCGTAGGAGCTGTGAACAAAATCCGAATGATGAGAACTTGGTTAATAATACATCAAGCTCAACAAGATCGAAAGCCTTCGCAGAATTAAAGTAGGCACCTTTATTTTTTTAAATATATATTAATGACTTGCCACAAGCAATAAAACATTAATGTATCCTATTTGCAGACGACACTACAATTGTAATAGAGTGCAAAAATTGAGAAAATATTAATCATAAATATTAATAAACTAAAATTAAACTTTTCTAAAACTCATTTAGTAATCGAATTCATCATTATTTGAAGTGAGGGATAATACAAGTAATAGAAAAGCGAGGCAATTGGATTTTGTAATCCCTATTCCTAGGTTGGAACTGTTCAGGCGCAGCTGTGTTTATATGGCTCCCTTAATCTTTAATGCTTTACCCAATTCAATCAAAAATCTACCATATAAAAATTCTGCAGTGTGTTACTAACTAAGTTCCGCGGGGTTGGTGAATTTAAAAATTACTTCCGGTACTCACCGTGGTTTACGGCGTCACGTTCAGCTGTTTCAGGGTGTAATAATGGGGTATTGCTATGAAAAAAAGAACCAAAATATTGGGGAAAGGCATCAACGTCTCCTGTCCTTAAACGATTTTATTTTTGTAGATAAACTCTTTACATTGCTACTTGTCTGCGCCTACCCTTAACAGAATTCCAAAAAGATGAGGGTCCAAGGCAATATTATTTTTAGTTTTATATATTATGTAATTCTTATAGGCGCTATTTATCAGCGCCTTAACTTTAATACGATAGTATTTATAACTCTTTATTTACTTGTAGTCCATTAATCTTAAACATTTTTAAATTATAATATTTTAACTTTATATAATGAATTATTTCAATTGTAAACCATACGGGATATATATACTTGCTATTATATTCATTTTGTGGTGTGGAAGATAAGACTTTCCTCGCAGATATGCGAGTGCTCAACGAAATCTGCCTTATGTGCATCAGATCATACTTTGATTTACAGCAAAACATTCAAGAACATGTCTCCAGAAACTAAAATAAAAAGGTTTTTATCTCACTCACTCGCATGATATGTCCTTGGTTGGCCAATCGCTTGTAAAAGGGCTTCTGTGGATATTTCGGCAATGTTTTCCTTGACCACAGGCTTCAAACTGTTAAAAGTTTTCGTTGTCTTTTGTTCGGCTCCAAGGGCGTAAACTTGCTCTCCAAAAAGCGCGATTGTAATATGTTTAGTTTGTCTTCTAACTCCCATTTTTTAGTTTATGTCGACTCCTCCAGAAAGTGCGGAAATTTGTCGTCCATTTGGCCTGGACATCTGACGACTCCTTTAAAAAAGTACCTACCCATAACGTCGTAAACCTCTTTGACAGAATGGTAGATATACGTCCGTTTGGAAACCCGACACCTTCTAGTATGCACATATATCAGAATCAGAATCCTTATTTGCACGAAAAGTGGTACTAGAAAAATGTTAAAAATTTTTGGTTCGTCGCAATTCACCAAATGGGCATGCAAACATTACAACATTAAATTAAAATTTTAACTAATTAGAATCTTAACTATATATTTTGTATATCTCAGTTTATTATAAGTTAAACTGCGACGTTAACAAATATGTTTGAGCGTGTTCGTACAGACGCACCGAGCAAAGAACAAAGGAATGCGCTGACGACAGTGTATTGTGCGCTCACATTTGGTCGGCCATGTTGTCACGAGCTGTGGACCCCTCTGTATCGTATGATCGTCACCTCTTTTTGCGTAGGCGTGTGATTTCGCCGTGGACTCCTGCTCTGTGCCTATCTCTACTAAGTTGGTCGCTACAATTATACACACTTGGCTATCTACTAAAAACAGAGTATGAGGATAACGGGCTATTTTTGATTTAGTTGGTAAATTTGTTGTTGCACAAGGCGCTCTTTTCCTCATCCCCACGCGCCGACTTCCCTAGCTTCCCCCGCTACGGCTACATCAATTCCTACCATATATGGCAAATGACGTAGCGGTGACGGGTCGGGCATGTAACTGCTATATGTACACCTACATATGAATGGATCTTTGCATTTACTCTTGCAGCGTCCTGAAGTGAACATGTATTGTGTTTTAAACATAAACTATTTAAAATAAGTGAATACAAGTGGTTTTTAATATATCCATAGGAAATAATAAGTTTATTTCGAAATTCTTAGTACATTAACATGGAGTATAATAACATGGAGTGTTCTGCAGCCGCCGGGCCCGTGCCTGCGCCGGCGCCGGCCGACGCCGATAACGCCGTGTACACGCCGCCCTTCACCGTCGTCAAGTCCACCAGGTTTGAAGAGGACGACGGCGATCCTAACAGTTTGTATTTATTTATTTAATAATCTTAGCTAAGGTAAGCTTTTGTTCCAATTTCGAAATGTCCTTTCTTGGTTTTAGAATTAAACGCAACCCAGAAGAAAATTCGGTACCCTAATAATATTTTGCAAATTGGTTCTTTTGTCAACCTATCTCCAAATTTCTTACTTAAGGCCCTATTCGTAACGAAATGGCAGCGGCCGGCAACGACGTGTGAAATAAAATTTAAAACTATCTAGGTACACACCTGAAAGACCTGTATCGCTTAACAAAAAGATCGCGTGCGCACAGTTGCTCGTGGCCGCTATCATTCCGTTGTGAATTGAGCCTAAGTGGTCAAATAGTCATGAGTAAAGTAAGTAAAAGACATGTCATTATTTTCACAACTCCGCGTTTAACGTATAAAATATACTAGAAATACTTGATAATTATTATTTTCCACAATAAAGAATTTAAAGCTCCCTGGGAATGGAACAAACAATAAATTTGACATACAAATAAAGGTAATTTAAATAATTTTATTACAAATTGAACATTATATTTTAAACATTTTTTAAGTTCGCATAATTGTTAGTCATAGTTGAATAAAGAAATATGATATTATCCATACTAATATTGTAAAAGTGAAAGTAACTCTGTCTGTCTGTTACGCTTTCACGCTCAAACAGCTAAACCGATTTAGATGAAATTGGTATGGAGATAGTTTGAGACCCGGGGAAGGACATAGGATAGTTTTTAACGCGATAACCGACGGCCACGCGGGCGGAGCCGCGCGCGGACGCTAGTTATTTATATAGGTGTTATCTAAGAGCAGTATTGTGTTGTGGTGTGGCAGAGCTGCGGCACTACAAGACGCGCGGGCGGCAGCGCGGCATGCTGGTGCTGCTCAGCTACATCGACTTCCTCGACAACATCGAGGACAGCCGCAAGGGCGCGCGCCGCGACAACGACAACCTCATGTATCTCTTTTCTGAGTTCGGCATCAAGACGCTCAAATACTTGAACCTCACTAAACAAGTAAGTACATTATAATATCGTATGAAGCCATAGGTATGTGGGCGACCGCGCGTAGGTATGTGTGTGATCTCAAAATATTCAACTTATAAATATTTTAATATAGGTATTTATCACATATATAAGGTTATTTCGTCGGTTATATCGTATAGGATAAAGGTCAGCTCAGATACTCTAACAGGATGTCTACTTCCAGAAATCATTTAAAAAATAAATTCTGTTCCCCGCATATCAGTTGATTTTATTTTATAATAAATCTTGTATGGGCATAAAAGTGTCTCACGTAGTACCTACTGCATAAAGCTTAGCCTAACCGGCTGTTTCCCGGTATATATATATATATATCTCTCTCTCTATGAAACCAACATTTTGTACCGTTTTTATTTCATTCTCGGTAACCAATATATAATAATAATATAATATCTTGGGACAACTCACACAACGCTATCTGATCCAAAACTAAGCAGATCTTGTACTATGTCAACTAGACAACTGATCAACATACTTATATATTTCTAAATACATACATATTACAGATAAATAACACACAGACACAGAATAAACCACAATCGTGCTCATCACACAAAGTTTTATCCTGGGTGCGGATCGAACCCACGACCTCTTGCGTAGCAGTCGGATACACTCCCACCGCGCCACAGAGGCAACCAAAATATAATTATCTCAAATTTAAATCGATTGGCTCCATCTAATA
Source organism: Herminia tarsipennalis (assembly GCA_945859575.2). Taxonomy (NCBI): domain Eukaryota; kingdom Metazoa; phylum Arthropoda; class Insecta; order Lepidoptera; family Erebidae; genus Herminia; species Herminia tarsipennalis. Next base: position 1,056,169 of record OX243840.2, on the reverse strand, counting down.
TAAAAAAGCAGCTTTTTCTTTATCTAAATTCATTAAAAGAACATGTGCGATGTTCAAAACTTGAACATTTTATTCCGATGCAAAATTACCAATATCGTTTTTTTTTTCTTTTTTTTTTTATTCATTTTTATATAGACCATTAACATCGGGCATCGGATATTTTTTTACCATTTAACTTACATTTCCTCCCATATCAATTTGTCGACTAATTTCAAAGTCACCCTAAGTATTTAGCAATTGTTTTGTCTTTATTTTTTATTCTATTTTTGTAATAGAATAGAAGACAAACCATTTGATAGTTGAAATACTGTGATTAACGTATTCTACTTATATTATAAATCCAAAAGTTTAAGACGATAAATGGATTAATATCCATCGAAACTTTTGTATTTTGATAACGCTACTACTAAATTACTGAACGGACGAACTTGATAAAACATTACAGTTCACGTATCTATACTAAAGCCGAAATAAATGTGAAATGTTTAATAACAAAGTTGCTTGCCAACTATTCAATTTTTACTACTTTTGTCAATGGTTGCTAAGCAACTTTGTTATTAAACATTTCACATCCGTTTCGGCTTTAGAATAGGACATAGGTTATAAAAAATCATACATAACGCGGTCAAAACCGCGGTGAACAGCCAGTCAGCAAGGATAACATTGTTTTGTCACGCGCCGTGGCACGTATAGGAGACGATCGACACGCTGTCGTCGCTGGAGCAGACGCTGGCGGGCAACGAGTGCGTGTTCATAGTGGTGTGCTCGCACGGGCACCCGCGCGTCAGGGGCAGCGAGTACGACATCCGCTGCAGCGACGGACAGCTCATCTCCGACCTCGAGATACTGAGCTACTTCAGCAACAACAGCCTGCCCCAACTCATCGGTATACCAAAGATTATCGTCTTCCAGACCTGTCGGTAAGTACAATACTTTACACAATAAATTATATTTTGTTGTAAAGATTATATTAAAATAGGTATATATATATACCACTATAGCGGCAGTAGCCTAATGGCTTAGGTATCGCATCCCATTTTTATTGTAAAATCGGATAGATCTCATCATTTACATGAAATTTTCTTTTAGCTCTGTAGCATATACTCGCATATTTTTTAATTGTATAGTTTGTATTAATATTAATTAAAAATTTGTACAATAAGACAAAACTATTAGATTTGCAATTAGTTAATTCACTCGTTGGCACGGTGACGCGCTCTGAGATGGGTGACCCGATGTCCAGCTCCTGCGCAACTCGCGTAGGCCAGGCCCATCTGCATTCCTCAGCGCGCATCTCCGACCAGACCATTTACTACCACGAGACACGATGCCTGTCGCTCAGCTCGCTGTCCGCATTTATTTTTTTATTAGCTGAGCAAAGCTGCACGCTTTACCTCCATTTATCAATCAATTTTGAGAAAAAAAAATTCAATAGGATTCCATGGAATTCGGATCTTAACAGGCTAACGTCGTTACATAGGAAGGGTTCACGTACCTACTAAAATAGAGAACTACAGAGGTATTTCCATATTATACACCATGAATCCATTCAAGTTTGTTCTTCAAAATATGGATAAGGGTGGGGAAGTTGATGTTATCTACACCGATTTTGAAACGGCGTTTGATCATGTGTATGACATCATCTTGCTCAATAAATTATTTCGGCTAGGAATACGTGGCGACTTACTACGATGGTTCCAATCGTACTTATCCAACAGATGTCAAGCAATAGTGATGGGAGGATATCGATCAAATTTCATTAATATACCTAGTATACTTCCCCAAGGCTCGCATTTGGGGCCCCTACAATGTGTACTTGTTCGACATCTTAGATTCTATAAATAACCATCTAATGTACGCCGATGACAAATAAAATAACGCCATTAGATGCCCCGATGATTGTATCCCGCTTCAAAAAGATCTGGACAATTTACTCATTTATTATGCCAAGAATAAAATGAATATAAATGTTATCAAACGTCAAATATAAGAAACAACCATTTGTCTATTCATATAATACTGCCAGGATGTCTTTGGCTGCTCCAAAAAATCCTTCAAATTGCTGGTCACAAAAATTAATAATATTATTTTAATATGATCTATTATTTTGTAGTACCTACCTAGTAATTAAAGATTATCTATATTTACCTTACTTAGGTGTATGTGTCTGAAAGATTATTTGTAAATTTAAATTTACAAATAAATCTTTCAGAACTTAAGTTCGTAAGCTGAATTCTAATAATTGAGCTATTAAGGAAAACCTGTTATTGGCCATGTTAATAAGTTAAATTTATATGGCATATAGAGTAAGTGAAAATCATTATTTTAGAATATAACTTTTCCCAATACGGCGGAATTAAAAATAAAACTACCACAGTTACGAGGTTTGTGGGCACTACAGTGTTTCTAACGTATTGCACTGAATTTGGAAGAAATTATTTCTTTCAGAATTTTGAGACAAAAATTGCACGATTTTCAAAAAAATATATCTCGAAATTTACAAATGAGATAATAATATATGGGGCTTAAACAAACTAGCATGTAAATGATGAGATCTATCCGATTTTAAAATTAGCTTTATAAAACACTGTGCGGCGGCCAATCTCACTGTTGCAGAACCAAAGATTTTGTTTCGGGGAGGGGGGGACCTTGACGACCTCAAGCTCCCCCCGTCCCCTAGACCGGCCGCTAATAACAACGCTTCCCCCTCCCCAGAGGCTACAACACGGACTACGTGTTCACGTCGGTGTCGGAGCAGACGGACGGCACGCCGGCGGCGCCGGGCGCGGACGCGGCGCGGCGGCTGCCCGCGCAGCTCGTGGCGCACCCGCAGTTCACCGACATGCTCATCGCGTACTCCACGCTGCCCGGTACCAACCACAGCTCCTACTTTATCTACGATAGCGGCTAGATGCCTAGGCGAGGCTACGTACATGAGCAGGTCGGGTCGGTACATTCGGTTCGGCGGCACTTGTCGAACCGAACAAAGCCGGTCCGAAGCCACTACTATACCTGTTCGGCTTTATTATCGAGTGCCAGTAGCTCATTCGGGTCGGCACATTACGTGTTCGTGGTTTTTTTCGAACGTTTACCCACATATGCCGCCCAGCCTGTTCAAAATGATGCCGGACCTAAAATGTGTGTAACAACAATAAATAACAGCGAGCGGCGTTTGCCCCCCCCTTCGCGCCTCCGACTTAAAAAACAACCTCGGGGTGTGATAAACGATTACCATGATACCCGTTCATCACACCCCAAGGTTGTTTTAAAAAAAAAAAATGAAAATACAGAACCAAGTTAGCATTCGTTTCTGTATTTTTTGAACCTGGTTTAATTTTGTATCTATACTAATATTATAAAAAGGAAAGATTTGATTGTTTGTTTGTATTGAATAGGCTCCGAAACTACTGGACGGATTTGAAAAATTCTTTCATCGTTGTGAAGCTACACTAACCCCGGGTGTCATAGGCTATTTTTTATCCCTGTATTCCCACGGGAACGGAAACTACTCGGGTGAAACCGCGAGGAGACCGCTAGATATAAATATTTTGCTACGTTGCCCAAGATAGATAGAGATCAGATAAGTCATGCAGTTTTACTTAGATTGACCATTTAAAACACAGACTGGTCGTTATTCATAGTGACCGGACTTCTCAAGTTGCTCGTAACATACTAGCATGACCGCTGTTCTTGTGTTGAATTAACACAAGAACCGCGGTCGTGCTAGATAAGTATTTATTTTATGATAGCGTTTATTACCGTGTCGAATTGTATGAAATATTCCCCTACAAAGTGTAATAATTTGGTTATTCTGTGTGCGCAGGCAACGTGTCGTACCGCAACCACGAGCTGGGCTCGTGGTACATCCAGACGCTGTGCGACGTGTTCGCGGCGCGCGCGCACGACACGCACGTCGTCACCATGTTCTCCTTCGTCGACCAGCGCATGCGCGAGAAGTACGGCAAGCAGACCTCCTCCGTCACCAACTGGGGGTTCAACCGACGGTTGTACCTGCACCCAGGGCTGTTCGACGACCAGCGACAGGAGACCCCTTGACACACTTGTATACCAAAAGACTGCCTACGCACAGATAACGTATAAAATATTTTATAAGTGCCAAAATATCAAAAGTGTCCATCTACTTTAAAATAAATCGTAATTTTTATTTTATTCATCAACTAATATTAAGGTATAAATAATTGATTCCGTATTATGTATTACATTTATAAGTATTATTATAGGGAATCATGCGAAGGGATGAACAAATGCATTTGGTTTACCATATGACAAATATACCATATAGATTAAATAAATAAAATACTCGAGTAGCAAAATGATACCAATGAGGGTTCATAAGCACGATTGTAAGATGAACAAATTAGAATAATTTTATATGTTGTAAATCTGCTACCTCGATATTTTCATAATATTCTAGATTGACTGATTGTATCATGTATTTGGTTCTAAATGGATTTGGACGAAATTTGGGCACATATTATATAATATTGAGTATTTTTTTATGCTAATTCATACTTATCTAATGTATTTTTTATTATATGGAGGCGACAACTCTGAACTCGATAGCAGAGTAACAAATACGATAAGGGGCGGAATACCTATGTCAAGAGTTCGAGACCCGCCCGAGTCATTATTTTCTTCATACGTAACATTTTTATCATCGTTTAGATTAATTGCTTACAGGTTGTCAATTTTATCTATGAACTTAAGTATTTTAACTTTTACTCAGGGCTCGATGGTTGTAGTAACAGAGTACTTTTTATATATGTTGTAGGCTTGTGTCTGTACAAGTCAATCGGCGGCTTTGTGCTGCAATCATAAAAAAAGTTTTTGTGCAATATCTATACTAATATTATAAAGCTGCAGAGTTTGTATGTTCGAACGCGGTAATCTCAGAAGCTACTGATCCGAATTGAAAAATTCTTTCACCGAGGAAGGCTATTTAACATCACGCTATGACCGATAGCAGCGGATCAGCAAGAGAAATGTTGCAAAAACGGGGAAATTTACGCAGACTAAGGTGTAATTAGTAAAAGAAAAACGTGAATCGAACAGGTTCAGAAGATGCAATAATTTAGAGAAATATGACACTGGCTGAATATATAGTTTACAAACATCGATACATTCTGTACTTAATATACTGTGCTATTTCCTACTTGCATTTATTTTATACAACATGCTTTTTAATTAAGACATAAATGTACCCACCTAACTTTAGTTATATTAGCATAATCTAACGATGTTTTATTAGTTGTTGCTTTCTTATACTTTCGGAAAGGTTTGAGCATTCCATAGTCAGCTGTTGATATAATGTGGTTAGACAGAGACGAAGCGAACGTCCGGCCAGTCGTTGTCCCTTTTCACTATTTTTCAACATTCTCAGATCTCAATCTTGATTAGTCGGTTGGTCTCTTGCTATAGTGCACTGCAGACGACAGAATTTCGCGTCGTATTTTTTTATATCTTTGTAAAATATCAATTGTAAAATACAATAAATAAGGCAAACAATTCATGTCTTTGTTATCCCGACCCAGATCGCGCCACACAAAAAGTGCTCGAAAAAACTGATCATTTAGTTCAACTACTATGTATGGTTCAGCACTTATACAGACAGTACGCAGTTGTTGATTGGCGTACGCGATGTACGACTACAGTCCTATCGATAAAGTTACGAAAATGTACCTAGGTCTCTGTGAAAATCGACTTAAGACGTCCCGTGCCACATCAGACTCGAACGCACAAAAAGTCTGTCGTCTGCTAGTTCTATAAGTTTAATTTTTATTGTATAAAAATGACTTATTGTGATATGTTATATGTAGTAAAGAAAGTACAGGTATAGGTTATATATCAGTGGCGGATTTTGTTTTCTTGACCCCGCTGAGCCGTCCAGGAGTATATTGTATTAGTAAACACTAAAAATCACACATACACAGAAGAACTCATAGTTTTGGAGGGGAACTTGAGCCAATTAGCTGTCCCCTCTCTCGGATCCGCCACTTATTTATTGTAGGTATTAATGATTTATAGCAAATTATGTTTTTTACAAATAAAATATATATTTTTATTGCTGATAGTTTTATTACTTCTCACATCACATACAAAAATAGATAGAAATCAGTTAACAGGAGTGGTATACTAGTGCGAGCGCCTGGCTCTGGGCGAATGCCAGAGGGAACGTGGCGATAGGACTTTAGATTAATGAATGCGAATGAATAAACCTATGTTGTAACGTCGAACGCTCTAACTAGCGGGCACATTGTTACCATGTGAACGCCTTGAACTATTATTGAAAAGTCGTATACACGCGTCGAACGTATACATCTTAACATAGGCCTATACTTAATAAGTACTATACGGAAGAGCACAAGCAGAACTGTGCTTATCCTATAGGTAGCTAACTCATTTACACTTAAATACAGTGGCCGCAATATAAGTTGGCCGGATTGAGCTTGGCGACAAGTGGTTGCGTAGATGCATTTTTTGGAAGTAAATGGTGACAGGACGGTAACTAAATCGAGAGAATTAGAGATGTGATTACACATTTCGTCCTAATTAGTATTAGTAAACGCGTATTTTTTGTGATTATTTTCGCAAATAAATTGTTTTTAAAACTATCTTTAGTTAGTATTTACTGTAACTGTTCTAAATTTAAACTTTTATGAACTCTTATAACTAGTATTTTTTATATTGTTGAGTTAAAATTATGTTCTTATTTTTAATCATCATCATCAGCCTATCGCAGTCCACTGCTGGACATAGGCCTCTCCAATTGCACGCCACTTTGTTCTATCTTCGGCTTCTCGCATCCAGCTTCTGCCAGCCGTTTTATTCGATAAATGACTTTTTTCGTAAGTAATTTTAGGGTCTATTACAATGAACTTCAATCCGGCCGACTTAGTCTGCATCAACTGTAAACGTAATTTGTTCTTTTGGGACTTCCTCAGGCCATTTGCTCTGTATTTATACTCCATGATTATGTATACCTAGCAAGTACTCTTGTATACCACCACATTGGTATGTAGTACAGTACGATCAACGTAACTAGGCCGGACTGAAGTAGGCGACAAGTGGTTGCGCAGATGCATTTTTTGGAAGTAAATGGTGACAGGAAGCGGGGGGCGGGGGCGGTAACTAAACCAAGAGGATTAGAGATGGGATTACGCATCACATTGTCATAATTAGTATTACTAACTCAAGTTTTTTTGTGATTATTTTCGTAATGAAATTTTAGTATTTACTATCTATCTTTAGTATTTACTGTAACTGTTCTAAATTTAAACTTTTATGAACTCATATAAATAGCGTTTTTATATTTTTGAATTAAAATGTTAGTATTTTTTATGGACTAAACATAATTAATCGTTTTCGTTAGTAATTTTAGAGTCGAATCTCTATGACATGCGCGAAAGTGATAAAAACCTAACTTCAATCCGGTCAAGTTACGTTGATCGTACTGTATATTTGTATCGCCACGCTACGTCTCTAGGGAATTTGTACCTTATGTGGTAGCACTTAGTTTTAGATTTAATTGCGCATCGTGTCATATGATACATATATGTACATGTCAATTCTGTCTCACGTATTATGTTTCTATTTGCACAGATAATCGACTTATCGTATCGTACGTATATATTTATGTAACATGTATGAGCTAAACACAACCGAGTCTTAGTTTTACTATAAACTAGTATATTTTGAGAGCAAGCATTTCTGGATCGGACATTTGATATGACTACTGTTCTACATAACATTATATAGTGCCTCCTTAGCGCATTTGTTGAACTAACAAAGGCGACAAGTAGTCACTTTGAGGCTGCAGTACAGAAGATTGAAATCATGAATTATAAATACAATAAATACCGCTCACGAGACATTTTACAACACATTCCGGGGAAGCCTTACGTCACTCGAAAGTTCATTTTCACGGTAATAAGGTCTAGATATAATAAATAATTAAAGTTTTGTGAGAACAAATAAATAACATTCTCTTTAATATCAAAGTTTGAAAACAGTCGGAGTTAAAAATTTCATAGGTTGTAAATTGCCCTGTGAACCTGGCATCACTCAATTTCCATATTAATCAGCCTTGTTCGTCTCGTAGCGTGGCGGCCGGCGCACTACCGGTCGGACACGGTCGCCGCGAGCGCGCCGAGCTTGCTCAGGTTGAGCCACTGGCGCACGCACACGCTCCGCACGGCGCCCGAGCACCGACCCATCTCCACAGAATCACTCGCAAACTCGCGACCTAAGAGATCTGCGTACTCGTTTATCTTGTCCAGCCAGCGCCGCATCGGGTTCACTAGCGAGCTCCGGTACAGCCAGTCGAGGACGGACGTCTTCGACCACCAGGGCTCGAACGATTTCCAGTCGTGAACCACTATCGCGTCGTGGCGGTTCCGTCTCGCGGCGGCGTCGTCCCGGTACCTGGCCCACTCGGAGCAGCACCGGAGCCCGTCGAGCGCGGGCCCCTCGGCGTCCGACACGTCCGGAGACGCGTCCGGGTCCAGCGTCGCGTTGTACGGGTAAGCGGCGAGGTCCGGCTGCGAGCCGTGCGTCATGACGTTCGTGTCGAGGGCGGCGACGGCGGTGACGGCGGCCGCCAGGCGCAGCGCGGGCAGCCAGGCGTGCGCCAGCACCAGCGCGGAGGCGAGGCAGGCCACGAGGCCGGCGCACGCGGCCGCCAGCGCGGCGCCCAGCTCGCGCAGCGGCGCCGCGCCGCACGCCGCCAGGTCGCCGTACGTGAAGAAGCCGCGCAGCTGCGCCTGCTTCAGCGCCACCTGCCGCTCCAGCCACACCAGCCCGGCCTCGAACGATTTATCGCTCACGTACACTTTCCAATCCTGCCGAAAAGTACATTGAGACGATAAAATACATTTACCAAAATAAAAAAAAAATACTGCACACTCACGCGCCGATACTCACTATGGCGTTGAGGAATTCCACTTCGAGTTTCTTCAGCTGGTCGAGCTCCAAACCGCCGGACGCGGCCCACTCCGAACATATCACGTCGTCGTCTTCGCCGTCGTCTTGTAAGAACTTGTTGCCTACCATCTGTAAACATCACAAACTTCATCAGCTCCTAGAGACGTAAAGTGTACTAATTACTAATCAAATTCGTTTCTCACACGCAACAAAACAAGTCACGTCTGATCATGTCCTATTATTTTATGTGTATTAGCACCCTATGGAAGGTCACATAATAATATGTCAAACTCGCTAAAATTAATATCTCTGTTTATGACTAACTGTACCCTGCGGCTCTGCGTATTAGCCACGTATATAGTTTACACCTACCAACTATGTGTGTATTAAATTCAATTTTTATTTATTTATCAGGAAATTCTACAGCTTTTTATAACCACCGCCTGCGAGCGGCTAGTTAAATAAGACCAAATCCACCTAAGTAAGTCTCCCTGTATACCAAGCCTCTGCGGTTTCTTTAGTAAGATTATGTGATCAACACGGTCAAAAGCTTAATCGAAGTCGGTATAAATAACATCAACTTATCTAGAAGCCTCCATCTCACCTAGAACAAAGTTGGTAAAGGTTGCTAAATTTGTAGTCGTGGATTGACCCTTCATAAAACCGTGTTAATGAAGAGGAATGCCGTTTGATATGATTGCGTATATTAATAGTCGTAAACAATCCTTTCAAATAGCTTACTGATAGCATTAAGTATCGATATTGGACGGTAGTTCTCAATTGATGATTAAGATTCATTTTTAAAAATCTGTATTGTGTGCTTTTTTCTATATATGCGAGAACGCCCATTCCAGTAGTGACATCCGGAACAGTGTTGCAATAGGACGTTCAACTCTCTGCACAATTAGGCACCCCATCAATAATTTTGGGCTCTTGGATTTGTCTAGCGATCGAAGCAGTTTGGTTATATTGTCTTCCATGATTACCACTTTAGTAATAGTGTCATCGGTAGCAACAGGATACTCTTCTTAATTGCTAGTAGTTGAAGGACTTTGCGCGAACGGGACATAACGCTTATCGTTGAGGCTTTATTAGCGGGCCCAATCGCGAAAGGGCCCAAAACCGTCCGAATCCAAAAATTCAAACATTGTAAAATTGGAAATTTGGAAAGAGTGGCCGCGTGTTTTTATTGCCAGGTTCTTTTCTTCGGCTTTCGTAAATTTAGAATACATCGATCACAAGTGTTGATTTGCATCTTAAGTAAATAAAGAATTTTAAATTTTATCTAGATGACACGATCGAGAAGTATTTACTGAAAGCGAGCTTATATTTTTACCATCATCATAGTGTACCTACGCCATTCAAACAAAACCCGTTTCGACTTGACATATGTTCAAAATGCTTTGGGTTGCTGTGCAATTGTGTCTTCAATACGACTATTATGCGCGCACCAACACTGTTTTTTTAAAGCCGAAAATTCGGCAATAATTCCTTACCATACTTTTTCCATTGTCTCTTAGTTTTTTCCTTGGTTTTATAGTTGATTAAGCTACGGCGGTATAATGTGGGATAACTATGATTTAGTGCGTGTTTTACTGTATGGTACATGGCTTTCAAAACTATCATTCAGTACATAATATAATTTATCGACCGCATCATTAATAGCACAACCCATAAGAGCCGTATAGGCTCAATTATAAAAATTACGACGTGGGGCGAGAGCTTCCTTGAAAGTAGGGATACTCGGTTCAGTGGTGGTTACCCTCAGGTAACATTAGGTCATGACATATATCTGGTGTCATATAAATGTTGGAGAAGATGAAGTCCAAAGTGCGATTCATTGTATAGAAACCCCATAAAAACAGTTCGTCTACGAAGTTTGTGGCGGCATACTGAATCTTATTTGACCCAATATTCATTAAGTAACTTGATGCGATGTAGAACTTGTGAACTGATGTACTTTGTATCCATCGTTCGTTCTTGTCGTTAGCAAGGGATGATAAAATCACCAGCAAGTATTATTGAATTTCTGGGATAATGCTCAGTTAAATTGGATATTATACGGTTAATGCCTTCTAAACCCGACAGAATGTTAACGTCAGGCGGAACATAGGCTAATATGATCGGTGATGATTGTTTTTTTTTTTTTGACATCTGCCAGGGGCGACATTTCTGCCAAACACAGTTCTGCGATGATAACTATATGTGTAGTTTATACATAAAAGACTATATACCTGTCAAATTTGTGCAAAAAACAGCATCTTAGGTGAAGTAGTTTCCAGGATTTCATGTTAAGTTAGTGCTAGTGTTTGAATGAGTGAACAATCCTTAACTCCTAAATATTTAAATACTAACCCAACTTCTACCCTTATAGTTATTAGTGTTGGAGCTCCTTGGCCTGTATCTTCTTCGTAAGGTATTAAAAGAGAGTAATGTATGAGCACAATTACCAATGAAACAAGGAAGAGTTCAGCGGGTGCGGCGTTGGCGATGTAGTCGGGGTTGCAGGCGTTGAGCCGCTCGAGGTAGAGGATGGCGAGCACGAGCGCGCACGGCGACACGCAGGCGCCGCGCGCGATGCCGGCCGCCGCGTCCGCGTGCAGCCGCCGCAGCGAGCGCCCGCGCTGCGAGTCCGACCACAGCGAGCACGATATCTCTACATCACAAATAAATACAAAATTGCTTAAATAAATATAATTTTACTAAATTCTACCACACTATACATAGAGCACTATTTTTGTTATATAAACTTACATTTATATAGCAAAAATAGTGATATTCATTCTGTAAATACAAGAAATAAGTACAAATAAGTAGGTCAATATCATGGGCTTCGTAAAACTCATATCTCATTCATGGGACTAGGTGTTAAATTTTTCAATAAAATCCCAATCAGCATTTCGAGTTTACCAATAAATAAATTTAAGAATGTAGTCAAGAATCATCTTATACAAAGAGCTTACTACTCAATGATATCTATCTATATTAATATTATAAAGAGGAAAGATTTGATTGTTTGTTTGTATTGAATAGGCTCCGAAAGTACTGGACGGATTTTAAAAATTCTTTCACCATTAGAAAGCTACATTATTGGGGAATGACACATGCTATATTTTATTGTCCAAAAAATTAGAGATCCCTTCGAAAATTAGGTACAATAATGTAACTCAAAGTATAAAACATTTTGCTTATTTGGCGTGCGCTGCGAAAGCTATTGATGATACATCAAAACAATGTTCTACATATTTATAGTACTCATTATTTCCCACAAAAAAGTCTGCGAGGGTATATGTCTAACTATAATAGTTAAGTCACAATAACCACTTTTTGTTCAAATTTGGCCATCGAAATACGGGTAGAATCGAAAGATGATGATATTCGTATCAAGTTATTTACCGTTATTCAGTTTAGTGGTTTGATAATTAAGGTTGATTATTTAAGCGTAAATTCCTTTTTAAATTATACAAATCGGACCTTTTGTTTAGAAGTTACGACGGGTATAAAAATGATAAAAGTAAGAAAAACCGGGCAAGAGCATATCCGTAGCCATTATTACAAATAAATGCACTACATACGAAAAAACCCGGCAAGACCATTTGACCGGCATGTCGGACCATTCTCAGTGTAGGGTTCCGCAGCCTTGAATAATTGCCTTATCAGTAGAGCGTATGTTCATGGCACTTACGCCCTTTTGTTGAAAAACATAGTTTTTAGACAGTTAATTCAATGACGGTATATCCGATCATGTCCGAAATAATTTTAGTTTAAAGTATTCACTAAGCGCTACCTTTGTTTTTTTTTTCATATTTTTTGGTCACACGGTTCAAAAGATCTCCCTTATCTTTTGAATTGAAGTTATATATTTGATTTAAGCTCCATACAAAATATGTCAAAATTCTACCTCTAGTAGGCAAATCCATCGATAGTTAGAGTATTGAGACCGGCCGTTAATCAGAAAAGTTTATTAGAAACCTTAAAATGATTTTGAAAGACCTGTCGAATAATGTACCATATAGCCATTTGCTAAAAAAAATCAGTTTCTGTTACATGTATGGAGTGCCCCCCAAAAAAAAATATTTTTATCATTTAGCTATCAAACTAAGTAGCAGTTACTTCAAGACAGTATGTCTTCACCAAACTTCATTAATATTCATTGAGTAAAATGCCTGTGACATACGGACGGACAGACAGACAGACTATAAGGGTTTCGTTTTTGCTATTCTGGCTACGGAACCCGTATGCGTATTCCGGGTGCATTTTATCCGACGACGGCGCCGGACAAGTGGGATTACCCACGCACGATGCGGGCATGCACGACAAGGGGAGATGCTCGATACTAATAACCCTTCTGGGTGGGGCGGCACAAGACAAGAGGCAAATAGGAAAATAATAATAAAATGAATTTAATTCAATACAAAACAACCATCGAGTTCACGGACCCCTGTGCCCCCCCCCTGGATCCGTCTATGTATTACAGGTACGTACTTTCAAAGTGTTAAAAAATCTAAATTGTACTGCCAAAACTAAAAATTTTGAACGTTTTGCAATTTTTCGCGTAACTATTACGCAGGTAGCATTTTAATTTCACGTGATTCCACAGTCGCCAAAGGGGTTCAAATAACGCACTAAAAATCGGCTTTACTTATAGCATATTTAAGCAGTAGCGATAAATACCTGAGGGATCTATAAAGTCCCACTTAACGCGGACGAAGCCGCGGGCATAAAATCCGTGTAGGTATTAGGTTTATTTGAAAATCTTACTACGATATGACACCCGTGCGAAGCCGGGGCATACGGCTAGTTTAAGTGATAAAGATAAATAAATGTATTTTGTTGCTAATTATTAATGTATTTTATTGTACAGTTTATTGTATTTTACTTAGGTGAATATTGGTGTCACCGTTTGATAATGTTACTTGGGTACCTATTACAGTAGAACCTCAGTAACTCAAACCTCGGTAACTTAAAAACCTCTATAACTTCAAAAAATAATATGTTCCCTTCCCATCAGAGCCCAAAACCTCTATAACTTAAAATACGCAACTTAAATACTCTGTATTGGCCCTCAGCAACTTAAAGAAATGTTTCCACAACCTCTATAACATAAAATTGTTTCTCAATGAGTCATTTTGAAAGAGTATGCAAAACAAAAGGTTCGGGTATTTATTGCTTGCACGTGTTCACTAGTTAAATTGTTAACGTAAACAATACATGTCCCCTATTGTTTGCTTCTTCGAAATTCTTTAAAACTTTGCGCCGGTTATTTCTAAGACAATGGCTTACTTGGATCATAAGTTTTTGATCATTGTCCTGGAAACATCGCTTTACCTACCGTGTAACAAAACTGGCTTAAAATGAGTTCAAAAAGAAAACTAACAACACTCACATACTCTGATAAATTAAAAGCTATAGAAGCAGTGAAAAATGGATTGAAAAGGAAAGAAGTTGCGGCTCAGTTCGGGATACATGAGAGTACATTATCAACCATCATTAAAAAAGAAGCTGAAATCTTGAAGAAACAAGAATCAGGAGAAAGTCTTCAATGTAAAAGACGAAAAATTGCCGAATTCCCTAATTTAGAACAATGTCTGTTTACGTGGTTCAAACTGCGTCGAAGCAAAAACATCAGTGTTAGTGGACCCATACTGAAAGAAAAAGCTAAAGAGTTCGCTAATTTGCTGAAAATCAAAAGTTTTAAAGCCAGCAATGGCTGGTTAGAGAATTTTAAGAAACGACATGATTTAGCCTTTAAAAAAATGTGCGGCGAAAGTGCGAGCGTAAGCAAATCCGTCTGCCAAGAATGGAAATCTGAATTACAAAATATAGTGAATATAGTGAAAAGTGATAAAGACGATGATTTTAACGACGAGCCACAAACTTCATCAACAAGCGTATCAATCAACGAAGCAAAAAGAGCTTTAGCAACTGTACGATCATTTATAGAGCAGTGTAGCAACATAAAAGATAATGTATTCTTCTCTCTATTTATCATTAAAAATCAAATCGATTTCGAAACTGAATTGTTTAAAACCAAATAAAATCACAAACTTTTCTAAGTAGACTAAACCTTTAATTGTTGTTTTGAATAAATAAATATGATAATTTAAATTTCTGTACTTTATTGAACCAATCCTTCTAACGCATTCGAGTAAAAATAGGAACAAGGGTACATACATATGTACATATCTATCTCTATATTAACCTATCCCTAACATAGCCCCTCGATAACTTAAAATATGTTGTTTCCGTTGGACTTTAACTTATCAAGGTTCTACTGTAGATAAGAAAACAATTTACTTTTGTAAGTAAAGATTCTGCGTGATAAATTAAGGCCATTATTTTCTTTCTTTTGCTAAACATTTATACTTATTCATTAAGTAGCAGTAAACTGGCCAATATTTAAGCACAAAGTTTTTACATCGTAAGTGCACGCTCCTACATACTATGTTGTGCCCATTGAGGATGATTATTGACCTCTTTTTTTTGCATCAATCCTCTAATATGGTGTATAATATAATGGTGGCAGCACCCTACCTGCATATACAGTTTATAAAGAAACATTGTAAACATTGGCAATTTAAAAAGAGTGGCCACAAGTTTTTATTGCCTCTTTTCTGGCTTTACCTAATTGTTTGTGAACAGGCATTTACAATTGGCAATTACATGTAAATGTAGAATCGACTTTTCATAAGTGTAATAATTTGCTTCCAAAGTGAATAAAGAATTTATATTATTATATTAGCAATAAAATGATCTGTAATAAATGTCCCATTATTATGACTGCTGGCATTAAATAGAATTATAATAAAACTAAATATACATAATTTTGCTTTCTCTTCACAAACCTACTATAGTCCTTTTGTTTAAAATTGTAATCCAATTCATATTTAATTAATTATGTGTACTTCATTTGCAGATGAACTCTTTAATAGTTTTGTGTAATAAATGAACCTTTGTACTCTACTTCTAAACTGCAGAACAGAATTTCATATGAACGGTTTATATGTTTATTACATACATATTGTCTATGTCTCGGCAAGCTGGGGCGGGCTGCCATTAATTAAATAAATGTGTGTATTGTAGTATCATACCAGTAACGGGCAAGCTGAGACACGGCAGAGAAGGCAGCTCCCCGTAGTACAGGGTCTTGGTGATGCGCTTCAAGAACTCTTTGTGGTCACCCATGGTCTATATATAAAACATATATGTAAATCAGCCTTTCATAATTTTATACAGAACCCACATTGTTTTTAATACTAAAGAACCACCATCAGCGTAGCATCAGTGACTTCAATGTTATTTATTAATGAAACATGTAATTAATATGGATAAGAAATAGTTCTTTACAAAATATAAAACAAAGTCACTCAATGTCATAATGATCTGAATAAACATGTTATTTCACAATTTAAAGTGTGTAAGAATTTATAATCATCAAAACAAATACTAAAAGTAATGATTTGACGATCAATTGAGTTGTGACGTCAAGGAGCATATTGTTTTGATATTTCATAAAAAGATACCGTTTTGACTTGACAGTCAACATCCCCATTATGCAATGGATTTTAATGCAGTTTTTACTATCATTTGAAAGATTTATAGGTATATGTTATAAGTGTACCTACAGATAGTAATATCAAGTCCGTGCTTTAAATAATATTACCTATAAAATTTTACTAAAATAATTATATTTGATGCATTGAAATGGTTGTATCAGGCCTGTAAAGTGACGAGATTATGAGTTATGTATAGTAGTAAATATTCATTGACCTTTTCTTAGCTTGCAGCAGCAAAATGCAATTTTATTTTAGAATAGCAACGGTTAAGAATCACTAAAAAAATAAGTGACGTCAGACACATGCTAACTTTGAAGGGGTGGTCATAGTTTGGTCTCATCAATTATCTTCATTGTATATTGGTAAACAGCAATTGCATGAAAACTAACAACTAGTAGCATTTTTTTATTAGATAGAACATAGCATGCTATCATACGCGCCAACGTTATCTCGGTCGTGTTGTGAACCACTAGGCCACGACGTGACCCCCTTCGTACCTTGATCTTGGTCCTCGAACCCTCTCGTCTCCTCTTTGATATATTCGACATTATTTATAAAAAGTGTATAAAAACTAGTGTATTATTTCGATAAATAGTTACAATTATTAAAACGGCAATTTGCTAAATTCTACACAACACCGTATTTCTTTTTTTTGTTTGATGTTTCAGGTCATCGTTACCAAAATAATACGCATGATTTTTATCAAATAAATCAAAGATCAAATTAAATATAATTAGTTAGAAAGAGATATCAGGTCATTGTAATGCATGATTTAGTGGTTTTATCAAGTAACATGGAACGTGAAATATGACAATTGAAATTGACAAGGGAATAGAGAGTACCTACTATTTTTCATGCTCTTTGGAGAGTCAGAGTATGTACCGTTTGGTTATTTCCAGT
Organism: Herminia tarsipennalis; assembly: GCA_945859575.2. NCBI lineage: Eukaryota > Metazoa > Arthropoda > Insecta > Lepidoptera > Erebidae > Herminia > Herminia tarsipennalis. Next base: position 1,038,773 of record OX243840.2, on the reverse strand, counting down.
AAATCGTCTAAAATATACCATTTTATTTTACTGTAGTGTTGCAAACATTGGAATGGTACATTGGCATGGGTACAGCACTATTACTACGACGAGCGATTGTTGGCGAGTGGAGGTCCAAGCGACCAGGTCATTATAATCCAAAAAAAAAAATGTTGGCGAGTGGATAAGACTGACTGACAGATGTCAAACGAAATCAAGAAAGACAATCGAACGGCTTTGCGTTCGGAGCGATTACGAATTCGATAAAAATAATAAAGCATGAAAAAATAAAACAGTAGAATAATTTATTACATGGTGTGCGGTTTAGTATTGTGTTAACAATAACGTGCGTACTTGTAATTTAGCACCGGGCGCGTGGGCTTGCGGTGACTCGTGTCATTCATATTGATTTCTTTTATTTTTTAGGAGAATCTTTGAAAATGATTTAGGTGAAACTGTGGGAAATTTAGGAAGATCAGTTTCGGTTGTGAGTGGTGAAAACAATGTTTGGAGTTGAATTGAGTGTGTGAGAATGTGTGGACAAAATGAAAACTAAGAGCTTTTTGCTGTTCTCGACTTCTGTGTTCGCAATAAGTTTATTTCTGATAGTATTTCACTCGCAGCCGCCGCAGTCCATCCAGAGCATTGTCACACAAACACATCAACACATCAAGGATTTCCAGGTGAGTTGCACCATCATTGTCACCATAATACACTTGATTCATTCATAGAGGTACACAATTAATCAAAATCATTATCAACATTAGTATCAATTTTATATTGTACAATATTTAAGATAAAAACCGAAATAATATGTGTTATTGTAAACTGTTGATACTTACTATGAAAAATACATGTTTTTATTTAATTGTATTTTCTTAATACACAACTAAAATTTATAAACAAATCCTCTAAACTTGACATTAGTAAGACTTCAACATTGAATTGTCCCATTTACAAGTGGAATTCTTAATATATACACAAAGGTCAAAGTGTAAATAACTTGTCTTTTGTGTGCCTTTAGGTCATTATAAAAGTTATAACTATACAATAACAAGCATGAGATAGTTATCACATCATATTTTAATTTACTTTAAGAACAATGTATGAGTATTCACATGGGTAGAACCAGGATTTTATTCTTGGTGTGGGCACAAGAGCCAAATGGGCAATGAAATCCAATACAATATAAGACACTCAGAACACAAAACAGCTGTGGATGGCTGGATCTGTCTAAGAATATCCAAACTTGAATATACTAGCCTGACCAAGGTTTTTAGACCATCACTTATATGTCTTAGTTAAACAAGACACATTGAAGACATTATACATATTATTACATCATATGTAGAGATCACAATCATTCTTAATCTAAAGCTGGGTGAACATTGTCTTCTCACTGAGCTGGCCGGTATGGAGACAACCGTGACATTGTTAATAATGCTGTTATAAACTATAGAGAACTAACTTTTCCCTGTGGGTTCTCTTGTGTTATGTTAAATTTTTGTTACCAACCATTTGTGTCTACTACTATTTATAGCTATTACATTACTGATAAGTTTAATCAAAAATCATTCAGTAGTTTTTGCTATAGAGAGCAACAACCATCCATCCTCAAAAACTATTAGAATAGAATAGGATTTTTATTTGTTATAAAGTGTGGTAACATACAAGATAAATTTAATGAATTTCCAGAACCATAAACACTTTGTCATAATTTGATGTGACAAAGTTAACAAGAAAGTGAATACTTATTTTTACTGATAAAATATAATATTAATCAATGCCATATGGTAGATTATATAAGATAAAAATTAGTTAAAAGATTAAATATAAAATTAGTTTAACAATCAATCAATCAATAAAATCAAATTGTATAAAATTTTTAATCACAAAATCATGTCAATAACAGAATTAATACCTATGCATATAACACCATGGACCATTTACATTACTTTATTTTTGTGGACGAAAAGTTCCGTAACTGTGTAAAAGTTTTTATTCAAAAGCCATTTACGCATTACCTTATTAAATTTCGTTATTGGATTTTTAATATTAATAACATTATTATAATTAAAAAAAAAAACCTCTTGATACACAGAACAACAGTTATAATACATTAGCAGTTATAAAATAATAAATAATAGGTAATATGACTGTCTAAATTCAATTACAAATAACAATTCAATCACAGATTGTCTATTGCACATTGTTTAACCCGCAATGTCTGCCTGTCCACAAACAAATGACTCTCACCTTACCATATAAAACTGCAATAAATTGAAATACAATACATCAGTTACTATAGTCATTGAGCAATCATTGATAACAACAATAATAATAAAATTACAAAGAGCACTAGGTGTTCCCCGCAACTCCTATAAACTCAGTAGTTTCTGAGGCTACACACATAGCAAACTTTTTACTTAATACTTTTATTGTAGCCTTATTAGTTATTACATTCCAACTACTACACTTACTTATTTTAATGTGAAATTTTTAATTTAAAAAAAAAAAAATCCTTTTTATATTATATAAATCAATTGACCGTTTTGTATTGTATCCTGTAATTATATTAACATGTACATGTTGAATCAACTTTTCACAAGTGTAATATTTTGCCTCATAAGTAAATAAAGTTTTTTATTTATTTATTTATTGTTGAATAATATTTTGTTGTTTTATGATCATAAAGTCGGGTTCTAGTTACATCATTTATAACTCAACACATAGATTTTGATGATCTTTGATTTGTTGGATTTGTCTCCGTCCCGAATAGTAAAATAACTAATAAAAAAAATGGAAAAATTTACTAAATAAAATGTAGGGGCGATACAAAGTTCCCTGGGACAGCTAGTTTTTCATAAATAACAGTTCTATAGTGTATAAATCTTCTAATCTATAAAAACATTAATAAGTTGAAGTTTTGCAGAGAGGTTTCTTTTGTGAAGTTAATACAAACAACAAAATAAAACAAAGGAAATTCCATCACTAAGAAGGTAAACAGGGATAAATGTTTGTAGGAGGAACCACTGTCACATAAGTGCTCGGAAAGACTAATAGTTAATATGTTATCATTAAATTATTTTCTTGATGTAAAGAATAGCTGCTTTTATTATTTGTTTTGTTCAACTTATTTTAATTGTGATTTGATAAGACTGATTGTGATTTAATATATACTTGAAATGTAGTAGGTATGAACTATATTTTAAGGCCAAATAATCTATGTCAATGTGTTGCTGTTGAGTTAAGATCCCTTGCCAAACCTTTAATCAATTTTATGTGCTTTGTTATGCACCGAATAAACACCATATTATAATCATAAAAAAATCTTTACAAACATAATGATCCATAATTTAAAGTTTTGCAACCTGCTGGCCAAGCATTGCTATTATAATAATGATATGTAAATCTCTTGTTCAATCAGACTACAAACATCGTCATGACCAAGTTGCATCAATAGTCCACCAACACTTAGCACATTTTTATAACTTTATACATCAAAAGATTCATATTACAAGTGCAAGAGGTTACAAGAGGCTTCAAAAAAGGTGAAGAACTACAGACCTATCTCACTCCTAAGTCACATCTACAAGTTTTTCTCAAGAGTTATCACCAACCGCCTCACGAGAAAATTCGACGAGTTCCAGCCCACGGAACAAGCCTGGTTTCGAAAAGGCTTCAGCACCGTAGACCACATCCATACTGTTCGGCAGATTGTTCAGAAAACCGAAGAGTACAATCAGCCGCGAAAGCCTTCGACTCTATCGAAACTTGGGCGGTTCTGGATGCTCTGCAACGATGCCGTATAGACCGGCGATATATCGAGGTGCTGAGATCCCTGTATGACACCGCCACCATGACCGTCCAGATTCAGGACCACAAGACCAGATCACTAGACCTGCGCCGAGGTGTAAGACAGGGGGATGTCATATCCCCGAAACTCTTCACCAACTCTTGAAGACGTCTTTAAGACACTGGACTGGACGGCTTAAATGGAGTTTTTAGACGTGTTCATTAAACATGATTTTAGTTTTTTCCAAATTATGCCGAGACCAATTTATTGTCGAAGAGTCGATGCTCGAAGTTGTTCAAGAATAAATCTACCTAGGGCAGGTTATTCAACTTGGTAAAAACAACTTCGAGAAAGAAATCGACAGGAGGATCCAATTGGATTGGGCAGCGTTTAGCAAACTTTGTCGAGTCTTCTCATTGCCTCTACCGCAATGCCTGAAGACCAAGGTATATAACCAGTGCGTCCTACCTGTTATGACCTACGGTGCCGAGACGTTGGGCTAGAAAATCTAAGTCGCACAGCAGGCTATTGAGCGAGGAGGCTCTTTGAAAGATAAAATTCGTAACGAGGTCATCCGACAAAGAACCAAAGTTACCGACATAGTACTTAGGTTAAGCTCGCTGAAGTGGCCCATTGCCACTTCAGCGAGCTTGGCCACATTTGCCGAAGGACCGATGGCGGATGGAGCAAACGAGTCCTAGAGTGGAGACCGCGACTCGGTAAACGTAAGGTAGGACGACCCCCAGTCAGATGGATTGATGACTTAAAGAAAGTCGCTGGAATTAATTGGATGCGGAAGGCGGAGCACCGGATGTTGTGGCGTAAGTTAGGAGAGGCTATGTCCTATTCTAGGTGGCTATATATTATTGATTCATTGATTGAAGTACAAGAGGAACACAATTCTAGAAGACAGATAGGTACTGCAAAATTTACTGGGATCTCACAATCATTACAGACGTTTTGTCTGTGACCAATTAATTACGTAGACCAGATATAATGGTACATGACCAAAGCAATGACACAGTATATATTATAGACAGTCATCCCAAATAGCCACAATCTCCAAACAACAATCTCAGACAAACTCTCAAAATACCAAGACCTAGCCATAGAACTGAAAACTCAATGGAAAACCAATATTGTTTATATGTATAGTGCCAATATTCCTGTCTTCCACAGGTATAGTACCCGAAAGTCTCACATAAAGCTTAGATATCTTATACATGGCCGTCATGCCCACACATTCAATACACCTAATACAAAAAGCCTTCATTTTAACCACATGCCGCATCACCCGCAAGTTTCTTACATCCTCATCATTAACATCAACCTACCTATTCTATTTAACTTGTCACTCTTGACCAAGGCCCACCATCACATATAAACTACTTTTCCAAAAGAAAGAGATAAAAAAAACAAAATAATAATAAAAATTCTTTATTCACTTAGAAACCAAAGTACTACTCTTGCGAAGTCGATTCTACATGTACCTACATGTAATCCCTGTTCGCAAACAATAGGTAAAGCCGGAGAAAAGAACGAGGCAAAAAAAACTCGCGGCCACTGTTTTCAAATTGCCAATGTTTACAATATTTCTTGGTTTATAAACTGTATAAGAAGTTATATTGTACACCATATTATAGGACGCAAAAACAAGAGATAAAAAATATTAAAAGAAGGGTATATAACAATCGTGAGATATATTACGGCAATTAGGTACTCCCAGGATCACGGATATTTGTATACAAAATATACAAATATCCGTGTGGAAATCCAACCCACGACTTCTTGCACATCTCAGGTGTGCAAGAATTCAGCCAGATGTGACATCTGTCATCTGTAATGATGACACTGCGCCACCGAAGTTGTTGAATAATAATAAGTAATGCGGTACGTAACTTGACCGGATTGAAGTTAGGTTCTTAACACTTTTAATTCAACAAAATAAAAACACTATTTAAATGAGTTCATAAAAGTTTAAATTTAGAACAGATGTAATGCGTAATCGCATCTCTAATTCGATTCTAGATTTAGTTACCGCCCCCGCCCCCCGCTTCCTGTCACCATTTACTTCCAAAAAATGCATCTGCGCAACCACTTGTCGCTTACTTCAGTCCGGCCTAGTTACATTGATCCAACTGTAAGTAATAAAGGTGAGTTTGGCGTGGTTGCGACAGGAACAGCTGCGCGATGTGGAAGAGAACACGCTGGTGGGCGAGGAGCAGTACGAGCGGCTGCTGGGACTTGACGGGCGCACGGAGCCCTGGCACAACACCTCGCTGCCCGCGCTCGTGACGTACGCGCGCGCCGACAACCACGCGCTGGCCGTCAGCTTCGTGCGAGCGGCCGCTAGGCTGCCCTACACCGTGCTGCTCTACAACTTAGGATTAAAGCCTTATTCTTTGGCTATCGTAAGTCGCTCTTTTAATAGCATACACTGAACTTCTTTTTAGGGCTCAGAAAAGACTCAAGAAGTGTTTATGTTTTATTTATAAGGATTATGACCGTTCCGAGCGTTGTGCGAGTCGCTGCGCAGTAACGTATTCTAAGGCGATCACAGGCATTCGTACCTACGCAATCGCCCGCGCTTCTATGTTCAGAACGGTCATAAAGATTCTCACGAACTATACATACCCAGTTTCACAGAATTGTAAATAGACAATAATGCAGCCCACAGCGTTTTTCGCATATTACCTGAAATACGTAACAAAATATTAAACGCTAGTATGCAACGCGTAATTGATTTATTGGCTAGTTTACTAAAGAAAGAGAGAAAAAAATTAAAAGGTGAAAAGTGGACTAGTGTTGGTAATCCAGTAATTATTCGAAATATATGTCTAGGCAGTTTTGTTTAACTGAAGGTAACTAAACTGAAACATTATGTACAGGTGTCAAACTACTGTAACTCATCGAAGTGTGCCATCATCGATTTTGACCTGGATGCGTTCCCGTCGCACGTCGCCGACGAGAGCATACACGCCTTCCGACCGCTCATCATACAGGTAGGATAATCTCGTTCATCATTATCCTCGTACCGTAATCCCAACTTATTTGGAGTCGGCGCAATATGTTTTACTCTTCCACATCCTACTCTTCTGTCAACCGTCATCTCAGTGCTCACTTCTTACGCTGTCCTCGTGCGTGGTGGATGTTGCTACACCCTATGACCTAAACCAATGACACCTTTTTTAATAAAATAGTTAATTAGGCATAGAGACTGCTGCGGTGGAGCGGTACCGTGCCGTGACTGTCTCCTATATTAAATAAGCGATGTTTTCGCGTTTGGTATAATTAAATCGCTATCATTGCCGCCAGTAAGGAGGAAACATAAATCTGCATCTTGGCAGTATTCATTTAATGACTTGTCTTATCGTAGAGTATCTTTACCGGCTACCGACAGCGGTGGAAATGTTAGAAGCAGGCCTTAATGTACTTTGCTTAATAAAAATAATTAATGAGGGCTTGTTAGAGTGATACACAAATGCCTGCAATTGAGCTAATTGGATTATACTAAGTGGGTCACGGTTATGTAATTAGTACCTACAACAGATCAGGGTTCACGACTTGACCCGACCATTTAATTTGTTTTTGAACTAGTGCCCTCATAATACGTCCAAATTGGCTCTAAGGAATGATATTCGAGTCTACCAAACCTTGGATATGAGTATAGAAAATTTTAAAGGCAATAGTATAAAATACAACTACTTTATGAAAATATACCTATATATTACGGGTTTAAATCGTGAATAATTTAAAGTAAAATAACCGTTGCAATACGGTCGAAATGTCGGGAAATAAACAAGGTATTTTACCTTAAATTTATCACGCGATTAAGACCCGTATTATATTTTCATAATGTGTACAATTCGCGAAAGTTTATCTCCATTATATTCATATATTTTACCTATTGCATACCTATTGCTGTTGATATCGCATAATATGCCAAAATCACTTTCTGTACGTAGCATGGGTCGTTTTTCAGCTGTATTCCCATAGCACACAAACAACAGTAAATACTTGCGTTAAAACAAATTAGCTAGACTTTTAGCTAGGTATATATCTGTACCGTGCCAACCTGTGGCCCGGTACAGATATTACCTCCATACCCCTGAGTTTTTCAATTCGGACCAGTAGTTCCTGAGATTACCGCGTTCAAACAAACAAACAAACTCTTCAGCTTTATAATATTAGTATAGATTAAAGATTTGTATTTTTGTATGTAACGAATAAACTTAAAAACTACTGGACTGATGTAAAAATTCTTTCACCGTTGTGAAGCTACTTTGTCCCCGGGAGACATAGGCCACTTTTTATCCATGTATTCCTACGGGTACGGGAACTACGCGGGTAAAACCGCTTAGCGTCCGCTAGTACATTATACTTTTACATAATATTATGGGAACTGGGAAGTAGCCGACTACTAATGTCATTGCATCGCGTCATTTATGCGTAAATCGGTGCGGCTTTTGCGTTATAAAAAATATGAGTACCTGCTTACTATTTGTCTAGGTAGGTATTAATATATTTTAAGTAGATCGGTATACCTAATGGCTAAGGCATCGGTCTCGCAATCGTGAGGTCACGGGCTCGAATCCTACCCATTAAACTACCGACGTGAACCCACTCCTAACACAAGCCATTGAGCTTTGCTGGAGGGGTTAACCAACAATCCCACATTGATAGCTATCGTTAAAAAAAAAGTATTTCCGACCGTGCATGTGTGCTTTTATTTAAACCGGAATTCTGTGAGGTTAAGCCCCTTCAAGCCATAAGCCTCCAAGCCTAGATCCATCGCTGTTATAAACTTATGACTGACATAATTACTTCGTTTAAAAAAAAGGGGAAGAGAAGATTTTCATTAATCGATAGTACAGTACAGGCAGCATTAATCCGATTTCCTCTAATGAGTCTGACGTCATTATACATAGCAGCTGCAACAGCGGCTAAAAAGTAAGTGATACGGGAACATAATACCTACATACAAGATAAAATCATAACTCTCCTTTTGGCTTCGCCGCAGTCGAATAAATAAATACTGTAACAGTCTGTTTTAAGAGCGATCTTAAATCGTTTTCCTGTGACTGACCTTGTTTTTTTAGTCATTGAAGTATTATTAGGTACTTAGAATAAAGCTGACTCCGCGAAATAAACTCATTTGAATGTTAGTTATTTTGCCTATGTCGGGCATACTTGTCTATTTTCAATTTGAAAATGTTGCGTAAAGCTCACGAAGCTAAATAAACAAACACAAATTAAGATTTAATCTTATTAAGGTAGACTAGCTGACCGGTGCAACTTCGTCTAAGTACATTTTCCCAACGCTTTCGTAACATTTCTCATTGCTGCTCCGCTGCTATTGGTCATAGCGTGATGATATATAACCTTCCTCGTTAAATGAGCTATCCAACAGTAAAATAAATTTTCAATTCGGACCAGTAGTTCCTGAGATAATCGCGTTCAAACAAACAAACTCTTCAGCTTTATAATATTGGTATAGATTAATTTATAATGTAAGTAACAAAATGTTAACATTAATAATGAGGTTATTAGGATTGCTAGTAATGTGTGACCAAAATACCACATTGCTAGTTATCTTATTATGGTGGCCATGATTCAGAAAACATATTTACACAACTCTTCTCTCGTGTTTAATTTGAAATAGCAGTCATAGAACGTAGTACTATTCTGCGGTGGTACATTACACTTGAATGTTTTTTGTGCGGCTCACCTTGCCAGCGAGTGGTCCGCATCATCCGCGCTGCATCCGCTGAACAATGGCAAAAAATATGAGAGCCTCGTGTTTATAGAACAACTAGATGACCCTTGCAACTTCGCCTGCGTCAAATTAACTCGTTTTTGCAAAATAGGCGTAAATAAATAAATAGGGGTTAATCGTAGAAGGGTGAAAATTCAGGGTTGTATGTATTTTTGAATCCGTAATCCTAAAAAAAATAAAAATTTACCTAAAAATTAAAAAAAATATTACGGGTGGACTACCCTTAACATTTAGGGAAATGAAAAATAGATGTCCGATTCTCAGACCTACCCAATATGCACACAAAATTTCATGACAATCGGTCGAGCCGTTTCGGAGGAGTTAAATTACAAACACCGTGACACGAGAATTTTGTTTAGCTGTCCCGCGCAACTTCGTCTCCGTAAATATTTCCCCGTTGTGCATTATTTCTCATTGCTGCTCCGCTCCTATTTGTCGTAGCGTGATGGTATATAGCCTATGGCCTTCCTAGATATATGGGCTATCCAACAGTGAAAGGATTTTTCAATTCGGTTTAGTAGTTCCTGAGATTACCGCGTTTAAACAAACAAACTCTTCAGCTTTATATTATGATAGTGTTCCGAGATAATAGTATAGATTTGTACCTATTTAATATGTACCTATTGATAGTGACGTCATTAAGGTTGCTCCAGCGATCTAAGTAGGCTTCATGTCGTGATATTCCGATTTTTTTAAATCATTCTTTATCTGTTTTGGCCGTTTGTTTTGATTATGAACTTTTTAATTGTTATTATCAATTATTATTATTATATATAATTATATTGTATGATAAGACACATTATTGTAATTTGAACAATGCTTTATAAATGTGTTATCTAGTGCTAAGTACAATACATTGTTTACAATGAGTTGTTTACCATGTTAGGGATAAAGTTTATGAATTCATTCTTATTTGTCACTAATGTAATTGGATATGTCGCGACTTCATACCTAGCGATAGTATCAATGTATGACTGCCTCGATACCACAGTGAAAGTGTGTACGACTGCGGTGTAAAAGGTTGTGGGTTTAATTTGTATGATCTACAATATAATTTACATGGGTATAAAAACGATGTCATGCTGAATTGTTGACATATTATTGCAACTAGACACATTCAGAGTGCACAGTAATAACGAGCCCGCGGTGCTGATTGCGTTGCATGCATACCTGTCTGTGTAGATAATGTATAGGTACTTCCTATTACTCATTATAACGTACCATATTTTAATACTTATTAAAGAGAAGAGTCTTTTCAAAAGGAGGTAAAAGCATGTTATTTTTTTTTTTTTTAGGAAATAGAAAAGAATGAATATGGAAACACATCTAGTGCACATAAAAAAAGTGAAAATATTTTTTTTTTTAATTATAAGTTTAGTAAAACCCTAATAACTGGTTACTTATGTTGTTTACTTAAAATAATAGTTGCTTGACAATTTCAAAACGTTTTAATTAATTTACTACAAACTGGGCACAATCTGAATCATCAATTATTATCTTACTATTTGACAGCCTATTGGTCATTAATCACTACTGGTTAGTGACCCTGACTGCTAAGCCGGACGTCGTGGGTTCGGTCCTCATCCAGGATAAAACTTTGTGTGATGGGCACGATGGTTTATGATGTGTCTGGGTTTAACTTATCTATAACTAGCTGACCCGCGCAACTTCGTCTGCGTAAATTTTCCCCGTTTTTGCATCATTTCTTATTGCTGCTCCCCTCCTTATTTCTCTACTATTTAATAGATGTTATTATACATATAAACCTTCCTCTTCAATCACTTTATCTTTAAAAAAATTCGCATCAAAATCCGTTGAGTAGTTTTAAAGATTTAAGCATACATAGGGATATAGGGACAGAGTAAGCGAATTTGTTTTATACTATGTAGTGATGTATGTATTTAGAAATATTTATGTATGTTTATCAGTTATCTGGTTGCCATGCCATAGTACAAGCTCTGCTTAGTTTGGGATTAGATTGTCCCAAGATATTTATTTATAGTTTTATCTTTTTATACCACCTCATTCAATATGTTCATTCTAATTAGGAATTCCAAATAGGGTAGATGACTGTCAAGTCAAATCAGTATCTTTTTAAGAAACGTCAAAACGATGCACCTCGTACTCATTTATATAAAATACAAAACAATGACGTCATTCTTTTGTATGGTCAAATCATGTAGTTTCAATGTTTGTTTTGATGTTTATAAATTCATGACAACGTAAAATTGTAGAGAAACATTGTTTTTCAGAATATTTTTGCAAATGCTATTTCCTGTACCTATAGTGTAAAATAATTTATTGTTATTGTAGTCATCTACCCAATTGTGCATAAACTATGAATAAAATCATGGTTAAAAAATAAATCTGTATGTTGTTTAGGCGAGCCGGGGTTCGATACAGAACATTCGGCGATCTTCTTCATGACTAACAAAAAATCAATAAATTGTTATTTTTTTTAAAATGGTCCCGTTTTGTCACAAATGTTTATTCAGGTATGTAGTTACTGACCGATCAATAATATAGACGGCCATACGGAAAATAGGATAACATCGATAAAATCATGAGTAGAACCTTTGTTATTTAAGTGTTACACTGTAGAACCTCAGTGGAGTTTAATAAACCCAGACGCTAAATGTTTGATTATATCGTATGTCGTGCGTGACTGACTGTTATAACCACATTATTCTATGAACCGAATATAAATTCTTTACACAATGAAACAAGCGGATCCCACTTGTAGACAAAACATGAAACTAGGGCGTGAAGGGAGCCTTAATCGAGTTACCTATTTATTACAATAATAAGTGTTTGTTGTAGTAATTAGCAGTTGACTGTGGCGACTGCGCTAGACGGTAGACGGTCGACACACGATATTTGATTATTGTGTTACACGGACGGACGTGACTGTCTGATGATTGTGTGAAGCTGGGACGGTGACACGCACGGATCCACCACACCCACGACATTTTTGTAACATTTTTGATTCACTGCAAAGACACAAATTAATTGAACTGAACAAAAAAATATCCTTATTACCTAAGTAGGTACGTTCGGCTCAGATCTGATGTGTTAGAAATATACTTTAATCTGGCGCTACTATGTACGATTTATTTATAGTTGTTTCGAAGTTAAAAATGAATATTATCTAGTTAATTGGCGTAGCCAACCAAAACGGACTGTCCAGTCTGCCTACACCCACGTCTAATATAATAATATATCCTGTTTAAGTCTATGAAATGTCTTCGAACCTACCTAAATTTCCAAAGCATACGTTTATTATGTTTATGATGAATGAATTAAATATTTTTATCAACTCGTAAATTCTGTCGTATTTTTATCACATAGGTATGTACCCACATTTGATAAAGTCTTCATTCATTACAAATCTGTTTTGTTACATTACAATGCGTAACATGCAATAAAACAATCTCGTATTATAATAGTAAAGAAACAAAAGGAAATAAAATCAGAAAGTGCCCAATGTGTTTAGTGACCGTTTTTGAAAAATATCGCTCCCCTCCGTTTCTCAAAATCCAAATATAATCAAACTAGCGGCCCGCTCCGGCTTCGCACGGGTATAAAATATATGGATGTTATTATACATATAAACCTTCCTCTTCAATCACTCTATCTATTAAAAAAAACCGCATCAAAATCCGTTGCGTAGTTTTAAAGATTTAAGCATACATAGGGATGTAGGGACAGAGAAAGCGACTTTGTTTTATACTATGTAGTGATATCTTTCCCATTGTGTCGCATTTCAGTCCCATCAGGGACAGACTATGACAGGTATGGGGTGCACTCGTGTTTGCGCACAATTGTGCATTAAGTAAACTACGTCTGTGTCTGCCTCGTGTCTGATGAGGTTGGCTATCGTAGCCGAAATAGGTTGGGAACATTATCATTCATTATTATAATGGTCATTCATTGCCTGCGTTATTATCAAAGATTAACGTATTTGATCATGCGACTAAAACTGTGCCCAAGAAGCGGTAGAAGATACGTAGATATAGTTAGGTGTTTTTAGTTAACTAATAACAATGAACATAAATTACATGATCTATGTTTAAGGCCGAAGGAGTGCTTAATTATTGATTAATTATAATGGTCACAGGGTAGTGGTCCGCCGCATTCATCGTGTTACCCAATTAGACAAATTAGTTTAACTGAAACAACATAACGGAATGGTGTGCTACGGGTTTTCAGTAAACAGATCAATTCAAACATGAGCTATTCAATTTATTTATTGAGGGAAACGTAGCAGTTATTCGCTTTAATAATATAACTCGTTAACCCGCAGGTCAGTTGTATTAGAGCTACTTTTTCGTAGAATGAAGCTCATGGTAGTCGGGGCTAAATGGGGCAATGGGGAGGCATGCGGCAGTGGGCCGACCTTGTTTATACACTAGTTTAAAAACTTGGTTTAGCGAGTTAAGTGCCTTATGATTATGTAATCACATAGTTTGACCGTGTTTTTGTGAAGAGCTCTGCAGTATGCCCACGTACACGTACTTTGATTAATCTCATACAAATAAAATAGACTGATACTAAATCCAAGGAAGTGCTCGTACAATTTTAATTTGGAAGCACAATTATTACAAAAATGGCGAATCATAAATTATTTCTCTTGCCACAATTTTTTTCATACTAGGTGAGACGCAGGATAAAGCTAGTTTTCAATATTTTTTAGTATCAGCTTAGTCTAGTATAAGTGGTAACAGCTATTATAGGCGGTAGGTATATCAATGACTAGCTGTCCCCCGCAACTAGTCTGCGTAAATTTTCCCTGTTATTACAACATTTCTCATTGCTGCTCAGTTCAAATTGGTCGTAGCGTGATATTATATAGCCTATAGCTTTCCTCGTTAAATGGGTTATCCAACAAGATTTTTTTAATTCGGTTCAGTAGGTATAGTTCCTGAGATTACTGCATTCAAACAAATAAACAAACTCTTCAGCTTTATAATATTAGTTTAGTTATAGTACTCAAGTAGCTGAACTATTTATTGTTATATTATTTTATAATCTACGAAGCAGCGTTTATCAGTTACACTTGTAGATAAGACAGCGCTAACAATGACACATATTTGTACAGCACAAGACTTTAAGTGCTGAAGCGGCGTACCCGGAGTCAGGTGGCACTTGTCTCTAGTGTACTAGTACCTACTCAACGAGATTAGATACCATTGTTTAATCGGAGCAGTTTGCACCACGAGCGGTTATTACAAAGGGCGTACTGCACCAGTGTACTTACGCCTTTTAATGGAAAATCACAAATTATTTACCATGATTAGATCTACATACATTAACTGCTCTATTATATTCTTACTGTCTTACCTAAGTTGGTATAATATGACATATTATACACTAGCTGACCCGCGCACCTTCCTATGCGTTAATTTCCCCCGTTTTTGCAACATCTTTCATTGCTTATATAGCCTATAGCCTTCCTCGACAAATAGGCTATCCAACAACATAATATGTATTTTAAAGATCTGTAATATGTACCACATTTATGCAAATGAATAAATAAATAAACAGTAAAATAATATAAAATAATGTAAATTTTTTGGCACAGTCATTACAGAAACATAGGGGTACAATCGCACTTAAGCGAAATGTTATTTTACTACGTAATTAATTGATAGGGGCCTAGTGTGATAAACATCTCAATCAATCTTCTTTCATTCAAAGCTTTGATCATGTCTTTGAACCAATAGCTAATGTTTTTTTATACTTTTGTATCGATGTATGAGCTTAGCGCTATACAAAGAATAATGATTCTTACTTTTTTTTTTTTTAAAAGACGACTTCCGCAGTAGGGTACAAGCCCTGTGTCGCGGGGACTTTACAAACATACAAGTCACAGACACAAAGAACACCCAGACTCGGAGCAACAATTTGTGGATCACACAAAGTGGTGTACCGTGTGGGAATCGAACCCACAACCTCTTGCGTTGCAGTCGGACACACCCACCGCGCCACCGAGATATCTGCCAAACTTTCGGTTTTTTCTTGCATTTTCCTTCTATTTTAAGAACAGCAAGAGATTTCGCTAAAGTACAAAGCATTAGGTAGGTATGTGTACTGTTTAAAATACTATTACACATAATATGATATTGCTATTGTGTAAAATCGACTTTTTAACTACACTGCATAACACGAAATTAAGGTTTCCTCATCTTAATATCATATATCGGTGATTTTATTGGCTTGAATGTTCTATATTTCTATTACAAAGAGTTAGATGGTAGTCTCTTAGTTTGTTGTTTTCCTGAATAAATCAGTCTGTCGCCTTCATACGCGACAGTAGCGTACGAGCTATGGAATCCGATAGAATGGGTACGGCGGGGGACAATTAGAACCGCTTCTTACTTCTTTATATATTACTAGCTGTCCCGCGCAACTTCGTATGCGTAATTTCTCCCCGTTTTTGAAACATTCCTCGTCGCTTCTCCGCTCCTATTAGTCGTAGCGCGATGTTATATAGCCTATAGCCTTCCTCGATAAATGGGCTATCCAACAAAAAAAGAATTTTTCAAATCGGACCAGTAGATCCTGAGATTAGCGCGTTTAAACAAACAAACAAACAAACAATCAAACAAACAAACTCTTCCGCTTTATAATATTAGTATAGATACCTTGTACAATCCCAGTTAATTAAATTAACAAATAATATTAATTTAGATTTACTTTCGGTCTAATTTATCTAAGGTTGTTTAGTTTTGTATTGTTTTAATGAAGGTTCTGTGTCAAACGATCACTATTTGCACGAAGCAACGCTGACTCTCCTTGCTAAGTTTGCTATCGGCAGACTCGGCAGTCGTCTATGTTTTTACAGATGATGAACGGCTAGTAATGTTGCCGTCGATATGGCGCGATGGCGCGACGCCTTGAGAAAGTTACTTAGGTACGAGTACATTCCGCATTCCTCCCTTGGACTTTAGCTATAACCTTGAACAAACAATAAAATTGATTCTATGTATTGATATAAACGGAACGCATCTAAAACTTTTATTACTAGTAATTTTCACGTGTTTAAAATGTGTCTGATTATGTGTTTTTGTCAGGCTGGCATACTGAACAGAATGTTTGTGCTGGAATTACTGGCATTTCGGCTTACCAACAATTTTTATCAAGATTTTTATGAAAAGTTTAATAAGCTTAGTTACTAGGGTGGTCCTTAATTTTCGACTTTTTTAAAATCAGCCGCCTCACCCCTTCATTTGGTTCTATACTCTAAAAAAAGGGTTGGCGCGGTCCAGGTCTATACGTCAATGTTAGTGAAACTCGAATGAAAAAAAAAACACAGGACCGTTTGTTAGGGTATAGAACCAAATAAAAGGGTGAGGCGGTTGATTTCCAAAATACGAAAATAAGGAATAAGACACTCTACTATACTAACTATACTACTAGTATAGTATTATATTATCTGTGCCTATACCTAATTTGCTTTGTTCAAAAGCAGTACTTGACAGTACTTAATTTTGATCGTTTGTACATATACAAATATACATTTATAGCGGCATAATATATTGTTGTATGTATGTAGGTAGGTGTCAGTATTTACCTCTCGTGCGTGGCTAATACAGTCACGAACGAAGTATTCCCACAGATGTTGTCGCCTGACAGTAGTCGATACCTGTAGTAATATTTCAGTAAATATTCATTTACGAATGTCGTGACGACTCGACTCGACCCGAGGAACTAACTGGTATCGTCCTTGACTATGAGTTGTTAATGCTACTGTTATTGATAACCAGAGTTTGTATCGAAAGGTACCAATTATACGCGACCACATTTCTTAGGAAGAATGGTAGAACGATTGAAGCAAGCTATTTTCTGTAGGTGTAAATATTTGGGCTTGATGAAATAAACCTATCGATACGATAGTCGACTTCTCCTAGAAGGCCCCAACTGCTATTACCACTATCAGCAGGCTAATCATTATATCAATAGGTAAACGTACAATGTAATTATAGGCACAGCAGGTAACGTCCTGATGATTCTATTGGTAACGATTAAAGTAACAGATGAACCAACTTGTATATTGTCCAATCGATTGAAACGACGAATACTCATTAAACTATTACTTTTAAGGTAGCGATAATCGAAGACAGTACAATTTAGGGGGCGTCCATAAATTACGTGACGTGATTTTAGCGGTTTTTTTACCCCACCTCTTTTTAGTGTGATATCCTCGACCTCCTCCTAAACGCCTCACCGATCCGAATTAGCATGGTTGTGATAGGTTAAAAGACGTTTAGGTGTGTATTTAATGCCAAAGTCGTTTATCTTATTCACGACAGATGTGTAGACTGTGGTCTCGATTCGGTTCATCAACGTGTTTATTTAGGAAAGTGTGCTAGGGACTTTTCCTAATTACAGTCGACCTCGACTTTGTGGAGACCCATTCGGTCTGTAAGACCTCTGTACTAACCTGCGGGTTAATACAAATAAAAGCTTGTATAATAATAATCGGACTGGGACATTCCTTTATTGCGGTCTCAACTCAACAAATTGTGCTCCAGTGACACAACAATCTTGTGTAAGTACACAGAAAACTAACCGCATTATAAATAAATATTAATCTTGGTCTTACTGCCGACTTCAATTATACTGAGACAGAGTAACTGAGGATTCACAAAAAGATAATACAGCAGGCCACAATAAAACAACGTGTTTATGAAGTGGTCTTTTGGGGTCCGAAAGCGATGTTATGTGGCTTCTACAAGTGAACAATATTATCGGCGCTAAATAGGCAAAACAGCGATTTGGCGCTGTTTTTCATATCTGTTTCTTCCTCCACCAACTTCTTTTTCAAGGTTTTCTATCTATCGACGGCACAAATATCGATGTTGCTACTGGAGTTAGCTATTTTCAATTTGTAGATAACTTATTGAAATCGGTCGAGACAGATTTTTCCCGGAAAGTTTGTTTACGCAGTAGGCAGTAGGTACATTTGAGCTATGTGTAGGTGTAGATGTAGAAATTGGTATGCGAGTGCATTGAAAAATGTAAACTGTGACGCATACTTAAGTATTATGCGAAGTATCTATCAATTATGCGAATTGTTTATCAGCTAATATTGTTATCAGTATTTTTCACAAAAATTAGGTAATCAACTAGAGAATCACACTTCATATTATAAAGGCGAAAGTTTGTCAGTGTGTGAGTGTGTATGTTTGTTACTTCTTCACGTCTGAACGCCTGGAGCGATTTTAATACATTTTGGTATGGAGTTAGGCGACACTCTGGATTAATACATATGCTAATAAATCGCGGGTAACACCGCGAGGCTAGTATTTCATAATTTATTCGGGGATCTTACGTCAGCGTAACAATACTGTGGAAATGTACACTCGGAATTTACATCATGTGGTGTGGTGATAGCGACTACTACGTGGTATAGTACATATTCTGAATATATTTTACATGGACTTGTGTATAATTTAGACAGTTTACAATTTCATATATGGATTATGCGTTTAATTCTGAGAATTTTGAGCTGAGTACCTATCTGCGTGCTACGGTATTAAGTCGTTTGTAAATTGTAAGGCTATTCTCGTAACATCTTTAATATAATTGGATTTATTATGTATAGTTATGTCCGTCACCTTTTGTATTAATCATCAAGCTTGTTGTTGTAATTTCGGAGGATTTCGGAGGAAAATGGAAATAAGTAAACGTTTTGGAACTGCAGCCGTTCGTTGTACGTAGTCGATGACGTAAGAGAGTCTGCGTGCCTGTCTGTCCAGCTGTCTGGGTCATTGGGACGAGGCCTGTGCGTCGTCGCGGCGGCGGTCACCATCAATGAGTATTGTGGAAATTTCTGATCACCTATGATTTATGTATGACTAAAACAGTTGACCCTGGAGTTCATGCTGTTTACATTTTCACATTACGTGTTCGTAATGGGTAATAGAATTGATTTATTTTACAACCGACTTCAAAATAAAAGGAGGTTCTCAATACGACTGTATGATTTTTATTCGAGTGGAAAAAATATTTTTGTGTTTCAAAAGAGTATAGGTAGGTACTTCGATGTTTTTTTTTTTTTTTTTTTAATTTGGTTTGGATTTGGTTTTGGTGGTAAGATCAGTATCTGATGATAAAATCCTGGTGAAATTAAGGGAACTCTTCAAATATTAAAGGCACATGTGTAGTGATTTAGGTATATATCATAGTGATTCGTGCATTTACTCTCAAAAAACACCAATTGGCCAAGTGGAACTGATGACGAAGACCACAGATGACCAGCGGAACTATTCAATCCTTCATGGCTTGCGATTAAATTACTTTGTATGCTCGTTATAATACTATTACACCGTGTAATAAAGATGATGGTGAAGTATCACTTGAACTTCTCAGCATATAAAATTCACGAGATTTACTAAAAAAGAAAACCAGCGAACACTAAAAAAGTATAAGAAGAAATGCAAAGTAAAATTAGACAATTTATTAATCACTAAAATTTAAGTTATGTACAAATTATCTAATTTTAATTTAATTAACCGGTAAAATGGTCATATAATAAGGTAAAATTATTGTCAAGTCTAATATTATTAATATTTTATGAATCGTCAAAACGATACACGGCGTAGAATAGAAGTTAATATTGTCGGAATAAATAATATGACGTTATACTTAATTTTTTATGACCTGTTAATATTTATTTTGATTTAACCTTCATAGAAACGTTTAATAGTGGACGAACATAAACATATAAAAATATATGTAGGCTCAGGATGCCGCAGGTTATAGCTTGCCATCGTTCACGCACACCGGGAGATCACTAGGTTTAGATTTTATCATTATTATTTAAATCCTAATTTCACCACAGATAATTAGATAAACGAAATGATACTAGACGCGTCTAAATTAAATAGCTAATAATTGATTCCACATATCACTATATGAAAAAATAAAATGATCGGGTGGGAAATTAGCGATTCGTCGAGCACGTGGTGCGCAAACGGCCCTCGTCGGCGAATTGCCTACAAGATGGCCGCCCCGCCATCACGTCCATGTGACGTTCCGCAAGAATGATCAACTACCCTCATTCTTTTCCGACGTAAATGACAGTGAATGTCAAGTGTTGCCATATGTTGCGCCGTCATATACTATTGCCATTGACAGATTTATTCTAATATTATAAAGCTGAAGAGTTTGAAAAAACTTTTGTTACTATTAGTGTTGGATAGCCCATTCAACGAGGAAGGCTATAGGCTATGTAACATCACGCTACGACCAATAGGAGCGGAGCAGCAATGAAAAATGTTGCAAAAACGGCGAAAATTTACGCAGACGAAGTTGCACGGGTCAGCTAGTGTTAAATGAAATTGAACGCTTGTATGCGCACGCCTAAACATAATAGCCCAAGTTATTAATAGTTAAGTTTACATGTCGGATTAGTGCATGTCGGAAGTTGGAACTAATTATATTTATTGGATTCAAATCGTGTTGCGCGACCGAACTTAAATATCTTACATTTCAAAAACAAATCAATTGTTTTATGACGTCAATTCTGATAAAAAAAAAAAAGTTAGGCAGTAGTTCATTTAATATAAAGCATATGAGAAGAAAAACCTTGCCTGTATTGTCAAATTCCGACTGCCTGCTGTTTGTCTACAGCTTAACCCGTGTGGTATTTGGTTCTCGTGTGTAAGTGTATATTTTTCACATACTTACACTATAGGTAGGTACTCATATACTGTCTGCGCGCTAAATTACATTAAAATTCCTTGAGAGGTTCGACGTGGGCCGTGAGCCCCGGATTGAGTAAGCAAAAGTTTACCTTCACACTTATGATACAGTGGGATTGTTAGATACTTATAACTTTCTGTTCATCTTCAGTCTTTGTAAAAATAAATGAAGGACACATTGTATAGTAAGTAATGTATGTCGCACAGATGTTCACCGCGGCACTCGATATGATTTGTCGCAGGCGCGGGCCGCGATGTGGTCAGACGTCAGACACAGTTTAGTTTTTAGTTTGCGATATTGAGTGCTTTTATAAATAACTCGTATTATGATTGCCGTTTACAATTACTTTAGACCGTCTCGTGTGGGAGGATTAAAGAGTTTGTTTGTAAAAATTAATACATATATTTCTTCTTCTTTTGAAGCAGGTCTCGTAGCGTATAGTCCGTGACGGGACCCTACTGACAACTTGATTGCCATTGCTAACGCGCGAACGCGAGTTGCTAACGTCTATAATCTACAGTTAAACTATTGATGGTGTTTAGTTATCTACTGAATTTAATGCGCCATTCACTGTCTGCGCGATACAATACAACCTTATCTATCCGGCCGATCCTTATGTTTACAATATCCGATACGCTTACGTGTCTCCCACGCCTTGGTTGTGTACCCACCCTTGACAAAATTAAGGTATCTCACTATTCTCTCTGTTAAATAATCAAATCTACTTCATCTCATCTCTCGGTTTATGATTTGGAACTTGATTTACTGAAGGCGCTATCTAAGTTAATATTATGTAAGCACCGATACTGCCTACGCTACATAAGCTTTCCACAAAGCCTGAAGTGAGATTTCAACCATGAGATAACGCAGACGCACGTCTGTAGGATGCGAGCCAAAGATGTTATCGACGCTGACGTAGCAGTATTTGCGCTTATCTTGTACCTCATGTTCTTTCATAGAAGAGAAGGCGCCGAATATTTGCATACGACAGCAAATTTGTTATTGATGTGAAGTTACAGTAGATAGGTAGGTACGTATGAAGTCACGACGTCTTAGAATAGATCTAATTCTGTTTTATTGGATTGTTTGTTCGTAGGTGTTAGGTTTACGGACACCACGCGTCGTACAGTCACAAGTTCTCAACAATTTGTAAACACATTTATGTTATTACTGTTCCGGTCGTACTGCAGGGTGGGGTAATACGACGACAGACTTAGTGACGGCACCGAGCAATATAACAAGAGTGCCATGGTACCAATACTTATTCCAAATGTAATAAAAATACCTACAACATCTGGTTAGCATCAGCAATAGAAAAACGTTATATAAACCTAGTATAGATCGTGAATGAGTCTTAGTAAAAGGTCCCACTGACGATGCACGCATCAATCCAAATGGCGTCGACGTCTGTCAAAAACTAATCGTGAATGTTAAAACGTAATCCATTTGAATGGAAGTTGTTTGGTTTTGGAATTCCAAACTGAAGTCTCGCTTAGAAAGAGACCCACCTTCTCTTTCTAAGCGTAGTGTCAAATCATAGAAAGAGACATTCTCGCAAAATGTCAATTTTTTTCTTTTTACTTCTTCTGATACAAATTTAAAGTGTGACAGCAATTTTTAGTATAATCTTCTTGCGTACGTCCAAATGGAAGTATAGTCAATGATGCTTAAATAACGTATGCTATAATTTTGCGTAGGTGGGTAATCGGAATGCGTCTATTCGGAAGGCTTCTAAATAGACGTGTCGTCAGTGGCCACCTTTAAATGAACCACCTCGTGTTATGTTGTTCCAGCACGCACTGAGCCGGGTGGGCGGCGTGGTGTTCTGCGACACGTCGCAGCGCTGGGCGGGCTCGGCCGGCGAGCTGGACGCGCTGTGGAAGCGCGCGGCGGGCGGCGGCGGCGTGCTGGCGTGGCCGCGGCACGCCGCCGTCACCTCGCTCACGCACCCGCGCATGTTCCACTTCTTCAACGCCAACATAGAGGACTTCCTCTTCGTCCAGATGCTGGACGTCACCAAGCTCATCGTGGCTAACAAGCCGGCCGTGGCGGAGGTCATGCGCCCCTGGATACAGTGCGCGCTCACCTCCACCTGCATCATGCCGATAGGTGGGTACAACAACTCCCACGTTAACTAGCCAAATAACTTTTTTCTTTCCTATACTATAAAAGAAATCCACTCAGTGCGTTTTCTTTTCTGCGGTGTAAATGATTAGATTCGTCTGTCGCGTCGCAGGTGCGCAGTCGGTGGGGTGCAGGTTCGACAAGAAGCCGCAGTACCGGTACTCGGGCTGCCACGGGCAGGACGCGTCGGCGCTGAGCATCGTGCTGGGGCTGCGCTCCGGCTTCGAGGAGAACTCGTACGCGGTGCGCTCGCGGCGCGCGCACTGGCGCCGCGAGCCCGAGGCGGCCGCGCGCCGCGACCTCGCCGCGCTGCGCGCCAACAGCTCCGAGCCCGACGAGCGCACCGACCGCGCCGAGCGCACCGAGCGCACCGACCGCACGCAGCCGCCGCTCGACTCGCTCACCGCGCACATAGCGTGAACACGCTCGTACGTACGTAACGACGTATAACTATTTATTTGTAACGGACGAGTTAATTAGGCTAAGAGAATGATTGTAGTGAGACCAAATTTATCATTGATTTTAATCATTCCATTTGATAACTGAACGCCAAAAAATTACATTCGATCGAATTTTGAAAATTCGTATTTTTGAGGAATCATTAACTGTTAGGAATTTAGTGCGAGTACTTTTTTGAAAAGTAAATATAATTTAGTAGAAAGAGCCGACAGGATATTTGCCATAATATAACGTACAAGTGTCTTCTAGCGGCCGCCGACCGCCGCGGCCCGTTACCTGAGCGAACGAAATACTCCACACTTACTTGGCAATCAAATTATATTTGTTTTCATCAGTATTATTTGTTAGTTGTTTTGTTAGAACAATTATATTTGCCATTACCTTTAGAAGGTCGACACAGTACGACGGTTGTCGATCGATAATTCGTTAAATATCGTATTCACGTATTGTAGTATTATTTATTCATATAGAGTGCGCGGTGTGGGCGTCGTCCTTGTTGGCACCAGGCATCTATTTGCTCTAAATAGCAATAATTTGGGAATATCTCTACATTATTTAAATTGTAGAGTAAACATTACTTATAGCTAATATAGGGTTGTATGTCTATGTTCAATGTGTAATTGTATCACAATGATCTCCCAACGGCAACTATGTTTCTACATTAAATGATAAATAAATGTATAAGCCGACTGTACGCACGGACAATATGAATATAACAACGTCTACAAAATGTGAATGATTTTGTTTTTATACGTAGGTATATTATTTGTACATAGTAATTTGTACGTTATAGTTTAATATTTGTAAAAGTATTGCTTATTGTAAAGGTCAGACCCCACTTGTGCACATATGTAACACTGACTGTAACACGCTCGGTAAATATTGATTATGAATATTTGATATTAATTACATTTAAATTCAAATGATTCACAATATTTAAAGTGAAATGATAATTTTAAAATCTCGATATGATAAGATTCCATAAAGCATTTTTTGTCACTTTTCATGTTAAGTTTCAAAAAATGATTGGGTCTGTTGTAAATAAAACCGTTTAATGGTGTGTGCTTTAGCCAATTTATTACATTAGGTAAGTACTCCACGTAACCGAAAGTAGCGCCTCCAGTTTAAATGAAAAGCGACAATTTAACATAAACATTCGGTCGCATAGATGCTCTCTAAAAGACATGTACTTTCCCATGTCCTGCCATTTCACTTTCATATCCAAGCTACCCAAAGTTTAGCAAGTGGTGGTGTTTGATGGCGGCAAGTAGGGTGTGACCTTAATACCGTTCGACAGAGTCGGCCGTTAGACGGCGGGTGCGGTTTAGCATTTTATTATTTAGCAAATAATACCGCGATACTCATTAGTGATAATTTTATATTCGAGCCTTTATTGAGCAATATTATATTAATTTTATGTCAAGTACACAAAATATTACAGTAAAGCATTGTATACACTAGAGAACTAGGTGACGGTTATCTTCGGCAGATTGATATGGCTAGGAGTTCTTGCGACGACAGCTTTTAGTGTATATGAAGCTTTAGATTAGCTTTTTACTTATTACATTGGGCTTGATGCCAACACTCGAATAATAAAAAAATATGTAGAAGTAAAAGAAATTGTTCAAGGTGAAATCATAACTGGTCGGATCTAACAGTATAAACGCCATAATAATACATATGTACCTTTTTCAATGTGAAATATAAATAAAGGTGTCATTTTTATATTAATGTACCATACAGAATCAGATTCATAATTTATTAATCCATGTTTCAAAACAAGTTACAAATCATGTCTGTATATATCTTTTATAAGATATTATTTGCCTCTAAAATGATCTATATTGCTACTGTTTATAAATGCTGATAAAACACAATCAATATTTGATATCATCGATGCACAATAATCAATCACATCATCATAATGATAACCGTTGAAATTATGGATCTGAGTGCAGCCTAATTTAAAAGGATTATTTCTATAAAGCCAACATTCTACATATGCTTTGTCAAGTTATTTATTAGAGATAAATCCAAGTACGCTTTGTATTTCGCTTCAGGATTGTTTGCAGGTCTCAGTCGCAGTCGGCCAAGAAAGTGATCTACCAGTTGACAAAACTTCCTGTGTAAACAGAATAGATCTAAGGTTGAGCCTTGCAACTGTCTGCATGTTATTGCAAGTGAAAATCAACCTTGTTGTTTTATGACGTGCAAAATTATTTTAACCATAGTGCGATAGAGCACTGTAAGTTTTGGCCGACTGAACTTCCTGTCTACGAAATGTTGTGTAGCGCCGTGTCGTGTGACTGATTATTGTGCTCGACTTATATTATACATTTGCACAATCTGGTGATTTGCCTATATCTGGTCACCTGTATTTTGTATTCAATTTTGCTTTTACAATGTATATTCTAATTCTTTTCATTAAAAGCAAGACAATGTCAATTTACAAATATCAATTTAGTGCTTAGTTTGTTCAGTGGAGGGTAATATATAATCGATAGAGACACATTCAATGACCTTTTGGTACAGAGTGTGGACGGCCGACTGTCCACCCCTAGCTCGAAAAACTTGTGCATGATGCTAAAGCCGAGTCTTTGATCTCTGTCGCCGCTGCGTGTGTGCGAGCGAGACAATATTTAGTATTTAGTACCAGACACATAGTGGCGGAAGATACGTTGGCAGCTATTATTTATTGTAAATTGTAAAAACATTTACGGTGCACATCTATGGTTTATTTTTGTATTGTATTTTTTTATTAATTAATCACGTATGGCTTGGTTGTGAACCCGTAACAGAGTACTACATATTCGCGGAGTACAATGTGATATACTTAAGTATTTTATAGCAAGTTACTTTTGTGCTACTTTGAATACAGACATTTGTACCTACCTTATATTATGATGATAACTTAATTGTCAAAAACTTGGTACGCAAAGGTACCTTTCCATTACGGGAAAACGCGCAAAGGTTGACATAATATATAACCATTAAGTAACTGAGCGTGTTTTTCGCACCAGCCACCTCGACTGGCGCGAAAACAACAGTAGTGAAAATCGACGAGATTGGTTGATTTGTACCATGTGACCTTTAGTCTCATGCTGTTTACATGCTAAATATTCTTATAGTCTTAAAGTATATGTGTAATACTGAACAAGATTGCAAATTTGCAATACCCGAAATGTCCTATGTAGAGGTACCTTTAAACGTTACAAGAAGTCGTATTCGACAAGAAGCTTCTTGAAAACTGCAAAAATGTTCGTACTGACAATGTATTTATCTATTTGTACCACAATTTTGTATCCAAACTGTACACATACATTTATTTAGTGAACGCTCGTGTGTATTGCAGTAGATTCTAAATGTAAGGATCTCTACGTTACTTAATACAGTTTAAATTAAGTGTATTCGTGACCAAAATGTACATACGTTTCTACTTTATTATCTATGCGTATATATGCTGTTACATAATCCATATAAAGCCTATTCAGTGTACACGAACTGCAGGGTGTCATTAGGAAGGTACGTATCCCCTGTGGAGGTTCCAGGATTTTGATTGGGGAAAAGACTAACCCCCCCGTGGATACCAATATATTTTGGTTTGGGTGGCGGTAACTCTTGGACTCGAGGATTGTAGGTTTTATAAAAAAAGCGCACGCATATACAGCAGGACTCAAATACATTTTGGGTTCCTGCGGCACCCTGCAGTGGTCGTGTAATTGACTGAGTTCTAACTTACCTTCATAATAATCGTAATTTTAAACCAGTAATCGTAAGTACAAAGTCCAATTTAAACAAAGACTTTGAATTCAGTGAAAAATTGAAATATAGCTCATGACGCCCAGTGGGTAGATGTAAATTAAAGCGAATTGTAGATCTAAGGCCCATCAAATATTATCTAGTGTAATGATATCGTATTTATGAACAAAGATTAGTCATAGACATTCACATTGCTGATTAATAAATATACTATGCCTAGTGACCCGCCATATTATGTTACAGAGGAGGTTGCATATGTTCGGATTCCGCCTACTTCGTTGTGTTAATATGTTTCAAAACATATGAAATCAAATGTCCTGAATATTAAAATATTCACTATAACAATACCGTGTCCCGTACATAAAACATAGAACCCGAAATCTCAACACATGCTGCCTCCCTAGATTAGATTCATGAAAATGTTCATAGATAGCTCACAGCTCACAGCTCACATCAACATCATGCGTGCTTAGCTGTGTTCGAACAAAGCGACGTCTAGCGTCTACTTACATATATCGAATCTGCTACCCCAGTATCGATTATTCCCGCATCGCATATTGTATCAATAAGATATACAAAATCTAGTCGTTATGCTGTAGTTAAGCGTTTGAGTTAAATTTTTCGAGTAAATATTGTACCTAAAGTAAGGCGCTAATATTTGAAGCTTTACCTCACCTGAGCCAATTTCTATGTTGGTGTTACTTATGTTGATAATATACCTGAGTGCTTGGTTTCAAATTGACCATTTTGTGATTGTAATATAAATTGAACTTTATTGAGTCCACATACAGTTCATTTTCAAGTGATTTTTAAAATGGACGTTATCATATTGACTTTATTTGTAGTATCCTATATTGTTGTCAATTCTTAATTATTTTAATTTTGTAAGTATGGTTATTTGTTGATTGCTATACGTATTCGAAGTCAGAGAATTAAATAGTGGATTACACACAATTATATTTGTGAAGTTGGCTAGGCGAAGTAAACATAATTACGTACTGTAATAATTATTACTATTGTAATTTGGACACCTAAAAACAAACAGTGGAATTATTACATAATAATATGTACTTTTAACATTTTGTAACTCAGATGAATAGTGAGATACGTATTGAATTTATACAATTTTATCAAAAATATACCACATTTGAAATTTCTGCCAAATATGTCACATATTTTGTGATGATAATTAATAAAAATTGAATTATTAGGTGTAAGTGGTTTGTAGACAAATTACATTAGTCATATTTGAAAGATGTTGATTCGTTATCTGAATGTTTTGCGTCGCAAACGCAATCGCATTGTAGCTATTATTTGATTATTTCCTCGCACTCTACTTAGATTTAATATGTGACGAGTGTGG
Source organism: Herminia tarsipennalis (assembly GCA_945859575.2). Lineage (NCBI taxonomy): Eukaryota > Metazoa > Arthropoda > Insecta > Lepidoptera > Erebidae > Herminia > Herminia tarsipennalis. The sequence goes on along the minus strand of OX243840.2, from coordinate 1,009,808 downwards.
TGAAGCGCAACTGTTGTGCACATCACATTTAATTTTATTTTATGAACAATGAGACCAAATATGGCAGGTAGGTACTTGCCTTCATAAAGTGAGACTGTATATTGTGCCCAATTTTATGATTTCATAAATTGATGAGAATCAATTGCTTTAAATTCATAGTAATGGCTCTGTGAGGGTCAAATGGGCATTCAGGCATATAAGAACTAGTTAGTACGTAAATAATAAGACTTCAGTAGCACAAAATAGGGTCACAACAGTTGCGTTTCGTTACGTCACCGCTGTAACTACCAGTGAGCGTGGTGTGTTTGTGTGGATGTGTGAATGAATGTGTGTGTGTGTTAGTTTCCTCTACTCTACAGACCTCTGATCTTGTTTAGTGTATTTTTTAAAACAAATGCAGCTTTTACATACGCATATCTTTATCAACAAGTGATAATTATTTATTAAACGATGATTACAATTATTTATTTTGTTTCATTTATGGTAACTTCAAGACCGTCGATCACAGAGGTTAAATGAAAAATGTAAGTAAATAATTCACACTTTATTAATTCCCGAGGAAGTGACAGTCACAGATAAAATTTACACACATAACATAGCATAATATATTCAATGATATTGTACTTATTATTGTATTAGTAACAACATTTATTATAATTCATTTAGATATAATCTGGTTAAAATACTACTTGATTAGACTTCGCATATATTAAAAAAAGGATTTTATTTTTGTGATTTGTAATGTGCATTATCAAAATATAGTTTCTTATAAACTGATGTTGTTTTTACATACATTTTCTTTTCTATAATAAAAAGTAACACAGAATAAGCAGTAGTATTTTAACCAGAAACATTAAGACCTAATCAACCTATTGCCAATGAGTCAACAAAACAATTAGGTTACTCCAAATTGGTGACGAAGTGCCAATACCTTATATATTTATGGATATACAATAATATTTTTAAATTTATTTGTTATTTAAATACAACATTTTTTATATTTAAAATGTACAGGATAATGATTAAACAACGAATAAAGAGCATAATAATAATATCTTGGGGGCTACTCACACAAAGTTTTAGTTACAAGGTTTTAGCTTGTCTCTTTGTCTTCCTTATCCCGTATAATTTGTTAACTATACATAAATAATGAGCCCTGTTCACGTTCTTTTTTTCGTTTTCGCGGCAAGCCCCTGCGAACTGGGGCATGCGCGGTGCGCTCAAAGATGTCCGCCGCGCATGCGCGTTGATGCATTTTTAAGTTCAGCTCTCTATTTAACATCATTCATTCAATAAGACAAGATTTTGACAGTTCGCACGGGCTTGCCGCGAAAAATGGAAAAAAGAACCTGAATAAGGACCCTGTACAGCGACGTGTGATGTGAACCTTTTACATGTATAGAAATTATAACAAATAGTAAAATAAAATAAAAAAACTTTTGAATGTAAATTCCTCATTATTCAATAGACACAATTGGCAGTACGACATTAATAATATGCTATAATTGAACACCCACTCTAGCATTGCATAATTTTATAACAGGTGACAGATGGTCACACTAACACACACTAACAACCTCTGCTTGGGCCCAAGAGTACCTACATAGATCAATTTAAATACTACTTAATATTGCTTAGATTCGCCTTACAGAGGAACTGTTACGTTTAATAAAAACCAGTGCGAATTATTTGTACTTTTGTAGTTCGCACGATATAAACGATTATATACAATTTTACTGTGCATTGACTAGATACGACTTTGTGCTGCCTTTAACTATCAATGGCGCTCTGGTGGAACCATTCCCTTAATTAATATATGTACTTAAATTACAATTAGGATAAAGTCACTCCCGAATACTCGTATAATAAACGAGTCGTGCTCAAAAGTATAGCTTTTGTTCGCCTTTAAGTAACAGACAGCAGTCCATTAAAGAGGAGCGCAAAAACGGAGAAATATTAACCGATAGGATTGCATAAAATATCTACTCTGCTCCGCTCCAGTGGACAGAGATTTGCGAGATAGTTTAAAAATTCATACATTTTCGAAGCGGCGCGTGGCAGCGGAGCGGCGCAGCTGAGCGAGGCGGCGGGGAAACGGACCGGCCTCGTGAGGATGGGATAGTAGGTATGCCGCTAAAGTTAGACCAGTACGTGCGTGCGCTTTGTTGTAAAGAAGATGTTGTCATTGGTATGCATATCAGTATACATTAAAGTATATATTAATGCAGTTCTACATTCACGAGTCTCGCATTCGTGAGTGAAACCTGCCGCGAAATGGACGTGGAGGCTGTTGCTCCAGTAACTTTGTTTGCTGTGGCAACATATAACAATTTGAAAATAACTAGAAGTTTTACAAAATAAGAAAATAACTAGAAATCGTAGGAGAAGATGAAGATGGTGGATGATTGAAATACATTCACCGTGGACTGAACGATACTTGATAGGATTTCTTAACTAAAATCTACGTTTTCTTATAAATAAGGAATTCAGTTTCAATTCTCGAGCAATTTGAGGTAATAATATTCCTACTTTTGTTTCGACAACGTTTCTGTTTTTCGTAATATTCCGCCGCCCTCCGCTCAAATGACTCGTCACGTGAACTCGGCCTAGCTCCGCGCTGTCCACAACTCCGCTTCGCAATACTCGCTTGCTCCGCCTTGCTACCTCGCTCCGCATCGATGTATAGGCCGCTTGAGGCTGCATAGCCTTTGGAGCGGAGCGAGGCTGCACAGCGGAGAAATGGATAAATATTAACCAATAGGATTGCATAAAACCTCTGTTCTGCTGCCGTGGACAAATCTTATTGGTTATTGGTCCGCTCCGGTTCAATGGACAGGCAGCCTAAGATTTGACGACGGCGTCTCAAAATAGTATTCGACTGTTAAACCTTATCAGAATAGTAGCTATAATAAATCAAGTTATTATTCTGAGATTGGCGGTCGAATACTCAGACGTCACTTGTTGTCCTTCTAATACTGTACTCAAGAATAACTACATGAAATTAATTTATCTAGTTCCCACATCATTTCCCAGATAGCATTTCAGTTCATTCTTGGTTCATTCAAATATTTGCACAGAGTACGAGGGGAGGTCCAAAAGTTCGTGGAATGGAGGGGATGGAGTGGGGATAGGGATGCTTGCTTAGTGTCATACTAATTGTGGACTCATCATTAGTATATAAGCTGAGTTTCAGCCTAATTGCGTCATTCGTTTACGAATACTCGCCTGATAAACAAGTCAATCCGGAAGAACATTAAAACTATGGAGAAAATTGAACACCGTGCTGTAATAAAATTCCTTACCAAGCAAGGAAAGACCGCGCAAACCATTTTGAATGAAATGGGAACCGTTTATGGGGACCAGTGCCCTAGTAAATCAATGATTTACAAGTGGCATGGTCTTTTTAAACATGGTCGGGAGTCGATTGAAGACGACCCTCGCTCAGGAAGGCCAGTTGAGGCCACCACATCAAACATCATCAAAAAAGTGGAGAAAATTGTACTGGAAGATACCCGTTTAAAGAAAAAACAGATATAATATAACAGCATTAGTTGGAGTATCAGATACCACCATTTTGCGAATCCTACATGACCATCTGGGTATGACAAAAGTCAGTGCAAGATGGGTACCGAGAATGCTCACACCGATTCAGAAGCAGCAACGCGTCGATGCTTCAAAACAATTTTTGGAGTTGTGTGGAGACGAGCCTGCACAGATTTTGGAGCGAATTGTTACCGGAGATGAAACATGGGTTCATCACTTTGAGCCTGAGTCCAAACAAGAGTCCATGCAATGGCACAAAAAGGGGACACCACCGCCAAAGAAGTTCAAAGTGTCGGAGTCGGCTGGAAAGTTGATGGCTACTGTTTTTTGGGATTGTGAAGGGATTCTACTAATTGATTATAAAGAAAAGGGAAGGACCATAACAGGAGAATACTACGCAACAATTCTAGAAAAATTAAAGGAGTCCATCAAGGAAAAACGTCGAGGAAAACTGACCAAAGGTGTTTTGCTTTTGCAAGACAACGCACCGGTTCACAAGAGCAGAGTTGCAATGGCTGCTCTGCACACACATGGCTTCGAATCGCTAGTCCACCCACCCTACAGTCCAGATCTGGCCCCAAGTGATTTTTATTTGTTCCCTAATTTAAAAAAAGACCTAAGGGGAAGGAAATTTTCCGACGACAATGAAGTAAAGGAGGCAATTTTGGTTCATTTTGCGGCAAAAGATAAAAAATATTTTTACGACGGTTTAGAAAAATTAATTCATAGATCTAATAAATGTATTCAACTTCAGGGTGATTATATTGAAAAGGAAAAATAGTTTTGTTGTTTCATTTTATTTCAAACCCTTCCATTCCACGAACTTTTGGACCTCCCCTCGTAGATTGAACAATACTCTACTGATCCGGCGCATATGCGTAGTCTTGGAATAGAAGCCAGAGAGCTGCCCATGGCAAGACAAGTAGTACTACTTTACAAAATCCCAAATTACATAGTTTATTATGATCAATTAAATTATGACATTCGAGATTATGAATAGTATGCAACTATGCATTAAAATATTCCTTAAAAAATAATGATATAACATAATTGGACTAAGGATATTAAATATAAATAATATATGGTACATTTGAACACTAAGTTACACACCTACCAGAACAAAGTTACTCTAAAGTATGACCTATTCTCATTTAGGGTATCTTTGACAATAATATTCATGTATTAAAAAAAAGCATTCGATTTTACGATCATCAAAATAGTGTAAAGTGTTTATCTACGATAGTTATGGTTCACAAAAATTCATAATTATGTCTCTATATTGTTATAACTTTATATAAATTCATATTAGAAGATTCTGCTTTTATTAGTTGGTTACCGAGGTACTATTATCATAAAAAGCAGCTCGAAATACTCTAGATACAAATATGCAAATATTAACAAGTGATAAAATTTTGAATTTAGTGCAATTATTTATTAAGTACATACTACATCTTATTATTTTGCTTACAAATCATAAATTATCTAAATAAATATTAACGCTTTTTCGATAACAAACAATATTCATTTTGATTAAAATGTCAGTGAAGTATACCAAAATTGGTAATATAAGGACCACATACAGAGTGCACAGTGGCTATAACATTGTTTACAATACTAGCTAACAAAATACTCAACCACTTAAACTTAATCTTTAAACAGAAAGATAAACCTATTATGTACATGTGAGTTAAAGACACATTGTGTCTATTACATAATATACTTATAGGTCCTTCCTAGTAGAAATAGATCTTAAGACTGATATAGATAAAACTACCCTAAGTATTTAATAATATTCTCCAACAATGGACATGATACATCGAATGTAAAACATTACTATTTACTAAAATGGCATTAGAAAATTCGTCTAAAGAGTCAACTTTTTGATTAACTGTGAGAAGTGAGTCAATTTTCATACTTGAACATTAGCGACGTCATTACTTAGCTTCTTTCTTGTCTTCTTTCTCTTTCTTGTCGTCGTCCTTAAAGAGTAGGGGCGTCATGCCCAGGATACAACCTAATGTGATGCCAAGTACTCGCCCCTGTAATGAGTACAGTAACATTAGCATAATTACTATGTTAATTATAACCTCTTAAGAGACCTAATATTTTTTTCTTCTTTGAACTTGGTGTCCTCTGAACTATAAAGATAATGCTTGTGTACTGTGGATATTATAAGGTCCTTTTCAAACGTTCCGGCTTCAATCCGGTCCGGCGTCAGGTACTAGGCGCGAAGTGTATGGCAATATACGGTCCGTCTGATCCGGTCGCTATACATAACCGGCGCCGGATCGGATTGAAACCGGAACGTGTGAATAGGACCTAAATGTACCATGTTAGCGAAGCGCCTGCTGATCGGCATGTCTAGCTGCACGGGCGAGAGAGCGGGCGCGCCGAGCCCCAGCAGCGCGGCCAGCCGCTCCACGTAGTACGACGAGCCGATGCCGATCACGTCGCTGAACGTGTTGCCCAGCGCCGCCGCCGCCATCGTCGACAGGGTTATGTACGCGCTCATCGAGCTCTCTATCCTATCACCCTGGAACACAGATCGTATTCAGTTACAGTAATATGTCAATTGGATAAAGCATTGGAATATAAGTTATATTATTAATACTCACAGCAATGATCATGATGAAATTGTCTAAAAATCCAAAACCAATAAATGGAACTGAATTTGCAAATGACACTGAGGAGAAAAAAATTACAGATGTTAAAATGATGTCTGCAAATAATAAAGTTTATTATCTAATAATGTAGTACATAATTTACTATTTTTGCGTCTTAGGCAGTGTATACATACCTAATCAGATACCCTACATAGGTGCTCATTATTGTGCATATTAAGGTGGCCATAAAAAATAGTGAAACAGTAGTGTAACTATTGATGTAAAATAGCTTTGATACTTTCAAAATCATATCTATATATTATAAAGCTGAAGAGTTTGTTTGTTTGAACGCGATAATCTCAAGATCTACTGGTAAAAAACGTTAACTGTTAGAAAGGAAACCAATAGGAGCAGAGCAACAATATAAAATGTTGCAAAAACGGGGAAAATTTATACTTACAAAGTTACCCGTGCAAATTCAGCTAGTAAATAATGAAATGAAATTTCACTTTAGTTAAATGATTACTATCTAATCACTTTTCTACCTAAGTTTATATGAGCCAGTACTATTATGTTTGTTACCTTCAGTATTTATTTTAATCTAGCAGACTGCCTCACAAAGATAACTGAGATGGTCTTATCTTATGACATTATTAGACTATCAAGTGTCTGCACAATTTGTGGCCTGTTGGAGGCAGTTTCAAAGGCAATATCAAGTTCCTTGTAACTTAGGACTAATGTTGTCCTGTACTGTGCGGTGTTGGGGTATATTGAACAATGGGTTAGATTGTGAGTTGAAAGGTCTAAGGATAGCCATGTCACTAGTGTACATACAGCCGGCAGGTCATTCAAAATATATATTAGTTCACAATGTAGGTTTCTGTAGTTGACTAATGCGGCTTAAGAAGTGGGTTTTCTGTTGTTTTTGTTTCATATTTACAACATTATGCCAACTTAACCTTTTGACCACCACATTAATAACGAAAATCCCCACACCAAGCATCAAATTCCGTCTTTCGTACCTACAAAATACTAGGCACTGAAAAAATATTACTTTTGCATGGTTTACAAATAAAAATTGCTTTAAAGTACCATTGAATTCTATTTAATTTCACCCATGTTTCACCTTTTTTCCAACTTAGCAATCATTACTAAGAAATAACAGCATTAGGTTCAGTTAGATTCTATAACAAAAAATAATGCAAATATTTTTAATAACAAAGTCACATCCCTAATCTCGTTTGTGACGACATTAACTGACGTTATGAGCCGTCACTTACGTGGCTAGCACTGCACTTTATATCTAGTATTTAGTATAACTAAAGTTAGGATTGCATCTCCATCACGTGTTCAAAAATGCTATTGAAATTTCAAGGCGGCCAAGTTATTTTGTGGCTACTGTACCTATTGTTTCCTGTTAAAATATTTCACTACAATATTAGAATCCTGCAACGTGGTTGACGTCATAACCGCGCCGTCTAATCCCACTTGTGGTGTACAAAGCACTGTAAATGATTCCGCTGACGCGAGAGTTGCCACAAAATTATCTATATTATTATTTACTCACATTTTCAACTACCAGTCTTTAAAATTTTGTTACTTCCCTGCTTTTACTTGTAAACTTGTAAAGCCTGCTTAGTTGTGATAGTTTTCCTTTTAATTTTACTATATATACAACTACAGTGATTTTTTTCACTTTGCCAGCATATGTAATATGTGTATTCATGCAAAATTACAGCCTTCTAGCACTAAAAGTCTCCAAGCCAAGCTGCGGAGAGATATTGCAAAAATGGTTCCGTTTCGCCATTTTGGATACAGAACCCTAAAAAGGAAGGTAGGATATTTGTATTCTATTGATAGCAATTTAAAGAGTTGTATAATTTACTTACAATGAAACAGCTCCTTAGTGGTAGGCTTGGGTACTGTGGCAGCTGAAAGTATAAAGTTTGCATACTTATACATTGGCTGATTAATGCATGATCACATTTAAAATCATGCAGTTAAATATTGCAATAACTTTAATTAAAACAATGTGTGAAGTGAAAAGAGTTCAGCATATTTGTTGCAATTAACAAATATAGTACTATAAACTATTTACTTATTTAGGAGGCAGAACAAAGATGACAGTTAAATAAAGTCAATAACATCATAAAACCAAAAGTGTATGACTAACTGCTGTCTCAGTGACATCATCTTGGCAACCAGACATAACTGGTTTGAATCTGATGAAAATGTAAAAATAACTTACCATACTTTTTCTTCAACCAGTCTTCTGGCATGGGACAGTATTTCCCCGTAGGGTCGACATCACCTAACGTGGGCACTTTACTGGGCCTACCCAGCTTACTCCTCCACCTCCTACCAGCTAACCTGTCTGTAAAAAAATAACACTAACACTACACAACACTACACTTTCAAGAACGGCTACTAAGGTAAACAGGACTCACCCTCAAACACTTCTTTAATCTTGTTCGATTCATATTCCTGTAAAGCGTCGACTAACAACTTCCTCTCTCCATCCTTCAAATGTAGCACCAGTTCTTCCGCGTGTGCCTTTGTGAACAATTCTCCGGGTTGTTTGGCCTCTTCAAAATCTTTAGATGTCGGCCCTAGTCCCAAATTACGGATTTTCACAGCTACAGGGCCAAATATCCTCTGCTTTGAACATACTGCAGTGACACTATATCGCACTTGTTGCAACTTCGACGGGCTATCCAAACAACATGGACTAAGTTTTAATAAATTAGAGGTACTATACCTCTTCACAGCATGCGCTGCTTTCATATTTATTTAATATTCACAGTAACTGAGGTAATAATGAAGAATTAAAATAAACAAATCCTATTTGGGATCAAAGTTTCGGACCAAATCTACGTTCCTTTTCACTGTAATGTTTATCAGAACAGCTGTCATTAATCAATTCTATTCAATTTTATTTTCTCTGCTCGCCAATCATACTCGGTAGGGATTCTAGCTCGCACATTCTATGCATTTTCCTGTTTCAAGTGTATTTTCTTTCAGTTTCAAGTTTATTTTCTTTCTAATGCGTTTCAAATGAGTTGATAACTGTCATGATGACATTTGGCTTCGCATTACGACTGCAACTTCATTGTATGACGTAACGTCATCAATAAAATTATTCGTAAAAAGATGTCATTATATAGTATTACATAGAAATACCTACCTACTATAATGAACTATATAATTATAAACACTGTATTTTACTATTTTTAATGTTTTAGTTAAAAAAAATCGGTTGTCTGTAAAGTCGGTTTACTGACGATAGTTGAACGTCATATGAAAATACTAATGTAAACGTCTCATTTTTCAAAAGAAAATTTTAATTTTATTTAATTGATAGATATTTTGTATGGATATAGAGGAGGTAAATGGAAATCACTGCATAAATACAATTATGTCAATTTTTTATTTATTAATTTTACAATGTACATAGTTTTTACGAAAACATGTAAATGTATTATTGTATAGCAGCTGTCCACGCGGACGCATCGCTCACTCAAGTAGGAGAGAGACAGATGTCGAACGCTGCCGAACGCGGAGGCCGATTGTGCCTCTTTGTCGCTCGTTCCGCGCTCTCGCTTGCTCTTAAATGAAACGTCTCAGAGCGAGGTAACGCTTCATGAGTCATGTTTTTTCGTGCGTTCAGCCGGCTCCATCGAATTAAGAGACGTTACGTCTGACTAAAAGGCCACTAAAGTGTTGAATATTCTTATATTTTGCCTATTTACTTATTTCTGTTTGGTGTTTATTAATTAATAAAGAATACTAATAATATTCTAATAAAGAAAAATGTTAGGCAGATACCTACATAGTTCAAAGAAAATAAATATTACGTCCGTTCCATTACCATATTACACATACGTACTTTACCCGACTTAGGAGTTTTTGTTGCTAGCAGTACAATTTTGACAAGTACAGAGTGAAGTTGTCGCGATCGCGATTATCTTCTCATTTGAAACGCATAGTAGTTTTCTTCTCGAATCACAAAGTCTCATTGACAGTTTCAAGTTTATTTTCTTTCAAGTTTTCTTCTTTGAATCACAAAGTCTCGTTGTTATCCAGTTATCACGTATTTAAATTATATTTTGAACCCGAGTAAAAAAAGCGACATGTTAGTTTGCCGCCATTTTTACAACTCCTCCTTAAAGTACAAACACCTTTTTTATTTAGTCGTAGAGTGTCGCAACGCGTCAGAAGCCTATCGGTTCCATACATTCCGAATGGCTAGAGACACATTATAGCAAATTTGTGTGTCGCAGCGTGGTCTGTCGTGACGCGGGCGTGTGTGTTACCTCAGCAGAATGTTGTCTCCTTTCAGGATATAAATGATACAGATTTTTAGTGCAACATGCCGTTGAAATGTGCGCAACTTTTTAAATTTGTGCATCCAGTCGTTTTAGAGTTAATCAAGAAAAATAGATTTAATATTTTTTCATAGCATTTTTTAATTTAGCCGGTTAACCTTGGTATAGAGGTTATGGTGGGTTTTTAATGTTATTATGTAAACGGAAGCATATTTTTAACAGAAATCTTGCATACATATATTTGATAAAATTCACTGAAAAGTAACACTGTTCATTTAACTGTTAAATTGTTGATAAGGAGTTAATTTTAAGTTTACTACGTTGTACTCTGTGATTCCATCTAAAGTGTAGTGTTTGGTGTAGTATATCGAAGTCTAGAACTCACTGTTCTATGGTATGGCCGAGTAGTGCTCCGTTAACAAACTTGATTACTTTATTGAAAATTTATTCTACAATTTAACCCCCCCCCCCCTCTTTAGTTTCACGTCTGGTACGAGCAGTGGCGTAGCTGAGTGGCATCATGTGCGGAAGTTGATAGTGTCACCCCATCGAAAGTCAAAAGCAATATTTTTTATAAGTTAAACATCATAAAATATCTATTTATTTTTTTATGTGTTGTGTAATTAGTTCAATATTTTAAAGAAATATTGAACTAATAACTAAACAAAACAAAAGGTAAGATAAATATCTTGCAATTAAAATCTCTTCTTTCAAGCTTTTATTGCAGCAAATCTGTTTTTTTTTACATTACATAATGAGTTTGTTACAGTACAATATCTTTGTGCTGTATCTACAATCTCTACAATCTACATCACAATCTTATGTTCCTTATCGCACGTTCAGTATCTATTAAATGTTTTTACTATCTGTTATCAACACGAAGTCGTTAGTATATAAGATGCACCTTTAGATAATTATAACCAGACTATACTACATCTTTTGTCTCATTTATACCTAATCATATACTGCCAAGAAGTTTGGCAAATTGGTGACCCCGACGAACGAATACGCAGCAAGAAACATGGCACAATCACCGTGCAAGGCGAACATAAATCAGCAAGGAACACTTGAAGTAGCTGCTGGCACCTCGGTTTTATCCCGCATTCCGGAATTTTGGAAAGACCAACCAAGATTATGGTTCACGCAACTAGAAGCCATATTAGCACCACAGAAGCAAGGAGACGAATACAAATACTGTACAGTAATAGCAAAATTATCCAAGGAAGAAATACTACAGGTTAGTGACCTAATCACTTCACCACCGACTACAGATAAATACAAAAACATCAAGGAACGTTTAATTGATTGTTACGAAGAAACAGAACAGCGACAGTTTCAAAAATTAATATCAGAGACAGAACTCGGTGATCAAAAACCTTCGCAGTTATTACGTCAAATGCGAGTCCTCGGGAGAGGAAAAATCAGTGACGAAACAATTAAACTACTATGGTTCAGGCTTTTACCAACATCAGTTACTACGGTTCTAGCAGTTACGGAAGACATGGAAATTGACAAACTGAGCCAAATTGCAGACAAAATAATAATGAATTCAAAAGTAACCGAAATATCAGCTGTTAGCAACGACACTTCAAACGACAACAATACAGCATGCATTTTAGCCCAGCTAGCAAAATTACAGATAGATATTGACGCAATTCAGCAAGGTCAATATGGCTATCGACCCAACACGCACAATCATTTCAAGAAACGTCAACAATTCCCGATTATGAGGCCGAGAACAAACTATAGAGGAGCAAATCAATTTTGTTACTACCACGAAAGATTCGGAAAATATGCAAAGAACTGCATTAAACCATGCGGTTGGAAACCAATGACTTACGTACGGAACCAGGGAAACGAATAAGAGCACAGACAACGGCGAAACTCTGTGCAATCCACCCATCCAATCGCCTCACCATTACCGACCGAAAAAGTGGTATGAAGTTTTTGATTGACACGGGCGCAAATATTTCAGTCATTAGCAAGCAACAGAGACATTCAATTTTACAAAATGAACAATACACACTATACGCTGCAAATGGGACTAAAATTAGGACTTACGGCGAGAAGACGCTTACCTTGAATTTAGGACTACAACGATGTTATAAATGGAATTTTGTAATCGCCGATGTTACACAACCAATAATTGGAGCAGATTTTCTAGAGCACTATAAACTATTAGTCGACATAGCAGGTCGCAAACTTATCGACAAAGTTACAGAGCTGACAACGCATGTAATTTCGGAAAAAGCGACACAACAAACAATTCGTACTATCGCAGTGGGAACGAATCCACGTATTACGCAACTTTTAAACAAATACGAAGACATCACGAAAGAGTCCTCTCTCCGCAATGCGCCCAAACATAAGATTGAACATCACATTATCACTACAGGACCACCCGTCGCAGCTCGGGCAAGACCATTACCTCCAGAAAAATACGACATAGCCAAAAAGGAATTTCAAAATATGATAGAACTCGGAATTTGCCGACCGTCAGATAGCCCATGGGCAAGCCCATTACATATGGTAAAAAAGAAAAATGGCGAGTGGAGGCCGTGCGGAGACTATCGAATGCTCAATAGCACGACAGTACCGGACAAATACCCACTACCAAGATTAACTGACTTTACATACATATTAGAAAATAAGAAGATACTAAGCAAGATAGATATACGTAAAGCATACCATTGTATTCCTGTTAAAGATATAGAAAAAACAGCCATCATCACACCTTTTGGACTTTTTGAGTACTTAAGAATGCCTTTCGGATTACGCAATGCGGCACAAACATTTCAACGATTCATGGATTCCTTATTTAGAGATTTAAACTACGTATTTATATTTGTAGACGACTGTCTCATTGCATCGGACAACGAAGATTTGCATTATCAGCATTTAGAAACGGTTTTCAAACGTTTACACGAGAATGGAATAACCATTAATCACGAAAAATGCGAATTTCTCAGAAGGGAAATAGATTTCTTAGGTTATCATATAACGAGCCAAGGAATACACCCTACCGAAGAAAATTACAAAGCAATCATGGAATTTCCCAAACCGAAAACAATTCAAGAATTAAGAAGATTTTTGGGCATGGTCAATTTCTACAGAAGTAATATTCCACGCGCAGCGGAAAATCAAAGAATTTTAAACGAATATCTACATGGTTCAAAAAAGAACGATAATTCACCTGTTCCTTGGACAACGGAAGCAGACAAAGCTTACGAAAAATGCAAGGAAAGCATGAAAAACGCAGTGTTAACAGCGCATCCTTCCCGCAACGCATCACTAGCGCTCATGACCGACGCTAGTGCTACTTGCGTTGGTGGAGTTTTACAACAAAAATCCGGACGCAATTGGGAACCATTAGGATTTTTTTCACAAAAATTGAGCGAAACTCAACAAAAATATTCTACGTTTGACAGAGAGCTGTTAGGAATATACATGGCCGTCAAACATTTTCACAGATTAATCGAGGGAAGAGAATTTACAATATTTACGGATCACCGACCTTTGACATACGCATTCTCCCAAAAACCATCATCAAACGATACACCGCGACGGGTCCGGCAGTTAGATTTCATTTCACAATACAGTACCAACATTCAACACATAAGCGGACGTGACAATATTACCGCCGATGCCTTATCTCGAATAGAGGAAATATACGTGCCATCACCTATCGATTACGCTGAATTGGAAAAATGTCAATCAACAGATAATGAACTAAGTAAATTACATGACAATAAAAGATTAAAATTCAAAAATATTACGCTTCCGGGTTCCACAATAAACATCACCTGCGACACATCTACTGGAAAAAGCCGCCCCTACTTACCAAAGCATTTTCGCAAACAAATTTTCGATACCATTCATGGTATGAGCCATCCAGGAAAAAGAACTACGAGAAAAATGATAACCCAAAGGTATTTATGGCCGTATATGAACAAAGATATCAATAATTGGTGTAGATCATGTATAGCCTGCCAAAAATCAAAAATACAACGACATACGATATCACCTCCTGGTACATTTATGACAGCGCAACGTTTTGAACATTTACATATTGACATCGTCGGACCACTTCCGATTTCACAAGGGAAGAGATATTTAATCACAATCATAGATCGTTGTACGTCATGGCCCGAAATATTTCCGGTAGAAGATATAACTGCAGAAACAGTAGCCAAGACACTTTTCGAAGGATGGATTACTCGTTTTGGATGTCCATTGCGCATTACTACGGATCAAGGCCGACAGTTTGAATCAAGAATATTTGAGTCACTCTCACAATTTTTGGGAATACATAAAATTAGGACAACACCTTATCATCCACAATCCAATGGAATGATAGAGAGATTTCATAGAACTTTAAAGGCGGCGTTAATGACAAGAGAATCCAACGAAAATTGGTTAAAAGAAATTCCAACAGTTTTACTCGGGTTGCGGAGTAGCTTGCGAGAAGACACAGGTTATAGTTCAGCAGAGATGACATATGGAACGCCAATACGACTCCCTGGAGGATTTTTTGAGTCATCAGCAGCACAGTTATCAACGTACGAAGAGTTTGTAAAACAAATTCAAAAGGACATCACACAAATGACATCAATTCCGAAAAGAAAAAAACACAATCAAGCTATATTTGTGCATCCCGAACTCAAAGAATGCTCACACGTATTTGTTCGGTGTGATAGAATTAAGAAAGCCCTGACACCGCCGTATGAAGGACCCTACCCAGTAATTAGTAAAACAGATAAAACATTTTGCATTAGAATTAGGGATAAAGAGACAGTGATATCAATTGATAGATTGAAACCAGCTTTCATGATCAATGACGAATCAAACTACGTGCCAGATTCAAAGGATTGCGACAGGCATTCACACACGTACACTACACGATCGGGACGTAAAGTAAAGCCAGTAGTACGTCTATAAAAAATCGCTGATATAAGCAAGCTATTCGTATATATATTAACATAGATCTTAACATATACCATTAATTTACAACTAAGCGAACCAACTCCGTAACCTGATCCAGGAGGACTTACGGTGGACAAGAAATGTTGCAATGGGACAGATTATTTTAACAATCGGCGTGATCCTAATTTACGGCATAATGAAAACACTGGACAGAAGAATGAAGAGTTTAACGAAAAAAAAAAAAAAAATAATAAACACTCGTGCAACAGCTGAGTCAAAATTACAGACGTCAGCAAATCACACCACAACAGGCGTCATCAAATTCCACCGCGTACAATAGCATTATTATTTATATACATCAGCAAATAACTAGTAAGGTCTAGGTCAAATTTATATTTTACAATATAATTATATGGTAATAGTGTTTACACACTATTACCATAAATTTTTTAAAGGGGGGTGTACTGTTACAGTACAATATCTTTGTGCTGTATCTACAATCTCTACAATCTACATCACAATCTTATGTTCCTTATCGCACGTTCAGTATCTATTAAATGTTTTTACTATCTGTTATCAACACGAAGTCGTTAGTATATAAGATGCACCTTTAGATAATTATAACCAGACTATACTACATCTTTTGTCTCATTTATACCTAATCATATACTGCCAAGAAGTTTGGCAAAAGTTTATCAACCGATTTAAAAAAAACTATACTTATAAGTTAGTCCCATTGTCACTTTCTTCACTCTTCACTCTGGCTTTGATATTATTGATTAATCGAGATAAATCTTCAAATATTATATAGCTCTATGACTGCCTCTATGGCGCGGTGGGAGTGTGTCCGACTGCTACGCAAGAGGTCGTGGGTTCGATTCCCACACGGGACATCACTTTGTGTGATCCACAAATTGTTGTTCCGGGTCTGGGTGTAATTTGTGTTCGTGACTTGTATGTTTGTAAAGTCCCCCGCAACACAGGGCTTTTACACTACTGCGGGAGTCGTCTTCTAAAAAAAAAAGCTTATACAATCTTATTTTACTTTGAAAACTTTTCGTAAAGAATTTGAAATAGTTAGATTTGTGCATTATTGATCGTTTCCCGGTACTTTCTTGACACCGTAGTATTTCATTCACTACCCCTTACCACTACTATTTTTATATATTTATTTATATATTATTTTTATTTCAGGTTGTGTACATCCATATATTATAGTAAATACCTAAAAACCATGTTAGTATAGCAAAAATAGAATAAAACAATAAAACTAATTACCACGCGACGCAGCACTTAGCACCAACACATGTAAAGTGCACAGGTGCCTCATCATGTGGCCTTCAGCTTTGCTAGCAATAACATTCAGAAGACTGTTGTCACTGTGACGCATTCGATACAGCGGAGATGCCCGTCTGTTTAGCATTATCGCAAAAAAGTCATCAGTATGCGCTTCTGCGAACATTCCTGATGCGCTGCAGAATCGCGGCAGTGACAACAGTATTATACCTAAATGCATTGTTATATTGCACGCATTGTATGTCTTTTGCGTGTAGCTAATCCATAGGCTACATGTATAAAAAGATTGACAATACGCCCTAAACAATGTCAACTTGACTTCATTGTCGCATCTCATAAACCTGCGGGCCAGGATGTTGCATCTGACGGCCAATGCTCTGCGCTCTCTGTCCATATCACAGTTATCAGTGCCATCCTCTGTGACCCAGTGACCAAGGCATTTAAATTGTTTTACTCTGTTAAGAACAGTACCACACAGCATAATGGGAGGGATCATCTCATATGACTTATTTTGTGCCTTAAAGACAAGTAGCTCACTTTTCTTAGCATTATACCTTAGTCCGTGCGCTCCATCATAGCATTCGCATATATTTAATAGCTTCCTGATCGATGGAGCCAGTATCGGCATGTCATCAGTATAGCTAATGTTAATAAAAGACACTCCATCTACCATGCATCCGACCCCCGCACTACTGAGTTCATCTATCAGCCCGTTCACATAGAGATTGAACAAGTTGGGTGAAGTCAGACCCCCTTACCTTACTACACATTGTAACCTATATGCATCCGAATAAGCGTCTGCCCATCTCACCGTATTGCACTGGTTGCCGTACCAGAACTTAAAGATATTAATTATTTCAGGCGGTAGGTGAACTTCACTCGCCAGTTTGTACCTTATAATATCTTAAGCCACTAAGTCGAAAGCACTTGACAAGTTCGGAAAACACGCATAGACAGGCGTCTTTCTCTCTGTGTAATATTTTACAGTGCTCTTAAGAGTCATAATGGCTGTCTCCGTCGATAACTCATCCCTAAAACCGAACTGTCTGTCGCTTATTTTGATGTGTCTATTATCATAGCCATTAAGAAGACTATCCAAAATTTTGGCTGTGATGTTTGCTAAGGATATAGGCCTGTAGTTACTAGTATCTGACATGCCGCCAGTCTTGTTCTTAGGAACGGGTACCACTAAAGTTTTCACTACATCAGCCGGTAGCACTAAATCAGCAGGTTTTAACTATTAATATTTTTCTTTAGATATTGCCTGTGAGGAAATTCCCGAAAAAGACAGCTGTGCTAGTGATTTTTTTTTTTTTTTAATATTTGTATTTTGTTCTTGAAGTTGACAACGGGTGTCAACCCAAAAAGGGTGACACCTGGTGTGGACTACCCCCACCACGCACCCTAGCTACGCCCCTGGGTACGAGTACGAGCTCACTGCTTGTCACGATGCGATTTTCAGTTTTCTATAAAACTTCAACAAGGATTTTCTTTTAACAATTTTTTTTCTGCTAACTAACCTGGCAACACTTTTTGCTGTCTGTGGTTTGAGAATGTGACATTTGGTGACATTATTGACAATTATTGACAGCTGTTCAACCGAGTCTTCAATCGATTTGTGAAAATTAAAAGACGGAATTTTCGAGTTCAAAGTGCTGCGCTCGTGAAATTACTTATAACTTTTATTATTTCCGCATTGTTTGACTTAAATACGCAATTAGCTCTAACACTATCGAATAAAGTCCTGTGACGGCAAATCTAATCGTGCAAGACCGCCGACGAGCGACAATAACAATATTAACATTCAATAACATAGTCATAGTGGTAGTCAATGACGAGCATTAGTGTGTGTACTGTGTGTTTATAGACTGAGTGAACAGTGCCAGTGGAGTGTAGGAATAATTTGAACAAAGTGCATCAGGCCGTGAGGCACGATGCATGATGTTGGAGGGACTGGTGGCATGGGTTCTGAACAACTACCTGGGGAAGTACGTGGAGAACCTGAACACAGACCAGCTGAGCGTGGCTCTGCTGTCCGGTAAGTCCTATACAGAACAGTGTTACTTGTGCCTCTGTACTGCACATAGCTCATGTATTTATTTATATCTGTGCCTATTCGGATAAAAATTAATAATGTCTCCAATGCAGTTGCACTATGTCTATTAAGCCAGTTTCAAGATGATGATAATTAACAAAAGCTATGATTGTGAATATTGATTCAGCACTAAACTGCATTATTTGCTTTTGCATAATGATTTGCATTGTTTTTTTTAAAATTTATTTCAATGTATCACTAGTACTAGTATTATCATTTTGTATTGAAGATAAGTAAATAACTCAGGTCTAGGGCAAAATTTACCTTTTTTCCCCTCCAATAATTTTGGTATTAACCCGATTTGGCATTGAAATTAAAAACTTTAAGTGTGATTACGAAATGGCTCAAATAAATGCATTCAAATCAGTCTTCCCATTCTCAAAAGTATCGGGATGTTATTACCACTTCAATAAATCTGTCTGGCGTAATGCCAAAAAAATAAAGGTAACTGGTACTGTTGAAGGCAGAAGATTGGTAAGTTTTTCTGCAAATTTACCTCTTGTGCCAGCAGAATACATTAATGAAACCTGGAACCAATTAAAAGAAAATGTGGAACATTCGGAAGAAAGTCTAAAATTTATTAAATATTTCGAAAAGCAATGGATGAAAATGGACCCTGAAATGATTAGCTGTGCAGGTGAGCGACACAGGACCAATAATGCGCTAGAAGGTTGGAATGGTCGCTTTAATAAAAAAATCAGACCCAAACCCACGCTACCTGCTTATATCCATGCCCTTCGTAAAGAAGCAATGTGGCACGATTATAAAATTACACAAGTTTATTTTAAAGTAGAGAAACGTCGTAAAAATATAATGTTATTTGAAAATAAATATAAAAAAGAAATGCAACAACTACGACAAGATGAAATGACGTCTTATGAGTTCTTGAGAAAGATAACGCAAATCAAAAGAATTTTATTTGACGATTATTAAAATGACATATGACACTCAGTTGTTTCAACAAGTTGTTATGTTAGATTAAAGAAAGAAAGGATTTCAGTTTCTGTTAATAAAAAAAATATATTTTACTATTTTAATATTGCATTTTTATTGTTCATTTTTTTGTTACCTTGGCTTTAATTTTTTTTTATAAATATATTTCAGCCAAGACTATTATGTTTATGGCAAAAGTAACGAAAATTAGATATACACGCCATTTTGAACTTTGTGGTTCTTGGGGCGATCGTTTTCAAATAGATATCTGAGGATCCGAGCAATCACGAAACACGGATACGAGGGTCAAATCGGTCCAAGTTCAAAATTTGGTTTACATGTAATTTTTAATTATAGTAGGTATTTACTGTCTGTACACCATGGGACGTTCTGCTTATATGCCGATTTGCTGTTAGGTCATTTTGATTTCATGGCATTTGGCATTCGGGACATTTTGCTAAAAGGGCGATCTGATAATAGGACGATTTGCTTTTAGGTCATTTTGCTAATTGGTCGTTTTGCTTTCGGGCCATTGTGCTAGTGAGACAATTTGCTTTTAGGTCCTTTCGATACGAAGGGTTTTTATAATGTATTATTTATGTTTAATAAAAATACTGTTTTGCTTTTTTTCTAGCAGCTTCAGATTTCTTTTTATTGATAACTTACTCTAGTATATTGTTACAGTACAATATCTTTGTGCTGTATCTACAATCTACATCACAATCTTATGTTCCTTATCGCACGTTCAGTATCTATTAAATGTTTCCACTATCTGTTATCAACACGAAGTCGTTAGTATATAAGATGCACCTTTAGATAATTATAACCAGACTATACTACATCTTTTGTCTCATTTATACCTAATCATATATTGCCAAGTAGTTTGGCAAATTGGTGACCCCGACGAACGAATACGCAGCAAGAAACATGGCACAATCACCGTGCAAGGCGAACATAAATCAGCAAGGAACACTTGAAGTAGCTGCTGGCACCTCGGTTTTATCCCGCATTCCGGAATTTTGGAAAGACCAACCAAGATTATGGTTCACGCAACTAGAAGCCATATTAGCACCACAGAAGCAAGGAGACGAATACAAATACTGTACAGTAATAGCAAAGTTATCCAAGGAAGAAATACTACAGGTTAGTGACCTAATCACTTCACCACCGACTACAGATAAATACAAAAACATCAAGGAACGTTTAATTGATTGTTACGAAGAAACAGAACAGCGACAGTTTCAAAAATTAATATCAGAGACAGAACTCGGTGATCAAAAACCTTCGCAGTTATTACGTCAAATGCGAGTCCTCGGGAGAGGAAAAATCAGTGACGAAACAATTAAACTACTATGGTTCAGGCTTTTACCAACATCAGTTACTACGGTTCTAGCAGTTACGGAAGACATGGAAATTGACAAACTGAGCCAAATTGCAGACAAAATAATAATGAATTCAAAAGTAACCGAAATATCAGCTGTTAGCAACGACACTTCAAACGACAACAATACAGCATGCATTTTAGCCCAGCTAGCAAAATTACAGATAGATATTGACGCAATTCAGCAAGGTCAATATGGCTATCGACCCAACACGCACAATCATTTCAAGAAACGTCAACAATTCCCGATTATGAGGCCGAGAACAAACTATAGAGGAGCAAATCGATTTTGTTACTACCACGAAAGATTCGGAAAATATGCAAAGAACTGCATTAAACCATGCAGTTGGAAACCAATGACTTACGTACGGAACCAGGGAAACGAATAAGAGCACAGACAACGGCGAAACTCTGTGCAATCCACCCATCCAATCGCCTCACCATTACCGACCGAAAAAGTGGTATGAAGTTTTTGATTGACACGGGCGCAAATATTTCAGTCATTAGCAAGCAACAGAGACATTCAGTTTTACAAAATGAACAATACACACTATACGCTGCAAATGGGACTAAAATTAGGACTTACGGCGAGAAGACGCTTACCTTGAATTTAGGACTACAACGATGTTATAAATGGAATTTTGTAATCGCCGATGTTACACAACCAATAATTGGAGCAGATTTTCTAGAGCACTATAAACTATTAGTCGACATAGCAGGTCGCAAACTTATCGACAAAGTTACAGAGCTGACAACGCATGTAACTTCGGAAAAAGCGACACAACAAACAATTCGTAATATCGCAGTGGGAACGAATCCACGTATTACGCAACTTTTAAACAAATACGAAGACATCACGAAAGGGTCCTCTCTCCGCAATGCGCCCAAACATAAGATTGAACATCACATTATCACTACAGGACCACCCGTCGCAGCTCGGGCAAGACCATTACCTCCAGAAAAATACGACATAGCCAAAAAGGAATTTCAAAATATGATAGAACTCGGAATTTGCCGACCGTCAGATAGCCCATGGGCAAGCCCATTACATATGGTAAAAAAGAAAAATGGCGAATGGAGACCATGCGGAGACTATCGAATGCTCAATAGCACGACAGTACCGGACAAATACCCACTACCAAGATTAACTGACTTTACATACATATTAGAAAATAAGAAGATACTAAGCAAGATAGATATACGTAAAGCATACCATTGTATTCCTGTTAAAGATATAGAAAAAACAGCCATCATCACACCTTTTGGACTTTTTGAGTACTTAAGAATGCCTTTCGGATTACGCAATGCGGCACAAACATTTCAACGATTCATGGATTCCTTATTTAGAGATTTAAACTACGTATTTATATTTGTAGACGACTGTCTCATTGCATCGGACAACGAAGATTTGCATTATCAGCATTTAGAAACGGTTTTCAAACGTTTACACGAGAATGGAATAACCATTAATCTCGAAAAATGCGAATTTCTCAGAAGGGAAATAGATTTCTTAGGTTATCATATAACGAGCCAAGGAATACTCCCTACCGAAGAAAATTACAAAGCAATCATGGAATTTCCCAAACCGAAAACAATTCAAGAATTAAGAAGATTTTTGGGCATGGTCAATTTCTACAGAAGTAATATTCCATGCGCAGCGGAAAATCAAAGAATTTTAAACGAATATCTACATGGTTCAAAAAAGAACGATAATTCACCTGTTCCTTGGACAACGGAAGCAGACAAAGCTTACGAAAAATGCAAGGAAAGCATGAAAAACGCAGTGTTAACAGCGCATCCTTCCCGCAACGCATCACTAGCGCTCATGACCGACGCTAGTGCTACTTGCGTTGGTGGAGTTTTACAACAAAAATCCGGACGCAATTGGGAACCATTAGGATTTTTTTCACAAAAATTGAGCGAAACTCAACAAAAATATTCTACGTTTGACAGAGAGCTGTTAGGAATATACATGGCCGTCAAACATTTTCACAGATTAATCGAGGGAAGAGAATTTACAATATTTACGGATCACCGACCTTTGACATACGCATTCTCCCAAAAACCATCATCAAACGATACACCGCGACGGGTCCGGCAGTTAGATTTCATTTCACAATACAGTACCAACATTCAACACATAAGCGGACGTGACAATATTACCGCCGATGCCTTATCTCGAATAGAGGAAATATACGTGCCATCACCTATCGATTACGCTGAATTGGAAAAATGTCAATCAACAGATAATGAACTAAGTAAATTACATGACAATAAAAGATTAAAATTCAAAAACATTACGCTTCCGGGTTCCACAATAAACATCACCTGCGACACCTCTACTGGAAAAAGCCGCCCCTACTTACCAAAGCATTTTCGCAAACAAATTTTCGATACCATTCATGGTATGAGCCATCCAGGAAAAAGAACTACGAGAAAAATGATAACCCAAAGGTATTTATGGCCGTATATGAACAAAGATATCAATAACTGGTGTAGATCATGTATAGCCTGCCAAAAATCAAAAATACAACGACATACGATATCACCTCCTGGTACATTTATGACAGCGCAACGTTTTGAACATTTACATATTGACATCGTCGGACCACTTCCGATTTCACAAGGGAAGAGATATTTAATCACAATCATAGATCGTTGTACGTCATGGCCCGAAATATTTCCGGTAGAAGATATAACTGCAGAAACAGTAGCCAAGACACTTTTCGAGGGATGGATTACTCGTTTTGGATGTCCATTGCGCATTACTACGGATCAAGGCCGACAGTTTGAATCAAGAATATTTGAGTCACTCTCACAATTTTTGGGAATACATAAAATTAGGACAACACCTTATCATCCACAATCCAATGGAATGATAGAGAGATTTCATAGAACTTTAAAGGCGGCGTTAATGACAAGAGAATCCAACGAAAATTGGTTAAAAGAAATTCCAACAGTTTTACTCGGGTTGCGGAGTAGCTTGCGAGAAGACACAGGTTATAGTTCAGCAGAGATGACATATGGAACGCCAATACGACTCCCTGGAGGATTTTTTGAGTCATCAGCAGCACAGTTATCAACGTACGAAGAGTTTGTAAAACAAATTCAAAAGGACATCACACAAATGACATCAATTCCGAAAAGAAAAAAACACAATCAAGCTATATTTGTGCATCCCGAACTCAAAGAATGCTCACACGTATTTGTTCGGTGTGATAGAATTAAGAAAGCCCTGACACCGCCGTATGAAGGACCCTACCCAGTAATTAGTAAAACAGATAAAACATTTTGCATTAGAATTAGGGATAAAGAGACAGTGATATCAATTGATAGATTGAAACCAGCTTTCATGATCAATGACGAATCAAACTACGTGCCAGATTCAAAGGATTGCGACAGGCATTCACACACGTACACTACACGATCGGGACGTAAAGTAAAGCCAGTAGTACGTCTATAAAAAATCGCTGATATAAGCAAGCTATTCGTATATATATTAACATAGATCTTAACATATACCATTAATTCACAACTACTCGTAACAACAAGACATCTAAAATGGGAAATCAAAGTTCTAAGGACCAGATAACATACAATACGGACAATTGCCTCAATCAAAACGAAGCGGACCAACTCCGTAACCTGATCCAGGAGGACTTACGGTGGACAAGAAATGTTGCAATGGGACAGATTATTTTAACAATCGGCGTGATCCTAATTTACGGCATAATGAAAACACTGGACAGAAGAATGAAGAGTTTAACGGAAAAAAATAATAAACACTCGTGCAACAGCTAAGTCAAAATTACAGACGTCAGCAAATCACACCACAACAGGCGTCATCAAATTCCACCGCGTACAATAGCATTATTATTTATATACATCAGCAAATAACTAGTAAGGTCTAGGTCAAATTTATATTGTAAACACTATTACCATATTTTTTTTTTTTTAAAGGGGGGTGTACTGTTACAGTACAATATCTTTGTGCTGTATCTACAATCTACATCACAATCTTATGTTCCTTATCGCACGTTCAGTATCTATTAAATGTTTCCACTATCTGTTATCAACACGAAGTCGTTAGTATATAAGATGCACCTTTAGATAATTATAACCAGACTATACTACATCTTTTGTCTCATTTATACCTAATCATATATTGCCAAGTAGTTTGGCAAATATATATATTTTTTAATTTTTTGACAACTTTCCTTAACAAACAAAAATTATTGAATTAATAACATAATTTTTTTTACTTAAAAAACCAACTGCCAAACCAACAGTTAAAATAAATGCTAAAGAAACTAAGGAAATGAAAAAAGCTAAAGGTATCTGTTCTACTTCTTTCAAAACTATAGTTTAATCTTTTTCTCCAAGGTGTTATAGCTGGTTCATCTCTCTTCCGCAGCTAGCAGTAGTCTGCTGTCATTTTTGCATCCAGGTACCAAGAGATGTGCCATTGGTACCTATTCTCTATAACCTTAATCTCATCTCATCACCTTATTTTTCACTTACTGCACCAAGTTTTTCCAGAAAGAAGTCAATATTAAAATATAATTTTATAGTCTTTTTTTGTGCGGTGAAAATTCCTAACAAACACCCCCACTATCTGGGGAAGACGATTGAGGTAACCCACACCAAAAAACCCAGTAAAAAACCCGCTGTGTATTCCACCTTCGTGAACGGCCCGCCGAAATTTGTTATACCGTCGGCAGCCCGCCCAATGGCAATGCCCGGACGCGATGTTGTTGCCTTCCGAGCATTTCACACCTACGCGGTCCCTGGATACTCTGGTACTGGATCCGCCAGGGAGCTCTCTTCCCTGACGCACTCCGCCGCCTCCCTCTGCGAGATGATGTCCTCGCAGAAGGATGCGACCGCAATTCACGACCCCTCGTTTCGGACCATGGACAGAACCACCCGTGCCCGGAAGGACCTGCACCAGCCGGAAGGAAAGAGTCCCGTGCTGCCGCCCCGCCCACTCCTCCAGGACCGGCTGGAGCGCCTCCACACCGTGGAGGCGCTGAATATCTGCCTGTGGAGCCTCCAGCTGGCCCTGCCACCGGGCCATGATTGCCCGGTGGGCCTCACCGCGCCAAGCGCGTAGCTCCTCGGGCAGGGCACCGAACCCCCTGCCCGAACAGCCACCGCCCGCCGATATACTTCGGCGGGCACTTCCGCCTCCAAATCCCACGAGGGTAGGTGCCGGCCATTGCACACGCCGCCTCTGCAGACACTATGCGGTATCCGCGTATGGCGGTATCAAGCGTGCCGCCTCCTCAAAATTTCACCCCGGGCCGTGATGAGGGTATCACCCGCAGACGTTGTCGATATCGAGCAATATCGCCAACATCACTCCTCCACCGACGACGGCCTCCTCCGACGCGGCCCTCAGGCGCGGAATGGCCCCAATGGTCGAGCGCCCAGCACGAAGCGTCCCCTGAAGCGGTCCCCCATGTGGTCGAGAGTCAGGATCAACACCCGGGCGGGAATCCCATCCGGCCCGGGGGCGGTATTCTTCGAACGCATTCGAAGAACAGCCGCACCCACCTCCGCTTCGGTGACAGGCGGTACGGTTGTGTCGGCCTCCCGGTCATCAGTCTCATCCTAGGAGACCATCGCCGAGTGCATGTGCTCTGTCTGCAGCGGGAACAAACCCTCGACCACTTCCACAAGGAAGCTGGGCTGGAAAGTCTCGGTAAGAGGGGGGGGGGGGGGGGGCGCCGAACGGAGCTTGTTTAGCGCCGCTCGATATGGGCGACCCCAGGGGTCACGGTCGAGACCCTCCGGCATCTCCTCTCTCGCCCTCTCCTTGGCGCGACAGATAGCCAGCTTAAAGGCGTCCCTCGCCTTGCGATACGCCTCATAAAGCTGGCTCTTCTCCTGATCATCGCGGTGACGAGTCCGGCTGCGGGTATAGGACCTCCGCGCACTGATGCAAGCGGCGCGGAGGGAGGCAAGCTCCTGGGACCACCAATACACATTTCTTCGGGGGGCGACGTCGTGAGCGGGGCATGGCTGCAACGCAAACCTGTGTAAATGCATCGCGAATGTGGCCAGCCATGACGTCCACCTCCTCGGCGGAGACGACCATGATGCCACGATGGCCGCCTCTTCCAGCAGGTCCCTGTCCAACGCACCCACAGCCCACCGCGGAAACCGAGGCGTTATGCGCGCCGTGTGACCCCTACCTGAATCCTGAAAGACCGGGAGAGCTCCAATAGGATATATCAGTGATCCGAGAGCGTCTCAACCTCATCCAGGACGACCCAGTTCCTTACTCGCGCTTCGACGGCAGAGGTAGCGAACGAAAGGTCCACTATCGACACCCCCCTGCTGCCGAACGCACGTGTTAGTGGCGCCTCTGTTTAGGAGACAGAGGCCCACCGACGCCGCCCATTCCTCAACCGCCTAACCGGAGCGGAGCTGACGATTACCAGGAGCCGTCCCGGTCAACCACCCAATTCGGGCGTGGAGGAACAAAGTAGGGCTCCGCGGCTACGGCAACATATATCGACCACTCCGCCACGACCTGCAGGAGAAGGTTCTTGGCACTGGCGCAGTGGTTCAGGTTCGTCTGGAGGATAGTGGAAAGGCCGCCTTCCATTTAGGCATGCGGCACTACATCCATCCTCCACCTCTGTTGGCGGCTGAGTATCGGGGGCAGCCTGGGTCGCCTTGCTGCTGCCCGGAAATGGCTTGGAAGCCTTAGGAGGCTTGCATCCCTCCCGCCCCATCATATGATTGGCAGGCAATGTGCCCGCCGCGCACATGGGGCAGTGGGGGGCAGCTGAACATTCTGCCGCCTTATGTCCCAGTTGACCACAGCGGTAGCAGAGATTGCTGCAGTCAAACCCATTGGTGCACTTAACTTAAAACACCTCGTGGGCCTCGCCTCCAGAAGGGTGATCCTGGCGGAAGAAAGACCCACAAGGAGGCAGCGCACCCACACGGCCCCAACTCCTCCGCGACCGCGGTAGATGGCGCCGACCTTCACGATTTCTTCAACCGCCAACCGCACCTCCTCAGCCGTCGTCCAGGCCCGAAATACGCAGCTTCGCGCACTTCGTGGACCTGGTGATCTTCACGCCATCCTTCCCCGCTGCAAGCCTCCGCAGCGTCTCCGCGACGAGGTCCGCCACCTACACGCCGTCCTGACCAGAACACTCACACAGACAACACACTCACACAGAAGATAATTTTATACTCCTACTGCAACCTAGATTATGTCAATTTTTGACCTAAATATTCACAATATTTTCGTAATTTGGGCTTTTACTGTTTCTTACAAATATCTCATTACGTCTTTAAATGAAATCCAGTCATGATTTTTCTTGCATAAACTTTCGTATCTCGAGGCTAACAAAAATGCCTTCTTTAATCTTTGCATCCGATAAATCCTTGCATTATGAAATATATAAATAGTATTAGGGTAGGTTAGGTAGGTATTAGGTAACAGGGCCCATCTTTACAAATTGATTTTAATACCTAACTGAGTGTGATGAGGAGAAAGCAGAACTTTATAATAATAATATTAAAAATTCCTTATTCAATTAGCAAAATACTACTCTTGTGAAAAAAATCACGGCCAAAAATTGGCAATAAAAAGTCACGGCCACTCACACAACAAACAAAGAAACATTGTAAACATTTCAAATTGCCAATGTTTACAATGTTTCTTGTGTTACTGACTGGCCTATTGCTCTAGCGGTTAGTGACCCTGACTGCTAAGCTGAAGGTTGTGGGTTCGATTCCTACCCAGGATAAAACTAAATATATACATATTATATTATCTATAATATGTATTTATTTAAATATGTTTATCTGTTGTCTGGTTTCCATAGTACAAGCTCTGCTTAGTTTAAAATCAGATGGCGTTGTGTGAGTTGTTCAGTCAGTTCCAAAATATTATGGTATTATTATATTATTACTTACCCAAAGTACTAAATACCTAGTTTTTTGAGGGGAAAACAATTGCAGAGCTGTGTAATTTATCAAAGTGACCATGGATTACTGGTACATGTGATGAAAGGTCATAGGTTCAATGTCTTGTAATTTAAGAGGTCTGATATCACTTGTGACAATACAGATTACAAATAATAAAAGATAGAATAATTAATTTCTTAAACTAATATTATAAAGCGGAAGAGTTTGTTTGTTTAAACGCGCTAATCTCAGGAACTACTGGTCCGATTTGAAAAATTATTTTTTGTTGGATAACCCATTTATCGAGGAAGGCTATAGGCTATATAACATCGCGCTACGACTAATAGGAGCGGAACAGCGACGAGAAATGTTACAAAAACGGGAAAATTTACGCATACGAAGTTGCGCTGGACATCTAGTTAAAAATAAAATACTATTTTTTTTATTCTTGTTTTTAAAAATTACCTAATACTATTAGTATGCTAGTATTAGGTAATTTTTAGCATATGTAGTATATTTTATTATTTGTAATCTGTATGTCTGTTACAAGTGATATCAGACCTCTTATTATACATATAAATCTAAATGTATGGAGGAAAAATTGATCTCAGGACTCAGGCGGGACATGAACAAGCAACCTTAGGGGTACCGGCCCTAAGCCGTTACCAACTCTGGCACCGATACGATTTTATGACAAAACAAAAAAAAAAACTGTTGCAGAATATATTATCTAAGCAAATAGCAAAATGTGATACTATAAATTAAGTGATTTAAATTGGATGCGACGAAATGAGATGTTGGACCACCTGTAACCGGCTATTACTCACTTAGTTTCCAAAGTTGTGGGGGAAAGCTATTATAAGTCCTTGCGGATCCAGAACTTTGCTCGGGAGGGGGGGGGGGGGGGGGCATGTAACTCAACCGGCCAAGTGTGAGTCGCTTTCATGACGAGGGAAGGGGGGCTATTGTTTAAACACCGGTACATCAGCTACCACTCTCGAGCCACCACGTTTTCCTGTCAAAACACACCGGTACAGTGTCAAATATTTCCAAAAAATGCTCATTTAGTCGAGTCCGCGAAAGGCAATAGCTCCTGTTGCCCCCCCCCCCCCCCCCCCCCCGTATCCGCGCCTGCGTCCTTTGCCCAGAGTAGACAATCCTTTTCTTCTTTCTCATTTCCAGTCATCTATTATACCTTTCTTTTCTAAAGTCTTTCAAGCTTCTGTTCACAATCAAGTGTCTAAATTTGTTTATCAGAATAATGTCCTTACGTTCTTTTCATATGCTCCGGTTTAAATCCGGCGCCGAGTACCCGGCGCGATGTTTATGGCGATGTACCGTAGCTTTTACATGTACCGGCGGTAGCCGGGTAGCTGCCGACCGGGTATGCGTCGCCGGATTGAAACCGGGACGTTTGGTAAGGATCTTAGTCCGTTCCAATTTAGACCTGGACAAAGTCCAATCACTCCAATGCTCAAAGTGACTGGTGATGCTAAGGCGGGTATTGAGGATACTAAAATCACAGTTCTAGTTGATTTTTCCAGCGCTTTCAACACCGTCAGTCATGACATTTTGCTATCTATTCTCTCCCATCTGATGATTTCTAACGATGCGCTGGACTGGTTCTCTTCGTATCTTCAGGGGCGTCAGCAATTCGTTCGAACGGAGGAATTGTCATTAAGCTGGCGTAATGTCGATGTTGGCGTCCCACAAGGGGTATCCTCTCTCCTCTAGTCACTTTTAATTTATACATTCGTACATTGAAGTTCAGAGGTTTCATTTTACGTACACTTAAGTTTAGCAGTTGATAGGATTAAGCGGAATCTGGAGAAAATTAAGCTGGTTCAATAAATTTTGTTTAAATGTAAATCCCACGAAATGTTAAGCCATTATTATAGGGAGCTCTAGAATTATTAGCAGAATCGACCTGCCATCTCTACACCTATGGTTTTTAATAGGACGATAATTTATTTTAGCACGACAGTTAAATAACTTAGTTTGCACCTTGACGCTACGCTCAACTGGCAATGCCAAGTTTCAAATGTCAGTCAAAAGTTCACTGGTACATTACTTGCTCTGTATCGGCTTAAGAATTGTCTACCAATCAAAACCAAGACAATGTTGGTACAAACTTTAATTTTTCCTATTATTGACTATGGTGATGTGTGATGTGACCTGAATGCGGATCTACTTAACAAGCTCGATCGTCTTCTTAACAACTTCATTCGATTCATATTCAACCCTTGTAGATACGACCATATGTCGAATTATCACTCCCAAATGACATTGTTGCCTTGCCTAAAATTAGATTATTTTTTGCATAAAAATATAACCTTGTATGTAAGTTCCGGTTTTGGCCGAAACTAAGACCGAAGCTGAAAGTCTGCTTCGGTTTCGGCCGTATAAACCGGTTCACAACTTCTTGATTGTTGAACCTATCCACTGGACATCCTCTGCTCTATCACAGATTACATCACGTATATTGGTTACTTTCAGGGAAAGTGGAACTAGAGAATCTTCCCCTTCGGAAAGATGCTCTTCGCCATCTGGGTCTTCCAGTGGAGATCAAAGCGGGGTTCATCGGAAAAGTTCAGTTGCAAGTACCAGTGCGACAAATTCGCTCCGCACCTTGGCTGATCGCCATCGAGAAGCTGTACTTAGTAGCCGCTCCCGTCAACTTGGATGAGGTATGAGTAGCTCAATCTGAGTTTTCCACATGTTGTATTACTTCACATTATTTTATAGTGTTTTTATTTAGATTAGACAAGTTATCTGTTTGAACGGCAAACCTTATTACAAACGGGGTTCAAAAAACAGGTTTTAACTAAAAAATAAAATAAGAAATGGAAACAAGTAGTCGGTTAAAAGGTATTAAAAATATAGTTGTGTGATAGTTGTAACTGAAGAATTGCTAGAATACCTTATACCTATTTTACTAGCATTGTACTCTGACTCGCATTAATATTGCACACCTCTAGCACAGCGTAATTATATTATGCTGTAAGTTAAATTAATTATAGCTCATTATATTTATTGGACTTTGAAGTTGAAACATGTATCGAACCTTGTCACTTTACAAGATGCCGATATTTTGTCTTCTTACAATTTCGGACCTATTGGATCAAGGCTGGCAAAAGTATTGAATAGCACACAGGCTACAACAATGAAACAAACCGAATCACAACAACGGAAGTTTCGATAATTTGACATATATTTCAATGTCTAAGTTACAACATACTCATGCTCCTATTATAATTATCCAAGTTCAGTAGTTTATTAATGTGATATTACCTCAGCAAATCGCAATCGCCGGTTAGATTAGATATTAACGTTACTATCAGCGTAATGTGTTTGATATTATATAACAATTATAAAAACTATGAACTAAAATGCTATAGGTAAGTGTAATAAAAGCGTAAAACTGGATTAGTTATTATTTGTGCAAATACTTCCTCCGTATAGGGATTGGCGTTTCTGTGGGATGTCTATGTCTAGCAGTAAACGTCTATTGGCCGAAGAGAGGGCAAATACGACAGTAATATCGAAATAGTCAACATGGCTGATGCAATGGCAAGAAATCTTGTATGTGTCCATTAGAAATAAATAATATAATAGAGAGATAGGTACACAGCTGCACAAACTATATTGTATTGATCGCAGTACCCACCGGGAAACTAAACGCGTGTAAAACGTAGTGATTATTTTCTCTGTGAACGCGTGGACGTCAGCGCTCGTCCTACGCCGATTTGAACGGTTTTAAACCACCCTGGCGGGGGTAGGGGGTAGGGTGAGGTGGATGTTCTATTCCTAGGTCGAATTCAGATTTCCCGATCGTTAGACAAGTTTCATTCATGTTTTATAGTTCAATATGTTTGGCTGTGTTTGTTCTATTATTACCTACTACTCGGGTTGCCCTATGATCTGTATGGTTGCCTTAGGACACAATAATAGGTACTTATAAACTAGGTACGTAGATAAGAAGGTAGTCATCTCAGGAGCAAAGGAGTAGGGCACATTAGCTGCTCCATTTATAGTAGACCTTATGCATAGCACTAATAAAAAGTTCCGGCGGAAGCTGATGAACACATATAAGTACTTAGTTGTTTTACAGTCAGGCTGTTTAATTTGAGATGGCACATGACGTACCAATCAGCACTGCAGGCTTTCTTTACCGTGTCTATATATAGCTCAGTTATTACGCCGTATTATATTTAGATAGATATAAATTCCTAGGTTTACGCGTTGTTTGTTACGCCGGCGAAATCCATTATAAAGACGGTGCTACACCGTATGAAATACGATTCCTGTTCAATTAACATAATATTTCATCAATTCATTTGTTCTTGAATTGTGTTAAACAAACCGTGTGTGCGGCGGCAGTCTGACGCATACCTAGGTATCGTAGGATTTGTTTTACGTTAACGCGATTGACACTTTAGACGATTTGGTGCTCCGATTGGCCCGTTCCAAGCCCTTTACCAATCAGAGCCAAACGCGGTAAACGTTTCGATCGTGTTAACGTTAACTCGCTCTAGGCCTGCAGATCCATTGGCGGAAAGATGTAGTAAACTTCAAATTAAAAAAAAAGTTTTTTGTGACGGTAACGCAACGGTTACGCTTTTAGTATGATATATGATATAGTGGACTTTAGCCGAGTCGTCAAAATCAGAATCCTGTTACAAAAGAAAAAAAAAATATTGAAAGAACTATTTCCAGAATGTATTCCATCATGATAATCATGTCTGAGACACTAGATATCTATAGATAAGTATTACGTATTCGTAATCATACAAGGTTTGATTTGGTATTCATATGAACTGTCGGACTGTGATAACAATGTTTGGTAACTGCTATAAGATAACAGATAAAGGTAAGTAGACGCATGTGTTTAGTTATTTATGAGTCAACGCTACGGTCAAAGATTACAAAAATTGGTTATTGTATGGCAGGTGATCACGGAAATTATTTCGCAAGTTACAGCCTCACCATCATCTCTAGCCATGGACTAATATGACGGCACATCTACTTAAAGTCGTGTCCTCGACCATTAAAGTGATTTAAACATAAGTAAAATATTTTATTTTTCCACTGCTGTTTTTGATTTTGAGATATTAATCGATCCTCAATAAAAACTGAGCGGTTGGTTTTATTTAGGTACCTACTATATATACCTAATACTAGCTGCCCCGCGCAACTTCGTCTGCGTAAATTATCCCGTTTTTGCAACATTTCTCATTGCTGCTCCGCTCCTATTGGTTGTAGGATGATGTTATATAGCCTTCTTCGATAAATGGTCTATCCACAAATATTTTTTCATTCGGATCAGTAGTTCCTGAGATTACCGCGTTCAAACAAACAAACAAGCAAATTCTTCAGCTTTATAATATTAGTATAGTTAGATAATATTTATAACCTGCCTGTTTATCTCTGATTTATTTAGGTAAGCTAAAATAAGCAAGCAGCCAGACATAAGGTTATTTAAAAGTAAAAATACCATTGTTCGAATTTAGAATTTTCCTCCACAGTTTTTCGAGAGCCAAGCTAAGTTATTGTGTCTCATTTAAAAATGGATCTGCATCGAGAACATTTTTGTGCGATGATTTTCTACGATTTAAAATGTGGCTTAAAACTGATGAGTCATTTAATCAACTTCAAATGGCTTTTATGGATGAAGGACCTTCAAAAGCAACCATCTACCGTTGGCATAGGATGAACACGAGGAGCGGTCGCGCTACGACGGCTGTCAAAAAAAGTGTACTGGCAGTAAAAAAAAATTAATACAAGAAAACAGGCGAACTACATACGGATAGATTCAGCATACACAGCAGATTGGTTTGGGAAGCGTTTACAAGATTCTATACAAGCACCTAGTGAGGTGGATAATTTTGTACTGGGTGGCGCACGACCTCACCGAAGCTCAGAAGCAGGCACGAGTGGAGTGGTGCCGTGATATGATTCAAAAATTTAAAGCAGGCTCGTCTCGACGCGTTTACAATATTGTGACAGGTGTCCAATCCTGGATTTATCAATACGATCCAGAAACAAAGCGTTAATCGACAGTTTGGCTGTGTCAAAACGAACTTACGCCTACGAAAGTGAAGCGATCGGGAATCGCAGGGAAAATGTTGATCGCTAGTTTCTTCATTTTGACGGGGTAGGTATCTCTTTTTAATTTCAATAGGAGAATAAAAAGCTGCATCAATGCCAAATGGTATACCACAATTAAGCCTGCCAGAAGTTTTATCTGCATTGCAGACAAAACTTCTGGCAGGCATTTTGTGGTATAGCAAAATAGCAAAAAGCCACCGAACACCGGATTCCGCTAGGTACTGATTCATCATGACAACGCGCCCGCGCACTCAGCATTCACAACGAGGCACTTCCTGGACACCACAACGGTCAGAGTCTTGGGTCACCCTCTCTTTTAAACTCCTGATCAGGCACCGCGTGACTTCTTTTTATTCCCTAAAACAAAAAATCAGCCGACAGTACAGTTTTCATCGTCGGAAGATGCGCTAGCAGCGTTCGAGAAGGCCGTGGAAGAGGTGTCTGCGGTGGACTGCAAAAAAATGTTGCGAAAATTGGTTCAGACGTATTTTATTTAATTAAAATATTTTATCCATGGAAGTTAGTTTTTTAGTTTCTCAAAACTTTCTGAGTGTACCACCTACTTAGCTAACTTTAAATTGAAATTAAGACGCGGTCAACGTAGTGTAGCGACGATGCACGATGTAGATAACAGTATAGATATCTATATTTCTATACCAATATTATAAAGAGGTAAAATTTGTGATGTTGTCAGTTTGTGAGGTTGTAGGGGGTAATCTCTGGATCTACTGAACCGATTTTAAAAATTCTCAATTCTTCGATTTTGAAAGCCACGTTATTTCGAGTGTCATCGGCTATATAACATCACGCTACAACCAATAGGAGCGGACCATCAATAAAAATTTTGTAAATACGGATGAAAAGACGCAAACGAAGTTGCGCGGGTCAGGTAGTATCATATAAAGTTACAGAGTCCGTCCTCGTCTGTCGTCGTCGTACCTACCTCGATGGGCACGTGTGACATTGCGTGCGATGTACTTATCATAGGTGTGAGAAAATATTAGGCAACAATTGAGTAGATATGTAAAACAAAGAATACGTCTGTTGTGACAATGTTGCGAAATTCAGAGACAAAACACTACTTTTCAGTAACGCCAAAAAACAAACAAAAAATAATACAACTGCATACCTATTATTTTGTTTCTGATACTACATAAAAGTGATCTAGGTACACATTGCACAAAATTTAAAGGAGTTTTTAATCCAGCTGACTGACGAAAGGATATTTTTTAGTCCACTTATTGGACGTAATATAAAAAAATCTGCCTTTTTAAAGTTCTTCTCCCGGTCTATATATATGTATATATTCAAACAGTATTACATAATTTGGTAAAAATATAAAGAATTTTGAAACTGAAGATAAAAGGAGGTTTAAAGAAATGACGAGGACAAACAATTTAAAAAATAAACTTATACCTACTTTCATCATCATCATCAGCCTATCGCAGTCCACTGCTGGACATAGGCCTCTCCAATTGCACGCCACTTTGTTCTATCTTCGGCTTCTCGCATCCAGCTCCTGCCAGCCGTTTTGCGTATATCATCACTCCACCTGGCTTGAGGGCGTCCTACACTACGTTTGCCAAGCCGCGGTCTCCACTCAAGAACTCGTTTACCCCAACGGTTGTCGGTTCTTCGGCTAATATGGCCAGCCCACTGCCACTTCAACTTGCTAATCCGGTGGGCTATGTCGATAACTTTGGTTCTCTGCCGGATCACCTCATTTCTGATTTTGTCCCTAAGAGAAACTCCGAGCATAGCCCTTTCCATAGCCCGCTGAGCGACTTTGAACTTGTGGACCAGCCGTACCGTCAGTGTCCACGTTTCGGCTCCGTATGTCATGACGGGTAGGACGCACTGATTAAAGACTTTAGTCTTTAGACATTGTGGGAGCGACGATGAGAAGACTTGACGTAGCTTACCAAACGCTGCCCAACCCAACCGAATTCTTCTGTTCACCTCGTCCTCGAAGTTGTTTCTACCTAACTGCAATGACTGCCCGAGGTACACATATTTTTGAACAACTTCGAGAACGGCGCCGTGCACCGCTGTCGGTTCCGGTAGTACATGTTCATTGAACATGACCTTGGTTTTATCCAAGTTCATCCGTAGGCCGATGCGTACAGAGGAGTCAGCCAGGTCATTCAGCATCCGTTGCAGGTCCTGCAGCGTTTCCGCCATGATGACAATGTCATCTGCAAATCGCAAGTGAGAAATGTATTCACCATTGATGTTGATGCCCCGCCCTTTCCAGTGCAGCGTCTTGAACATATCCTTCATTGCATTTGTGCACAGTTTCGGGTAAATAACGTCCCCTTGCCTCACTCCTCGATGCAATGGTATAGGTTTTGTTTCCTGATTCTGTACTTGGACGGACATTGTTGCGGCTTCGTAGAGACATCTCATCACTTGGATATATCGCCAATCTACTTGGCATCGCTGCAGAGACTCCAGAACGGACCAGATTTCAATCGAGTCAAAGGCCTTCTTATAGTCCACGAATGCTAGACACAGGGGCTGATTATACTCCTGGGTCTTTTGTATAATCTGCCGCACTGTGTGGATGTGGTCTATGGTGCCATATCCGCTCCGAAATCCAGCCTGTTCCGGTGGTTGGAATTCGTCAAGTCTTCGCGCAAGACGGTTCGTGATGACTCTTGAAAACAGCTTATAGACGTGGCTTAGAAGAGAAATAGGTCGGTAGTTCTTCAGCCGGGTCTTATCTCCTTTTTTGAAGAACAAGACGACTACACTTCTACTCCACGCCTCCTTTAAATATTGTTATCTAAAGCTGTAGAGTTTGTTTGTATGTTTGAACGCGATGATCTCAAAAACTATGGTTAGAATTGAAAAAATATTTTACTGTTGGATAGCCCCCCAACAAGCAAAAAGGGTTTTTTTTTACTATCCTAGAACCATTATTTATCGAGGACTATATGAAACTTATATCCACATATAAGTCCCGAAAAGGGCCCACTTTATAAGTCTACTTTTACTTAGAAAGTATTTATATTAGACCGCAGAAATATACGCCTATATTGCTCCTGTAATTGAATTACGTCAATGCAATTACTCCTGTTAATCTCAATATAAGTTAGTTATAGTAAAAAAATAGATTAATACGCGCCTAGAAATGCTTCTATAAGCTCATATATTGTAAACAGTCGAAGTGAGTGTATCGGACATTGTTGTGCTGTGTAAAAAAATATTTTTAACATCTTGATTTTGTATTTATATGAATCAGAATTTATTAATGTCAACCATAGTAGAAAAACAAAATGTTATTGCTGTCAAATTGTTAGTCTTATAGCTTATTCGTAGGGGAACATGAATTTTCTGTGAAATCTATCATGGTTTTGATAACAATTTTAAAGCGCCTCTTGAAATTAGCTTATTTACATTTTAGTATTAATTAATATTAAATTAATATTATGAAGGCAGCTGACATTTACTTAGTAAGCATGTCCAAGTGTGACATAGTGCTAAAATAAGTATTTTTAGCATTTCCAAGTGTGACATAGTAGCAATATAAGTATATTGGTTCTATATTGGGTTATCTCAAAACCGAAAAATGTCGCCATTTTGTAGACAAAAACTTTAGTAATCAAAATGGCTGATGTCGAATCCTACAATAGAATTTGCAAAACTATATAAAGCGTGTTTTCGCCTGTACTGGTCGTTACAAGCAAAAGTGGCTTCTTAAGACTTTTAACCAGGATTGTTTGAGATTACTTAGACAATAACACTACTGTGGAATGCCTATATAAATATGTCTAGGTTTAAAACGGCATACGATAAATCTAAAAAAAAAATATGGAGAACATTTTATCCTACCGAGTGCTGTTATAATCTTGGTGCTTTATTATTTTTAAAACGTGGATATGTAATTCATTTACCAGTTACTTCTAAGCTCATGTTAAACCAAACCAGATACTTAAATGAATTACAGTAATTTAACTTTAATCTACTTATATTGGCCACAAAATATTAGCTTATATGAGGCTATAAGTAAAAATAAAAAGAGTAATTGCTCTTCAGTGCATATCTTCCTGGTACATGCTCCTACAAGAGTATTAAGATTTAAATGGCCCGCAGGTGTTATCTTATGGGCGCATATAAGTCTGATTTACCGGAGTAATTACTCTTGAGTGTAATTACTCTTATTTCATGCTTTTATAGGAGTCTTGATCCTATATTTGTCAAGAAATATGATGCTATATACGGATATAAGTACAAATTATAGGATACAACGTACTTGAGTAAAACAGCATGTATTTATGCTGTTAAAAGCGTAGTAGCAACCACCAAAACCTTCATCGGAGCTTTATAAGTCCACGTAGCATTATAAAATCGCATTCCAGGATTATTTCGCTAGTTGGGGCCGTTTATCGAGAAAGGCTATAGGCTATAT
This sequence comes from Herminia tarsipennalis, assembly GCA_945859575.2. Classification (NCBI taxonomy): domain Eukaryota; kingdom Metazoa; phylum Arthropoda; class Insecta; order Lepidoptera; family Erebidae; genus Herminia; species Herminia tarsipennalis. The sequence goes on along the minus strand of OX243840.2, from coordinate 970,258 downwards.
AAAATCACGCTACGACCAATAGGAGCAGCAATGAACAATGTTGGAAAAACGGAGAAAACTTACGCAGACGAAGCTGCGCGGGTCAGCTAGTACATTATGTCAACTAGTAGTAACTTTATAGTAAATTGTCCCATGAATTGAAGAAAGATTTAAAGAAGTTGCAACTATTTAAGAAGAAGCTCAAATGTTTATATTCCGTAGTTGATTTATATTTAGTTAAAAATTACATATACCTTGGGACAACTCACACAACGCTATCTGATCCCAAACTAAGCAGAGCTTGTACTATGGAAACCAGACAACCGTTAAACATACTTATATATTTGTAAATACATACATATTATAGATAAATAACACCCAGACACAGAATAAACCATCGTGCTCATAACACAAAGTTTTATCTTGGGTGGGGATCGAACCCACGACCTCTTGCGTAGCAGTCAGATACACTCCCACCGCGCCACAGAGGCAGTCAAAGAAGAAGTGTCGATGTATCTAAGTTAAGACCTAAGAACATGACTTAATTCTCTAAGTAAAGATTCGACGTGATAAATAAACCCCTTTTAGGGTTCCGTAGTCAAAATGGCAAAACGGAACCATTGTAGTTTCGCCATGTCCGTTTTAGTGCGAGAAGGCTATAATTTTGCATGGATACGTGTATTACAGTACGATCAACGTATCTTGACCGGATTGAAGTTAGGTTTTTATCACTTTCGCGCATGTCATAGAGATGCGACCCTAAAATTACTTACGAAAACGATTAATCGATTAAAAATACTAACAACATTTTAATTCAACAATATACAAACACTATATAAATGAGTTCATAAAAGTTTAAATTTAAAACAGTTACAGTAAATAATAAAGAATCTTTGAAAAACGATTTCTTTAGCAAAATTGTCACAAAAAAACATGAATTAGTAATACTAATTATGACAATGTAATGCGTAATCGCATTTCTAATCCTCTTGGTTTAGTTACCGCCCCCGCCCCCCGCTTCCTGTCACCATTTACTTCCAAAAAATGCATCTGCGCAACCACTTGTCGCCTACTTCAGTCCGGCCTAGTTACGTTGATCGTACTGTACTTACGACTTACTGACAAAGTAAGTCGTAAGAAGAAGAAAATAATAAGAAAACATTTTTTTGAGGGGACCTCCCCATGTGATTGAAATTAAAAGTAAACTATCACAGCTAAGTAGGCTTTACAAGTTTACGAGTAACAGCACTAACAGCTGATCAAATGAGAAGTAACAAAATTCTCGTACAAATTTCATTGAAAGTAGGTATTTATATTTATTAAGAAGGTATTTCACGAACGCATTTACATTTCATTTTCACTGACTTGGCATTTCACGTGCATACATATATGTAGAATCATGACTTATCGTAAATATATTTTGCTGGCCAAGTGCACAAATAAATTTAAAAGACTCTTTTCCATACAAGTTGTGTCCAAATTTTGAAACACGTTGGGAATTTTTTTGTCGTCAATAATAAAAGTTATTATTGACGACAAAAAAATCTGTTCCTGAAAAAAAAGATACAGGTCTTACAAAATAAATAAAAGTGTCCAGAGATAATATACATACTATGTAGATATAGGTAACTGATGGATTTTATTGTCAACAATAAGTTATTCTAAAACGACAAAAGGACAATAAAAAATAAATTAGAAAACAGTTTATCTGCTAATAACTGATGTCTTGTAATTTGTAATACTAATTTAGTTGTTTTTTATCTGTTGGTAGTGGGACAGTGCCGCAGAAGCGTCTATCGCGCACGAGCGCAAAATGGCGCTTCTGGATACATTGGAGGCGCAGTGGCGCACCGAGCACGAATCCGCAGATACGGCCGGATACTACGCCACCTCGTACTCGTCGTGGCTCAGCTATGGGACTGGACTGCTGGCCAACATTGTCGAGAACTTACAAGTAAGTCAACGCTGCATAAACACAGGTGTTGTTTAAATAAGTGCGCTAGCTTGATTGTGCTAAAACGCGAGCCATATTTTATTTAGCTACTTAGGTCGTCTTTCGTTCCACGTGGATTTGTGAATCTATGTCCAGTGGCGTAGCTGAGGGGGATGGTCCGCACTGTGTGTCTCTTTTTGAGGTGACTTCTTTTCGGAAATTTCCTCACAAGCACTAACTTAAAAAAAAAAGGAATGTGGCACGATCATGCAAAATTTGTTAAATTTCATAATAAATAATACTATTGATGAAATTAAGCAATTTAAACTTGTTATCTAAGCTGCTGTGGGATTAAATAATGTTTAAATGAGCTAAATAAATACAGCATTGACCACCTAAGGCCACACTCACTTTCAACCAATACTGTGATTTTAATTTTATTTCTGGATTATGGTTTAGTATCCCAGTAAAAGTCTACATTAAAAACGCAAAACGCGATGTAAAGCTGCATTTTTTTGGCCCTCTTAGGGGAGTGTGGAACTATATTTTGGAAACAAAAAAAAGTTGTGTCACCTGTTTAATACGCAAAAAACTGCAAAATTTTCGGACTTCTTTTTTACGGTTCAGCTATTTTTTTCCTTCGTTGAATATTTTAATATTATCATTTTGTAAACAACCACTTGAAAGTATGATATATTTTTGTCCTCAGCTGAAACTGAACGATGTGCATATCAGATACGAGGATTCGATAACGTCTTCTTTACCATTTGCTTGCGGCCTGACCGCAGAGTCCTTGTGCGCGGAGTCCTGCGACTCAGAGTGGCGATGCGGCTTTACGTTCCTGACGGACCCCGAAGGGTGTTCGTTCAAGCTGCTAGAGCTGCAGCGCCTCGCCGTGTACTGGGACCCGATGCCAGTGCCGGCAGGAATGTTCGCCAATCACAGCATAACGGAGCTAACGGTGACTTTCTCATATTTTTACCCGACTCCAAGGCTGTTTTTTATTTAATATTTTTTTTTACCATCAGATAAGTGGTTACCATAGCTTATGAACTAATGCAACATGCGAGGGCGTTCGTGGAGTTGTTTTGTAACATGCAGGTTACTGGAATCGAATATAGTAACTTCCCGATGAATTCTGGTGATCTTACTCTTTGGACATTATCCATTTCTTTGACTATATTCTGTAACAAGAGAGTCTTATTCTGTTTATAAGATTACCTACTATCTGTGTTCAAAATAGTTGAAGATGATGTGCGTGTATATGTGCAGGAGTGTATGTCGGAGACGTGGCGCGGCCAGCACCGCTACCTGGTGCGGCCGGCGTCGGCGTGGGCGCGCGTGCGGCGCGAGCGCACCGAGCAGCCGCTGCGGTCGCGCACGCGCCCCCGCCTCGCCTGTCACCTCACGCTGGACGCGGTCACGCTCAACCTCACCAGCGTGAGTACATCGCACTTGTTGTTGATCGTTACATTGTCAATATAGGTGTCATTTTGTTCCTTTAGTGGTGGTCTGGTGGGATTACACGCGGTACATGACAAAGCTTTTCGTCACATACGCAGTTTGTTTGGTCACACTCGCGATTTGTCTTGTACGCTGTTTGCCATGATCGTAATTCGTCATATACGCGGTTTTTTTTTCTTTTTTGTTTGTCATAGCTTCAATTCATTGTATACTATTTTGTTGGTTACTCCTTATTTAATTAATATAAAATAATTTATATACCTGCGTATTTAATTTTATTTGTAATCCAGTGTTGCTCAGAAATGAAAACAGTAAAGCGATTTGTGACGAATCACGTTCGTGGCGAATTTGAGTAGGTAACATATCGCGTTTATGAGGAATTGAGTAAATGACATAACGCGTTTATGACGAACTGAGATACTACTACTACTGTAAATGTCCTAACGGCGTAAAATGATGAATTACGTATGTGAAGAATAGCGTTAGTGACATGTAGCGTGTAACCGCGTCAATTTATTATTTCTTACGTTGTATTATCTAGTTAACCATTTGTAATGTAAATGTTGATCGTGTAGCGTCAGTACAACGAGGCGGTGGTGTGCGCGGCGGGGCTGGAGCGGCTCGCGCGCGTGCGCGAGTTCCGCGCGCGCCGGCCCGCCGCGCCCGTGCGGCACAACCCGCGCGACTGGTGGCTCTACGCGCTCTCGTGCCACGTGCCGGTGCACCCCTGTGAGTATGTGACTACATACTGTCAGTTAGCGGTGTCGTAGCGCACTGAGTACTAGCGAGTGTGGTGCGTGACAGGGACGGAGCCGAAGCCGACGTGGGAGTCGTGCGCGGAGAGCGGGCGGCGCGCGGTGGCGTACGTGGCGGCGTGCCTGGAGACGCTGAGCAACCCGGCCGCCACGCTGCCGGCCGACAGGAAGGCCGCCAAGGACGAGTACGAGTGGCGCACGCCGCTGCACCAGCTCAAGGCGCTCAGGGAGGTGAGGGACGAATTTACACTATCTTTAACTTTCAAAAATAATGTACATACATTCTGGTCCATAGTGGGTTTTAATATTTAAAGGCGATTGTTCAAGTGACTATGGAATTTAGTATCGCTACAAATTTTGTTGTGCCAAGATGAAAACTTCTGATTTATGTAGGTAGACATTAATATATACTTTTAGAAAAACCAACAATGATTTACCTAATTTGCCGGGTTTATTTGATATGGGTGGATGAACTTCGAAAATCGAAATATTTATATACCTTTTTTTTTTTTAAAATAGGACATAACTATGATATTGCGTATTAATTATGTATTACACATGATGTGTAACACTAGTTTATGGCTATGAATTCGGCTTTGTAGTGATATATAATCCGAATCTCTATCTCACAAACACTTCACAATTGTCACAATATTGGTACGAGTCTCTGTGTCACAAAATATTTCTGATTGTTACTATGTATATGGAGTCTCTATCTCAAACTCACGTAATGTAACTACAATATCATACACAACACGAGAAATAACAAAAGCCATTTGTTATTAATACTTTAAACTGTTTTCATAATGCACCGGCGCCAAACAACAACAACAAGTGACACGACATTACATTTCAGTGTTGCTATAACTTTTGTCATATCCTATACAAATCGATTTTTTAATTAAAATTCATTTGTATGTTCTTATTTTTAATCGAGTCGGGTCCTAATCTAAAGGTATCAAAGAATATGCCTATTAAAAAGTATAGTGTATATATATTATCGTTCTTTACATTCAAACGGTGCAACAATTAATAGAGTATTTATATTAATTATTTAATAAAAATCGATAATAACCCTAATCGATATTACGATTTTATTTTTGTAATAGTGTTTCCACCGTTAAAAATGACTTCATACAAAAAAAAGGAAATAAATAAACTGAAAGACTAATATTTGCATCTCAATATTCCGGCAAATGTGAGACTCCATATCATTATATAATAACGGTATAATTAGAAACAAGAATTATACATTTAATCAACTTGTGGCACAATGTAAATACTAGCGATACTGCTGCATACCCCTTTAAAAAAAATGCTCTCACTTGTGAAATCTTTAGGTAATTTGTTGTTTTATTATTTATTGGTAAGGTTGGATTCAAACTCGCGACCTTACGATTTAGAATCCGATGTCGAAGAAAATAATATAAAGATTTTTTGCAATAGTTAACGTAACGCACCAACGATAAACAATTTATTGCTATGTCAAACTTGATTAGATATCATGAATCAGTATGTTGTCGTGCAGGTGGCTATGCGCAAGGTGCCGAAGTCAAGCCCAGCGTCGACGCCGGACAAGCCGGCGAGCTCGGGGCGCAGCATGCTGGTGCACTGGTTCCCGCAGTGGATGGGCTGGTACGGCGCCGCGCCCGACTGCGCGCCCGCCGCGCCCGCGCCCCCGCCCCCGCCCGGGGACCTCGAGGAGGAGATCCTGGACGTCATAGCGGACTCCTTGGATAATAATACTATGTTGAAGAGGGACACTGTCTTTGGGAAGTTCGAGTTTATACTGAACAAGGGATCGCTTAATTTGTGTATGGAGGGTGAAGACGAAGACGAGTGAGTATAGATATAAGTTTTTTTATTGACATATTATCTTGAGCTTTAATCTCCATAACTCATTCATAAAACTTAAATTTCGTAAAACACAATTATTTCTGATATAGACAAGGGACAGGAAAGGATTTTGGAATATTGAGCTGTAAGACGATCACGGACGAAGTTAACGCTAATTTCGAAATATTCGTTCATTAATTAATGTATAGAATTTGTAGAGCCAGCGGCTTTGGCGGTAATTCGATTAGTTATCAGTCAGTTTGAGTGTACAAGACGAGTGTTACCGGCAGCCCGCAGCCGGCGCCGGACGGCAGCGCGGCGGGCGCGGGCGGCGCGGCCACGGGCGTGGAGCTGCAGTTCTCGTGCGTGCGCGTGGGCGTGGAGTCCCGGCCGCGCGCCGGCTCGCACGCGCTGCACGTGTCGCTCGGCGCCGTGTGTCTGCGCGAGAGGATCACGCCCGACACGCTCTTCCCTATACTGATTGCGCCGCAGGTACCTGCATCTTATCGCTATCGTGGACCTACAACACATAATCACCAACTCAGTTTCGGCGAAGTACAACGCGACAAACATCTTGACACTTCCACCACAGTACGTTTTAAACGCCATTACGTACAACGATCTTTTGGAATCAACTTTCTCCAACTGTTTTTCCAGACCGATATGACTTAAATACCTTTAAAAAAAGAGCCTTCCTCTGGTATGGCAGGTGACCATTGGCAGTGGTAATCACTTATCATCAGGTGACCTAACACGGATGTTGACTGTCAAGTCAAATCAGTTTCTAGTTATGAAATGTCAAAACGACAAGGTCTATACAAATGTGTATGGAATAGGAACCTATGACGTCATAAGTTCCTATCGTCAAATCATTACTTGTAGTATTGGTTTTCATGCTTTTAAATTCATAAACATGTTAAATGGTGGCAAAACCTTAACCTTATTTTTAAAGCATTTTAAGTCTAATTTGGACAAAATCATATTTTTTTCTTGTAGTCAACTACTCAATTGTGCTTGTGACATACATAGATGTATATAAATAATTGAGTGTTTGATTACAATGGCAGTGAATTTTGTTACACTATTCAGGCAAAAATTGGTCTCAAAATTCTCTGAAAATAAATTTCGTTCACAATTTAATGTTCCTATTAGAATTTATAATCATTAACATACAAGGTATTATAATGTCATATTTTCTTCAGGGCATCATTTTAAGATTTCATAAAAAGAGACTATTAGGAAACATGAGAAAACCCCGACATCTGGGTTAAAAAAATAGTAACAATCAATTAGTGTAATAAAGAACCATCATGAGTAAACGCGTTCTACAGGGACTTGTTGACAGATTATGGACATTTCAGGAATTGTACATTCTGAACCCAAACGAATATACTTTCACAACATTATAATAAAACACATTTTTTTTAAACGACTCCCGTATTAGTGTACAAGCCCTGTGTCGTGGGAGACTTTATTAACATACAAACTACGAACACAAATTACACCCAGACTCGGAACAACAATTTGTAGACCACACAAAGTGGTGTACCGTGTAGGAATCGAATCCACGACCTCGCCATGCTGCGTAGCAGTCGGATACACTCCTACCGCGCCACAGATACATTTATATCTTACAAATAGAGATGACATAAAACTTATAACACCTCTTTCTGTTTACATTTTATAATAAATATATCATCATGATTGTGGCCAGGGCGTGATCCGCGAGGGTCTGAGCGCGCTGAGCGCGTCGGGCGCGGCCATGTCGTGGTGCCGCGCGCACGCGCCGCCCGCCGGCGGCAACGGCAACGGCAACACGCCGCACAAGCAACAGGAACCGCTCTTCCAGCTCACCTACGAGAAGAAACCCTTCGGCATGAACTGCGATTACAAGTTAGTTAGAAATCCGTTTAATTCGAGGTTTTTGTGTACAAGAGATATTTGCTTCTGTTAAATAATAGATCGATCATATGAGAAAGAGATTGTTTTCGTCCAGTAATGTACACACGACTCTACTACAAACACAAATATTTTGCATTAATATCTAATTTTATACTAATATTCTTAAAAAGGAAACGGATCGTCTTAAGAGCAATATTAAATTCACTCCATATCCACATTACTAGCAGTAATCACTACTCATCGGCACAAGTTTGTATTTATAGACTGTTTCCTTTGACGAATTAAAAAAAAAAGTTACGAGCGCGAGACTGACAGTTTATTGGCTTGCATCCATTGTCTGTATAAACTGGGATACCTTTGCCGAAATAAAAAAAAAGTTACTAGCGGGTTTTTTGGCCTTTTCACCTCAAAAATGTTGCTGCTATTAGGCTTCTAATACAGATTTTTTTTAATGTGAAATGAATATGCTCTCACTACACTCTATTCTATTCTTAATTCTCCTACTGCCCCTTCTTACTTGACTTCCTACTTTCAGTACCTGCACTCAAATCACAGTAGAGATCTTCGATCTTCCGACAATCTACTTCTTTTATGCCCTGCTCATTCTTCTGGATTCGTCGGATGCTCTTTTATAGTTCAATCTGTTTCTCTCTGGAATGCCCTGCCCCCCGAAATTAGGATGGCACCCAATCGCCTTAATTTTAAATGGAAGGTACGCACTTTATTCCTTGATGGATCAGCTGAATCATCACAACATTAGTAACATAATTATTAGTCTGTATCTATGTATTTATTTATGTATGTATGTATGTATTGCTGTAAGTATGTTTACTATTGTACAGTTATGTATGTAGGTATATATATATGTATGTATTTTTGTAAGTATGTATAGTATTGTATAGTTATATTGTTTTATTTGTGTATTATGTAAGAATAATAAGGAAGTTCTTATTTTACAATTAGGTTACTGCACCTTTCCCACATTCCATTTCTACATCACCCTAAGGTAGACTGGCAGAGAATGCTTTTAGCATTAAGTCCACCTTTGTACAACTTTGTGCATAAAGTTTTAAATAAATAAATAAATAAATAAATATGATGAAAAGTCTATTTGTAATTTTGATAAATTTTGCACCCAATAATAAAGAGATGACCAATTTCGCCTTAGCATTTTTTACGACTAGTCGCTGATATTTTGAAAGACACGGAAAAGCTAACGCTTCCCTTTTCAAAACAGAAGCATAAAGCTTTAAATAATCACATCGCCATTACATCGACATCACTCATGGACACGGAAATTCGAAGCAGTGTTCCGAGATTTCGTGTTCGTTAGCTTGACTGTAGTACTATCCCCGGCAATAAAGGAGTTGGGACCATGTGCTGTGTGCAGGTTGTGGGTGAAGTCTGCGTCGCTGGAGGTGGTGTACAACGCGGAGGCGGCGCGCTGGGCGCGGCGCTGGGTGTGCGCGCCGTGGGCGCAGGCGTCGCAGGCGTACGCGCACGTGCGCGACTCCACGCGCGCGCGCCTCAAGACGCACTGGGAGCACATCATGTACACGCACGCCAACCCCGTACGTAGCGGCTTGTCAGACATCTACACACTTCTCGACCTCATCAATTACAATTTCTTTCTTTTCTTTCTTTAATGTCTTAATCTACTTTACTTACTGAAGCTTTGTTTTGTTCTTATATATTATTTGAATGCTGTATACAGTCTTAATTGGACTTCAGATTTTATATTGTAAGTTTGCAACTAATATTATTGTGTAAATTTTAGTATGTAGTCTGTGTCTGTATCTGTTTAATAAAATAAAAAAAAAAAATTGGAAATCCATCTGAATATGACGGAGTTTACTAAAACCATTTGATTTTTAGGTTTGAGTTAAGAGACAAATATTTACACGTATTATAATTAGTTATTATGGTTACCAGGGCGAGCGTCGCACGTGGCAGGTGGAGCTGGACATCTCTGCGCCGCAAATCCTGCTGGTGGAGCAGCTGAGCTCGCGCGACTCGGCGGTGCTGGTGGTGGACTTCGGCCGCCTGCGCCTCGCCAACGCCAACCTGCCCGACGCCGCGACGCACACGCCGCTTGACGACGACGGTACACTCTACTTACATATTACGTCATGTTACGATTCAGATTACAAATTCTACCAAGCAGTTCTACGAATTCATGAATGTTACATAAAAACTTATATCATCAATATTGCCCTCTCTTTAGTAAGAGACAACCCGATTGTGCGGCTAATACCTGTTTCTTTTCTGTTGTTCAAATGACAAAAGCGCGGTGCTCCGAAATGAGAACTTTTCAAGACGTGTACCAATCAGATTTTTAGAAAGAGACAACTACTGGCCGCACGATTATATTGTTTCTCTCACGCCTATATTTACTTCAACATACAAATAAACCCTCAGTCCATTCTCCAAACCACAGTGGTTTGAATCCATTGACGTATAGACAGACCGCGCCATCGCTTTCAATTAAAAAGTAAATATTGACTGGAATGCGTGAAAGAGAGAAAATTCTCATGTGGGCTTTGACAGGAATTATGCACAAAGTAGGGTTGTCTCTTTCTAGAGAGTGGTTAATTTTGTAAGGTTATGGCGCAGTCCTGTAGCCCTACTCTCTTTCTTAAAAACGAAATTCATTAATTTTCGTTTTATTACATTACTTGAGTTTACGGGGACTCTAATTAATGTTTGAATAAGCACAAGAAACCCTAACCCATAGACCATTTTCAGACACGAGTGGATTTAATAGATGTTCCCGGCGCTTTATGTCACTACCTCTTTTTTGATCGAAAATTCGTTTTCATTGAATTAGAGTACCGAAGAGAGAGATAGGCTTCCTGGTCTCTACCTCAATGTTTGAATTTAACGAGTAATAGTCGTAAGTGTTTGTAACCCAACGCCGTTCGCCGGCAGAGATGTTCATGACGCCGTGCTCGACGCCGCCGGGCAGCCTGCTGTCGCCGAGCTCGCCGCCCGAGCCGCCGCCGCCGCCCTCCGCCGCGCAGCAGCCGCTCGACCCCGCCAACCTGCACAATAGGCTCTATGACAGGTTAACCTCGCTAAACCCATACTTACATGTATTCATTAACGGTGTTAAATGAAAGAGACTTTTAAGGTGGGTACTGACCGACGTTACACGGTGTAATGTAACATTCGTAGCGAGCATAGCCACTCGTTTCTCGAATGTTTGTATTAGTTTGCACGTAGTTACTGCGCCACGTAACGCAGCTCAGTAAACACACTTCACGGAAAATCATTACCTGATACAACTCTCTTACCCAAAACTAGACTTTGTATACGTAGTAGTTTTAAATTTCATTACTTTACGAAGAGTTATTTATTCGTTCAAATTGACCAATCACCGGCGAAACTGCAGGCAACAACGAGTTTATTTAAAAAAAAAATATGAATATAAATTTGATTACAGATACAAAATAGAACTCAGCGACCTACAGATACTGGTGGGACGCGCTCGAGACAACTGGAAGTACGCACACACCAAGAGCACTTCCACACTACATCTTTTGGACAGATTCAGCATTTTACTGCAGGTGATTTCATTTTTACTTTGTGTGAGCCGCAAACGACTACGGTATAGTAGAGGTGAGCGCGATAAGTGAAAAGAGAAACGTGTTAAGAATGTTTTTTTTGCTTAAAATTGTCCTTTCAACACCGTGGCCTCCTGACGCTGAAGTCGCTTATATTCCTAATTCCTGTACTATAAAGTATAATATTGCGTTACATGCATCATCAATTTAATACAATTATTATATCTTCCTACCTTGGACGTCGGTGCCCCTGTAAGTTTGTTTTGTAAAGAAATGATATCTGCCTTTGAATTAATAAAATTATTCTGTATATTTTTGAATCGTTATTTTTTTTTTTTTTGTAAAGTTCAGAAAGTTTCTAAATAGCAGGGAAATAAAGGACCAAAATGTGAACCTTGCGGTACGCCAGACGAAAGTATCTTTAATGGGGATTTAAAACTACGTATAATGACGAGTTGGAATCGATTTGCTAAATTCGGCTCACACCATTACGGGACCTGTAAATGACGGCGTGGTAGAGTTTTTAAGGATGAGGGTGTTATGGTCAACCACATCAAATGCTCTAGAAAAGTCTGCGTACGTGGCGTGAACTTGAGTTCTGTCTTCCATTGAATATGTGTAGTAAATGTGTGTGTGCGATGTAGGCGGAGCGGCGCGTGGTGCAGACGAGCGACCCGCAGTACCCGGGCGCCACGCTGTGCGGCTCGCTGCCCGCGCTCGTGGCGCACCTCAGCGAGCAGAAGCTGTTCGCCGTGCGCGCCGTGCTCGCCAACCTGGCGCCGCACCACGCTGAGTGAGTCACACACGCGCCACACGATTGTCGCCGATTACCTTATATTTCTCTCAGAGGTTCCCCGATCACATTTCCTCCATAAACGTCACACATTGTACGAGCTACGCCGCACATTGACCTCTTTCGACGCAACCTAACACTTACGTGGCAATAAAATACATAACATACATACATTGTACACAGCATTAAGTTTAGTAGCGAATAAATCATCAAAGTGCTAATCGTCTACGCATTTTACGTAAACAATAACAAATTACGAGTTTCGACTCAAATAATTCTAACAAACATCTCTGTTGGGATCGTACCCCAATACTCATAAACAATTACTTTTCTAGGCCCTAATAAGTTGCGAAGTGTTGCATGCACTTAAAAAGAAACCTTGTCTGTAACTTGGAGAAGGTTCAATTTCGTCTGTACATCATGAAAAAATCAATAATAGTTTTTAAACTTTCGCGATTTTTATACATATTAGTTATATTTCGGGACTTAATCGCGTGAATTATTTAAAGGTACGAACCTTTTAAAGGTTCGTACCTTTAAATAATTCACGCAATTAAGTCCCGAAATATAACTAATAAAAAATCAATAGTTTGTGTAACTAATGTTCTCAGCGGAGGGGAGGTTGCTAGCGAGCCGACGGACGAGGCGGAGGACGAGGAGGAGAGCAGCGCCAGCCCCGACGTCAGCTCCATCGCCACGCTGCACCACAACTCCACGCTCTTTATGATGCAGTTCGCTATCGAACAGATGTCGCTCGAGGTAAGGCAGAAAGATAAATCAGATACAGAGTTAAAGGCGATTGAACCTCGTGTAAACATGATTATGATTTAATTTCATCTGAGCTGTTTCATTGATTTTTTTTATTGTCCCACGATTTTTGTAAGGTGCCTGTAAATAATGTTACGGACGAGCCAATGTTTGAACGGAATATACGTCCATCTCATATCGTTTTTGTATTAAGTAAATAAAGTAATGAGTAAATAAAAAATCGAGCAAGTGCATGTCAGGCCACGCACAATGTAGGGTTCTGAAGTCCCCCCCCATCCGAATAATGTGGCTTAAGAAGTTGGTTTTCTTAACAACGTTATATCTACTTAATAATATTTTTTGTCTGTTCTATAAATGTTGTAGTTTATTAGTATTTATACAGGTTTCAACGTCTAGCCAAGTTTCGCTAATGATCGCTATATGTATATTCTCTCGTGTTCTGAAACAATACTAACTTAGGGCGAAAGCTTGAGCGTTCCACTGTAATATATTTAATTTAATACTCTTAAGATTATTAATCTAATATTCTAACATCTCACTTCTGAACAGTTAACAGTTAACTTCTGGGCAACTTATTTGTGAGGAATTAAAGAACATTAATGTTCTTTAATTCCTTATAAATAAGTTTAAATATTGATAGTGCTTTTTCTTCAAATATCTTTCCAAAGCCACAATACGTTTTATCTTCAACGAAATTATTTTTTTAATTCAATTTTTCCCTGTGATTGCTCGTTCTGTTTTCTTACTTCTTGTGTAGTTCGAGAAAATTCGTGTATATTTTCTTCCGTGTGATGTTCCTCCAACCTCTGTCTTGCTTTTCTTGTCCCACTTTGGTTTACCTTTCCACCTTTTTTATCATGGGTTAGTTGGTTAGTGGCCGTTGTTAAACACTCGTCATTGACACAATACTATATTATAGTATCACTTTCTCTCACGGTGTTTATAGAGTTGGTTTGAGTAATGTTGCTCTTCTCCTTTTCTATATAAAGTCTCAAGGCTCTTCTGTACGTAGCCAGTCCATTTCTCGTGATAAGTCATATGTCTTTAGCTCTCTAACGGAAAAGGGGCATGATTTATCTAGAAGTGTCTCAAAGTGACCACCTTTACAATTCAAACATCTTTATATAATCTTTGTTAGGATTAAATAACTCTTGTATTTGTGTTTTTAGACATCGCGAGTTCGCGTTGTCATTTTTCTAGAAAGTCTGAGTCACTCATACTCTCGTCACCTTCTTCATACTGCTCTCGTCCATTTTATAGCTTAAAAGTCGAACTTAATATAATTGTTAATGTTAGTATACCACTCGCGACGAATAGATACAGTTATGCGTGCGCATTGACCGACCGCTCGCAGCGGAGTGCCTATCGAAAAGTGTTCATGGCTATTTGTTTTTTTTTTAAACCCGCACTCTATTGATAATCGAACAAATTTAGTTTTAACTGATACTTTTTAACATGGAGATTATGTTTTCGGTAGGTTTGCCAACCATGGTTACTTGGCAATGTATGAATAGGTAAGTCAGTATAGGTAACTACTCCAATCTGATAACTAATAAACGTTGGTATCAAAAGAAAGATGCTTGCAAAAACCGTTCATGGAATATTATTGACATGCTTTGAAGATTTAAAATCGAAAAAAGGGCATGAACACTTTTCGATTTGTATGCTATCGAAAAGTCTAAATAGTCGTGTTTATATATCAATTTGATAAAAAAATACGTCTCATCTGGTTATGAGTTGGGTGAATGTCGATGTTCCACGTCTCCCTGATAAAAATGTGTCGGTCTTTAGTGAAGTTTTTTTTATTAGTTTCATTGTTACACTTTTTTCCATTTAGCTCCTTAGCCCTCAAACAAAGGATAACGTGCGATAAAGAACGACGTTCCAAAAAATTATGAAAGTGTGAAGTATATAGTTTTTGTTCACGTTTCTGTGTATGCATCGCTCTAGCCAATTCAAATCACAACAAAATCCACAATCTGCGCACGAGCTGTCGACTGAAGCTCCTATGATGCGGTCTCAAAAACTGACAACGCGTCGGTTCACCCCGTGGCACGTTCGAACGTGGTAATACCGCCGCGCGTGGCGACCCGGCGAATATTCAAGAGTGTGCCGCGCGTCATTTATTATAGACTTATAGGCTACACATAACAAGACACACGTTGCGGTGTGTATGCAGGTGCAGTCGCTGGGCCGGTCGATCGCGGAGGTGCAGGTGTGCGGCGTGAAGGCGGCGCTCACGGTGCGGCCGCGTGACTTGTCCGTGTCGCTGTCCGTGCACTCGCTGCTGCTGGTGGACGCGCTGCAGACCTACGGGCCCGACTTCGAGCTGCTCGTCGCGAGCCACAAGCACGTGGGGTGAGCACACACATATTATAGTAACATCATTGATGGCCACCATTTCCCTCGAGTCCCCTAATATATACGCACCTAGGAAAACTGATATCAAACTGCTAGCCATAGTTATATTTAACTAATTTTGATGAAACTTTCCAGCATTTGAAAAGAATATAAAAAATATGAGGTTTGTATTATTCCAGTATGGACACAATGTCGGGCAGCATCCGCGGCTCGGAGCCCACGTCGCCCATGTCCCCCACGTCGCCCACGTCGCCGCAGTGCCCCTCCTCGCCCGACGCGCGCTCAGCTCCGTCGCTTGCTCACCCGCAAGCGTTGCACCAAGCCCTCAACTCGCTACATCTTGGCACTAATAGTAAGTTTCTTATTTGTTCACGGTTGGATTTTTACCTTCTTCTTATCCTTACAACAGTAAAATTTGCGAAATCAAATATAATATGAATGTGGCCCAGGACTCGTCAACATCAACTTTGTCAGAGGCAGCCATTAAGTCCTTCTATGTGCAGGTAATTTGCACACAGGACACGTCGTAATATGTTACGCACGTTGTTATATACACATTGTATAGAAGTTTCTATTGCACTGCACGAGTATGGCCAATGAAAATCCAAAGTTTGTTCGACTTCCACATCGGCTACGGTAACTCATCTTCAGGAGAAGAATCCTCAGTAGATTCCACGAATTGGTTTAGCAGAGATACTTTGTAGATATTTGTACGCGTTGCTTTATTTACAGAGACGTCAGAGGGCGAGCGCATAAGCCCGGCGCCCAGCTGGATATCCGGCACGGGCTACAACTGGAACGGCAGCTCGATGTTCGGGCCGGGCTGGGGCGGCACGTGGGGCGAGGCGTGGGGCGCGCCGGCGCCGGGCGCGGCCCCCGCCGCCTGCTGGGGCGCCGCGGGGCTCGTCGACTCCGAGGCGCTCATCGCCGTCGAGCTCTGCATCGTCAAGGGGAGCAACACCACCGAGGACTTGAGGATCGCTAACATACTGTTTAACAATCTTGATATTATTGGTGAGTCACGTCTTATACTCATTAAGGGGCAAATCATTCTACCGCGGAATCGGAGCGTCAATCTTAATCGTATCATCAGGTTTTAGATATCTTTATTTCTCAAAAGAATACAATTCACTTACATGAGAAATGTACACAAAATTACTTATAAGTAACAAACAAAGAATATCTCTGTGGCGGCTACAGGTATTGTTAAATTTAGAGTATACAAATTAAATAATACAATGTTTTTGCACTATCATAGTAAATTTATCCTTATCTCCACCACTAAATGCACATATTTGTATAGTGCACTAATAAGTCTGAATTCGTGCGCAATAGTAATATATGGATTAAGATGTAATTTTGCTGTAGTGCTGACATTTCGCTGCATTTCGACTCTTCTGTAGTATGCATCAACTCCTACACTCACACGTTCAAATAGTTATAAAACTAAGGTAATACTGTGTAGCGAACCAAGAGACGATAGTGGAGCTGATCGGGTTCACGCAGCGCGTGCTGGGCCCCAAGGTGAGCAGCAAGAAGCCCGACGCCGGCCTGGACCAGCCCGTCACTACCAGCACGTACTCGTATACTATAGCCGAGGATGAACCAAAAGTGAGACACTTTATTTTTCTGCTCATAATGCAGACTGTCGAAATTAATGTCATACGATGTCAAATCTTTATGACCCCTTTTCTGCCCCTATATTGGGAACATATTTTATTTATTATAGAAATTTATAAGCTACGGGTCTTAATTGTGTAAATATTTTATATTAGGCCTTTGTTTATTGCCCGACGTTTCGACCGTATTGCAACGACCGTGGTCACGGGTAGATACGGTCGAAACGTCGGACAATAAACAAAGGTATTTAGCCTTAAAATAAAATATTTACGCGATTAAGATTAACTTATAAAATTCTATAATGTGTACAAATCGCGAAAGTTTACGAACATATATTTTATTTATGGCTCCATATCAATGATTGACTTTATTTATAGAGAGATGTAGGTTACCTACTAATACCTGATTTCATTATTTGTGATTTCTTCCTTTACGAACATTATTGTCTAGTACAGTTTTGAAGGCGTGTGAACGTGTTATACAAGAATGTGTAATTGTTGGTTAGAGAGAAGTCCGCACCGAGATAACGTTCGACTTCCACCGGCTGGGCGTGCTGCTGCTGCGCGCGGCCGTGCTGGAGGGCGCCGTGGTCGCGCGCAAGATCGCCACGGCCACCATCAGCGAGGCCAAGATACAGGCCACTGTCGGTGAGCATTGGCGCTGGAAACAGTCGCGGTTGAACACTAGCGCCGTAACCGCGCTCTTCAATCGAAATCTTTTCTCTTCTATTCGATTTTAAAAATGGAATGAAAAACAAAGACAAAATAATCGCTATTTAAACAATATGCCACTTTATACTTGGTATAGAACAAACTTGAAAGTAGTTTGCTCAGAATCGGCAACACAATCTAATGGGGTAGTTTTTGGACCTTATTATATTTTATAATAAATAAATTAATTAATTATTAATTCATTCATAAATCATTTTAACAGACCAAATCCTATTCACAATGTGATGTGAAAAATATTCATCACTTTTTTAAAATTATCTACGTACTACGC
Organism: Herminia tarsipennalis; assembly: GCA_945859575.2. Taxonomy (NCBI): domain Eukaryota; kingdom Metazoa; phylum Arthropoda; class Insecta; order Lepidoptera; family Erebidae; genus Herminia; species Herminia tarsipennalis. The sequence goes on along the minus strand of OX243840.2, from coordinate 952,282 downwards.
GACGCGACGCAATGAGCACGTCATTGCGACGAACAAAAGACAACTTTAATAGCTTTTAGATCTGCTTTTCAATATTTTCATTTTCTTTTTTTTATATGATTTCTGGAAGTAAAAATTTTGTTGGGGTTTTTTTTTTGAGAATATGAGGGTATATGAAAAATAACCTTGTATAATACGTTTGTTACGGTTTGGTCAAGGGATGAACAATAAGAACACCTATCGTTGTCGCTCATTGCGACCGGGATATATATATTATTGTCGTTCACGTCCTGGGCATTACGTATAGCTTAGCCGAGGTAGATACAAATAATATTGATGGTCGTGCAGACGGCAGCCGCGTGCAGGTGGGCGGGTCGCTGGGCGGCGTGCAGGTGGTGTCGCTGTGCGAGGGCGGCGGCCTGCACTCGCGCGTGCTGGCGGCCGGCCGCGCGCCGCCCGCGCACTTCCCCGCGCCCGACCAAGACACGGAGAAGGCGCTGCTCTTCACCATCCACAGGACCGTCAGCACCAAGCGCGACGACGACCGGAGGGATGCGCCCGGTATGTGCACGAATTATATCATTATATTCACAGGCTGTGTAACTGGGATACCTTAGCCGAATTCAAAAAAGTTACGGGTGCCAGCGAAACTTCTTGCTGGTGTCGACCGATCGACGATTATTGACGTATAGATCTGGACGACGCTATCCCTTCCAATTAAAAAGGAAATATTGACTGCAAAGCGTGAAAGAGAGAAAAAACTCGTGCGCCTTTGACAGGTATTGTCTACAAAGTAGCGTTGTCTCTTTCTAGAAAATGGTAAATTTTGTGAGACGTAGTCCTGTTCTCTACGTCAATGGTGACAACACATTTACAAGCTATTTAACCGGAGTACATACATATAATGTTGTATAACATAAAAATATAATTTCAGAACTTTGGTATTAAAAAACTAATAGTTTATGTAGGAAAATTTCTAAAATACAAAACTTGTATTCTTCAATAATAGTGATTGTTGACAAAGTATTTGCGAAGTACCGTATTTTGTGACCTTTAACCTCGAATAACTTTTTAGCAGCACTCAGATCCATATGGACTTTTTTTCAAAAAATGCCATAATCCAATTTTCCCCCAAATAGAGGTTATTTCATTGTTTATATACGGAAGTAGGAGTGTTATGTAGTCGTAGCAATACCAGTGTAAGACCGTATTGGTATGGCGCGCAGTGGTGGAGGCGGCGGTGTCGCTGCACGTGGCGAGCGTGTGGTACACGCACTCGGGCCCGCTGCTGCGCGAGCTGCGCTCGTGCCTCACGGAGTTCAAGCAGTACCTCGCCAACCTGGCGCGCTCCATCCGCGCCGCCGCCGCGGACATGGCCATCGGCCTCGTGCATCCCAGGTACGAGCGCTGCTAATGCTAACTTCAGCTGCAATGGCTCGAGTTAGTAAAGCCGTAACAAGACAATAGAACACATGGGCCTTTTCGTCTTATTGCCAACTTTACAATATTGTGACTACTACAAGTCATAGTTGTTCTCTGTTATGCATAAAAGATTTAACACACAGATTTTTATTTCTTAAATTTATCACTGTTTTTAGGGTCTTAAACTTATCAAAGATACCATGATGCTAGATTATGTATAAAATAGTAGTATTTTAACGTGTCAAATGATCATTTTTGATTTATTTCTTTGCACTTCTGAACTTTAAATCGCTTTTTCTAGTAAGAAAATTTTAGTTGCATCTATTACGTATAAAAGGGTCCAGCTCGTTAAAACTTACTTGATGCTGACCGGTAAAACCTCTACGTCGTATTGTACTATGGCAAGCGACAATATTTTTTTTTTCTTTTAAAAGATACCTAGCAATATTGGATTGTGCACATTACTAGCAATCCTGTTAACCCCTCCAGTTAAACTCAATGGCTTGTGTTAGGAGTAGGTTAATGTCAGTAGTATAATGGGTAGACCGTTGCCTTAGCCATTAGGCCATACTGTATCGCGGGGTGGAAAATAAAGTGGTGTTCGTGTCCAGAGGCGAGTCGCTGTACGCGAACCCGAAGCTGTCCATGTCGGCGGAGGGCGTGTCCCCGCGGCGCCGCACGGCCAGCGCCGGCGCCTCGCTGGACGAGCCCGCCGACCTCACGGCCGATAACATCGTGCTCAGGTAACTGCCACTACTTGTATGTTCAAATAAGGACGACTATAATGGTACTATTGGAACTCTTATTTACATGAGTAGGGATAGGGCTAGCAAAAATGTGTCGACACCTCGCGACTCAAATAACGTAATGTACATTTTGGCGAAAATGCGCATTTAACTGCGTTCCCCAACAAAGGGCGTAAGTGCCATCAACAAACTCTTCTACTGGTGCAATTATTCAAATAGATTTTTTTTGTATGCAGCGTATTTATTTGTAATAACAACTGCGGAACCCTACACTGATCATTGTCCGACATGCTCTTACCCGGTATTTGTAGTATGAATGCTCTGTCACAATTATATTTATATATATATATATATACTAGCTAACCCGCGCACCTTCGTCTGCGTAAATTTTCCCCATTTTTGCAAACATTTTTACTTGCTGCTCCGCTCCCATTAGTTGTAGCGCGATGGTTTATAGCCTATAGCATTCCTCGATAAATGGGCTATCTAAAAGAAAAATATTTTTTTCAATTTGGACCCGTAGTTTCTGAGATTATCGCGTTCAAACAAACAAACAAACTCTTCTCTCTCTTCTAATATTATAGTATAGTTATAAATGTTAGGTGCGGATAACCCTTATCACTTAGGGGCATGAATAATAGATTGTAATTTTCCCTTTTTTCTTCCTTTTTTTATAACATTTTTCATTGCTGCTCCGCTCCTATTGGTCGTAGCGTGATGTTATAACCTATAGCCTTCCTCGATAAATGGGCTATCCAACAATAAAATATTTTTTTCAGTGCAGCCCAGTAGTTCCTGAGATTATCGCATTCAAACAAACAAACAAACTCTTAGGGGTATGAAAAATAGATGTTGGCCGATTCTCATAGATACCGGATAAGCACAAAAAATTTCATCAAAATCGGTCAAGCCGTTTCGGATGAGTATGGCAACGAAAACTGTGACACGAGAATTTTATATATTAGATACTAGCTGACCCGCGCAACTTCGTCTGCGTAAATTTTCCCTTTTTTTTTTTACAACATTTTTCATTGCTGCTCCGCTCCTATTGGTCGTAGCGTGATGTTATAACCTATAGCCTTCCTCGATAAATGGGCTATCCAACAATAAAATATTTTTTCAATGCGGCCCAGTAGTTCCTGAGATTATCGCGTTCAAACAAACAAACAAACTCTTAGCGGGATGAAAAATAGATGTTGTCCGATTCTCAGACCTACCCAATATGCACACAAAATTTCATCAAAATCGGTCAAGCCGTTTCGGAGGAGTATGGCAACGAAAACTGTGACACGAGAATTTTATATATTAGATAATTGTGACAGAGCTATAGCTACTACCCCCAGAGTTACATGCTATAGCGCTGCCTAGACCCAATCAGAGCATTTTAGACAGTTTTTGAATAGTTTATACTGACAACATCTCTCAAAATTCTGAATTAGTTTTTCAAGTTAAGCAGGCATCAGTGTGAACTCCTTAAAATTCAACAGAATCTACCATTTATTTTAATAGTATCTGCCTGTTGTATAAACTTTGATCTTTACGTCGAGCTGCTGATTTAAATTGCTTTTGAATCAATAATCTATATGATTATTGGTGATTATTCTGTTTAAAAAATGCAATTATTGTATTCTGTTTAAGTTAGTAAACTATTTGAGATCTATTATTTTAATAGATCTCAAATAGTTTTTCAGAACTTAAATTGGTACTTTTAACAACTAATTGTTTTTCATGTATCTGTAATGACAGATGATTTTTAAAGGTTAAACAGCCCACATAAAACATAATTCTTTATCAGGTTGATAATTATGTTTTATTTGGGCAGTTCTTATTTAACGATTGTTTTATTTTCTATACTAATATTATAAAGCTGAAGAGTTTTTTTGTTTGTACGCGATAATCTCAAAAAGCATTGGTCTGAATTGAAAAAATATTTTACTGTTGGATAGCCCATTTATCGAGGAAGGCTATATGACATCACGCTACGACCAATAGGAGCGGAGCAGCAATGAAAAATATTGTAAAAACGGAGAAAATTTACGCAGATAAAGTTGTTAAATTTTTATTTTTATGTAAATACTAGCTTTCGCCCGCGGCTCCGCCCGCGTGGATGTCGGTTATCGCGATCAAAACTATCCTATGTCCTTCCCCGGGACTTAAACTATCTCCATACCAAATTTCATCTAAATCGGTTTAGCTGTTTGAGCGTGAAAGCAGACAGACAGACAGAGTTACTTTCACATTTATAATATTAGTATGGATGTACTTACATAAAAATAAAAATTGATTTTCACAATGTGCTTTTTTTAGATATTTGTCTGTAATACATAACATTTTTGTAATTGTTCTTGAATATCAGATTGCACGGGTAATTTTTACCGATTTCAAAACCAAAATAAAAAGTTTTGAGCTATCTGTATCTAAGGGTCACTTTAGTTTTTTGGGGTTTCTGAAAGGTAGTGTTTTGTCCTTTGCGCCATTTGAGCCGCGAGGTGACGTTATTACATGTAAAATGTAATTTTTAACAAATCGTATATCATTTTTTTATAAAGCCATTTGGGCTTAAGTCATTGATAAGTAAACAGGTCGTAGATGTGATACCTGAACGCGCAAAATAAGTTTGAAATTTAAAGGCATTGACAACAATATTTTTTTGGTCTATTTTATAAGTACGATTCACACCAATTAAACAATGGCGCATCTATACCATTTAATTGTAATTTCTGCAAAATAATCGAGTGGTTAACTTTATCAAAGGCACTACTGAAATCGATCTTGATCTGTTTTCGTGTAAGTTATTTTTTTTATTGTTCTGGCAATGTGCCCTCAGCAATTGATTAATTTGTGTGGTTGCGTATTGTTGATCAGCGTAAATATCGAGCTGGAGTCGCCGGTGGTGGTGGTGCCGCGCAACGCGCACAGCACGCAGGTGCTGGTGGCGCACCTGGGCCGCATGTCGCTGGCCAACCGACCCGGCCCGCCGCACCACACGCTCTACAAGGTCCGCGTGCGCGACATCTCGCTCGCTACTGTAAGTACTTTTTATAATGAAAATCCCATCAAATTTTATCCCGTCTAGATGAGACTTCTACGACTGCTGCTCTAGAGCTTGTAGGTTTCGGATGTCAGGACTGTTTCACGTCAGTCGTGAAACGGTTGGTTTCAAACTTTCAAACAAAAGTGCTCAATCTGTCAATCTATTCCGGTTCTCAATTTGAGAACGTTTCCTGGCTGCTTCGATGTGTATTTCTATAAATGGCGTTCGTAGTTGGACGTGGCGGACAAGCTGTCGGCGCTGCAGCTGCCGGAGAGCATGTCGGAGATGTACGACGCGTCGGCCGGCAAGCCGGTGCTGCACAACACGGCGCTGCAGTTCACCGTCAACTACTGCGACAACGATCCCGACGCCGCCGTCGACTATCAGGTACCCTTTTCGTTTTTAGTTCAGTTGTTTTTAATTATTTGAAATTGTTGAATATAAAAAGTATAATTTGTGTGTGTCAGTGTTCGGTGTCAGGCAAGATAGTGGGCGGGCTGCACGTGTCCGCTCGGCGCGAGCAGTACGAGCAGCTGTTGGAGACGCTGCGCTGGATCAGCGACGCGCCCGACGTCGTCGACGGCGCCGGCCCCCCATCGCATCATGCACAGGTTTATAACATTTTCGTCCCCTTTTTCATTTCGTCGAGATTTTCTAAAAAGAAACTAATTTAAAAAATACCTATATATTTTTGAAAAAAAAAAAAAGAAAAAAATGCTTTGATATTTTTGGAACGTAGCTATATATCGCATGTTTTTGTTTGTGGGCTGAGAGGCTAGACGGAAAAAAGAGTTACATTTTTAAAATCGATAAAAAATGTATTATTTATGAATATGTGAAGGTTGTGTTATATAGGTAGTTCTTATTTTTGTAAAAGGTAGTTTATTTTAATTACATTAAACTGGCTATGTATAATTTAAGTGGGAACATTTTAAAATTGAAATAGGACAGTTTTTAAAATGTTATGTTCTTCCGGTTTTTTTAAAACATTAGTTATTATAAACACAAAAAATATATAGCAAATGGAACTAGGTACGTTTCAACCACCCGATTGGAACGTACCTAGTCCATAAAATCAAATCCTTTTTTTAAATGTATTCTACATTATTTAGATGAATCGTCGAATTCTCAAATGCGTCTAAATGATAGTTTCATCATTTATTTGAGTATTCACATCGGTGTGTGCGTGCCCGCAGCTGGGGTGCGGCGCCGTGCTGGAGGGCGCGGTGCCCACGCTGCGGCTGGACCCGGCCGTGCGCGCCGCCGTGCTGGCCGCGCCGCCCGCGCCGCCGCCGCGCGCCCACACCCGAGCGCCGCTCACGGGTGACGCTACATACTTGTTTACTACCTATACCACCTCTACACACTGAACATTTTCTTGAAATTTAAATTCCATCTTTTTGTCGTTTACGCGATCGATATTTTTTTGTCTTAACGTCGAAACAGTCGTAGAAAGAGCAAATTCTCTTTAATTACGTAATTTACTTGGGTTAAATACTTACTTAAAATTCCTATACATGTTCGTAGTGTGGTCTCCATTTAGGTATACATTTATGATTAATGTTTTTTGTGAACACAGTCAATTTCGAGCTACCCACGTTCAGTGTGGAGCTGCGCGCCGACCTCGGCGAGGGCGAGCGCAGTCTGGTCGAGCTGTCCTTTAGAGAGTTCAAGTTGCAATACCAGAAGTCTCACCCCTACGAGAATACGCTGCAGGTCTGTAAACGTTAGACAGGCTATCGTCATCTTTACTAGTTATTTAAATTAAAGAATTTTGTATAAAATTTGCTATAGACAGATCAATCAATAAACACATGTTTGTTAATTGCCAGGTGTCGCTCCACTCGATCACCATGGAGGATCTGACAAAGGAGCCGGATTCGAAGCACCGCATGCTGATGGTGTCGCACACGCCTCAAGTGCCACCCAAGGCCGTGTTTGTGTCCAAGTCGTGTCCCGACTTCGTCACCGAGTACGCGGACGACATGTCCAGCGTCAGCTCGTTGCAGTACATGAAGTACTGCTCCTGCTCGTTACCTAGTCAACTCAACGTCGCTGCTAAACAGGTATAAGGCAGCACTTACTTATGCAAATACATAACTTTATTTTCAATTCTATTATTAATAATATACATGGAACAAAAGTACACTACATGTCGCTGGTTCAAAAATCATACTAACGTTTGGCACTTGTCCCATCGCCGGCGAGTAGCGAGCAACATTTTTTTTGTTTTAAGAAACAAACAGTAGTTGTAGGTCCCGTGAAAACAAAAGAGATATTGTTCACGCGAACAGAAAGCGATCAACTATTAATACGTAATAGTTTTAATCTTCACTCGAGGTTTTACTTCCGTTTGTTGTCCAGAGCACGATGCGGCGCAACAAGCACAATAGCCGCTGCGGCGCGACGCCGCCGTGCTCGCCGGAGCCGCCGGCGGCGCCGCGCCTCGCCGCGCCCGCCGCCGACGACAACCTCGTGTGGCTGTCCGTGCACACGCGCGACCCGCACCACCCGCACTTCCGCGACAAGTACGACAAGGTACGTGAGGTCACGCTCTCGTGTGTTGCGCCGCGCCGCGCCCGCCGCCGACGACAACCTCGTGTGGCTGTCCGTGCACACGCGCGACCCGCACCACCCGCACTTCCGCGACAAGTACGACAAGGTACGTGAGGTCACGCTCTCGTGTGTTGCGCCGCGCCGCGCCCGCCGCCGTGCATAACCGACTGTAGATTTGTTCCTGTCAAGGTACGCATTATTAAACTTCTTTGATTTTAATTTGTAATAATACTATTTTATTAATTTGTTGGTTAGATATCGAAGCTGACGAAGATTGACTTCAATTGCTTAAACTTGGTAGTGAGCATAGACAGCTGGGTGGCGGTGCTGGACTTCTTTGGTATCGCCGGCGACGACGTGCCCGAGACCGACAATGGAACCGAACCACAGGAAACCAGTGAGTGTTTTATGACTTTAAAAAAAATAAAAAATAAAGTGAACATAATGAATAGCATGGGCTGCTTAAGTGGATCTAGTACACTACCCTGTGAAACAACAGACTATAAAACCGACACTTATTTGTGCCGTGACACTATCGTTTCGAAATCACTTTTATATGTGTTTACTGTACTCTTGTGATTTTTTTTAAATTGTTTATGTAAGTTTCAGGTAATATTGAGAAATATTTTTGTTACTTTTTTCTAGTGAGCGCACAAACCTCTCATGGTATATCTTATGAAATGCTTTAGTCTGGTCATATTCAAACGTCATTCAGTTTTGAGTCGCCGTTTTTTCCCATTACTGTCACTTTAAGGTTAAGTGAATAGCGTAACAAAGTATGATGTGGTCCGCAGCTACGTCGGTGGGCGCGGGCTCGGGCGGCATCAGCCAGACGGAGCTGTGGGTGCGGTCGCTGAGCGTGGTGCTGGTGACGCGGCGCGGCGAGGCGTGCCGCGCGCTCGTGCGGCACGCCTCCACCACCGTGCGCGCCGACGCGCTGCAGCACACGCGCCACGTGACCGGCCGCCTCGGCACGCTCGCGCTCACCGACCTCACGCCGCACGCGCCGCTCTGGCGCGAGCGCCTGCGCACGCACGCCGATCACGCGCTCACCTTCGAGTACCACAGGTATGTGTATGTGTACGTGTAGCGACACCATTTGTGGTTACTTTGAAATCACTCGACAAATTTGATGGTGACATTCAGTACCTGACTTCTTTATGGTCTGTCGATAAATATCTAAACTAAGTCATTGAGGAGGTTAAATTTGAACAGTCCACATTTATACTTTTTTTTTCATCAGAAATTCAATATACCAACACTAGCTAAAACCACAGATAAGCTCAAGGTTCAAAGTCTCAGAGTAAAGAGGTCTAAAATAAGTAATTAATGGATAATCACATGTTATCAATTTGGTTTTTTTTTGCTAGACTGAGCACTGCGGAGGCGGCGGCTGCGGGTCACGAGACGAGTTTGAACATAGAGATGGGCCCTGTCACGTACGTGCACACCAAGCGCTTCGTGCAGGAGCTGCAGGCGTTCGCCAGAGACTTCAGTTTACTGCGGCGAGTCATATTGCAGGCTCGACTCAAGGTGAGCGACACTTTATTACTGGTGACGTCATAAAAATATTGTCAGCCGCTAGCGGTCTACTGTTTGATATAGGCCTCTCCTAATTTACGCCACAACACCCGGTCTTCAAAACTTCTTTAGCGTGTTAATCCATCCGGTTGGAAGTTTTCTTCCTCACCTTTATTAAGTTTCGGTGTTCAGTCTAGGACTCGTTTGTTTCAGGTGTCAGTGGTGGGCGGCGACGGCGAGAGCTCGGCGCGCGCGCCGCGCATGAAGCTGCGCCTGCGCAGCTCGGCGCCGGTGATCGTGCTGCCGGTGTCGGGGCGCGCGCGCGCCGCGCTGGCCGCGCACCTCGACCACCTGCACCTCGACAACTGCTTCAAGTACGCCGGCGACGAGGGCACTATCAGCACGCCCACTGATCCAACATGCGGTACATTGGCTTCTATATACACTACACAACTATTCTAATTATATTTATTCAGTTCCGAGTTTTAATTAAAACAAATAAGGTTGTTTGCAACAATTGCACGTTGTTGCTACTTTCGAGAGGTATCTTACGTACGACGCGGACGTTTCGAGATCATTCGAATGTGTTCGTAACAGTATGTTTGTGTGTAGGCAAGCGGTCGCTGGTGGACGTGCGCACGGTGCAGCTAGCGGGCGTGGCGTTGTGGGCGGCGCGCGGCGGGCGCGGTCTGCGCGTGCGCCGCGCGCGGCCCGCGCTGCTGCACGCGCCCGCCGACCTCACGCTGCACCTGGAGTACAACATGGCCGACAATCACAATGGTATGTGCACTCATAGAAATAACTAGAAGTAGAAAAAGAAATGATGCCTTTGCAGAACATATGCCAGACGTGAAATATTCAAACTATTTTGTACAGAAAATATGTGTAAGATTATAATCAAATAGGTAAAAGTATAGCGCACAAGCTTGTATTTACAGGCTGTAGTAGGATACCTTTACAAATTAAAAATATATTGCGTGCCAAAACTGGCTATCGACTTGTATTCACGGGCTGCGCAATTAGAACACCTTTGCCGCATTAAAAAAAAAATTGAAAAAAAACTTCTTTTTTTTTTAATGCAGTAGGTGTACTGTTCTATTTACAGGGAGTATGCCCTGGACACTTTTGACGAATTAAATAAAAATAAGTGCGAGACGCCCATTGACGTATAGACATTGTAAAAAAACTCGTGCGGTCTTTGACAGCTATTGTCGACAAAGTAGCGTCTAGTCTCTTTCTTGAGAGTGGTCAATTTTGTGAGGTTATGGCGCAGTCCAGGTCTATACGTCAATGAGACACTGTTCGCTGTATCCACAGACAGTATAAGAAAGATACTTTTGTCGAATTAAAGAATAAATAAATACCGTGAGACCGGCTGAATCTGTTCACATTGCGTGACGTGTCAGAATAGAATCGGTACCTTTCATGTTGATAAACTTTTGCGATTTGTTCACATTATGAAATTAATCGTTATGAATAATTTGTAATACGGTCGAAACGTCGGGCTATAAACAAGGTATCCTTCAATTATTCACGCCATTAAGACCCGTAGTATATATAATTTTATAACTGTACCATACATTTAGTATCGTCACATATTATACTTGCGTGATGTGTTGTGGTGGCTTCATTTTGTGTCGCATCAGAATCAATCCCGGTCTACGTCAGAGCGGTGGGTTTGGAGGGGAGGGGAAATCACGGTGAATGCACAGTGCTCTGACGCGTCAGAGTCGTCCCTATCCTAGAACTGCGGCTGTGTTGATTTATAATCGTCAGAAAGTGTCCTAACACGACAGATAAATGTGATAACCAGCCATCATGTCACGCACGACACACCATGAAAAAAAAAATATAGTTAATTTATTTGTATGGTGCAGTGCCAGACATGACAGTGCAAGGGTCGCTGTCGACGCTGCAGTGCGCGCTGGACCCGGCGCAGTACCGGCTGGTGCGCGGTGTGCTGGCACACAACCTGGCCGAGAGCGTCGACGACCTGCTGCCCACGGACGCGCATCCCTGTCCGCCGCAACACGCGCAACAACAGGTACACAACCCGGCCGAGAGCGTCGACGACCTGCTGCCCACGGACGCGCATCCCTGTCCGCCGCAACACGCGCAACAACAGGTACACAACCCGGCCGAGAGCGTCGACGACCTGCTGCCCACGGACGCGCATCCCTGTCCGCCGCAACACGCGCAACAACAGGTACACAACCCGGCCGAGAGCGTCGACGACCTGCTGCCCGCGGACGCGCACCCTTGTCCGCCACAATACACGCAACAACAGGTACACAACCAGGCCGAGATCGTCGACGACCTGCTGCCCGCGGACGCGCACCCTTGTCGCCGCAATACACGCAACAACAGGTACACAACCAGGCCGAGAGCGTCGACGACCTGCTGCCCGTGGACGCGCACCCTTGTCCGCCGCAACACGCGCAACAACAGGTACACAACCAGGCCGAAAGCGTCGACGACCTGCTGCCCGCGGACGCGCACCCTTGTCCGCCGCAACACGCGCAACAACAGGTACACAACCCGGCCGAGAGCGTCGACGACCTGCTGCCCGCGGACGCGCACCCTTGTCCGCCACAATACACGCAACAACAGGTACACAACCAGGCCGAGATCGTCGACGACCTGCTGCCCGCGGACGCGCACCCTTGTCGCCGCAATACACGCAACAACAGGTACACAACCAGGCCGAGAGCGTCGACGACCTGCTGCCCGTGGACGCGCACCCTTGTCCGCCGCAACACGCGCAACAACAGGTACACAACCAGGCCGAAAGCGTCGACGACCTGCTGCCCGCGGACGCGCACCCTTGTCCGCCGCAACACGCGCAACAACAGGTACACAACCAGGCCGAGAGCGTTGACGACCTGCTGCCCGTGGACGCGCACCCTTGTCCGCCGCAATACGCGCAACAACAGGTACACAACCAGGCCGAGAGCGTTGACGACCTGCTGCCCGCGGACGCGCACCCTTGTCCGCCGCAATACACGCAACAACAGGTACACAACCAGGCCGAGAGCGTCGACGACCTGCTGCCCGCGGACGCGCACCCTTGTCCGCCGCAACACGCGCTACAACAGGTACACAACCAGGCCGAGAGCGTTGACGACCTGCTGCCCGTGGACGCGCACCCTTGTCCTCCGCAATACGCGCAACAACAGGTACACAACCAGGCCGAGAGCATTGACGACTTGCTGCCCGCGGACGCGCACCCTTGTCCGCCGCAACACGCGCAACAACAGGTACACAACCAGGCCGAGAGCGTCGACGACCTGCTGCCCGCGGACGCGCACCCTTGTCCGCCGCAACACGCGCAACAACAGGTACACAACCAGGCCGAGAGCGTCGGCGACCTGCTACTGTCCACCGCGTTATACAAATTAAATAACCTAATTTCGTTTAAAACAAATCTCGAAGTCTATATTGAAGTTAAAAAAAAATCAGTTGACTGTAAAGTCAGTTTACTGATGATAGTTGAACGTGACAACGTCATAAGAAAATACTGATGGAATGGTTTCATTTTTCAAAAGAAAATTTAATTTTATTTGTTTGATAGATATTTTGTATGGATATAGAGAAGGAAATCACAATTGAATTGATCAAGTTACATTTATTTGTACACATAAATACAATAAATTATGTCAATTTTTATTTATTTATTTTTACAATGTACATAGTTTTTACGAAAACATGTAAATGTATTATTGTATAGCAGCTGTCCACGCGGACGCATCGCTCACTCAAGTAGGAGAGAGACAGATGTCGAACGCTGCCGAACGCGGAGGCCGATTGTGCCTCTTTGTCGCTCGTTCCGCGCTTTCGCTTGCACTTAAATGGAACGCCTCAGAGCGGGGTAACGCCTCATGAGTCATGTTTTTTCGTGCGTTCAGCCGGCTCCATCGAATTATAACACGTTGTCACGTCAAAAGTTAGCAAAACCTTTAAACCGACATTATTAACACACCTAGTAAAATTAATGCGAAATAAAGTATTTTCGCGTACTCCTAATTATTGTGATAAACACAAGTATAGCCTAATAAACCATTGTAACCCGCTTCTACGTGTTGTCCCAGGTGTGGACGACGAGCTCTTTAAAGCTGGACCTGCACGACGTGACGGTGAAGCTGGAGCCGGAGCACGGCGTGTCGTCGCTGGCCTGCATCAACTTCATCAAGTCGCGGCTACATATCGAGACTTACTCCGACTTGGGACAGGACATTGACTTAGTTTCACAGGTATGAGACTAGTCACAAGGTAAAATATAGTAAAATATATTAGTACTGGATGTCACAAGCTGACCGTTCAATTGACATGTTCAGCTTTAATCCATTTGATGTTCAAATTGTCTTTTTACTGTTAGAAATAATATTTTATATGGCAATGACGTTGTAGTGTTTGAGGCCACACAAAAAACACGGCAGCATTTTTGTACGAGGTTGTTTGTTTGCAGGAGATCCTAGTGAGCGACACGCGGTACTGCAACGAGCCGGCCAACTGCCGCGGCAACGTGTTCAGCCACATCGTGCAGCCCATGCCGGAGCAGCGACACAGCGTGCAGGCCGAGGTGCACGCCAGGTATGTTGGTTGCAGGAGATCCTAGTGAGCGACACGCGGTACTGCAACGAGCCGGCCAACTGCCGCGGCAACGTGTTCAGCCACATCGTGCAGCCCATGCCGGAGCAGCGACACAGCGTGCAGGCCGAGGTGCACGCCAGGTATGTTGGTTGCAGGAGATCCTAGTGAGCGACACGCGGTACTGCAACGAGCCGGCCAACTGCCGCGGCAACGTGTTCAGCCACATCGTGCAGCCCATGCCGGAGCAGCGACACAGCGTGCAGGCCGAGGTGCACGCCAGGTATGTTGGTTGCAGGAGATCCTAGTGAGCGACACGCGGTACTGCAACGAGCCGGCCAACTGCCGCGGCAACGTGTTCAGCCACATCGTGCAGCCCATGCCGGAGCAGCGACACAGCGTGCAGGCCGAGGTGCACGCCAGGTATGTTGGTTGCAGGAGATCCTAGTGAGCGACACGCGGTACTGCAACGAGCCGGCCAACTGCCGCGGCAACGTGTTCAGCCACATCGTGCAGCCCATGCCGGAGCAGCGACACAGCGTGCAGGCCGAGGTGCACGCCAGGTATGTTGGTTGCAGGAGATCCTAGTGAGCGACACGCGGTACTGCGGCGAGCCGGCCAACTGCCGCGGCAACGTGTTCAGCCACATCGTGTAGCCCATGCCGGAGCAGCGACACAGCGTGCAGGCCGAGGTGCACGCCAGGTATGTTGGTTGCAGGAGATCCTAGTGAGCGACACGCGGTACTGCAACGAGCCGGCCAACTGCCGCGGCAACGTGTTCAGCCACATCGTGCAGCCCATGCCGGAGCAGCGACACAGCGTGCAGGCCGAGGTGCACGCCAGGTATGTTGGTTGCAGGAGATCCTAGTGAGCGACACGCGGTACTGCAACGAGCCGGCCAACTGCCGCGGCAACGTGTTCAGCCACATCGTGCAGCCCATGCCGGAGCAGCGACACAGCGTGCAGGCCGAGGTGCACGCCAGGTATGTTGGTTGCAGGAGATCTAGTGAGCGACACGCGGTACTGCAACGAGCCGGCCAACTGCCGCGGCAACGTGTTCAGCCACATCGTGCAGCCCATGCCGGAGCAGCGACACAGCGTGCAGGCCGAGGTGCACGCCAGGTATGTTGGTTGCAGGAGATCTAGTGAGCGACACGCGGTACTGCGGCGAGCCGGCCAACTGCCGCGGCAACATAAGGTATTTACAACCTTATTTACAAATAAAAATGCGATTTTTGAAAGAGCATTTAGATGAGAGGACCGATTTTTTTTAAATGTATTTTCATTTTACCTTCGGATATCATGTTTACATTGGCATGTACGCTTGTTGTATAGAAGGCGCCTGGACTCATCCGCGTACACCATCCTGGTGAATAACATGCGCCTGATGGCGATCCTGGACTGGTGGGAGGCCGCCAACCAGTTCATCATGCAGCCGCCGCTGCCGCCAGCAGACCCCGACCAGGCGCATCTGTGAGTTTCACGCAATGTATCTCCTCTACTTCTGTTATTGTCTGTACATTCAATTAAGATATCCGTTTATCTTTGACTGGCAAATAAATTCGTGTGTTAAAGTTTTAGCTCTATTTTTCTTCCAGCAGACAAAATCTGTGTTAACAAAACATCCACTTGTTGTTTCGAAAATAAACAGCTACTTTTTAGGGTTCCGTAGCCAAAACGGAACCTTTAGGTAAAACCGCATTATAGCGAAACTGCAACGTAAAGGCGCGGCGCGGCCTGGAAAATATTCTTTCTGGTCAAACTACACTGCGGCAGAGGCGCGGCGCGATGTTTTTTGTCCTTAGGTTTCTGTGTCGCGCCGCTCCGCTGCAGAGCTGCTGTAGTGCGTTTACGTTCTTTAGAAACACTGGGAAGAATATTTCCAGGCCGCAACGCCACGCCTCTACGCTGCAGTGTCGCTATAGTGCGGTTTGACCTTTACAGTTTCGTCATGCGTCGAAGCGGCGGTAACCTAATGGCTAAGGCAAGGCATCGGACTCGCAATTATGAGGTCACATTGCTAGTTATCTTTAAAAAAACAAAATGTCCGTCTGTCTGTCTGTCTGTCTGTCTGTCCGTATCTGAAAGACTACACAATGAATATTAATGAAATTTGGTGCATTACTTTGATAGGTAAATCATAATAATAAATATTTTTAGGGGGGGTTTCTCCATATATGTAACAGAAGGTGAAAAAATATTTTTTCAGCAAACATCAACGTGTAGAATAAATATTATACGAAAGGTTTTTAAAAAACATTTTAAGATTACTAATAAACTTTATTGATTAAGTGGATATTTTTGGAAGTAGACGCTCGAAAGTTGCATAAATAGCCCCCCTCCTGTCGCAGCGAGGAGGCGCTCCCGGCGGCCGCGCCCGCGCCCGGGCCGCGCGCGGCGCCGCCCGCCGCCGAGCTCAAGCTCAACGTCACGGACTCGCAGCTCGTGCTCGTCGAGGAGCCCTCCGTCTGGGACACCAACGCGGTCATACTCAGGGTAACTATACCGACTGATCGATACATTCAACGCAACGGTTTCCTGAAGGTTATACTTTTTAACGTTGATGAAAAAGCTTATTTTTGATACAATTTTATAGACTGCGGATCCGATCTCAAGTTTAATTCTTGCTCAAAAGATTTTCTGTCGTGTCTGTTGTGTGTTGGGAATTACAAGCGTTTTAAATCTTAGTAGCGTTTGAGTATTCCTTTGTTCATCTAATGAAAATTTAAGATTCTCATCCGTAAAGATGTTGCAAATATTAAAGTTAGTATGTAATAGAAGTAGAGTTTTGTCTCCTTTAGATCTAGCCCTTGATGCGTACCACTGGCATTGTGCGAGAGGTAACATGTAAGTTGCGAGCGTGACACGAGCACGACACATTGTGTTGCAGAGCACGACGGTGATCACGTACCGGTCCGCGGACGCCTCGAAGCCGGTGTCGTGCGAGCTGAACGAGCTGGAGGTGTTCTCGTGCGTGCTGGGCCTGGAGGAGGAGACCGCGCTCAGCATCGTGGAGCCCGCCGCGCTGCACGCCGCCATCGACGCCGACACCGTGCTGCACGTCAGTCACACACACTTCACTAGCTTTTACCTTTTTATTCGTAGAGACTCATACCTCCGAATGAAAAAAGGAACCCATATATTTTATTACTCGTTTGTCACAGATAATTTGCTCCAAATCTACTGGACCTACCCATTACGGCATGCAAACCGGTTAACCGAAAAAAAAAACTGTTGACCGACGATTTTGAAACCCGTTATTTTTTTCGAATTAAAAAACCGGATTCTTCGGGTTTGTCGTTTTTTTAACGGTTACACTTAACTCACTCAAAAACATGCTGTTTTAGTCACAAAAAGCAACAAAATCAACAAATACTTTTAATAAAATATAGTAATATTATATTGTGCCAAATAAATAAATTTATGTTGACGATATCGCCCGCATTTTGTTTTGTTTGATTCTCTATCAAGTTCAAGTTACATAGTGTAGGTACAAAACGCGTCGCGTACGTTGCATTCCGTTTTATTTTTCTTTTAGTGCCTAACTTAAAAACTCGTGTTGTTTCGAAACAATTGATCCACTGCTGGACAATGGCTCCTCCTAATTTGCGCAACAACACCCGGTCTTACGTCATCCGCATCCAATTCATCCCAATGACGTCGTAGAACCATCTGGCCAGGGGTTGTCCTATTTCCATTTACATACGGCCAGCGGTCATAACCGGCAGGCTATGTCGGTAACATTGGTTCTTTGTCGGATGATCTCGTTGCGAATTTTATTCTGTAAAAGATTTCAATTATAGCTCGCTCCATAGCCCCGTAGCCCGCAGCGCAACTTTGAATTTATGGACTTGCCCAATCGTAAATGTCCACGTCTCGGCACCTTAAGTCATGACAAGTAGGACACACCAGTTAAATATTTTGGTATTCTTAGACATTGCGATTGAGAAGACTCAACGAAGTTTGCTAATCGCTGCCCAACTCATTCGGATCCTTATATCAACTTCTTTCTCGAAGTTGTTTCTACCAAGCTTATTAAATAGGTAAATATGTTCTTGGACACCTTCGAGTGTTAAAAATAAAACCAAAGTTATGTTCATCAAACATGACAAGTTTTCTCCTATTTCATGTTGAGAGTAACACGTTCTCACATAACATAACAGGCTCACATTCCGCTGATCTGCGGTAGCGACTCCACCGCTGTGACGATGTATTGTCGTCGGCAAACCAAAGGTGCGAGATCTACCTACTTATATCTATGCCCTTTTAGTCCAGCCCAGTGTCTTAATGACGTTCCCAAGGGAGTAGAGATATGACATCCCCCTTTTACACCTCGGTAAATCTCCATTGGATTGGTCCTGAGAGTCATGGTGGCGGTGTCATACAGGCGCCTCAAAACCAGTCAATACGGCATCGTTGCAGTACACTAAGAACTACCCAAGTTTTGATGTGGTCGACTACAGTGCGGAAACTTTTTTTTAAACCCGAAGTATTATGTGCCCACTTTTGGTGCTAATCACTCTCAACAACAAACAACAACTTACAGATGTTACTCAGGAGTGTTCTTTACCAAGTATTTATGACGTTTTTAGGGTTTCGTAGCCAAACTGGCAAAACCTAACCCTTATAGTTTCATAATATCCGGCCGTCTGTCTGTCTGTCCGTCCGTATGTCACAGGCATTTTACTCAATAACTACACAATATAGATGGATGAAATTTGGAGCGTAGGTGTCTTGTATAAGCCGCTACTTAGTTAGATAGTTATAAAATAAAAATAAATATTTTTAGGGGGAGCACTTACATGTAACAGAAACAGATTTTTTTTTTCAAAGACCTCGATTAACATTAGATACATAATCGAAAATATAGTCAAATATAAAATTGTTGCATTTTTTTACTACATACTTATGTGTTTTGTCTAATTGACGCCTATAATCTGAGACATTAAAAATACAGCTTGAAAGACAATCTCAGGATTTCTTCCGATTTTATAAAACTATGTCTCTTGCTGCTATTAGCCACACTCTTCACTATCTTCTTGATTAAGTTTAATAACTTCGATTCAATTCCTAAAGCGAATAGCGGATATCGGTTTTTGCAACAAAAAAACGATCTTATGTCCTTACCCGGGACTCAAACTATCTTCATACCAAATTTTATCTAAATCGGTTCAGCGGTTTATGCGTGAAAACTAAATCAGTTCAGCTGAAAAACTATATTAAGTTTTGTTGCTTTTCTAATTCTGATATTCTGTTTACTCGATTTAAATTTGTAGAAAATGAAAATCAAAAATCGATGCCATCGAACAGCGACTACAATGATACTTCACTAGTAATTTAATTAGACATCTGCCAAAAAGGACTTCGTATTTGCAACGGAGTATAGCCGTTGTTTATAACTACGGCTATACTCCGTTTCAAACGGCTGTCACGGCTTTTGTTATTGCTTGGTTCGTCAAAAATGCTCTCTGTAGAGCATTTTTGACTAATTACAAAATCGCAGCATTCTTGCCATTTACTTTATTAATCAATAATTGCATTTTTACGTTATTAATGAAAAATAATACAAAATTTTAAAATTACAAATATTCGGATTGCGACATATTTGCTAAAAATGATCTCTGTAACGAATTAATAACAAATATATATATATAAACAAAATAGTTGTATGAACAAATGCTAGATGGCGCAGGCGAGGACACAACTCGCATGAAGAAGAATTAGAGGTTTAGTAACATAATTCCTATACATGGTTCGACTTCGGCCCCGGATTCGGTTCGGCTTCAATTCTTGACCGGTGTTCAAACTTTTCTATATTTAAAAATGTGATTTTGAAAACCTAGTATGTAATTTCTATTACCCATATGAATTTCTATACACCTACGAATAATGTAAATAAATGAATGTTGAACACGTGTACCATATTATGACATAAATTAAAAAAACAATTATTTCATTTCACAAATTGTAGTATGTAATATATGCAATAAAAGGGCTTGCTGTAAGTAAATGGAAATGAGGTGTTTGTTTGGTGAAAGTTTATTTAGGTGTTTTTCTCTGTTGTTAGGTGGCGATGAGCACACTGAACCTCCGTCTCTCGTATCACGACATGCGCATGTTCGCGGCGATGTTGCAGTCGCTGCCGGTGCAGGCGAGAGCGGCTTTGTCTGGTGAGTTGTAGTAGTATTCTCACTTCATAATCATGTTAATGTATTAGGGATTTTGTTTCTTCATACAAACTTTGGATTCCCGTTTCATTCCCTTAGGGGGTGAATTTATTAATTCTTTCTTAACGAATACCTATGTCGTATTAACTATCCGCGTGCCAAATTTCAGCGCAATCCGTTCAGCGGTTTGAGCCGTGTGTCGGTCAGTAACGATTGCTTTTTATATACAAATTAATTTTCAAAAAACAATCATTGATTTGGTTTTATGAAATAAATATATTAGCGTTCTCGCTTACAATTTGTATCGTCAGGTAAATCGGTGGTGTCGGAGGTGGAGGAGGACGCGCCGGCCAACAGCGTGCACATGCGCGCGCGCTCGTCGCCGCTGGCGAGCGGGCCGGGCGGCGGGGGCGGCGCGGGCGCGGACGGCGCGGCGGGCGGCGCCGGCTGGCTGCTGCGGCCGCGCTGGCTGCGCGCGCCGGCCCCGCCGCCCGCGCCGCCCACCGCGCCGCCGCCCATGCCCGTGTGGCCGCTCAGAGCCGTGCAGGTACCTATAATATTACTACTGTAATACTATGTCTAAAAAGAGTTACGCATGAATCTCTTGGCAGCTTCTCATGCGCAGTACACTTTGAACTGCTGACTAATTTCTTTCATTTTCAAACAATAATCTATCTGATTAAGATAATTGTGATGACGTAAATATACTTACCTAAGGAATACATCGGGGATAATAATGTTAATGGTTTATCATTCCAATTATAAATTTGTCTTATTTACTACACGTAAGGAATTCATATAATTCATATTCGTAATGAATTCGTACGATTGATTGTAGATCTCTGCGGATTGCATCACTCTGTGCGTGATCGACGACTGCCTCGACTCCGATGTGCCGTTACTGGAAGTGTCCCTTAGCGAGCTGCAAGTTGAACAGGTAAAAAAAATATTCCCTAACAATTCCAAAATATTCACAATGGCACAACGTTAATATTCTAATTTTCACTTCTGCCGACACTCCCGGAGTGCAACCCATTTATTTTTACGTGAACCATGATAGAATCTGGACTCAGAGCCATCTTCGGGAAAGTACCTTAGGCGATACAATTCATACCACTAGTTGCGTAGTGAACATGGCGATGGCGACAACCCTACATAGTTCAAGCACTGCGTTTAATTTAGCGCGTGTACATATGTTTTAAGTACACTGAACTTATTATTAAGTACTGTTCTTTGATATGCTCTAAGCTATAGATATATTTTTATAATAGATTATTGGACAACACTACCTGTTTTCTATTTAAATTGCGGTCTAGAATCGATGTTATTTAAATTAGCTATGTACGTAACCAGCAATCTATATTTTATTTTGATGAACTCATTGTCAAAGGTTCTTGGTTGTCTGACATATGATCAATCGTGCAAATAAAGCATGTGACCGTTTGACCAAAAGCTTGGCATATGTGCCACATTTCTTCGTGCCTTCTACCCTAGTAGGTATCAGTATTCTCTGCTTGTGACCATGTTTATTATTCGACAAATAAGTGTAGTTTACAATATATATTTTAAGTAGATTGTTTTATCTTCATTCATATAATACACAAATAATAACAAAAGCAATATTTATAACGTATCACTCGAAATGCAAGAAAATAATGCGACTAAGTGCAAAGTTTGACTAACGATTGCAATGATACCAGTGCATAAAAATCACTACGGCTAATATTTTTTAATAAAATAAATCCTCAAATTTATATTAATATTATAAAGAGGAAAGATTTATATTTTTCTATGTAACGAATAAACTTAAATCTACTGGACCGATTTCAAAAATTTTTTTACCGTTGGTAAGCTATACTAACCCTGGTGACGTGGCTACTTTTTATCCCTCCATTCCCACGGGAACAGGAACTACGCGGGTGCAATCGCGAGGCGTCCGCTAGTATATGATAAAAATAAAGTTTTTGAAGTTACTCATACTTCTGCCTCATCGTGCGGCCGTAGGACAAGTGCCATAACTTCCTTACTGAGGTCAAATACAAGAGAACATACAGTCGCTACAATATCACAGAGTAGAGAGGAAGTGATAGCGTTATAGATGACAAACGTACGTGCAGAGGGCTCGAATTAGAAGTGTAAGACGAGTTCCAATAGGTTGTGTGTTCCGCAGGACCTGCGCTGCGCCGCGGAGTCGTTCTCGGACCCGGTGCTGGTGCAGACGCCGGCGGGCGGCGGCGCGGCGGCGCGCGCGGGCGCGGGCGGCGGCCGCCTCGCCGCCACGCTCTCCGCCGACTACTACAACCGCACGCTGTCCGGCTGGGAGCCCGTCGTCGAGCCCTGGAGGTGACACACCTTATTTGCCGTTTACTCTTCATGATTTTACTCAAGTTTTAGATGTTTTTTTATTTATTTTTCATATATTAAATATGGACATACCTACATAATACGGCGGATGAACTCAATGAGTGATAAAAACAAAAAACGTTTGTACATTTGTCCTTGGAGTCAATTCACGTATTTAAAGCAGTGCAGTTGCAGTTCAGTTGCAGTTAAGTTTCGATTAAAACGGTCATTTTTGTATTCTGATAACTTTGAAATCAATCTCAAATACGCTTGCGTCTAGTATGCGTCTCGAGAGCGCAATAACGACATTCTAGTACGGTGCGTTTTTGAGATCGATCCCAAAGCTACAAGAATACGAAAATGGCCGTTTTAATCGAAACTTTACTGCAACTGCACTGCAACTGTACTGCTTTAAATACGGAATTGTCCTTATCGTTTACCGCACCCACTCTCTACAGTCTCTCAATGTTTATTACGTTGATTTCTCAGTTACGCGTTTGAAAAGCGCCATCTGTGCGTGTACGCTTTCAAATGTACCAGTGTGATAGTAGCGTTTTATAGTTACGTTATTGAACCGCGCCGCTCGCGCTAGTGACACGTGCGCCACGCGGCAGAAGCGCGCTCGAAGAGACAGCGCGTATAGCGGCCTCACTGTGACACCACACTAATACGATGGATGAGTTTAATGAGTAACAAAGACGGAAATATTATGTTGTAGATTTTGTCCTTGTCGTTGAACGCACCCGTTTCCTGTAACCTTTCAAAGATTGTTAAATATGTCCGTGACATGACTGTTGAGTGCCAAGCTCCAGGGGTGAAATTCTGATGGTCTTGACTAGAATAAAACTGCTTCTTCAGTTGAAAGATTGTATATTGGTAGCTGGTAGGTATAGATGGCCGATGCGTGCGCGCGTGGTAGGAAACGGTGAGCGAGTGTCTGCGAGGAACATGACCGTAAGCAATGTTTTGTATTGTGTTGTCAGATTCGCGACATCATGGGAGAACACTTTGACGAGCGAGCTGTCTCTGGGGCGCGTGCAGATGGAGGTGTCGTCGACGGAGGTGCTCAACACCAACGTGACGTCGTCGCTCATCGACCTGTGCCAGCTCGTGCGCGCCAACTGGACCGCGGACTACTATGCGCCGCAGGTATCATCACCTCACACCTGTAGCGGGATGGGAGGGAGTATAAAGGGTTCAAGCCGACAATACCTCTCCCCTCGAACTATCTGTGTCCTCTCCCCCCGTATACAGCTTTAATTGTCTTGATCAGAACAAGGTCAAATCACTGGTTTAGCAGTCGTGCTATTGTATTGTATCTGGATAGAGGCCGGGATGTGTAGCCCGGAAGTCGCTGCGACCTAAAAGATCTATTGTGACACCTCTTTCTTCCTTAAAGGATATCTCCAAGTTCTAGTCTGACCATGAAGTCGACTATAAGTCTTGGTGGAGTGGCCTTAACGTCGTCAGGTGTGATTAAGTGCCCTCCGAGGTGCTGGCTTCTAGTGTGGTAAATTGCCTCGCAGCCACATAGGATGTGTATAGGTGTTTCCTCATTCTTGTGGCAGAACCTGCAAACATTAGTATCATTTAGACGCATCTTGTACATGTGTTTGTTTAGTCTGCAGTGCCCGGTTAGGGTTCTGGTAAGAATTCTGATTTGGTTATTACTCATAGTAAGTGCCTCCTTAGTGAACCTTGCGTTGAAGCCCACTAAGAGCGCTTTGGAGTGCTCTTGGCCTGGCGACTTTGACCATAGCTTGATGCTTTGGTTTACAAAACATGGTAGTCAATGTCTACTTTTTGATAAAACGTACGAAAAACAGGCACCAGCTCATCCCATACCAAAATATTGGATCCATGTCTGGCTTTTACTTTGTAATAATAATAATAAAAAATCTTTATTTTGTCAGTTTTTAGTTAAGAGATGATTAAAAATAGAGTTCAATTGAGATGTGATGTATGTATGCGTGCAGTCGTCGGGCGGGCAGGAGCAGTCCCCCAAGGGCAGCCCGGCGGGGCACCGGCGCCGCTCGCCCTTCGTGCCGTACGCGCTGCGCAACCACACCGGCCACAAGCTGTGGTTCACCACGCTCGTCACCACCTCCGACGTGTGAGTCACACTACTACATTACACTTTTCAATTAACAAACATTCTTATTATTACCACCTTGTGCTATTTATATATATTACTAGCTGACGCTCGCAACTTCGTCTGCGTCAAATTAACCCGTTTTTGCAAAATAGGGGTAATTAAAAAAAATAGGGGTTGATCGTAGAAGGGTGAAAATTCAGGGTTGTGTGTATTTTTGAATCCGGTATCATAAAAAAAAAAAATTAGGTGTGGACTACCCTTAACATTTAAGAGGATGAAAAATAGATGTTGTCCGATTCTCAGACCTACCCAATATGCACACAAAGTTTCATGACAATCGGTTGAGCCGTTTCGGAGGAGTTAACACCGTGACACGATAATTTTATATATTAGATTAACCTTCAATGATTTTTTTCTTAAACATTTTGACAGTATGTCACACATACGTACTACACGGTCGCAATGTCCATATACCTGCAATGCGACCTAATCATACAATGATTAGGCCGCATTGGACATTATGTGTTTTATATGTAACAATTTAAGATACGTAGAGGTATTCCACACCGTAGCGTGTGTAGATAAACAAGTTATAGACCTCTATATATTTATTGACTGTCTCGGCGAACTACGTACCGTATCTTTTTTTTATGAATCAGTTTCAATTGTGAATCTAAACATTTCTTGATTCCACTGGAACACATGATAAAAATCATCAAAACGGTTCAGCTGTTTAGGAGGACTTCACATACACACGCAGAGAATAATTATGTGTATAAAGATAAAACGACTGTATTACGCCGTGACTCCACTCGAGATAAAAGGTCTAAATTTTGTCTTCAGATTTCTTTCACATAATTAAACTGGCGGTTTGGATGTAAAAAAAAAACAACAGATACATAGAGTTATTTTATCATTTACTGACTGCCTCTGTGGCGCGGTGGGAGTGTATCCGACTGCTACGCAAGAGGTCGTGGGTTCGATCCCCACCCAGGATAAAACTTTGTGTGATGAGCACGATAGTTTATTCTGTGTCTGGGTGTTATTTATCTATAATATATATGTATTTAGAAATATATAAGCATGTTTATCAGTTGTCTGGTTTCCATAGTACAAGCTCTGCTTAGTTTGGGATCAGATAGCGTTGTGTGAGTTGTCCCAAGATATTATAAGATATTATTATTATATTATTTACTAGCTTTTGTCTGCGGCTCCGCCCGCGCTTCCCCAAAGTCTATCGGTAACAAAGGGATCTCCATAGTATCCTAAAACAAAATGGCAGCGCACGTCAAATAATGGATTTTAAGTACAGGCAAATTTTTGAGACCTTGGTTTACATTAATGTAATTTTTTCGTAGAAACCACTAATTAAAAAAAATACTTAAAAGCCAATTACGTAGTTTCAAACATCTAACTTTAAAATTGACAAAGTTTGATAAAAACTTGCAACCCCTATTTTACCTCCTTAGGGGTTGAATTTCTAAAAACGCTGAAACCCGTGTTTCATTATTTTTAATCAAAAAACCAAATACGAAATTTCACAATTTCAACTTTAAAACTGACGGAGTTTCATATAAACTTACAACCACTATTATATACAAGTAGATGTAGGGGATGAATTTCCAAAAATCACTTCTTATCGTACATTAAATAAGGAATACGTTTTTGAAATTTCACGTCTCTACGATTACAGCGGTTTAGGCGTTGATCCACCAGCCAGTCTGAACAAAGAATTGAATATACGAGTATATAGACAATGTTAGTACAGATAGTAAGGTATTGTTGCAGCCTAAGCGAGCAGCAGACGTGGTCGGGTCCGGACGACTCGTGGATGCTGGTGCGCGCGGGCGACACGGAGCCGTTCTCGTTCGGCGCGCGGCGCGGCCGGCGCCGCGGCCGGCCCGCGCCCGCCGCCGCCAGCGCCGTGGCGCTCAACCGCCTGGCGCTGCGCCTCGACGGCTGGGGGCCGCCCGACCCCGTCACGGTCGACAGGGTCGGCGTCTACTTCCGGAACCTCGTGCACGCTGTGAGTTGTGTTGCCGCCTTGTCCGAGGGGAACGACCTGTATTATGTATCCTGTTGCTTGCCTAGGACGACGTGCGAATAACATTGTTAATGATTTATTTCAGTAAGGTGGGGTTGTAAAAACTAGGTATGTTTCAGAAAACTGGCGGCGAAGCTCGTATAGTGTTTGAAGTGTCCCTTGAGGGCTCTGCGCGCAAGTTAGTGACGGTGCGGTCCGCGCTGCAGCTGGTGAACAAGCTGCCGCATGCCGTGGAAGTGAGGGTCGACCACGCGCCACATACCGGTGAGAACACACCTTACTACTTATTTAATTGTTATTTTTTTTTTATATTAAGCTACAGTCCTTTGCATGTGTTGTTTATTTGTCCCCCAAATAGTTCGCCAAATCTATTGTTTTGAGATACTACGGTACAGAACGATTAATATTATGGAACGCTACTTAGTCTCGATAGTAGACCTATTGATATGATTATTTCAGATAGCAATTCAAACGTACTGGTTTATTTTTGAAATAAAAACATATTTTGATTCAGTCACCGACGATGACATGTGACACCCCTATTTCTTGTAGGTAACTAGCGCAGTAGCCCTAGTACATAACTGGCGAGGTACGGCGTAGGTAAAAACTAAACCTTAATATTTGTGACAGAAAAATTGCATACCACAGTAAACTGTAATGAGTGTGCAAGCGCTGTCAAATTACCACAAGACGCGACAGCCATGGTTAAGTGAATCGCACGCTGCGACGTAACGCATAAAAATGGAATCCCGCGCTCGTTTTTAGGGTTCCGTAGCCAAAACGGAACCCTTATAGTTTTGCTATGTCCGTCCGCAGTTGCTCAGAGAATGTTAGTGCTAGAAGGCTGTAATTTTTATATTTTAGATTTAGGAATTCGTTTGTGAAATATTAAGATTTAAAATGCAAATTTTTGTTAGAGTGAAGTGCCACCCCCCCCCCCACCCCTGCCAGCTAAATGGTTGATGTTAAGTATGTGAAAAAATTAAAAGGATAATATCACAGCTAAGAATGCTTTACAAACTTAAGAGTAACAGCTGATCAAATGAGAAGTAACAAAACTTCTACAAATTCCATTAAAAATTAGTACAAATCCATTAAAAATTTGTACAAATCCATTAAAAATTAGTTCAAATTCCATTAAAAATTAGTAAAAATTTCATTAAAAATTAGTACAAATTCCATTAAAAATATTATTAAGTAGGTATAACGTTGTAAGTATGAAACGAAAACAACAGAAAACCCACTTCACAAGACGCATTATTCGAATGGAGGGGGGGGGGGGGGGTGACTATGGAACCCTACATTGTGCGTGGCCCGACATGCACTTGCCCGGTTTATTTTATTTGATTTCCTAACGAGAACGTTACACTTCAATAATATAGAAAATGAGACACTGTTACAGTAGATAGATATTAATCGATTTTTTTTAAAAAAAGTTTACTATCTATCTACTGTAATAGTGTCTCTCAAAATTTGCAACTCATTCGTATTTGGGAAGAAAAATCAAGATTCTACACTAGACAGATTCTATATTTGACCGACTCTACATTGGACAGATTCTATAACTGACAAATAAAAACACTGTTCTTAAATACAATTAATTACGTAATTAAAGTTTTTTAATTTTTTTTTATTACTTGTTCTAACTGTACAAGCGAGTTGCACATTTCGTAATACGTGTTAGGTAGTAACAGAGTAATTGCTGACGCGCTCAAAACTATACTTAGCACATAATCATATTTTATAATTATATTTTATATTCAGTCCAATAAACGCCGTCAATCGTAACAGTCGTATCAATCAAACTCCATTCCCCTCTTACTGTGTCTATTTACCTCGAACTAGCAAATTGTGTTGGACTAACCCCCAACACTAACCGATTCATACATATTTCATATGAGGGATTCTAAACCGGGTAACAATATTCTAATACAAATCTGAAAAAATAATGATTGGTATTTCAGGATCTTTAAAAACTTAGTTTGTCTCATTACGAAACCGGCGTTCACGTTACCGGAGTTCATATTATATGGTCGAGCACGAAAATCCATCTTGGTGTCTACTATAACTGTTCGGACGTGTGTGCTTAAGATTTTGAGAGAGCTATCGACGTTAAGTTGCGGGTGTTGAACTCTCTTTCTTGTAAATATGATGTGGAAACATTTTGACGCATTCAATAACATTTTGTTGGCAGAAGACCACCTGTGAATCAATATCCACAGGGCTATTGATGTCATTTTGTAAAGATGTAATGCCATCCTGGGTGCGTATTGTACTGTTACTTTTTAGATCATCTGCAAACATTTGATACATGTACATACGTACTTGAGTAATTAATAAACATTAAAAAGAATAAAGGTGCAAGTTGCGAGGCCTGAGGAACCCGTTAAAGCACACATTTAGTGCTAGATTGAAATTAACGAACTGAGACAATCTGAGATCGGTTGCGCAGGTAAGATTCGCATCATCATCAGCCTATCGCAGTCCACTGCTGGACATAGACCTCTCCAATTACACGCCACTTTGTTCTATCTTCGCCTTCTCGCATCCAGCTCCTGCCAGCCGTTTTGCGTAAATCATCACTCCTCCTGGCCTGAGGGGTCCTACACTACGATGCCAAGCCGCGGTCTCCACTCAAGAACTCGTTTACCCCAACGGTTGTCGGTTCTTCGGCTAATATGGGCAGCCCACTGCCACTTCAACTTGCTAATCTGGTGGGCTATGTCGATAACTTTGGTTCTCTGCCGGATCACCTCATTTCTGATTTTGTCCCAAAGAGAAACTCCGATATACCCTTTTCATAGCCCGCTGAGCGACTTTGAACTTGTGGACCAGCCGTACCGTCAGTGTCCACGTTTCGGGTAGGACGCACTGATTAAAGACGAGAGTCTTAAGACATTGTTGGATCGACGATGAGAAGACTTGACGTAGCTTACCAAACGCTGCCCAACCCAACCGAATTCTCCTGTTCACCTCGTCCTCGAAGTTGTTTCTACCTAACTGCAATGACTGCCCGAGGTACACATATTTTTGAACAACTTCGAGAACGGCGCCGTGCACCGCTGTCGGTTCCGGTAGTACATGTTCATTGAACATGACCTTGGTTTTATCCAAGTTCATCCGTAGGCCGATGCGTACAGAGGAGTCAGCCAGGTCATTCAGCATCCGTTGCAGGTCCTGCAGCGTTTCCGCCATGATGACAATGTCATCTGCTAATCGCAAGTGAGAGATGTATTCACCATTGACGTTGATGCCCCGCCCTTTCCAGTGCAGCGTCTTGAACATATCCTCCATTACATTTGTGAACAGTTTCGGAGAAATAACGTCCCCTTGCCTCACTCCTCGATGCAATGGTATAGGTTTTGTTTGCTGATTCTGTACTTGGACGGACATGGTGGCGGCTTCGTAGAGACATCTCATCACTTGGATATATTGCCAATCTACTTGGCATCGCTGCAGAGACTCCAGAACGGACCAGATTTCAATCGAGTCAAAGGCCTTCTCATAGTCCACGAATGCTAGACACAGGGGCTGATTATACTCCTGGGTCTTTTGTATAATCTGCCGCACTGTGTGGATGTGGTCTATGGTGCCATATCCGTTCCGAAATCCAGCCTGTTCCGGTGGTTGGAATTCGTCAAGTCTTCGCGCAAGGCGGTTCGTGATGACTCTTGAAAACAGCTTATAGACGTGGCTTAGAAGAGAAATAGATCGGTAGTTCTTCAGCCGGGTCTTATCTCCTTTTTAGAAGAACAAGACGACTACACTTCTACTTCACGCCTCCGGAGTTCTCCCTTCAAACAGGACAGCATTAAAGAGCTTTTGGAGCTCCCTCAGTACAGATTTACCTCCAGCTTTTAACAGCTCTGTTGTAACGCCATCCTCTCCAGGGGCTTTTCCATTTTTTAGCTGTCTAAGAGCCAGCACGATTTCGTCAATGTTGACTTCTGGCAGGTCTTCGGTGTAGTGGCGTGTTAGAGTGGCTCTAGGACCCCCATTTGCAGGATCAGGTCGAGATGCATGCGAAGCGTATAACCGGCCATAGAAGCCTTCCACTTCGGAGAGGACTGCCGGCTTCGAAGAAACTACTTCTCCACTTGCTGTGGTCAACTTCGTCAGGTGGCTTCTTCCAAGAGATTGTACTTTTAACCCCCGGTTCTGCTTAATCGCCCTTTTCATCAAAAGAGTGTTGGAGCACCGAAGGTCGTGTCGTAAAAGCTTGTTGATCTCTTGGTTTAGAGCGCGCTTTTCCGACGAAGTGGCATGTAGGTTTTCACGTCGTTTCTTCATTAGCCCTAAAGTCTTTTCCGAAAGCTTTGACTTCTTGCCCTTACGCTGCATATCACAAAATCTCGTACCTTCTTCCCTGAGTATCTGAACCACATTTACGAGCTTCTGGTTTACGTCTGTTGTGGTTTCATGGTCATCATCTTAACAGGGAGCCGAAAATCCCAGCATGACACTGTTTCTAAACAAGCAAGTCGTTGTCCATCGCGTCGAACGCCCGCGAGACCGCGGAGAAATATGGTAGATTGCATGTATGTGAGTGCTCGTTGATGAATACTTTCAAAATTTATCGTGAACAAGTTAATAACTTACGGAACCCTCTCGGAAGTTCAGTACCGTAACGTGTGGACGTCGCGCATGCTGCTCTTACGCGCTTAAAGATATAATGAGTGTTGTTGCACTGCGCGTCTATTGTTGTTGCACTTTCTTTAAACGTAAAAAACATTGTTACACGTCGCGGAGCGCGTGCAGTGTGTGAGTCTCTTTATTGTGGCTGCGCTTTAATATTGGCGCGGCGGAGTCCGCTACGGCGCTTAGCGACGCTCTCTAGTCGGCCGCAGTGTCTGGCAACCGCGCTTCGTCGCGCCTCGGCAGTCGTGCGACGGGTCGTTGGCGATATAGGGTGTGCTAGGTCAGGTCTAACCGTTGTTATGCTGTAAGGCTGCGCGGCGCTGTCGCCGCTGCAGCGCGCGCTGGCGCACGTGCACGCGGCGCGGCGCGTGCGCGTGGCGTGCGCGGCGCTGGCGCGCGCGCACTTCCTGCCCAGCGGCGCGCCCGCTCCGCTAGCAGGACCGCTACACCCTATATCTGCCGACTGCGGTACACACCTCTATATATATTGCCTCTCACTACTGCACTAGCGCTGTATTATCGTACTGTATTTTTCTAGATAGTTGTCTCAGGTATTGTATTTATATTAATAACATAGACTAGAATTTACTTAATGTAAATACTTTGTAGTGTTATGGGGTATATAATGTTAATTAAATAACTTCATAAGTATATTCATTTTAAATAGTTTTTAGTTGAGCGAAGGAAGTATTACGAATCGATCGTCTTCATCGATCCGTCTGGGGCAGCCGTCTTATGACATTTCAACTTAAAACATGTCATTCGGAGTCCCAAGTAATAAATCTTGTATCGACAGCATCGAACGGTGAAATAGTATGTGGTGTATCGTTATGTACAGCGGAATGGCGCAGCAGCCGCGGCGGCGGGCGCTGCGCGACGGTGGCGGCGGGCGCCACGTGGGCGGCGCCGCTTTCGGCGCACGCGTCGGCGCTGTGGACGCGGCCGCTGCTGCGCGCGGCGCTGACGCAACCGCCCGCGCCCGCGCCCATCGACTGGCGCCAGGCGCACCACAACAAGGTGCTCATGCACTACGAGTGCACCGCGCCACCCGACCACATCTATAGGTAATTGCTTGCATTCTTCTGTTACTATCACTATCCTAATTAGGTATACAGACGTCATATTTTCAGCACTCAGGTAAATGCCACCCTAAATGCTTGTGATGTTGTATTAGGAGCATTTATCATCCCTAAGGGTTTTAGTACCTACTTAAAAAAGTGTGTTTAATATAAAATATTTTTATATAAAATATGTTTAAAATATAAATTGTCTCATTTATTTAACTCGTAGGTTTATATCTACACTAGGTAATACCCTACCACTTGGTAATAATTAGTTGTCACTATAGGTTCTGTTGCGTGATAATCCGCGAGCGCTTCCCGCCGGACCGAGCGGCGCCTATAGCCGGACACACGCTGACGCTGGTGCCGGCGCTGCGGCTGGAGAACTTGCTGCCGCTGGAGCTGCAGTTCCGCGCCGGGCCGGCCACGCCCGGCGCCGGTGCCGTCTGCGCCGCCGGGACCGTCGCGCCCGGGGACACCAGGCCCTTCCACGAGGTACACCAGCATTTGTCCAGTTGTTGTTTGTTTATTATTTATTAGTTTTTTATGTTTATTAAAGTTAAATTTCAATGAACGTATGTTGTAGGTGAACGTAGAGGAAGGTGTAGAGATCAGCGTGAAGCTAGAGAACTTCGGGTGGTCGACGGCGCTGAGCGTGTGCGGCGCGGGCGGCGGCGGCGGCGCGGCCGTGGGCGGCGCCGGCAACGGCTCCTTCAGCGCGCGCCTCAAGCTGTGGGACACGCGCTCGCGCCGGCTGTACCTCAACGCGAGGGTTACTATTAAGAAGACCGATGGCATCAAGGTAATCCTCAAATTTATAGATTATAAAAACAAAGGGAAATGTGTTTTATATGAATATTGTTACACTGTAAAACCCAAAACCAATTAGTAATAACTAGTTGGTTCTGCATTTTACAGTGTAATGTAAACATAAAAAGGCGCATTATGTGCGTGTTAGCTACGGCATTATATGCCCTTTTTTTAAAGATTTTGAACTTAAATATATTATTTACATATCAATTCATATGATGTCCCACTGCTGGACATGGGTCTCCCTAGTAAAATTTACTTATTGTAGTTTCTGGAGGTAATTGCCATAATCGCTACGCTTGGCTAGCGGGTTTACGATTGTAGTAAGAGTTTAAAGTACGCTGAGGACGCCGCTGCTCGTCCTCCGGAGTCCGGTGTGACATCCTTTAATCGGCTTGACTGCCGCCCACGCCGGTAGCACTCGGCACAAATTATTTACACTTATTATTTTCTTCCTGAGTACACAATGTCTGGAGACAATTTATAAATAAAAAATAATTTTAGTAAGCGTAGGAATAACAATAAATATAAAAATAAGATATAATAAGTATCTGAGTACTATGCGTGTGTGTGTGGCGTGTCGTGGCAGGTGTCGATCTCGGCGGCGTACTGGCTGGTGAACCGCACGGGGCTGCCGCTGGTGTTCCGCGCGGAGGGCGGCGCGGCCGAGGCGGCGGGGCAGCTGGCCGAGCACGAGGTGGCGCGCATGGTGCAGCCGCTGCTCTTCTCCTTCGCCGAGGCCGACGGCGGGCCCACGCTCTCCGCGCGGCTCGGGAAGGACCTGCGCGGACACCCGGAAGTAAGTTTAGATCAACTTTCGCGTTGCGCGTACTTGTGATTAGTAATTTATTTTGTGTTATATAAAACTATAATTAAATATTTTAAAAATAATAAAGCTATTAATACTGTAAAGCTATTTAAATAACGTGATTAAGCCTTTTTTTATTGCTTACCTATGACTTATTTATTATTTCTTTTATAGTATGAATTAATCTCTTTCTCCATCTCCTATTCGTTAACCTACCTGTCTGCGGTGTTAACAAAGCCTTTCACCTGTTCCTTAGCTTCGGCTGAGAAGGTCTTTGTTACAACCCTAATTCACATACCGATCACTTTCCTTACTATCTACGTTTCTTTGTCGATTAACTCTTGGCAGAGGTCAACTGTTTAACATAATGTTTATCATCCATCTCCTCGCTCAGTGGTGTTCCCCGTTCGGGCTGGGCGTGGGCGTGGCAGTGAAGAAGCTGGAGGTGCGCGGCGGCGGGGAGGGCGAGGGCGCGTGCGAGCGCGTGTTCGCGGTGGGCGTGCGCGTGCGCGCGGGCCGCGGCCGCTACCGGCACACCAACATCGCCACCTTCACGCCGCGCTACCAGCTGCACAACAACACCGCGCACCACCTGCAGTTCGCGCAGAAGTGCTGCGCCACCACACTCGTATGTCATCACTACTGTTTTTATGAAACCTTGAATGCGCACGCTTTTTCATTTGCGTCATTGGACATCTTCAGAAAGTCTACTTATTTTTAAAAATATATATATAGTTTCCGTATTAGACATTAGGTGTGATCCAAACAAATATACAATCGCCAAAATTTAAAAAAAAAACAATCTTGTTACACAATTTGTGAATTAACATCCGGTATGGAAATTGAATCCTACAGTTGTACACGCGCCCACTGAGCCATCCAGGCAGTCCGTATATATCATGTTAGTTTTTTAAAATGAATTTGATAATATATGCGAATGAGTGTGGGTACTAAAGATACGGTATATAATGTGTAGAACGACCCGGGCGCGATGGCGACGCACGTGTCGGCGGTGTCGGGCTGCTACCTGCCGTGGCACTGGGCGCGCTGGGAGCGCGAGCAGCTGCTGTGCGTGCGCCTGCTGGGGCCCAGCAGCAGCGCCACGCTGCAGCCGCTCACCACCTGGTCCGGCGGGTTCCGGATCGACTCCACGCGCACACTGCATGTCGCGTGCAGGTAACCTGAACAGATTTTATTACCTACAATTTTACTCAATTTCTAATAAATTAACGTTGGTAAATTAATAAAAAGTTAATAAAAAGTGAAGTTATACCTTATAGTTTTAAGCCTTTTTAATAAGCGGCTGAAATGGGAATCATTTGCATGTATTTATTTTCTTTCCATTTGATAAGAATATAGTTTATTGGTGCTCATCAAATAAAAAGAAAAACAAGAAAACATTGGGGTTTTAAAATATTCGGTACGACTTGTCATCGTCTGCAAACAGTTGGCATTTGGCTATTATACCAGCAGTCATTCACATACACTAAAACTAATAACGGTCCTAAGTGAGTGCTCTATGGTACGCCAGTGGATACTTTATAGCCTCTAATTTTTAATGAGTTGTGCTCTATGTTTAAGATAGGGTTCGCCTCATCTAAGCAATGACTCATTGCTTATTTCAAATTCATTGCAAAACAGACTTCAGACTGAGCTAGCTATTGTAGAAAACTGTGATCAACAACGTCAAACGCCTTTGAGGTGTCCGTGTAAATAGCATATACCTTTTTATATTTTATTATTATTATGTTGCATAGATTTCAATTAGTTTAAGTTTTAAAAGGTTTAATAAACAAATGAGTGTTGTTGTTGTCGTCGAGTACATAGTATTTGGTTGCGTACAGAGAGTCAGGCGGCGGGTACCAGCTGGTGCGCGTGGAGGTGGTGTCGCAGGGCGCCACCATGTTCGTGGTGCTGACGGACGCGGAGTGCGCGCCGCCGCCCATCCGCATCGACAACTACTCGCCCGTCTCCATCATGTTCCACCAGGTGAGTCACCACACATCTCATACTTGGACTAAATTCGTATCTGCACAGTGCAGATTAAGTCGATTTCTGATATTAATGCTTTTATTAATTTTCATTTGGTGTTTTTCATTTAAAGTGAAATAACTCGTCAACAAATTAATTGTTAAAATTAAATTAATTTGTCATATTGCTGTTACACTGATTGCTCAGTTACTCTGAGATTTATATTTCGATCGGTGGAGTTGCATTAGTGTCCAGAACCAGATAAGTAATTTCATAACTTTTGAGTTAGGGAAGCGGGGGCATTTCAAAAATGTTGAGTTAGTGGATAGAAATGTAGCGGGGGGAACATGATTTCTAAAACTCTCAACGTGTTAAATCATGTCATCTACATGCCCAACCAATGATTTCCAATGGATAACCCAACATTCTAGTTCGCGTAAAAAAAGGACTAATCTAGCAACGCCGTCAGTAACAGCTGTTACATCTATCGATCTATGTCGGTCAAGGGTATCGATTGGCGAGCGAATTTTACCAAGTATACACTGGAGTGAAATTCCTCACTCGAAAAGGAACGCACACAGAAGTGTTCTGAGAGCGTCTTTTTGTCATTAGGTGGGGTGCGGCGAGGAGTGCGTGGTGGGCGCCCACGCGCGGGCGCGCTGGGCGCTGCCGGAGCCCGAGGGGAGCGCGGCCCTGGCGCTGCGGGCGCCGGGCGGCCCGCGCACGGCGCTGCCGCTGGACGCGCTGCCCGCCACGCACCAGCTGCTCTACCAGAACTTCATATACGTCGCCTTCACCGCCACGCACACCAGGTACATACACACACGCCCGGCGGCCTGTGTACGCCGCACCGCAATTCACATTCACACAGATAGCTCTTTAGGAAAAACAATCTATCTACGATTTCCTTCAAAATATACACCATAATATATACAATAAAAAGCAGCAATTGTATCTATATGAATACAACCAAGGCTTTTAACCAAGTTTAT
The DNA here is from genome assembly GCA_945859575.2 of Herminia tarsipennalis. Taxonomy (NCBI): domain Eukaryota; kingdom Metazoa; phylum Arthropoda; class Insecta; order Lepidoptera; family Erebidae; genus Herminia; species Herminia tarsipennalis. The sequence goes on along the minus strand of OX243840.2, from coordinate 915,508 downwards.
CATAGAATACAGTTGGCAAACATTATAGCTATGTGCTCGATCTTATACAGTCCTATTTAAAAGACAGAATTCAAATTAGGTACTAAGTCAAGACAACATTAAATTTAAACTAAAATAACAAATTCGTCAAACGCGTTAATACCACCGTATGGTGCCCCACAGGAATCAGTCTTGAGACCATTTTTGTTTAAATGTATGACTTTTCTAAAATAATCAAACCGACATATAAAACCTATTTTTAAGAAACTTTAATTCTAATATTCATGCACATTTCTAAGGTATCTGTATTTGTAAAAAACAACATAAAAATAAAACTATGGAAAGCCAGCCAGGGCTGTTCAAAATAACTGCATCTAACTGCCTACCAAAACTATTTTTACTAGAGAAACAAAGCTATAGTTGTACCAGAATCTCATGAAAAGTTGCTTTTTTATATGGCAATGTTAACTCACAGTTGTTAAAGTATGAGTACGACTGGTTCTTTTCGTTGAAACGTATATTCTTAAATGTCCTTATTAAAAATGTGGCAGTCTGTCGAGCTGATTTCTAACCGCTAGTTGTGAGAGGAACAGGAAGAAAAATAAAGTTTAGATGTTTAAATTTTTTTTATTCAATGTGAAAACTGATATTCTCGCGGCTGGAGCAGCTGTGGAAAATATTTATTTTGTTCGTGAAATAGACATCCTTTGTTCTATTGAGACAGAAATTGGTAATGAACCTTGAATAAAGTCCAATGGCCCCTGAATGAAACACTCCACTTTTCAGATTATTGAATTTATTACAACTATTTAGATATAGTACTGTATAAAGTGTTCAAGTAACAAGATGAATCGCTTTGGTTTAATAACGACAGTCGTAGCGACCCCATATCGCGATTTAGCGGTATGGTACAGTGATATCTGTAAAGTCTAAAAGAAAACATATTTTACTACAAAAACATATTTCACTACAAATTGAAATTACTTTCTACATGTATGTCAAATCATAGTAATTATCATCTCTAAATTATAACTTTACTATTTTTCATCAGATTCTGGTACCAAATAAAATAAGTATGCATTTTAGCAAATTTTAAATGCAAAAATGAAGTCTTCTGTCAGCAAAACGTTCTATCTACAACATTTAAGATACTTTCCCTCCGTGTGCCCTAGTCGTGGGACATCCTGTTTAGTATACCTAAAGTAAATAATATTAGTGTGCTATTAAGAAATGGAAGTACTCGTATTCAGCAGAGAGAGCGGCGGCTCTGCGCCATCGGCGGCGCCCGACGACAGCGCGCTGGTGCTGGAGGTGCCGCTGGGCAGCACGCGCGTCGTGCTCGGCCGGAAGCGCTACGGAGACAGGTCGGTGTTGCTGCCTTCTGCCCACTTGGGGCTTAGTTTACGTGTCACTTGTTATGTTGGAGTATGTCATGTTCAGGTCTCAGCTGTGGCGGCGTGGTCCCAACGACCAGCTGATCCACGAGGGCAGCTCCCCGCCTCAGCCTACAGACGCGCTACTGTCAGATGATGCACCACTCTCCCCACACTCCTTGGTTAGTATGACTTTTGTGTCATTTTAACACCCATTTATATTAATTCATCTACCTATTATTTAGTCAATTTTTGTCTATCAATAATGTCCCTTCGATTGAGGTTAAATTACGGCCTGTTTTCATTACTCTCTATATTAAAAAGATTTATTGCAAGTTTGCTAAATTGGTTTAATATTTTTTGTTATTGTACTTATTGTATTCTGTAGGTCCTGGACATAGAGGACGCGGCGCCCCGGCCCGGGCGCGCGTCCGCGCTCGTGCTGCGGCGCGCGGACCCGCGCCGCGCGTCCACGCAGGCCTGGCGCCTGCTGCCTGCCGGCCGCATGGCGTGCGCGCACAACAACCTGTGCGTGCAGCCCGACGGCCTGTCGCTCATGGCGCTCACACCGGGTACGTACCACACCACGCACCACGCAGGCCTGGCGCCTGCTGCCCGCCGGCCGCATGGCGTGCGCGCACAACAACCTGTGCGTGCAGCCCGACGGCCTGTCGCTCATGGCGCTCACACCGGGTACGTACCACACCACGCACCACGCAGGCCTGGCGCCTGCTGCCCGCCGGCCGCATGGCGTGCGCGCACAACAACCTGTGCGTGCAGCCCGACGGCCTGTCGCTCATGGCGCTCACACCGGGTACGTACCACACCACGCACCACGCAGGCCTGGCGCCTGCTGCCCGCCGGCCGCATGGCGTGCGCGCACAACAACCTGTGCGTGCAGCCCGACGGCCTGTCGCTCATGGCGCTCACACCGGGTACGTACCACACCACGCACCACGCAGGCCTGGCGCCTGCTGCCCGCCGGCCGCATGGCGTGCGCGCACAACAACCTGTGCGTGCAGCCCGACGGCCTGTCGCTCATGGCGCTCACACCGGGTACGTACCACACCACGCACCACGCAGGCCTGGCGCCTGCTGCCCGCCGGCCGCATGGCGTGCGCGCACAACAACCTGTGCGTGCAGCCCGACGGCCTGTCGCTCATGGCGCTCACACCGGGTACGTACCACACCACGCACCACGCAGGCCTGGCGCCTGCTGCCCGCCGGCCGCATGGCGTGCGCGCACAACAACCTGTGCGTGCAGCCCGACGGCCTGTCGCTCATGGCGCTCACACCGGGTACGTACCACACCACGCACCACGCAGGCCTGGCGCCTGCTGCCCGCCGGCCGCATGGCGTGCGCGCACAACAACCTGTGCGTGCAGCCCGACGGCCTGTCGCTCATGGCGCTCACACCGGGTACGTACCACACCACGCACCACGCAGGCCTGGCGCCTGCTGCCCGCCGGCCGCATGGCGTGCGCGCACAACAACCTGTGCGTGCAGCCCGACGGCCTGTCGCTCATGGCGCTCACACCGGGTACGTACCACACCACGCACCACGCAGGCCTGGCGCCTGCTGCCCGCCGGCCGCATGGCGTGCGCGCACAACAACCTGTGCGTGCAGCCCGACGGCCTGTCGCTCATGGCGCTCACACCGGGTACGTACCACACCACGCACCACGCAGGCCTGGCGCCTGCTGCCCGCCGGCCGCATGGCGTGCGCGCACAACAACCTGTGCGTGCAGCCCGACGGCCTGTCGCTCATGGCGCTCACACCGGGTACGTACCACACCACGCACCACGCAGGCCTGGCGCCTGCTGCCCGCCGGCCGCATGGCGTGCGCGCACAACAACCTGTGCGTGCAGCCCGACGGCCTGTCGCTCATGGCGCTCACACCGGGTACGAATTCTGCGACAGTAACATTATTTACACGAACACCAAGAACCGTCAATAACGTGATGTTTCTCCCCAGGAACTCGAGTAGTGCTAGGATTGCCGGCGTCGGGCCGGCCGGGCTGGAGCCGCGGCTCGCCGGTGCCGCCGGAGCAGGCCGTGTCGTGGCACACGCTGCGGCCCGGCTCCGGCCGGCTCGAGGTCACGCTCACGGCCGACGGACCCACCAGGCTCGTCAAGATACACGATCTGAAGGCTCCCGTGAGTTATCCTAGTCACACTTTTTAGTTTCTCGGCTTTTGAGTTTAATTTACGCGCGCAAACGAAACTGAAGTTCCAATGACGTCACTCTTGTTCTCTTGGCTGTTACTGATTAGTTGTCCCTGGTCTCAATTGGCGGTAAGTTCGATTTTCAAAATGGTTTCGTGCACGTCATAAACAGGGGTGACGTCACTATGTTAGCTCCTCGCCCCATATGCTCTATAATTATGCTGATTAGCCTCGAAGGCTATATTGCATCTTTGTCCGTATTCATTTAGAAATTGCTTCTCAAATATGTTGTTTAGAGAATGCTTTTAACATTAAGTCCGCCGCTGTACATTTTTTGTGCATAAAGTCTTAAGAAATAAATAAATATGAAACCCATGTTATCAAAAGTACACCAACCTAATAGAAACTATACAAAAGCGTTTTATTAAAAAAACCTATGCTTTCGTCAAAGAATTCTTTATGATTACAAACTTTACACAGATCTCTCTACATAGAATCGTAATCCTAAATAACGACTTAAATTGTTTTAAGCTATTATTAAATTTTTGTTTAATGTTCCGTGCAACGAATACGAACTACAGACAAAATAAATTACTGAATAAAAATTTTAACAAACTGTGCAAACAGCGTGATCTTTATTCATTTATAATAATTGTTCTTGCAGCAAGAAGAAGCCTTATTTTTTTCTTCAATTAATTTATATTGTTTGTAGATTTATAAAGATGTTTTTGTCAACTCTAAGTTAGAAACTAGATATACACATATTTTTATTGCTGGCTGTACTTAAAGGTTAACTGAAACCAGTTTCATTTAAATGTATAGTCATCAAATATATAAAAGTGAAGACCTGTAATTGACTTTCTGACATATTATTGTTAATATGTTTAGTCGGTTTTGCATACGGAAGTCTCGGGTTCGATTCCTGAGTGTGGATTTCAATTTTTTCTCTCTTTCAAAAATGTAATTATTGTATTTAAAATAATTGGCAAGAAATGCCTATAAAATTACTATAACTATTAACTAATTATTAAGAAAAAAATCTGGAAGAACATAATATTTTGAAAATTGTCCTATTTGAATTTATCTTCTTATATTATATTATTTCTTAAACTTCACACATATCACTTTGACATAGGTACAATAAACATTACAACCTTTTACAAAAATAAAAATAGTGGTTCTTCTTTTGTATCGTTTTAATATTGAAATGACACAAATTGATAAATATAAAACGACGATCGTTCTCGGCAGGAGTCCGGGTGGATCGAGGGCGGGCCCGAGTCGGAGCAGCCGGCGGGCGCGCGGCGCGAGTGGGGCGTGCGCGTGTCGCTGGCGGGGCTGTCGGTGTCGCTGGTGTCGCGCGCGCCCGCCGCCGAGCTGGTGCACGCGCTGCTGGCGGGCGCGGCGCTGGAGCTGGCGCTGGGCGCGCGCGGCACGCGCGTGGCGCTGGCCGTGGCGCACATGCAGTGGGACAACCAGCTGGCGGGCTCGCCCAGCCCCGTGCTGCTGTACTGCCTGCCGGCGCGCGAGGCGGCGCCGCTGCCCGCGCTGCACGCGGCGCTGGAGCTGCAGCACGCGCCCGCCACGAGCTACAACGCCTACTTCTTCCGGCACCTCGTCGTGGCGCTGCGCCCGCTCGCCATCCGCCTGGAGGAGAGGTCGTTGCTTTCATTTATTTTGAAATCCCTCATTTTTTTTTATCATTTTGATGTAACCGGTCTCACAACTCCATTTATGCTCTAGAGCATGCCAAAGAAATATACACATGGTATGTATGTGTATATTTCTTTGGCATGCTCTAGAAATACACTCGAAAAACATAACCTTCCTTCTTGCGCAGTCGGGTAAAAAACAACAGAAATTGACCATCTACCGTGATTGCAAGTAAAAAGCTGTATTACTGAAATAAGACGTATGTGTTGCATTAATTCCAGACTGATCCTGCAGCTGTGGGCGTGGGCTCGTCGGGGCGAGGCGGAGGAGAGCGAGCAGCCGGACGAGGCGGACTACGAGACGCGCCGCATGCTCGCCGAGCTGACCGCGCTGCACGCCACCAGATACTACTTCGCCAGGATCAAGATCATACCCAGTCAGGTATACAACAGAGACCGTTTTGTACCTGTTTATCAAACGGTCGCCCGATTGATAAGCTGCAATCGACGTGATTTACGTTATATAAATAATAATAGTTTTATTTATTGTTAGTATTTGATCAACTCTGGTTATGAATATTGAAGGTTTATATTTAAATTGTCACGTCACTAATATAGTGTAACGATAATATAAGTGTAAGATAATAAGCCTAATTTTATTTAATAATTTTCATTCTTGTTAGCTTAGTGCTTTTAATGCTTTTTGTTTTTCCTTTTTTTCATTGCGCTCAGTTTAAGACGAATAAAAAGGTCAGGTTCCACGTGTTCTTTTTGTTTGATCACGCTCTTGTTCTCGCTGTAATTATACTATCATTATCACTTTATTTTGTCGTTTTGTTTTGCTCGTAACTGTTATCAATTTACATATTTATAACTAGCTGAACCGCGCAACTTCGTTTGCGTCAATTTTTCCTGTTTTTGCAACATTTTTCATAGATGCTCATATTGGTCATAGCGTAATGTTATGTAGGCTACAATTTTTCAATTCGAACCAGTCGTTCCCGAAATTATCGAGTTTAACAAAACAAACAAATAAACTTTACAGCTTTATAATATTAGTATAGATTAAAGCTAAATATTTACTGCGACAACAAAAGGTATTATAAAAAAATAAATTAAACAAACTTGAGTCACTTTTACGTACCGAAGATACCTAGCCATATTTTTATACCGCGTTTTTACCCGACTGCGTAAGAAGGAGGGTTATATTTTTTTAGATAACATTCGTGGTGTAACTCTGAGTGACACATCACAGATTTTTAAATAAATGTACTTACATTGTAAATATCGGAATATATATTATATCTCAATCACCTGGTGCGTCATATATAACTACATGTACGTATATAGTCCAACATCACCTGACGTGTCGCGTGTCGCACAGATCCGCCTGTCGATGTGCACGGCCAACAAGCTGGAAGGCTCGCTGAGCACGCTGAAGCGGCGGCTCGGGCTCACGTTCATCAAGTTCGAGGACGCGGCCGTCGAGCTCGAGCCGTTCGTGCGGGCGCACGTGTTCGACACCGCCTCGTACCTCGGCAGGCAGATGCTGCAACACTTCAAGGATGTGAGTATGCCGTGCTACGTGGATGTATAGATCGGTCGTTCGTAGGATATAACTTATTGAAATTGATTTTACGCATTTTGTGAATATTACATTTCGCTCGCGGCTCCATATTGCGATAAAAATGTATTTCCCAGAATACCATCTATCTTTTCGTCAAATTTTCTTTTAAAGGTTTGTTCCGGTATAGTCATTCGGATAACAAACTGACACAATTATACACTTTCCTTCTTTCACACAGGGTGGATTTGTATTTATTTTACGAAATCAATATTTTATAGATGACAAATTAATGCATTTGAAAGTGATTTGTTGTGCGCTAGTGTAGCGGTCACGTTATATATTTGTGTAGGAGCTGAAATGGCAGGCGGCGAAGATCCTGGGCTCGGTGGACTTCCTGGGCAACCCGCTGGGCTTCGTGGCGGACGTGTCGGAGGGCGTGTCGGGGCTGCTGCTGGAGGGCAACGTGAGCGCGCTGCTCAAGAACGTGACGCACGGGCTCTCCAACTCCGCGGCTAAAGTCTCCGGTAACTATTCGTTTTATAATGTGATCTGAATTCGATCGGTTCGTATAACCGAGTGGTGATACGTGTGCATGTACATAACGCGTGTTTGCCGGCGCGCAGAGTCGCTGGGCGACGGGCTGGAGCGCGTGGTGGGCGACGAGGCGCACGAGGAGACGCGGCGCCGCATCCGCTCCGGCGCCGCGGGCGCGCACCTCGCCGCCGGCTTCCGCGGCCTCGGCCTCGGGATACTCGGTATGTGCCTTTTTGTTTTTATTTGATTATTTTACTGTTATCTCATTTTCCTCCCGCTCTCTGATGCTAATGTTGCGCGTGTAGGCGGCATGACGTCGCTGGTGAAGCACAGCTACGAGGGCGCGACGCAGGAGGGGCTGGGCGGGTTCCTGGCGGGCGTGGGCAAGGGGCTGGTGGGCACCGTCACCAAGCCCGTCATCGGCGTGCTGGACCTGGCCGCCGAGACCGCCTCCGCGCTCAGAGACACCAGCAGAAGGTTAGTGATCGTCGGCTCGAGGAGATCACACTGCTTACAACTGCACTGTTTCGTCGTAACACTTGATTTGCGATAAAATTTGAATTACAATTTTAAGTCGTGTGCGTTAAACTAAATTCTATTTAAAAAAATTAACTCATTTTATTTTTTTCTGTTTTGTCGAAAATAAATTATTTTTTCTTTCTTTCTTTTTCTTTAAATCTAAAAAAATTGACAAAATTAAATAGTTGAAAATTCAACGCAAGCGCACGCTCAAATCAAATTACCTTTATTAGTTTGAATTTTGTTATAAAGGTTAAAGTAATTAAAAAAAAAAACATTAAAAGTAAAATATTAATATAATCATAAAATATTCGTGGGCGATAAATCGATCTAGCTTGGTTTCACTTTTAGAAAATGTCGTTTAAAAAAAATCATGTGATGCTCGGTTATCCAGGCACTTCAAATAAATTAGATGAGTAAATTGGGTATTTGACTACTATCAAAATAAAATATTTTAAAATAACCAGGTAAAAACATGTCATAAATTGTTCTAAAAAATATGTTCATTTATTAATTTAATGTGTTACTTTATTTATAATCATAAAAAGAAACACTGAAAGTAAATAATTTGACCACAGAAAACGTGACGTCATATGCTAGCATTCCATACAAATTTGTACAGAGCGGCTCGTTTTTGACGTTTCTTAAAAAGAGGCTGATTTTACTTTAGTCAAATACCCTATTAAAATATATGATATTCGCATACGAGAACCGCCGTCCAGCGGCGTGACCGGAGCCCGGGCGGCTCGGGCGAGCGGAGCACAGTCCTCGGTGTGAGCGAGCGTGCGGTTGCAGGTCCGACAAGTGGGTGCCGGCGCGCGTGCGCGGGCCGCGCTGCGTGACGGGCTGCGGCGGGCTGCTGCCGCGCTACTGCTCGGCGCAGGCGGCGGGCGCGGCGCTGCTGTACGCGCTCAACCACTCCGACTACTCGGAGCAGTTCCTGGCGTACCGCGCCGTGCGCGACACGCCGCACGACATCCGCGCGCTGCTCAGCGACACGTACCTGCGCATCATCACCTGCAAGCACGCCACGCCCTGCATCGTCATGGAGACGCATCTCAGGTACCTACATACCATCGTCGTCTTTCTTACACGACTGCCTCCGAAATTAATGTATTATTTCAGGATATTGTGTATTGTCCGTTCACAATCAAATTAGTACTAAATTTGATGTTGTCAATCGTTCACTTGACAATCACCCTAATTTTAGGTATATTTAATCTCAGACAGATAACCTGTTTAATATTCCTTTAACAAAGACGTGTATAATTAAAAATGAGTACACAATTCCCCCGGTTGATCTTAATTGTTTATTTATTCAGATTCAGGCAGTAGTTATCCGGACCACTAAGGCTGAGGCCTCACTAGTACGTTGCGTTGCATCGTCGCGACGGATACATCTTGTTTAAATTATCTTTCTAAAAAGCTAAGGTAACTACTGTAAAAAACTGGCAGTAAACTTTGGGCTTGACAAAATAGTCGAAACTAATCACAAAACTAAACGTCTCAAGCGTGTTAATGTGTTAAGTACTACATCCCGGTGTCAACTGAATAACTCAGGTGTATTTTTTTTAACAGAATATTAATTTTAAGCAGAAACACGATGTATGAGTAGTTCGATGACCACGGGTTCTCCTTTATCTCACAATAACTTGAAATGTTGGTACAAACACGTCAGGGCTCATTGATTTCAAGATAAAAATGTTTAAAGTGTTGATCGCGAGATCACATTACATTTCGCGAAAATAGGAAGTTTGAGTGCAAACACGGTGGATATGCACTCTGTAGATTTAGATAAAGCTTTCAAAATTGTAAAGACAACCTTTGACATTTCGCAAAAACAAAGGCACGTCACTAAGCATCTGTGCGTCACTACTTGTCAAAAAATTAGAAAAAAAATGTATACCAGCTTCAGACATTATGCTAATATATATATTTTTATTTCTTTGTCTATCTGCAGTCAGCCGTATAACTTTAGTCAGATTTGATATTGCGCTTTAAAGGTTTTGAGTGTACTTCCTCTGATGTGGCACCACTACTTTTTTTTTTAACTTATTTTGTTTAAATGGTAATTACAATCATGTGTACTCATGAGTTTTGTGGCCAGATGATTTCGGTGTCATTCAAGTCTTTGTTTGTCGGTCTGTATAGGCCATAGAAGACCTTTCTTTTTCCTCCTTGCCTGTAGGAACTTCCAGATACTCGTATACTTCTGTGTTCCGTGTGAACCATGGCGCATTGTTCAAGATCTTCAGTATTTATTCTGGTAGCGCTGGAGGATTTCTACATTTGAATGACTCGCTGATCCCCAGAGCTGTATACAGTATGTCCATACGGGTTTTATGACACATTTGTATACAAGTACTTTGTTTTCAAGACTTAGTGTAGATTGTCTGCTTAGTAGCCAGTACATATCTCTAAGCTTTTTATTCGCTTGTTCCTTTGGCCATTATATGATCTCGCCAGGTGAGTCTCCTATCGAGGTGTATACCCAAGTATTTTACTGATGTGTGTTGCGGTAAGACCAATCCATCAAGTGTCGCAGGTGAGCAATCCCCTCTCTTAAGTGTAAATGTTATATGGACCGATTTTGCTGGGTTTGCTCGAATTCTCCACTTCTTCAGTCATAATCCAATTTTATCCAGGCATTCTTGCAGTTTTGTGGACGCAATGTTTGGATCTTTATTACAAGATAGGACTGCAGTGTCATCTGCGTAGGTTGCGATCACCACTTCTTCTGAGATGGGTAGGTCTGCGGTATATATTGTATACTGGACGGGGCCCAGCACCGAACCCTGAGGCACTCCTGGTTCTATAGCTAGATGATAGATGGATATGAGAGATCTCATAATAGATGGATGAGAGAGAATCCTCACATTTAACTTGAAATACTCGGTTTTGTAGGTACACCTCAGAAGCATGTACATAATATGTGACAGGTGTAGCTTTAGCCTATATAGCAGTCCCCTGTGCCACACACAATCAAACGCCTGTTGTATGTCAAGAAACACAGCTGAGCAGTATTCTTTCCTCTCCAGCGCTTGCCGTATTGTATGAGCTACTCGGTCTATTTGTTCTTTCGTTCCATGATCTGCACGGAACCTGAAATGGTGATCTGTTATTAGTTCTTGATCTTCTAGCACTGGAAGAAGGCGTTTCAGTATTAATTTCTCGAGAACTTTTGATATTAAGGGGAGATGACTTATGGGCCTGTATGATGTAACTTCGGTAGGAGCCTTCCCTGGTTTGACCACCATGTTTATAGCGGATACTTTCCATAACTTTGGAAAATATTGTAGTCTCAATATTCCATTGAAAAGAACTGTTAGTCAGTTTTGTGATTACATAGGGACTCATAATCACATAACTGACTGCAAAACTGGCTAATATTTATTTTTTAAATGATAGTCCCTATTTAGGTTTTTCATTGAGATAACAATCTAGTCTTAGACTAATAAGTAATTTTGTTGTAACTTAAACTGCAAGGGTGAATATTTTATAATATTAAGAGTGTGTCCATAGTCACTGTTACAGTACAATATCTTTGTGCTGTATCTACAATCTACATCACAATCTTATGTTCCTTATCGCACGTTCAGTATCTATTAAATGTTTCTACTATCTGTTATCAACACGAAGTCGTTAGTATATAAGATGCACCTTTGGATAATTATAACCAGACTATACTACATCTTTTGTCTCATTTATACCTAATCATATACTGCCAAGAAGTTTGGCAAATTGGTGACCCCGACGAACGAATACGCAGCAAGAAACATGGCACAATCACCGTGCAAGGCGAACATAAGTCAGCAAGGAACACTTGAAGTAGCTGCTGGCACCTCGGTTTTATCCCGCATTCCGGAATTTTGGAAATACCAACCAAGATTATGGTTCACGCAACTAGAAGCCATATTAGCACCACAGAAGCAAGGAGACGAATACAAATACTGTACAGTAATAGCAAAGTTATCCAAGGAAGAAATACTACAAGTTAGTGACCTAATCACTTCACCACCGACTACAGATAAATACAAAAACATCAAGGAACGTTTAATTGATTGTTACGAAGAAACAGAACAGCGACAGTTTCAAAAATTAATATCAGAGACAGAACTCGGTGATCAAAAACCTTCGCAGTTATTACGTCAAATGCGAGTCCTCGGGAGAGGAAAAATCAGTGACGAAACAATTAAACTACTATGGTTCAGGCTTTTACCAACATCAGTTACTACGATTCTAGCAGTTACGGAAGACATGGAAATTGACAAACTGAGCCAAATTGCAGACAAAATAATAATGAATTCAAAAGTAACCGAAATATCAGCTGTTAGCAACGACACTTCAAACGACAACAATACAGCATGCATTTTAGCCCAGCTAGCAAAATTACAGATAGATATTGACGCAATTCAGCAAGGTCAATATGGCTATCGACTCAACACGCACAATCATTTCAAGAAACGTCAACAATTCCCGATTATGAGGCCGAGAACAAACTATAGAGGAGCAAATCGATTTTGTTACTACCACGAAAGATTCGGAAAATATGCAAAGAACTGCATTAAACCATGCGGTTGGAAACCAATGACTTACGTACGGAACCAGGGAAACGAATAAGAGCACAGACAACGGCGAAACTCTGTGCAATCCACCCATCCAATCGCCTCACCATTACCGACCGAAAAAGTGGTATGAACTTTTTGATTGACACGGGCGCAAATATTTCAGTCATTAGCAAGCAACAGAGACATTCAATTTTACAAAATGAACAATACACACTATACGCTGCAAATGGGACTAAAATTAGGACTTATGTCGAGAAGACGCTTACCTTGAATTTAGGACTACAACGATGTTATAAATGGAATTTTGTAATCGCCGATGTTACACAACCAATAATTGGAGCAGATTTTCTAGAGCACTATAAACTATTAGTCGACATAGCAGGTCGCAAACTTATCGACAAAGTTACAGAGCTGACAACGCATGTAACTTCGGAAAAAGCGACACAACAAACAATTCGTACTATCGCAGTGGGAACGAATCCACGTATTACGCAACTTTTAAACAAATACGAAGACATCACGAAAGGGTCCTCTCTCCGCAATGCGCCCAAACATAAGATTGAACATCACATTATCACTACAGGACCACCCGTCGCAGCTCGGGCAAGACCATTACCTCCAGAAAAATACGACATAGCCAAAAAGGAATTTCAAAATATGATAGAACTCGGAATTTGCCGACCGTCAGATAGCCCATGGGCAAGCCCATTACATATGGTAAAAAAGGAAAAATGGCGAATGGAGACCGTGCGGAGACTATCGAATGCTCAATAGCACGACAGTACCGGACAAATACCCACTACCAAGATTAACTGACTTAACATACATATTAGAAAATAAGAAGATACTAAGCAAGATAGATATACGTAAAGCATACCATTGTATTCCTGTTAAAGATATAGAAAAAACAGCCATCATCACACCTTTTGGACTTTTTGAGTACTTAAGAATGCCTTTCGGATTACGCAATGCGGCACAAACATTTCAACGATTCATGGATTCCTTATTTAGAGATTTAAACTTCGTATTTATATTTGTAGACGACTGTCTCATCGCATCGGACAACGAAGATTTGCATTATCAGCATTTAGAAACGGTTTTCAAACGTTTACACGAGAATGGAATAACCATTAATCTCGAAAAATGCGAATTTCTCAGAAGGGAAATAGATTTCTTAGGTTATCATATAACGAGCCAAGGAATACACCCTACCGAAGAAAATTACAAAGCAATCATGGAATTTCCCAAACCGAAAACAATTCAAGAATTAAGAAGATTTTTGGGCATGGTCAATTTCTACAGAAGTAATATTCCACGCGCAGCGGAAAATCAAAGAATTTTAAACGAATATCTACATGGTTCAAAAAAGAACGATAATTCACCTGTTCCTTGGACAACGGAAGCAGACAAAGCTTACGAAAAATGCAAGGAAAGCATGAAAAACGCAGTGTTAACAGCGCATCCTTCCCGCAACGCATCACTAGCGCTCATGACCGACGCTAGTGCTACTTGCGTTGGTGGAGTTTTACAACAAAAATCCGGACGCAATTGGGAACCGTTAGGATTTTTTTCACAAAAATTGAGCGAAACTCAACAAAAATATTCTACGTTTGACAGAGAGCTGTTAGGAATATACATGGCCGTCAAACATTTTCACAGATTAATCGAGGGAAGAGAATTTGCAATATTTACGGATCACCGACCTTTGACATACGCATTCTCCCAAAAACCATCATCAAACGATACACCGCGACGGGTCCGGCAGTTAGATTTCATTTCACAATACAGTACCAACATTCAACACATAAGCGGACGTGACAATATTACCGCCGATGCCTTATCTCGAATAGAGGAAATATACGTGCCATCACCTATCGATTACGCTGAATTGGAAAAATGTCAATCAACAGATAATGAACTAAGTAAATTACATGACAATAAAAGATTAAAATTCAAAAACATTACGCTTCCGGGTTCCACAATAAACATCACCTGCGACACGTCTACTGGAAAAAGCCGCCCCTACTTACCAAAGCATTTTCGCAAACAAATTTTCGATACCATTCATGGTATGAGCCATCCAGGAAAAAGAACTACGAGAAAAATGATAACCCAAAGGTATTTATGGCCGTATATGAACAAAGATATCAATAATTGGTGTAGATCATGTATAGCCTGCCAAAAATCAAAAATACAACGACATACGATATCACCTCCTGGTACATTTATGACAGCGCAACGTTTTGAACATTTACATATTGACATCGTCGGACCACTTCCGATTTCACAAGGGAAGAGATATTTAATCACAATCATAGATCGTTGTACGTTGTTACAGTACAATATCTTTGTGCTGTATCTACAATCTCTACAATCTACATCACAAGCTTATGTTCCTTATCGCACGTTCAGTATCTATTAAATGTTTTTACTATCTGTTATCAACACGAAGTCGTTAGTATATAAGATGCACCTTTAGATAATTATAACCAGACTATACTACATCTTTTGTCTCATTTATACCTAACCATATACTGCCAAGAAGTTTGGCAAATTGGTGACCCCGACGAACGAATACGCAGCAAGAAACATGGCACAATCACCGTGCAAGGCGAACATAAATCAGCAAGGAACACTTGAAGTAGCTGCTGGCACCTCGGTTTTATCCCGCATTCCGGAATTTTGGAAAGACCAACCAAGATTATGGTTCACGCAACTAGAAGCCATATTAGCACCACAGAAGCAAGGAGACGAATACAAATACTGTACAGTAATAGCAAAATTATCCAAGGAAGAAATACTACAGGTTAGTGACCTAATCACTTCACCACCGACTACAGATAAATACAAAAACATCAAGGAACGTTTAATTGATTGTTACGAAGAAACAGAACAGCGACAGTTTCAAAAATTAATATCAGAGACAGAACTCGGTGATCAAAAACCTTCGCAGTTATTACGTCAAATGCGAGTCCTCGGGAGAGGAAAAATCAGTGACGAAACAATTAAACTACTATGGTTCAGGCTTTTACCAACATCAGTTACTACGGTTCTAGCAGTTACGGAAGACATGGAAATTGACAAACTGAGCCAAATTGCAGACAAAATAATAATGAATTCAAAAGTAACCGAAATATCAGCTGTTAGCAACGACACTTCAAACGACAACAATACAGCATGCATTTTAGCCCAGCTAGCAAAATTACAGATAGATATTGACGCAATTCAGCAAGGTCAATATGGCTATCGACCCAACACGCACAATCATTTCAAGAAACGTCAACAATTCCCGATTATGAGGCCGAGAACAAACTATAGAGGAGCAAATCAATTTTGTTACTACCACGAAAGATTCGGAAAATATGCAAAGAACTGCATTAAACCATGCGGTTGGAAACCAATGACTTACGTACGGAACCAGGGAAACGAATAAGAGCACAGACAACGGCGAAACTCTGTGCAATCCACCCATCCAATCGCCTCACCATTACCGACCGAAAAAGTGGTATGAAGTTTTTGATTGACACGGGCGCAAATATTTCAGTCATTAGCAAGCAACAGAGACATTCAATTTTACAAAATGAACAATACACACTATACGCTGCAAATGGGACTAAAATTAGGACTTACGGCGAGAAGACGCTTACCTTGAATTTAGGACTACAACGATGTTATAAATGGAATTTTGTAATCGCCGATGTTACACAACCAATAATTGGAGCAGATTTTCTAGAGCACTATAAACTATTAGTCGACATAGCAGGTCGCAAACTTATCGACAAAGTTACAGAGCTGACAACGCATGTAATTTCGGAAAAAGCGACACAACAAACAATTCGTACTATCGCAGTGGGAACGAATCCACGTATTACGCAACTTTTAAACAAATACGAAGACATCACGAAAGAGTCCTCTCTCCGCAATGCGCCCAAACATAAGATTGAACATCACATTATCACTACAGGACCACCCGTCGCAGCTCGGGCAAGACCATTACCTCCAGAAAAATACGACATAGCCAAAAAGGAATTTCAAAATATGATAGAACTCGGAATTTGCCGACCGTCAGATAGCCCATGGGCAAGCCCATTACATATGGTAAAAAAGAAAAATGGCGAGTGGAGGCCGTGCGGAGACTATCGAATGCTCAATAGCACGACAGTACCGGACAAATACCCACTACCAAGATTAACTGACTTTACATACATATTAGAAAATAAGAAGATACTAAGCAAGATAGATATACGTAAAGCATACCATTGTATTCCTGTTAAAGATATAGAAAAAACAGCCATCATCACACCTTTTGGACTTTTTGAGTACTTAAGAATGCCTTTCGGATTACGCAATGCGGCACAAACATTTCAACGATTCATGGATTCCTTATTTAGAGATTTAAACTACGTATTTATATTTGTAGACGACTGTCTCATTGCATCGGACAACGAAGATTTGCATTATCAGCATTTAGAAACGGTTTTCAAACGTTTACACGAGAATGGAATAACCATTAATCACGAAAAATGCGAATTTCTCAGAAGGGAAATAGATTTCTTAGGTTATCATATAACGAGCCAAGGAATACACCCTACCGAAGAAAATTACAAAGCAATCATGGAATTTCCCAAACCGAAAACAATTCAAGAATTAAGAAGATTTTTGGGCATGGTCAATTTCTACAGAAGTAATATTCCACGCGCAGCGGAAAATCAAAGAATTTTAAACGAATATCTACATGGTTCAAAAAAGAACGATAATTCACCTGTTCCTTGGACAACGGAAGCAGACAAAGCTTACGAAAAATGCAAGGAAAGCATGAAAAACGCAGTGTTAACAGCGCATCCTTCCCGCAACGCATCACTAGCGCTCATGACCGACGCTAGTGCTACTTGCGTTGGTGGAGTTTTACAACAAAAATCCGGACGCAATTGGGAACCATTAGGATTTTTTTCACAAAAATTGAGCGAAACTCAACAAAAATATTCTACGTTTGACAGAGAGCTGTTAGGAATATACATGGCCGTCAAACATTTTCACAGATTAATCGAGGGAAGAGAATTTACAATATTTACGGATCACCGACCTTTGACATACGCATTCTCCCAAAAACCATCATCAAACGATACACCGCGACGGGTCCGGCAGTTAGATTTCATTTCACAATACAGTACCAACATTCAACACATAAGCGGACGTGACAATATTACCGCCGATGCCTTATCTCGAATAGAGGAAATATACGTGCCATCACCTATCGATTACGCTGAATTGGAAAAATGTCAATCAACAGATAATGAACTAAGTAAATTACATGACAATAAAAGATTAAAATTCAAAAATATTACGCTTCCGGGTTCCACAATAAACATCACCTGCGACACATCTACTGGAAAAAGCCGCCCCTACTTACCAAAGCATTTTCGCAAACAAATTTTCGATACCATTCATGGTATGAGCCATCCAGGAAAAAGAACTACGAGAAAAATGATAACCCAAAGGTATTTATGGCCGTATATGAACAAAGATATCAATAATTGGTGTAGATCATGTATAGCCTGCCAAAAATCAAAAATACAACGACATACGATATCACCTCCTGGTACATTTATGACAGCGCAACGTTTTGAACATTTACATATTGACATCGTCGGACCACTTCCGATTTCACAAGGGAAGAGATATTTAATCACAATCATAGATCGTTGTACGTCATGGCCCGAAATATTTCCGGTAGAAGATATAACTGCAGAAACAGTAGCCAAGACACTTTTCGAAGGATGGATTACTCGTTTTGGATGTCCATTGCGCATTACTACGGATCAAGGCCGACAGTTTGAATCAAGAATATTTGAGTCACTCTCACAATTTTTGGGAATACATAAAATTAGGACAACACCTTATCATCCACAATCCAATGGAATGATAGAGAGATTTCATAGAACTTTAAAGGCGGCGTTAATGACAAGAGAATCCAACGAAAATTGGTTAAAAGAAATTCCAACAGTTTTACTCGGGTTGCGGAGTAGCTTGCGAGAAGACACAGGTTATAGTTCAGCAGAGATGACATATGGAACGCCAATACGACTCCCTGGAGGATTTTTTGAGTCATCAGCAGCACAGTTATCAACGTACGAAGAGTTTGTAAAACAAATTCAAAAGGACATCACACAAATGACATCAATTCCGAAAAGAAAAAAACACAATCAAGCTATATTTGTGCATCCCGAACTCAAAGAATGCTCACACGTATTTGTTCGGTGTGATAGAATTAAGAAAGCCCTGACACCGCCGTATGAAGGACCCTACCCAGTAATTAGTAAAACAGATAAAACATTTTGCATTAGAATTAGGGATAAAGAGACAGTGATATCAATTGATAGATTGAAACCAGCTTTCATGATCAATGACGAATCAAACTACGTGCCAGATTCAAAGGATTGCGACAGGCATTCACACACGTACACTACACGATCGGGACGTAAAGTAAAGCCAGTAGTACGTCTATAAAAAATCGCTGATATAAGCAAGCTATTCGTATATATATTAACATAGATCTTAACATATACCATTAATTTACAACTAAGCGAACCAACTCCGTAACCTGATCCAGGAGGACTTACGGTGGACAAGAAATGTTGCAATGGGACAGATTATTTTAACAATCGGCGTGATCCTAATTTACGGCATAATGAAAACACTGGACAGAAGAATGAAGAGTTTAACGAAAAAAAAAAAAAAAAATAATAAACACTCGTGCAACAGCTGAGTCAAAATTACAGACGTCAGCAAATCACACCACAACAGGCGTCATCAAATTCCACCGCGTACAATAGCATTATTATTTATATACATCAGCAAATAACTAGTAAGGTCTAGGTCAAATTTATATTTTACAATATAAATTAATTATATGGTAATAGTGTTTACACACTATTACCATAAATTTTTTAAAGGGGGGTGTACTGTTACAGTACAATATCTTTGTGCTGTATCTACAATCTCTACAATCTACATCACAAGCTTATGTTCCTTATCGCACGTTCAGTATCTATTAAATGTTTTTACTATCTGTTATCAACACGAAGTCGTTAGTATATAAGATGCACCTTTAGATAATTATAACCAGACTATACTACATCTTTTGTCTCATTTATACCTAACCATATACTGCCAAGAAGTTTGGCAAATACGTCATGGCCCGAAATATTTCCGGTAGAAGATATAACTGCAGAAACAGTAGCCAAGACACTTTTCGAAGGATGGATTACTCGTTTTGGATGTCCATTGCGCATTACTACGGATCAAGGCCGACAGTTTGAATCAAGAATATTTAAGTCACTCTCACAATTTTTGGGAATACATAAAATTAGGACAACACCTTATCATCCACAATCCAATGGAATGATAGAGAGATTTCATAGAACTTTAAAGGCGGCGTTAATGACAAAAGAATCCAACGAAAATTGGTTAAAAGAAATTCCAACAGTTTTACTCGGGTTGCGGAGTAGCTTGCGAGAAGACACAGGTTATAGTTCAGCAGAGATGACATATGGAACGCCAATACGACTCCCTGGAGGATTTTTTGAGTCATCAGCAGCACAGTTATCAACGTACGAAGAGTTTGTAAAACAAATTCAAAAGGACATCACACAAATGACATCAATTCCGAAAAGAAAAAAACACAATCAAGCTATATTTGTGCATCCCGAACTCAAAGAATGCTCACACGTATTTGTTCGGTGTGATAGAATTAAGAAAGCCCTGACACCGCCGTATGAAGGACCCTACCCAGTAATTAGTAAAACAGATAAAACATTTTGCATTAGAATTAGGGATAAAGAGACAGTGATATCAATTGATAGATTGAAACCAGCTTTCATGATCAATGACGAATCAAACTACGTGCCAGATTCAAAGGATTGCGACAGGCATTCACACACGTACACTACACGATCGGGACGTAAAGTAAAGCCAGTAGTACGTCTATAAAAAATCGCTGATATAAGCAAGCTATTCGTATATATATTAACATAGATCTTAACATATACCATTAATTCACAACTACTCGTAACAACAAGACATCTAAAATGGGAAATCAAAGTTCTAAGGACCAGATAACATACAATACGGACAATTGCCTCAATCAAAACGAAGCGGACCAACTCCGTAACCTGATCCAGGAGGACTTACGGTGGACAAGAAATGTTGCAATGGGACAGATTATTTTAACAATCGGCGTGATCCTAATTTACGGCATAATGAAAACACTGGACAGAAGAATGAAGAGTTTAACGGAAAAAAATAATAAACACTCGTGCAACAGCTAAGTCAAAATTACAGACGTCAGCAAATCACACCACAACAGGCGTCATCAAATTCCACCGCGTACAATAGCATTATTATTTATATACATCAGCAAATAACTAATGACAGGCGTCATCAAATTCCACCGCGTACAATAGCATTATTATTTATATACATCAGCAAATAACTAGTAAGGTCTAGGTCAAATTTATATTGTAAACACTATTACCATAATTTTTTTTAAAGGGGGGTGTACTGTTACAGTACAATATCTTTGTGCTGTATCTACAATCTACATCACAATCTTATGTTCCTTATCGCACGTTCAGTATCTATTAAATGTTTCTACTATCTGTTATC
Source organism: Herminia tarsipennalis (assembly GCA_945859575.2). Classification (NCBI taxonomy): domain Eukaryota; kingdom Metazoa; phylum Arthropoda; class Insecta; order Lepidoptera; family Erebidae; genus Herminia; species Herminia tarsipennalis. The sequence continues at coordinate 894,485 of OX243840.2, read as the reverse complement.
AACACGAAGTCGTTAGTATATAAGATGCACCTTTGGATAATTATAACCAGACTATACTACATCTTTTGTCTCATTTATACCTAATCATATACTGCCAAGAAGTTTGGCAAAGTCACTTTTCTTATTGTCTTTAATAAAGGTCAGACGTTCTTGTGTTCTTTACGAGTAGCATTCACTAGACCACTAAAGACTAACTTCACTAAGTTAATTCAAAAGGTTTAGTCCCCCTATGCCTCCTCCGCACTATGTCTGTAGTGTCGAGGAGCTGGAGCTCGACGTTCACATGTTGAAGAAGTCGTTGTACATGAGCTTCGGCATACTTTTTTTGTAACATTTACAACAAGGTCAACCTTCAGGTCACGATGGAGATCCTCATTTCTAATGTACCAGGGAGCGTTTACAATACCCCGAAGTACTTTGTTGTGGAACCTTTGAATGATGTCTATATTACTTTGTCTGGTACAGCCCCAGAGCTAAATACCATAAGTCCATATGACATGAGGACTTGTCTATATAAAAGTATTTTGTTTTCCACTGATAGTGTGGAGTGTCTACCGAGTAGCCAGTTCATATTTTTATAGCGAAATTCTAACTCGAATCGTTTCTTTTTAACATGAACCCTCTAGCGAAGCTTAGCGTCAAGTGTCATGCCCCGGTATTTGGCTGTATTTTCGTGCGGTATAGTATGGCTGTTGATATACACTAATTGATATTTCGGGTGTTTATTAGTGAAATCTATATGAGTTGATTTGGATTCATTTAATTCGCCATTTGGACCTTTTCTACTGCATCCTCGTGCCATGATGGCCGTATCATCTGCGAATGTTTCAATAGTGTTCTCATCTAGTTTTGGAATGTCGCAGGTGTACAATAAGTACAAAGCTGGACCAAGAACGCTGTCCTGTGGTACTCCAGCCTTATATTTAAGTTCTGAATATGCATCTTCTTGTCTTACTCTGAATGATCTATCTGTCAGATAAGATTCTATAATATACTAAAACTGCTTTGGGAGCATATTCCTTAGTTTGTGGAAGAGACCTTCATGCCACGCCTTATCAAATGTTTGTGTAGCACAAGCATTTGATAAGGTGTGGTATGAAGGTCTCTGGAAAGACAGTAGATCAGACTTTTTTTTCTTCTATTGTGTTTTCTATTATGTTCGTAATCCTATGTATTTGGTCAATGGTAGAATGTTTTTCCCTGAACTCAAATTGGTAATCGGGAATCAAGTTTCTTTCTTCTATCAGGGGTTTCAGTCGCCTCAAGAATAGTTTTTCAAATAGTTTTGACAATATTGGCAAGAGAGATATTGATCTGTAAGACGTTACTTCTTGAGGTGGCTTACCAGGCTTGGGTATGATTATTACCTCTGCAACTTTCCACAAATTGTTGTTGTTATGTGTGCTAATATTATGAGGAAATTATATTAATTCAGTCTATTGTCTGAATCAGAAAAATTATGCAATTAAGGTCAACCGAGGTAAATGCGTCACATTTTTAAACTAACTCAGTTTTAATTATACGCGTAAAGGCTCAAAAAGCTTGCCTGTTGGCGCGCTGCTGCTCGCGTCGCTCGTGGCCGCTCTCGCGGCTGGAGCGGCCACGAGCGGCCGCTGGCATTTCGGTGCAAACCGAGCCTTAACGGTGTCGTGTCGGTCCCAGCAACCTGGTGTCGTGCACGGTGGTGGTGTCGGGCGGCGCGCACTTCGTGGAGCTGGGCGTGCGCGGCGCGGGCGCGGGCGCGGGCGCGGAGGGCGCGCTGCGGCGGCCGCGCGTGCAGTGCGACAGCGCCGAGCTGGCCGCCTGGGTGGCGCGCCACGCCGCGCTCGCGCGCCAGCTGCACCACGAGCACGTGCACACGCTGCACCCGCACGCCGACCTATGAGCGCGCCGACACGCGCGTGCAGTGCGACAGCGCCGAGCTGGCCGCCTGGGTGGCGCGCCACGCCGCGCTCGCGCGCCAGCTGCACCACGAGCACGTGCACACGCTGCACCCGCACGCCGACCTGTGAGCGCCCGCCCTACCCTAAAATATACATCGTGGTACTCCAAGATATCACCATATACATTATACTGGACTTTTTTTAATAACCATAACGCCTGCGTGGGGCCACACACTTTTAATTCAATGCGACCACAAAATTGTTATCTAAATAACATTTATTATGTATTTAGAAAAATTGGCTAGCGATTAAGTAATCTTCCTATATATAACTACTGATAAACGTATGAAATAGTATTTAATATCCTAGAAATTGGATATTGTGCTCACGACTATCATTATAATATAATGCGACCGCTGTTAGCTGGAAACAGGACGGATGTTCAAATAAAAAATAATCACACCTTAACATTGAACACACTACAAAAATCTGAATTCTAAGCAGCATTAAAAAATCCAACGTGTCATCTGCGACACCTGTTTCCAGATTTCATATACTAATAAAAATGTAAGCCTACATTTTAACCTTATCAATAGTCCTGTAATTTATAATGAGCTTATGTGCAACGGTTAAATATGAGCACAAAATGTTCAATAAGTTTACTTTTTTAAAATCAGAACGTTTAAAAATACTAAAGTTGTATAAATTCCATTTAGAGAAGTACCTTCCAAAAAAAATTTAGACTGACGATTATAATTCTCATATATCGGTAGTGGAATAAGTATTATAAGTATAAATTAAAAGACAAATTATATAATAACTAACAAATAAAACTAAGACTCACTTTACTCCAAATGTATCTACTGACTTCAGACTAATTACAATCACTATTACTCCGAATATTGATAGTTGATATTCATATTTTATTGTTAGCTATCAGTAAAGTATTAGTAGTATCAAACCAAGTATCGAATACGCTCTTAAAGTGTTAAAATACGATCCAACTTGATACTGTCTTATCGATGGAACCAATATTCATTCAGTTGGATAATACCGAGACTAATTGTCTATTATCTGCGATGTCGTTTGCATTACAGTAGTTTATGTACCGTAGAATAATTTAATAAATGTTTACACACTAATTTATATGTGTAATGTGTAGTTCCAACATTAACTTTTTATCAAATATGTGTGTTCATATTTTAAGGTCCACAGGGTTGTAATTCCTCGTCTTATATAAATATGATCTACAGTTGATTAACATTTGTAGAATTTAAGACAATATTGCTATGGATGTGTAGATTAAGTGTTTATAGATATGTGTTACTGTTGACTGGATATAGTGCGTTATATCGAATATCAACAATCCCTCGGGTAATCAGAGCGATACTTAACGAAACTATCCCAATTATCTTGGGATCATGTCTTGTAGTCTAAATACGTATTTTTACTATAGAAAGGAGCGAATTTCATACCATCTCTATTTTTTGAAATCAGATAAATAAAAATGGCATGAGCTTCACATCGCCTTTTGTAAAAAATGTCACCTTATGTAAATCACCGGTGCCCGGTGATGCAACGAGCCCTACAGTTTATATACGTGTAAGTATACCTCAACAGGAATATTATGATCTAAGCGTACGACCTAAGTCCTCGTACATAATATTGTGTCAAAAGTAAACTTAAGATATGGTCTCACAGCGGAGCGAGAGACGAGGTTTCTTGTAGCGGGTACACTTTTGCGTCTCGCTATCTGTGGGACTGGAGCTATGCAGCGATACTTGTCGAGTATTACTTTATCTATTAATAATACACTAGGAATATGGTTTTTAACGCGTTTTGATAGCAGGCAGGTAGACTTTAAGTTATGATACTATCTAGATGAACACTTCACACAGGCTTCAAACTATCTTAAGACTAAATAAATCCGCCTAAATCGGCGTTCTGTTCTTCACGTTTGTTTGTAGCAGTGCCGGATCTAGGGTTATTTCGAAAATTTGGCCCCAAATTTGATGAAAGCTCCCTTCACCTTCCTGGAGAACGTGCTTACGATGGGGGGCGGGGTTGAAAGTTATTTCACCCATAAGGGGCCTCCAAATGCCATTTAGAGGCCCCTTAAGCGTGGCGCCCCCCTCCCCCCTATATTCGGCCCTGTTGTATACAACGCTGATTTGGACGATGTGGCAGCTGAACGCATTTGTGTGTGCGTCGGCCCTTAGCTATAACCTTGGCAGTCAAACATTATTATGTTGCAGAGTATAGGGAGCCAGAATGCGTTAAAAACACCTCGACCTATTATAACTTCAGATCAATATATTTTGTGTATACGTGGAAGTGGAGAAGGTTGATGTTGTGAACAAAATGTATATTATAGGCTGTGATTTAACGCTACGACAATGTTAGAAAAGTGGTGACGCCCTGCGGAAGCTGGCCGCAATACGGTTCATCTTTCATTCCTTTAATCCGTCGTAGGTAAAGACTCATACGCGCTGGACTCGGGCTGAAAACAATGAGTGACACTTGAGTGTTGAAGCGCCTGAGATTTCGTAGTATGAGTATTCACAATCATGTTCATTCCATAAGATCGTAAGTATAAGACAATGTGATCTATAAACCCCGTCTATTTGTCCATTGTGATTGTTATATTAGTCTGTGGGTGAATTCAATGTCGCCAGTTTTTGCAGTCCTGACACTTATTGAGTTACTGCGTGGAAGACGTTGAGTGAATTAAATGTTAAGGTGGTGTGACTTTTTTTAATTCGACTTAAGACTTAAATTTTAAAAAGGAAATTCTATGTATGAAATGCCTTATTTAAGTGAATAGTAACTAAAGTGCCGACCAGTTAAACTGTTGTAAAAGATAGTATTTTATGTTTCTTTGTGTTGTTTTTACAAGTCGCCGCGCGCCGTTCACTCACAAGCGGGTCATAAGTTGAGTATCTTTAGACCGTTTATTTAATGTTAATATTGGCAGTTAAATGACAGCTTAATAAAATAGTGCACGCCTCATGGAGTCGGTGACTTTTGGTTAAGGGTGATCGCGCATCCACATTTGGTAGACTTAAGGGCAAATATACCTATAGTTCTCTTCTTTATTAATAATTTTATGTCAAATTATGTAAAGTATTAAGGAAATAAAATAGTTGGTGCGCGACTCGAACTTGTAAAAAGCAATGGCAATGGAGTCATTGTCATTGCTTGGCCAACTCTGACATAAATCATGCTCACAATTGGGTTGTGTGTGCTCACAGTTGACTACAATAAAAGTAAATTATTTTATACTACTCAGGTAATATAATAATCTTAAAATGCTCTAAACAAGTGTTCTTTTACATTTTAACATGTTTTTTTAAATTTAAAAACATGAAAACGAATACTAAAATTACGATAGGAACTTATGACGATAGGAACTTATGACGTTAAAGGTTATTATTCCATACACATTTCTATAGAGCGTGTCGTTTCGACATTTCATAAAAAGATACTGATTTGAATTGACAGTCAACATCTTCTTTTTCAAAGATTCTTAGAAGGAAGATGATTGAAAACAGTGACAGCAAAAAAATACAAGATTAGGTCTTGTCTTTTTTTCTGTCACTGTTTGCAATCACCTTCCTTCTAAGAATCTTTTTACAACAATTATAATGTATTTGTTGGAATTTCTTTTTTATTTATTGTCCTTTCCAGTGAGACAATACAGTAGCCTGGAGCCTTAATAATAATACTTAAGTTACATATTTTTTGTGTTTTTGTTTATGACGGTGATCTCTTAAGGCCTTGGAGTGCGCGTTCCCCTCAGTTGTCCGTGATGGTTTGAACGATTATGCGATGTATATGATTATTTTAAGTAATTAAGTGAAATTACGGTTTTGTTTGCTTTGTGATTACTCAATATTGTGTAGGCTTACTTGTTTGTGACGTCACAAATCTGTGTCAACTACTGCTTTTGTACACATACTTAAATGTAAGTAAGTACTGTTTTGTTTAGTCAATTATACATATATTAGAAGGATTTCTATATTTATTGTACGGGTTAAGTTAGACTTTTTTTTATAAAATGATTAGAGCGTTGACTCACTAGCGACTCCTATACAATTTCGTTATTAAAAATGTAACTATGTCGATGTATTTTTGTAACTGTTAGGTTAAAAAATTTGCTAGTAAATACAAATTTTATAATTTCTATTTAATATCAAATTTTTCAGCCTTTTTATTTGTCTTAAGTTGTCTTACAATATGTGTTTTCGGGTTATACGCTGATATTCTGAAACATAAGGTTAGTGTTGGATACGCTAGTGAGATAAGGTTTTTTAATTATGTGAATGAGTGTGACGTCAGAGTATATTGTTGTTGTTGACTCCGCATTACCAAAGTACTTGTTATTTCTAAGTGGAGAATCGTTTATTTATTTATTTATTACCTGTGACAACGCCTTAAGTTAATATATTATAGTTATATTTAACAACTGTTGTTTCTCAGTTGATATTCCAAATAAACGTCTTCTAATACTTTATTACCTAAGTACTCTATTTATTTCACCCAACCCTTAACCTTAAATGTTCTTGAGTCTATTACTTTATTTAATTTCTCAAGTAATTATTCTGCATGTACCTATTTAAGAAATAATGTTAAGTAGATAAGTATCTGCATTATCATTCCTGTGATTGCTTACTACCAATGATTGTTTACATAACTTATCGTTCGATACAAGTTATGTCAACCATAAATAACAGTGTTCTGATGTGACCTTCACATCGCTGTTAAACAACTAACTGAACTATAAGCTCTCGACAAAATAATTATAAATCACACTTGAGATAAGTGCGCACTCTGCGCGAGAAGTAACACTAGTAGTGTACGGGGCGGCGCGAACGCACGCCGCAAACCGACATCGGCACAAACCCGCTCCAATCTGAGAGGTCACGGGAGGTCAAATCACATGATCTCAAACCTTCGATAGTTGTTCCCAGACACATTTTTAAAACGTACGTATTATTGGTTGAATAAGGTTAAAATGTCAATAGCGGTGTTATTAGTGGCCGCATGGTTGGTGACGACTGACGCGGCGACCTTGATTACATCGAGGTAAGCGAAATCAATGACTCGCAAACGACTGCTACTTTGTGAGCAAACGAAATTCGATCGTTTGTCACTTTCACGAGACCTGTTTATTGTTTGAATTCTATAGAGAAGATACGGTTTTATGGGTAAGTATAATGCAAGCACTTAATTCTAACAATACGACAATAAAATATAATCGAGCAGGTACTTAAGTAAACGTAGTCCCATTAGCTAATGCATGCTAATGGCACAGCTGATAGGAAACAATGTAGGATCAGTAGTAATGCCAGTGAAGTAGGTACCTATATGTTGTCGTGTAAACATTGCAGCATGTCGTCGGTCGACTACAGACAGGTGCCGATCAAGGAGAAGGCTCTGCACCAGCCGCCGATGCAGGAAGTCGCTGATGGTGAGCACTTATTTATATTAATTATTAATTTACCCGAACAGGACATTTAGCGTAGGTATAGATTTTTAATAAGGACGTTTTATTTTACATTTTGCAGTTATACTTATGCTAAATACAATTTATAAAAATTGAAATACATAGAATCACTCGATTTATGTGCACACCGATTATACCTACACACATAACTACTTTACGCATAAAAATAACGTTTTTTTTATTAGTGTTGGAACATTGCAATCGTGACCTTTTAAAAGTAGCCAGTGTACAGTTTCACTGATTTTGTTGTTTGTATAGGTACTGTTTTATTTTTTAAAGATCTTTAAAAGTAATATTTTTTTATGGATCGTTGAGGCATAGTAATATTTTTGTTTGTACAAAAGGTTCAAACTCGTAGTATAACAGACAATAAACGTATATATCACATTGCAGTGTTATCAAAGGGCCTGACGAGCACGTTCGCGACGGTGCAAGTGACGGTGGAGGACTCCCCTGACCTCACCACGAGCCCGTACAATCTCACATCACCAGGTATGGCTGCAAACACAATCTGTACATACATAGGTGTATCTACATAGAGTGTAGTTTATTATTTGTTAATAAATAAATAGCAGTAGCTACAAGTAGTTACTAAAAGTAAACAAAACTGCCATTCGCAAAACAATTATGTGATAATAAAGTTCGTCCGCTAATTGCCACAACAATTAAGATAGTAATCTAAGAGTAAACAACTGATAACTGTTAGGCGCTGTAACAATATTTTGTCTAAACAAGCTGCCTATCTGATTGCTATCATAGACTGACTAGCAGGTCGGATATAATATATACCTATTTTTTAGGCATATTCACAGTAATGCCGTGTGGTGCCGGCTTAAGAATAGTACCACCCCATCTCTTCCCGTGGGTGTCGTCAAGGCGACTAAGGGATTTCACCCCGGAGGACGGGCACCAGCGTCCTCTGCGTACTTAAAGCCTTACTGCGATCGCCAACCCGCTCGCCAAGCGTGGCGATTATGGCAATTACCCCCAGGATCTACATACCAGTAGGTTCTACTGGGGAGACCCGTGCCCAGCAGTGGGCCATCATATGGGTTGATATGTATTCACAGTAATTCAGACATTAAGTTGAGCACCGCGAACGATCTGGGATTCAGTGCGGTTGGGAGATGAGGCGGTTGAATGAGACTGTAAAAACACTAAAACATGAGGGGGGAATTTTTTTAGGGAAGAGCTGGGGAGCTGAAGACACTCCGTCTTCAGCTCCCCAGCTCTTCCCTAAAAAAATTGCCCAGGGCAGGCAATATTTTTAGTTGTATGATTTAAAGAGTTTACAATTTAAATCAGTATTATACAGCTAAATTTTGTAATTAATATTGTATTGAAAACAACTTATTTTTACGGCTAAGAATATTTTCTCTAATCTGATAAATTAAGTAAGCGTAGTAAGTAAAGCGTAAGTTGACATAAACAAATAGGTGGACATTCCGAATATACGCACTTAGGTCCAAACCTACGGGAGTGACCGGTATGCTGGTTATGTCAGCATGCTCCTACAAGTGTCGTTGACGGCTGCAGGTCTGACGGGCGACCCCAAGCTGGTGGAGATCGGCGGGCCGCCGTACCTGCTGCCGCTGGTGCGGCGCGACAAGATCTACGACCTGGCGGCGCTGGCGGCGCACCTGCGGCGCGACCCCGCCTTCCTGGCCGGCGCCGGCGCCGGGCCCTGGCCGCACATCGGGGTCAACTGTGAGGTCTGCTAGCATTTGTTACGTACGAATACCCAGCGAGGAAGTTTGGGGGTTCAATCGTTAAATTTCTAAGAATTTTCGCATTGACCTATTCACTTAATTAGGTATAATAACCCATTCATTTTATTCAACTCGCCATTTAACTCGACATTAGTAGAGCGACTTTTTCCCCCATATATCTGTAAAATCTAGATGACCCCCTATGTCAAGGCTGTTTATTATTATTAGTTAGATTTTTTAAAAACGAGACTTGCAAAATGTCAAAGTAATAGTTGGAGAACAGCATGTATTTTGAATTAAATGATTTAATAATTACTGCAAAAAAGGACGTCGGTAAGTACGAGTATGAATATGAAATGAACTGTGCGATGGAGCTTAAATACATATTTATAATTGCAGGGTATAATAAACCTGAGCATCAGGAAGGGCGCAGTCTCGCAGGGCACGCGCATCGTGTCGGTGGAGCCGGCGGGCGCGCCCAAGGGCTCCGCGCTGTACCTGCAGCGCCGCCTGCCCGACACCGAGACGCGCACGGCGCTGCTCGGGAACTATCTGCTCAGCGAGGGCGAGCCTGGCAAGGTACTCTAGTACTTGCTTGCTATTCATATGTATTTGTTAATTAACTATGAAATAATTGGTAGTATTTTAACTGCTTGTACAATATTTCTTACTAAGATTTTTGTTATAGAGATGGACCGACTAGTCCGGCAAGCCGGCTTTCTTTAGGAATTATGTTTTCCAGTTTCATGACTGGTCAAGCTTTTATTCCTATTTTTAACTTCAGGTGATAAAGGTAGTGGCCAAGAAACGCACCGGACCGTCCAACTTCATCACCGCCATCAGAGAGACGCTCAAAAACCATTATGGTGACAAAGTTGTTGGTGAGTATATTTTGCCGTGAAGTGCCTGAAGTGATGTGCTTATATGGATTCAGCAATTGTTTTTTAGTTACTTATAGGAGCATATAGATATAGATAGAATGTAAAGTAAGAGGTATATAAATAACAACAGAACGGACGCACAATTCCATCATCAATCAATCGGCCTGTATGGGTCCACTGCTGGATATCACATTAATTTCAGCGATCTTCGCGAAATCGAGTCGCGGTCTCCACTCTAGGACTCGTTTGCTCCAACGGCCATCGGTCTTTCGGCATATTCCACCGTACATCTAAACATTTAGATTTTTTATGGGTTTCATATTTTTAAATTTTGTTTCATGTCAGGTCTGGGAGGTACGTTCATGCTGCTGGGCGGCAAGGTGAAGCACCACGTGATGCCGGACTTCTCTCTCGCGCCGCTGTGCAGCGACGACGACGTGGACGGTTGGCTGCACTACTTCGAGATGAAGGCGCCCATCACGCACGTCGGCACGCTCGTCACCGGGGACCTTGTGAGTTGCTAAACTCTTTTATTTCGGGGAACACTGAGGACCGAGGATCGTGAGCATCATTACCTTATTGGAACTGTGTCTTCGCAGATATCACACCATTTTAGACCAGTAATGCCTAAAAATCTTCAATTTCAAAATTGGATACGATATATTGTAGGACCGATTCCCACCGCTCAGGCATATATCAAGAGTATAGAATATCAACACAGTCATGAGCGTAACCGTAATTACAAAAAGTTAGGTAGGTACACAGTATTAATTTGGCCGGTATTTAGTAAATTGTACCCTTCTTCCACTCCGAAATATAGTGTCCCGTAAACACAGCTTACGTTCATTATAACAGTAACATAAAGGTTTACAGTAACATCGATAGATATCGCAACTTTTATATAACGATGGTGCATTGGTCAGGGTCTGGACCTCCGCGTGCAGCACTTCCACGGGTTCAGCGCGCACGGCGACGGCGGACACTACCACTACGACACGACGCCCGACGCCGCGCACTACGAGGGGTACTTCGTGCCCGCCGCCTCCATCGTGCGCGTCGACCCGCCGGAGAACACGCACGCTGTCGGACGCGACTAGGCACCAGTCGCTCGACCAATCTGCTCACTAGTCTGAATGAAATTGATCGTGATATGCTGATATGCTTCGAGAGATTAATAAAGAATGAATGTAATATTTATTGTAATTCAGAGGTGTATATAAATTATTTGATGCATTGTTTATTTCGTTTTAATGGAGATTACGTAAATGGTGTCCTAACCCTGTATGTATATTACATGCTTAGTATGTAGATATAGACAGGGGAGAAAACTGCAAAGTCAGGGCTAGTTGGCAATATCATTTAATTGTGTCCTTATTTCACAATGAAAAATCACTACAATCAGTGATGTTATAAGAAATTGTGCCTAGGAAATTCCTTCACCTAAGTCTATGAAATAATTGATTTATTACTGTACCACCAACGTAACTTGACCGGATTGAAGTTAGGTTTTTTATCACTTTTGCGCATGTCATAGAGGTGCGACCCTAAAATTACTTTCGAAAACGACTAAATACGTTTAATCGATTAAAAATACTAACAACATTTTAATACAACAATATAAAAACACTATTTAAATGGATTTGTTCCTGATTCGTCATATTCCAAATTGGTCATCTTCCAAACACGACACTTTCCAAACTAGTCATATTCCAAACAAGTCATATATTAGATTCGTCATCTTCCAAACTTGTCATTGTACAGTCAAACTGAATTTTAATAAAAACCAAAGTAACAATAATGTAAGTAACTAAATTTATTTCTTGTTAAAACATTTTTTAAGATTTAAAATATACCTATTTATGTTAAAAGCAAACACACTTTCTTTGCAATAAAATAACCAAGTATTCTCCTTAGAGAAAATAAATCATTAATAAAATTATACTTCACATAGCCTACTCAGACACTCCACAACAGTTATTTTTTTATCTACAAAATCCTGTACTATCTCCTTTTCTTTTGTAAATTTATTTAATTCTGTAGTTCGTCGGCGGTGCGTTTGGTTGGAATGTAAAAAAAAAATTTTTATTCTTATATCCTGGTGTAGTGCTTCTTCTCTCATCTTTTTTACAAATAAATGCAATGAACCTTTTTTCTTTAATCTATGGTTAATTCTGTTGTTCCAACCTTCTACGGCATTATTTGTGCGGAAATTATCTTCATCAACACAAAATAAATTGCTAGTGATCTTTTGCATCCAAAAATTTACAAAATAATTATGAAATAACCTTATCTCGTTTGAATCTGAGGCAGAGTGAGATATTTCTAAGTATGCCTCCGGTACGTATTGTTTAGGTAACAAAGCTAGTTTTGCACATAATTTTGTATAAAATCTGCCTTCTTCAGTAGCGAATGCTCCACAATCCTTAGATTTTTTCCATAAGGCTTTTTGGTAATGGAAATAACATCCTGTTACTGTTGCGTTCGGAAATACTGATAAAAAACCGTTTATACCAGCTAACTCAAAGTCACACTTAAACTTGGTGATATTTAAACCAAACCTTTCTTTTAGAAGGAAAAATAAACGCCGATAAATCTCTTCACTTTTGCTTGGTAAAAGCGCATAAACGAGTGGTACAAAATATGAATTTATAACACTTGACTCCAAATTTGCATGAAGACTATAGAGTTGGTTAAAAGGGGGTGGCGCAACCTTAAATGTACCATCAGCGTAATAATGTTCAGTCTTTGATAGAAAGTCCAAAGCAGTGGGCGATGAAAATATTAAAATTTTATCGTCAAGTCCGTCACTACAAATTAAAAAATCTTTGGATAGCTGTTCTGGGATCAAAACATCGCTTACTTTATCATATGTGCATTTCCGCACATTAAGAAATCTGTTTCTGACATTGTATAAAGTACTTTTTTTATTTTTCCATATCGGTAGCTCCGACAGAGAAGATTCTCCATTAAGTTCTATAAAATCTTGTTCAATTTTCTCGAATATTTTTGGTATAGGTGCGAAATTATTGGTGACTGCCAATTTCATATTATCAAAGCATTTGTCAGCCTCTAACTTCATAAACTCCGGATTACATACATGGTTAGGCTGCCTCATGACGACATTATTATCATTTACAGTAATGGAAGTTGCACACTCACCCCTTTTTGTACATCTCCATGTAACAGTACCATTTTTATTTTTTTTGTGTAGACTGTATTTGTATCCAGAATACAAAAGTAACTTTTTCCCTCTTTCACTTGCGATAAAATGCATTTCTTCGTGCGTACTATTATTAGAAGCCATCTTTTTATTTCATTAAAATTATATTCACTCAATATAAATAATAAAGTGACAATGACATTAACTTCATGATAGACAAGTAACACTCATATAAATAGGTTCTTATCATAAAATTTACCACAAAGGATTTATTGAATTAATTTGTGCAGGCAAATGTACATTGTATGACAAATTTGGAAGATTACGAATCTAATATATGACTAGTTTGGAATATGACTAGTTTGGAAAGTGTCGTGTTTGGAAGATGACCAATTTGGAATATGACGAATCAGGAACAAATCTTTAAATGAGGTCATAAAATTTTAAATTTAGAACAGTTACAGGTAATACTAAAGAAACTTTGAAAAACAATTTCTTTACGAAAATAATCACAAAAAAACATGAGTTAGTAATACTAATTATGACAATGTAATGCGTAATCTCTAATTCTCTCGGTTTAGTTACCGCCCCCGCCCCCCGCTTCCTGTCACCATTTACTTCAAAAAAATGCATCTGCACAACCACTTGTCGCCTACTTCAGTCCGGCCTAGTTACGTTGATCCAACTGTAGTTGCTATTCAACACTTATAATTATCAAGTTAATCAATGGATGCTTCAAAATGGATTAGGCCAGTTTAGGCCCTTTCGCGTTTTGGCCCGCTAATAAATGCCTTAACGATTAGCGATAATAATATGTCACGTTCGCGATAAGGCCCTTTCGCTGTACGTCCCGTTCGCGATATGTCCCTTTCGCAATACATCCCGAATGATGACCAAGAAAATTTGTACCTACCTATATTTCATTGCACAAGGTGTTACAATATGTTACGTCACAACGCCGCAGCCAATCGCAGCGAGCCAAACACAGCCAATTATACCTAATCAAAGCCAACCATAGCCAATCATAGCCAATCACAGCCATGCCAAGCCAAGCCAATCACAGCCAACCGAATGCCTTCGGTGGAAGGTGTAGATATGTGTTCCGAACTCATTTTTGGGCATTGTCCGTTACGACAGTTTTTTGGTCTATGGTGATTTACTGGGACGATAATTAAGCAAAATCTTTGCCTGTGTAAAACGATAATAATTATTAAAATATACTTGTGTGTGATTTAGTGGTCTCCTTTATTTTTCATAAAATGGATTCCAGATGGATACAGCATATTCGAGTTGCGAACGTACCAAAGAATTGTACAAGTAAAGATAAGTCGAGGGTCGAGTAAAATCGTTACTAGATCAGATAACAAATCCATACATCTTGAATGCCTTACTAATAATAGTGTCCAAGTGTATATCAAGGTGCAATTTGCTATCTAACGTTACTCCAAGATCTCTTATTACTTCAACCTTATCAAGTGGTATCCCTCCAATGTTATAATTGTAACTACTGTTGTTTTTCTTCTTTGTAAAGGTAATCGTTTTACATTTGGTATTACTAAGTGAAAGTTTGTTCTGAGTACAATAGTCTGTGAAACGGTCAAGATCCTGTTGAATTTTAAATTGGTCATCCGTTTGCTCGATCCTATGAAATATTTTAAGATCATCGGCATATAGTAAAAAGTTGCTAAACTTGAAACAAGCACCAATATAATTGATGAAGATAACAAATAGAAACGGACCCAATATCGAGCCTTGCGGCACGCCAGAAGTGACATTAACAAAATTAGATTCCTGTCCGTTCAGCACTACCTTCTGTGTGCGATTGCTAATGTATGACTTGAACCAACGCCATAAGTTACCACGAATACCATTATAGGCCAGTTTCTCCAAAAGTATTTTGTGATCTACTCTGTCAAATGCCTTTCGAAAGTCTGTATAAATACTGTCTGTTTGTTTGCTATCATCCATACTTTCCAATAAATATGATGTATCACACTAATATTATAAATGCGAAAGTTTGTGAGTATGTGAGTGTGTATGTTTGTTACTTCTTCATGTCTAAACGGCTCGAGCGATTTTAATAAAATTTGGTATGGAGTTAGCTGACACCCTGGATTAACACATAGGCTAATAAACCGCGAGTAACACCGCGGGGCACAGCTAGTATAATAATAAATTGGTGTTAGCTGATCGTTTTTTAACAAAACCATGTTGTTGGTCAATAATAAAGTTACGAAAGGATGGATAAACATAGTTGTGTACTAGCCTCTCGAAAGTCTTTGCCAGAGCGGGTAGGATAGATTGGTCGATAATCCTCCACGTTGGTCTTATCACCGCCTTTAAAAACTGGTACAATTCGAGCAGATTTAAAAACTGTCGGAAAGCACCCCTGTCTAAGACACGCGTTATATATTTGAAGTACTGGCACACAAATAGCTTCAGCAGTGGCCTTCAAAAAAATAGGTAGAATATTGTCCCTTCGAGATTTGAATGTTTTTCAATTCCTGCAGGTGCTGCAGGAATTAATTTTACTGTGTTCTTAGATAATTGAATATTACTGAAGAAAATGTCGGAGACATGGCTACGCTCAGATATGTCGTCAATATCAAAATCGTAAGTCACGTGTGATGGCTCAAATACTGATTTGAAAAGCGATGAAAACATATTACACACTTCATCTGGTGTATTAGCTACAAGGTTTCCGTAATACATCGTTGAAGGTATAACTGACTTATTTTTCTTATTATTGATGTAAGTCCAGAAGTATTTTATATGTTTCTGAATGCTGTTCTCAATCGCTTTCATATAATCTTTATAACACTTGTGTGAATTAAGTGTAAATGTTTTTCTGAGTACTGAA
Organism: Herminia tarsipennalis; assembly: GCA_945859575.2. Taxonomy (NCBI): domain Eukaryota; kingdom Metazoa; phylum Arthropoda; class Insecta; order Lepidoptera; family Erebidae; genus Herminia; species Herminia tarsipennalis. The sequence continues at coordinate 878,486 of OX243840.2, read as the reverse complement.
AATTCCTCATAGTCAGATATGTTTCCATATTTCTTCCATTTAATCCACAAGTTATTTTTATTTTTATATATACGAGTATGAATAAGAGCAGGTGAAAACCAGACAGGAAATCGAGACGATTTAATAATTTTATTGGGTACATATTGCCTAATGATTCTTTAAACTTGCTCATAAAATGTCGTTACCATTAATTCTGCATTTTTATTTAATAATAACTGTTTCCAGTTAATGTTAGCAATATCTTCATTTATTACAGAGTAATCGGCTTTATTGAACTGAAACTGTGTATATTTTGTTTGGTTTATTTTTTTTAGGGAATTATTTCCCATCGGAAATAGTATGTAAAAAGGCGGATGGTAATCATCCGATGGTACAAGTGCTACGGGTGGTTGTATTGCTATGCAATCAGCGCAGTCAGTTATACATAAATCTAGTAGTCTATTACATATTTATATTTTTAAATGTATTAATTTGTAAAGATTTCAATAGACACATAAAATTAATTAAGATTCTGCTTGTTGAAGAATTACTAACACTATGACGCGGTATTGTATATGTATTACAATGTTTCTATTCCATATTGGGTATTGGGTTGATCCACACGTATTTATACTGATGTTTTTTAGCAGACTCGCGGCACTGACGAAATAACATCTTGTTATTGAGAGTTAGATGTTCGTTCACGTAAATAGTGGTTACTTGAGATCCCCCTATACCTAATTTGGCACTATCCAATCCCTTCACAGCACGGCACGCAGAGATAATATTGTCACGGAGTATTCTGGTTGTGACCTTCAAAATGACATTTTTTGGGCGTGGTATATTCTGACCTGCATGTGGTACACGATGAACAGCCACTATATCTGTCACACGTATCGGATATTTCACAGCATTGCCTAGGCATTCCATGATGCTGACAAGATTTTCACCACGGCGGCGTTCTGGGATATTGCATATTTCAATGTTACACTGCCGCGCCTGTTGTTCCATTGATAGTATTTTATTTTCAAGCAATTTTATTTTATTGGTGGAGTCACTATTTTTTGTGATGTTTTTTTCTAGGATTTTGAGCCGCTCATCAAAGGCGTCATGACGCTCAAGAACAAAAAGTTGAGATTTCTCTAAGTCGTTTAGCCGGCTGTTTGTATTTTCTAAGCTGCTATGAAGAGCATTTTGATCTAAATTAAGCTTTGCAATATTTGTGTTTATTTCAGAAAGCATTGCTGAGATTTTCGTCAACTCATTCGAAATGGCTGCATTAACGGCTGTCGTAATGCAGTTCGTAATGCAGTCCGTAATTTTTTTGTCCCATACAGATAGCTGCGAGTTGATTTTTGCTTCAAATTGTGCCATATTTTCATCTTCATCAGGTTTCTTGCGTTTACGAGCATTACTGAGGATCTCCTGGTTAATCGACGATGGAATGTTGGTATCTGATAAAAATTTGTTTGGCGGTGTGACTTGTATATGTATCGACATTGTTTTTGTGATAGGCAAGTACGCGTGAAGAAAACAAAATTATATTACTGCTCTTTGGCCTAGCAGTGAAGAGGATACACACTACCCGCTGTCACGTCGGCGAGTGTTAGCAAGTTAAGGGATAGCACTATTTGGTCTATATTTATTCTCACTTGTACGTGACCGTTCAATTGCTTTGATGCACAAAATTATGACACTAATGTTTATTAGCACTATTGACGTAAATACTTTGGAAGGATAATTAATATTTTAAAAAGGTTTTTTTATTAGCAAAATGAAAATTTACAATGTTAAGAACTACAAGCTAGATAACCCTACATACGAACTATATACATACTATTAACATTATTTACAACTTACCTAGTAAACTACAAAATATATATACCTATCAAAACTGAGTGGCACCACTGTTCAAGACACAAACCGAGCGACGAATGTCAGCTTCAAAGATATTCATATTAAACTTTGGATGTAAGTTAAAAACGGTATCAACATCTTAAGGTCGCTTAACTACCCTTCGCTTAACGCCTACTGTCAACCTCGCTTGTACCCGCCCTGAGGCGGTGGTGGTAAATCTAGCTTCCGTGTTAGATAAACAGACGAGGCAATGGCAACCGAGCAATGGCTGTATAATCATATACCTGGTTGAGAAATTAGCCGTGAGAGGCTAGATCACAGAGAAAGTAATCACTACGTTTAGCTAGATCGAGCCTTGGGATATAAATAACCTCTAAAATTACTCCCGGGCAGACCACACTCGTGAGCTTTGGTGAGTAGTGTGCTACCATGCACAAAGGTGTTGGTTCACCAAAGGCTACTAGACTAGTTCACAAGTTGCAATACGTGCTAAATAGTGAAAAAGCTAAGTGTGAGCGATTCTCACATTTTTAAGGAGCTCATTCGTTGATTCATGAATGAGTTATAGAAAATTGTATTCGCAGGACTTTGTGATAGAAAGTTGCGATTGTTATAAAAAATAAGTTGTTGAAAAACTATGTATTTAGTTTTGTAACAATAACAGTAGAACTAAGGATCAAAAAAAGAATATTCTTAAAGAGGAGGAAATTTTCTATAAAAAAGTCCAGACTCTGCAGCTACACCTCCATTATTTATAGTTTTATTTTAAATCCGAAAATATGGTTACGCGCGCCCGTTTTACCACAGACCCGGCACCGCGCGGTGACAGGGTATCACCGAAAATCTTTTATAATGGTAGCTCACTTACTGTGCTAAAAACAAAACAAAAATCATTTTTCACAAAGTTATGCTATTGGCAACTTACAAATTATTTTCAGATCTTTGCTTTTGCAAATAGTTCAATAAAAGTTTAAATAATTAACTTAAAAAAATGCATCGTGGAGCTCTTCTTAAATGTATAAGTACAAGTAGATGATGGGCTAAAAGTTTATAAAAGTTTTTTATTTTGATTGTAATCTGTTTTTGGTAATGCGTCCTATAACCAAAACTATCTACTGATAATTAATTTACCAATCAAATTTTTGCATATATCGAAAGTTAATAATGTTATTGGTCCATAAATGTACTGATAATATAGCTGCTATTGTTATGTTCGGGTGTTTTTCAAGCCGCTTTTTATATTTGTTTGAGGAGGCCGTCATTTCCTCTCTCACAGTGGTCATATTGAGGTTTGCATTGATTGGTTTGTATTTCAGTGTTCTTAATATACTATGCAACTTGTGCTATTCGTCTTGTTATTTTGCATTTTTTGAAGTATTGAAATGCTAGTATTAAAATTCAATTCAAAATTCTTTATTCATTTAGGATGCAAAACAACTCTTGTGATACGTCGGGATTCTACATGTACATGTAATGCCAAGTTCGCAAACAATAGGTAAAGCCTGGGAATAGAACCTGGCGATAAAAGTTCGCGGCCACTCTTTTCAAATTCCCAATTTTACAATGTTTGAATGTTTATAAACTTGATATGGGGGTAAGGTGCTGCGACTAATATACTATACACCATATTATAGGACTGATGCAAATTTTATTGTCAAAAAGTTGAAACATGAGATAAACCAAAATCAGCCGTAGTGGGTACAATATAGTAGGACCATCTACGTACAACAAAGGTAAAAACTATATGTGCTTAAATATTGGCCAAAGTACTTGTAACGAATGATTAAATATAAAATATTAATTCTGATATCAAAAGGAAGAAAAGAATGGCCTTTATTCGTCACGCAGAATCTTTACTTACAAAAGTGAAATCATGCTCTTAATTAATGTGACAATTAAAACAAAGTGACAACAAAATTCACCCAAGCATATTTAAGTAACAAGGAGCAAGCAACTAGATCCATTTTTCTTCATTATTTAAATATTCATTCACTGTATAATAACCTCTACGTAAAAGATAATTTTTGACTACATTTTGTAACTTAGTCACTGATAGACATATAACTAGCTGGTATCTTGTTAAATACTCTCACAGAAAGACCCATAAATGAACTATGAGTTTTATGTAGCCTATGATATTGACCTACTAATTTGTGCTTATTTCTCGTGTTCACCGGGTAAACATCACTATTGTTGTGATATAATGCATATTTTGTTTAACAAACATAATGTTTGCAAATATATACTGAGATGCAACTATCATAATACCTATCTTAGCTCTTGAAACTTTTCTATAAGGGAAACTCGTGCACCTAGTTTGTAAATCGCACGCACTGCACGTTTTTGAAGAATAAAAATTGTTTCAATATCAGCCGCCTTGCCCCAAAGCAGTATGCTATACGACATGACGCTGTGGAAATAACCGAAATAAACTAGCCTTGCTGTTTCCATATCGGTAAACTGTCTGACTTTGCTGACATGCTGCAGAACTGAGTTTCCCTGCGAGACATGATATTTGGGCGTCCCACTGTAACATACTATCTAAAGTAATTCCCAAAAAACCCGTTAAATCAACAAAATAAATAACTTAATTGTTTAAAACAAGATTTGTACTGATATTTCTTACATATGGCAAACTAAATTTAATACATTTGGTTTTTTTAGAATTTAAAAGCAAGTTATTTGATGTAAACCAGTCAAGAACTAATGCGAGGGACCTGTTTACTTCGTCAGAGTAATCATTTTTACGATTGGTTTTGAATATAAGAGAAGTGTCATCAGCAAATAGAATAGAACAATATCGCATAAGTTACTGGTAAAAAATGGCAGATCGTTTATATACACCAGAAATAGAAAAGGACCCAGAATTGATCCTTGTGGCACGCCCATACTCACTGTTGATCCGGACAATCGTCAATGCCATAAATCTATCGTGGTTTCAGTATGGATTTGTATATTAATAGTTTATTATCTATGGATAACTTGCTATTTCGTATCCAGTAGAGGTTTCTGTGTCGTATATTGAGTTCTTTTCATACCCAAATATTTTACGATATCCTATTGTGTGTGTGCTGCAGGGCAGTTTCCTTTACATATTACGAAAGTGACCTGTACTGATTTTGATGGATTTGCTTTAATTCTCTATTTTTCAAACCATTTTGTAGTGGCATCTAGTTATTTTTGAAGTTGTTCAGTAGCAGTATTTGGGTGTTTAGTGCTCGCTATCATGGCATAGGTGACAGTCATGATCCCTTCTAGCATAAGTAGATCTGATGTGAATAGGTTGTACAAAATTAGGCACAATACCGAACCTTGTGGCATGCCAGCTTTGATTTCGTACAGCTTTGAGGTTGCGGCAGATTCTTTTATTTGGAAAATTCAATTTGAAAGGTGACTATGGTATATGGTAACTATGTGGTAGACTTTTTCTTATATTGTTCTTTTACCAGACACGATATAGCCTGAGCCTTTCTAGGACCTCTTTTTATAACTCAAGATGATAGTTGTTTACCAGCTGACAGGGTTTTTAGGGACTCTTCCAATAAGCTTCTTGGATCAGGTTTGTAATATATTTAGTTGCTATTGCAATGTCAGGAGTAGAGCTAGTGTATAATAGTGTACTATGCGTTTCAAATGAGTTGATAACTGTCATGATGACATTTCGATTCGCATTACGACTGCAACTTCATTGTTTAACGTAAGGTCAGCAATAAAATGATTCGTAAAAAGCTGTCATTAGTATTACACAGAAGTACTCAGTACTCTAATGAACTATACATAAGCACTGTATTTTACTATTTATTATTATAGATACGTTTTAGTTAAAAATCACGAAAGAAAACAAAAGTGTAGAATTTCTTATATTTGGCCTATTTACTTATTTTCGTTTGGTGTTTATTAAATATTAAAGAATACTAATAACATTAAAATAAAGAAAAATGTTAGGTACATAGTTCAAAGAAAATAAATATTACGTCCGTTCCATTACCATATACATACGTACTTTACCCGAATTGGGAGTTTTTGTTGTTAACAGTACAATTTTGACAATTACTGAGTGAAGTTGTCGCGTTTGCGATTATCTTCTCAAACGCATAGTAGTGTAGAGAGCTTGAAGAACTTGAGAGCAACTTTTAACGTGACACTTTCGTTTTTTGTTGCATAATCTCAATAGAATTACCTATATATTCTACTAGCTGACCCGCGCAACTCGTATGCGTCAATTTTCCCCGTTTTTGCAAATTTTTTTATTGCTGCTCCGTTCCTATTGGTCGTAGCGCGATATTATGTAGCCCATAGCTTTCCTCGATAAATGAGCTACCCAAAAGGAAAATAATTTTTCAATTCGGACCAGTAGCTCCTGAGATTACCGCGTTCAAACAAACAAACAAACTCTTCAGCTTTATAATATTAGTTTATATGATATTACTGCTCTGGGTACTCACTACTGGGGTCGTCATGTTTATTGGGAGTCAATCCATTAATGTTCCATGTAGCCATGCGAATTAAAGACACTTGGACGGTTTGTCTAAGAGGTGTGTTATGAGCATCGTCAGAGCACTCATTTATTGGAGAACTAAATTGTTTTTTTTTTAAAGAATTACGACTCCCGCTGTATGGTATAAGCCCTGTGTGTGTGGCTGACTTTACAAACATTCAAGTCACGGACACAAAGTACACCCAGACTCGGAAGACCTATTTGTGGATCACACAAAGTGGTGTCTCGTGTGGAAATCGAACCCATACTCATGCGTAGCAGTCGAACACTCTCCCATCGCGCCACAGAGGCAATCATTATTTTTCCAAGTTCAGAGTAGTCTGCGCATTAGTTGTTTCTTGAATTGATTTTTTTGGTTTTGCGTTGTGTCAGAGCATCTTATCGTTTTGTTTTTGTCATTTTCTAGTAGGTACCTTTAATTCTATGTTTGACACAGGCATAGATCAGTGTTAAACATATAATTATACCCAAGCTCCTGCAAATGAAAAACCAGGGATAGCCCTTTGCTTCTCATTTGCAGGAGCTTGGGTTTGGAAGGTTTTAGTGTACCTAAATAAATAATAAATAAAAAGGTTTTAGTTTCCTTAATTTACAAGCTGAAACAAGCTTACCGATATTTTGTGAAATATAGCAGCTAAGTAAACCTAATTAGATTAAACTGTACTGTGGTTTTTTTCTTTTATTTAAATTTATGTTTAAATAAAAGAAAAAACCGGTTACTCAAATAGGACCGATTCTCGATGAGTTGTAATATTTATTAGCAGTTTTGAGCGCGTGGAGATCAGAGCAACACGTAGGTACATAACATAATTGGACAGACCCCCTACGAGCACTCCGTGAATAAGGTTAAAATGACAATAATGGTGTTATTAGTGGCCTCATGGTTGGCGACGGCTGACACGGCGACCTTGGTTACATCGAGGTAAGCGAAATCAATGGCCATTATACGTTCGATGTAGATCGAGATCGTGATCAGTGATCTTGATCCAGATTGACTGTGTAACGTGCTGGATTGACGGATCGCGACATGTTATAACTAGCTGAATCAAGATGCATGAATCTATTGCGATCCTTAGTTGGATCACAATCTGAATTGAGCGTGTAATGGCTGCCAATGACTTAAAAGTGACCGCTGCTTTGTGATCAAACAAAATTGGTTCGTATCTCACTTTAAAATACCTACCTTAATATTACTTATAGCCAATTGAGAGCCGATGACATGATTTTTCTTAGAAACACAACTCACCACAGCGGGCCGGGGAACAAGGATATATAAGCGATTCTAATTGGCAAATTAAAAAATATCATCAAATTTACAACACCTCAGGCCAAGAACTCATGGGGCGATTTTTTTCCGCGCCCGACGGCGGTATTAGAACTTCAACACTCGTACATGAAAATAAAATATACCTAGTCCGGCCATAAGTTCTGTTAAAAAAAATAAAAATGCTTTTTTTTTAAAGAAGTAATATTTCTAAATCTTATATGTACATGTTTATTAAAGTCTCAGCAAAAAATAAATCAATATTCTAATCAAATTGGCCATATACAGGCCGTTGGTCTGGCCACGAATCTATGGATTTACGCACTGTTTCCATGGGAAATTTCACCACGGCTTGCTCCATAGATTTTATAAGAGACTCGGTGTCGCCGTGTCGTTTAGAGCAAGCCATGTCCTCTAAAACTGACCATAATTTGTAGTCTAAAGGGTTAAGGTCTGGGCTAGATGAGGCCCAGTCTTCGGCTCTTATAAAGTCCGGAACGTTGGTTTCCAGCCAGGCTTGGGTAGTTCGTGCCTTGTGACCAGGTGCAGAGTCCTGCTGGAAAGTCCACGATACATTTTTAAAAAGTGTATATACTTTGGCTGAAGCTTTGTGACCCCTTGATAAGACACGCCCCACCAAACCACGCACGCAGGATGATAACCACGCTCTACTTTTCCGACCACTTGAGCAGCTTCTTTAGAACTGTGAGCGTACACTTTATCATTTTGTTTGTTGTAGTGCTTTTCAATAGTGATAATGTTTTCATCGGTAAAGAGGATATTTCTGTGCCCGTTTTGATCGTTCCCATCTTTTTAATTGTAAAGGTTGATGAAGGGCATGGCCTGTATATCGACGATGAGCACCGAGCTTCAGGTCTTGTTCTTTAATACGCGACAGAGTCCTAGCGGGAATCTTCATTTGTCTTCAGTCTTATTTTGCTTCCTAATGGTATTTCGACGAATTCTGGCTTTAACAGCATTAACAGCCTTTGCAGTTCTAACAGCACAGTCTTCGACAGAGGAAGTGTTGTTGTATCTCTTGATAGTTCGTTATACAAACATACGGCTGATATCAAGCTTCTGAAGTATCTGAAATATGACCGACGGCACCATACCTACTTTGTGCAAGGCGATCACCGCAATCCTATTTTCTTTAACACGCCAATTCATAATGTAATTTGATAATTAACACGTAAAAATATGTGAAATGGTGCGAAATCGAAATAACTTTTAAACACATTTAACATAAACGCGTTCCAAATTCAAAGTAATTAAAAAGTTTAAATAAATAAAAGTTTTTATGTAACAGTATTTATGGCCGGACTAGTTATATATGAAATCACACGACACAATTTATGCCCGCCCTTTTACCACACTACTACTGGCGGAAAACTTATAGAAGTGCGTGGTTCTCGGAATCCGCAACGTTGGTGGATCCGTACGCGGGCTGCGGTAGTTCAGCGCAACAATCTTGTATCCGCTCGGATAAGTCGTAATCCGCTCGGTCTTGGTAAGCGTCAAGATGACGGAATCAAGTATTACATTTATAAAATTTAAAATGCAGTAACTTTTTGTTCCTATTTGCTACCTGTGCTCAAATTAAAGATACCTCGAAAGATAAAAAAAAAGTATATATCCTAAAAAATAGTAATGTCTATGAGCCGAAAATATAAAATCATAACTTAACTTAATAATAATGGCTTAACGTGCTCTCGAGGGGTATGACAAATGACAATGTTCGAAAACGGTCACCCATCTATTGACCTACGGTGGTAACGTTGCTTAACCTGGCAGATATCTCGATCTGCTCGGTCGCCACTGAGCAAAGTATGTGTTTGTTACAAATGCTACGAAATAGAAAAAGTGCATAGTACTCGTGTACGAGTCGCTGCTCAAAGATACGGGACCAATTTAAATGAAATTTGACATGAAGGTAGCTTAAAGCTTAAGGAAGGTTATAGGTATAATTGTGTATCTGCTTATTATTTTTATCGAATTTTATTTTATGGGTCAATTGTACGTATATACTGAAGTATTTATGTAATTTTTAACATCCACTTGCTCCAAAGCTCTTTATCGCGGTACTCGAACAAATCTTTAAAACATTAAAATGGGAAAAGAGAGGGTTAAATATACACGGCAGCCGCCTCTCCTGTCTACGCTTTGCTGACGACATAGTGTTACTTTCAGAAGAACCGGCAGATATTGAATAATTCATAAAGTAACTCAGTAGGGAGAGCATGAAGATTGGCCTAGAGATTAATAGAAAAAATCAAATTGTTAACAAACTGCCAATAAATGACTTCGTTAAATAAGACTCTTGAAAACGTTGAAGACTGTAAATATTTGTTACACCCGATATATTTCAAGGTATGCAAGGATAAAGAAATAGAGCTAAGAACTAAACATTTAGTGAACAAATACTAGGCAATGAAAAAGATTTTCAAAAGTAACCTTAGTTGATCGCTGGGTGTTCACACTACAGTCAAGTACTCGCTCTATACTGCATCTCTTTTGTTTACACGGACAGGATCTACAAAATACATCTTTTGTACGTTTCTTGAGCGATAAATCGCTAATCGCTTCTCGCTCTTTGACGTTTGTGGGAAATTATAGAAGTGTACCCAACGACAATCACCGGATAATGTAGAACTATTACACGAAATATTATACTAATACTTATATTGGGGTTATGGAGTGAGGTGTTTGTGAATTAGGTTGACTGGTTCTATGGAAAAACTATGGCACTTGTCCTTGCTTTTTATTAGTTTCTAATTAACAAGAATGATGGTAAACATGTGTAACTTGAAATTGTGATTGAATAAAATGAGAGTTACGTGAGTTTTATAATCCAAAGTACTTTTGGTACAACGTACCCTCAGATGGGGTCATTTGTAGCACAGCGCATGATTTGATTTAAAATTGATTATGATACAGGTTTTTTAAACTTAGATCGATTTTAGATATTGTCGTTGGTAAATAATTAACCAACCTTTTAAAATATCTGTCATTTACATAAAATTATATGGTCAAATTTGTGTTATCGACCCATGCTTCGAAAATTTGTCTATTGTCCCAAGCCTACCATTCCCATATACCTAATAATGTTGTTGTGTAAACATTGCAGAATTAAGTCGGTCGACTTCAGACAGGTGCCGATCAAGGAGAAGGCTCTGCATCAGCCGCCGATGCAGGAAGTCGCTGATGGTGAGTACCTATTTACATATAAATGCCAACATACGTGTGTGGGTTTATTTATAGGGAGGGACTGTAGAAAGTAAAATAGTATTTATATTCTGAAATACGTTGTTGTTCTTCATCACTGTGCCATGCTGCCGGACGTGCTTACCCAGTACGTAGGTATATTATGTGGCTGTAGTCGTTAACATCACTATGAGTTCTTAACAACAAACGAAAAGTGCCCGACACCATGGACGAAGTCAGCATTATGCAGACCTGCAAGTCGAACTTCAAAGAAGATGAGATAAGCAGTGGCAAAAGGCTGGTTCTTAAAACACTTGGAAAAGTCGACACGCCGGCGAGATGGAACCGAGAAGAGTCAGACATCATCACCTCACTCAAGGAGACCGGTAACTGCTCCCCGTCACATTCGACAACGTCGACTAGCCTGTTGAAGGACATCATGTTCCTGAAGACAAACCTGGCCGAGGTGCAGATCATTGCAGTGTAGATCGATGCACAACATCATAGCACCGTGTAGGATTTTGCTAATCTAGGAGGACCACATTCTAAAAACGATGAAATAAGCTCCTTTAAGGGCACCCTAGTGAGACCTAGATGATTTGTCCATACAAACGCGCATAAGGTATTACTCCTTTGTGTAGGGACGTAGGTTAAAGCTTAAGATTTATATCAATTCGTTTTATCATAAACTAGGTTTACTGACAGCCATAATTGAAAATAAATGAATATTTTGAAAGTTAAAAGCCTTAAAACATTCGAATTTTAACAACAAATTAACGCAACATTGGGTATAAATAAAAAGTTTAAAATTTAAATCCGCCCAATAGTTTCGGAGCCTATTCAATACAAACAAACAATCTGACTGCCTCAGTGGCGCGGTAGGAGGGAGTGTATCCGACTGCTACGCAAGAGGTCGTGGGTTCGATCCCCACCCAGGATAAAACTTTGTGTGATGAGCATGATGGTTTATTCTGTGTCTGGGTGTTATTTATCTATAATATGTATGTATCTAGAAATATATAAGTAAGTTCATCAGTTGTCTGGTTTCCATAGTACAAGCTCTGCTTAGTTTGGGATCAGATAGCGTTGTGTGAGTTGTCCCAAGATATTATTATTATATAATATTAGATAATAAAAATTAGTTCCTGGTTCCTAAGCCAGTGTTCTGTTACACAAAAAATATCAACATGATGGGTCTGTCTTTAAAAATAATTCTTTATACAGAATCTTGCCAGATAAGCCCTGAATATTTTGATGCACAATGGTTAGACTATATGTTTGCTTTATCCATTGCCTCAGTTACTAGTTTAAACTAGGAGTTACATTGGTTCTAGAATAAGAATTGGTACAACTATATGATTGCTGTGATACACTTATTTTACCAGGTTCAGCGTATGTATATATGCTAATAATTTAGCAACCTGTTGCTTATATACAGTAGACAAATACATAGTATTTGTTAAAATAAAGTTATGAATTAATTTTACGTACGTAGAATTGTATAATAATTTACAACCTACTTTTTCATTAATGGATATCATAGACTCAGTAAACCTTGCTTCCGGTATAGTATTATATTATCTGTGCTTCCGGTGAACAATAGTTTGTAACCTTATAGTCATTTAGACCTTTAATTATATTTCCAAAATCTATTCCTAGCTGGTCGGAAAAAAATACAATTCAGCCAACCCGTGACCACGATCGGTGCAATTAGATCGAAACGTCGGGTAAATAAAAGGTTTCTTGACCTTTAAATAATTCGCGCGAAATATATCTAATATGTATAAAAATCGCGAAAGTTTAAAAACAATAACAATTTATTTGTATTAAAACTCATGGTCCACGTGCCCATGAGTTTCTTTTGTATTTATTACTCGTTTAGTATGTATTAATTTGATATTTTCAAATAATCATTAATTTGGTTTTACTAAATGTATATATTTGAAGTTTGAAAACTTTATAGAGTAAGTACTTTTATCTAAAGTAGTAATAAATTCATTGACCTGGAAAGTTGGAATGTCTGCTCATTTTATAGATAAATACTAAATGCAATTTATAAATAAAAAACATAGAAGCAATCGATTTATGTGCACACGAATAATACTCGTACCTACACAAGCAACTAATGCATGTGATAGATAAGGGATATATTAATGGCTATTTACATAGATAAATAGCCATCGTAATAAATAAATTCAGGTAAATATTATACCTGTGTACTAAGGGATGAATATGTTTGACGAATTTGTTTAGCCTGTCAATAAATCGTAGACATAATGACCACTTTAATAAGGAATCCTAAATACCACTCTAATGTTGTTAACTGTAGAATATGTGACAGTATTTGTACATTAGAATAACGGAGTACGTTATGGCAGAGTAAATTGACATTATAGAAGTAGGTACAGGTTGTTTATACTCGTATTATAACAATAGCCATGGATATGCAAGTAGCCATGTCTTTATGTCAATTGTGTTTTTAGTAACCTGAACAATAATTTGTATCACGGAATAGGTTATGACAAAGTACAAGTACTTACTTAATTTATGTTGTAATTATCATGTAAATTACTTAAGATGATTATAACACATTATAAAAGCACCACACAGTATTATAAATGAATTAAAACAATAAATATCCACTGGTCACAAATGTAGGTACTGCTTGAAACGTCAAATATTGTTGTTGTGATATTTCACTTCTTTTATTGAAAATTAAAAGGTACCTAGTGTGTTTTATCTGTGTAATAGTTTTATTATTATTCATTTATTTAAATAACATAATTCGGTGTATTAAATTATTTTATGGGTTAAAGTATAATAATTAAGAGTATTTGCGAAGTACCCACATGTTCTTTAATATTAAGTGTATTTGTTCTATAAAAGGACTGACAGATTGTGATCGAGGCTCAGTCTGATTGCAACATTTGTGGATACAGGTACGACCCGCTTCAGATTATACTTATTGCTGGTTCTCTTGTGTTGATATCCTATTATTGTGTATTATGTATAGATATTGACTAATAACAATATATTGCAATGTGGTATGATTTGATGAATATTGTCTGGTGTGATACTTATCAGCTGTTCTACAGCGATATGGTCGTACATTGCAATAATGTTGTGAATTGGTTATGTTAGAAAGTATCTGTGGTATATTGTATTTAGGATGTATAAAATGTAGTACGGCAAGTGTTTATTAGGAGACTGGCTATTATGAAACCTTTGATACACCTAGACCAACCAAGGTTGAAAATATATGATACTTGCCATTTATTCCTTTGTATTATTTATTTCCCTGATTTATTCTATTCCCTATTGATACTATACTGATTGATAAGGTTAGATTGCAACTGATTGGGTATATGATCCAAATATCCTGACACAGTTGTATGTGTAGTTCTACGATGAGTCGTAGTGGTCTACAATGAGTCGTAGTACTACTACGTAGTTCTACAATAAAAGCTTTAGTATTTTATTACAAATCGCTACTGAGATTTTGAGATTTTGTCAAAAAGCGATCTAGCCCTATCGGCTATTTAGTCTTATCGAGATATTGCCATAAAGCTTCTATTCCATAGAAAATAACGAATCAGGTTTGGAACATGGCTATTGAAACATTATCTGTTTGTATTATTGTTTTTTATTATAATTATGAAGGTTTTTGTTATATTTCTTTTTTCATGGACTGATGAGGTTGGCATATTATTTTGTTGTCCAAAGCCTCTTAATTTCTAGACTATTGTCTAGAAATTAAGAGGCTTTGGACAACAATAAAACAAAAGTGAGGGTAGTGTCAAAGCTTACTTCCAGAAGACTACATGAAGTTCTTACATTACAGTGTTATCGAAGGGTCTGACGTGCACGTTCGCGACGGTGCGAGTAACGGTGGAGGATTGCCCAGACCTCACCACGAGCCCGTACAATCTCACATCACCAGGTATGATTGATACAACTATACGCTAGATAAATGCACATTTAAGGCCTATTCAAACCTAAACGGCATTCGCTGTCTGCGGTAGAGAAAACCCGAGTGGGTAGATGGCGGTAATACTACTAACTAACCAACCAACTATTCCGCTCTAGCCGCGGACCTTGATACTAAATACCTGAGCAAAACCCGCGCGGTATTACCTCTATCCACAGCGACAATGAATATGGCTCAACTTTGATTAGGCCTTTAATAAGTCTTTAAATCATAATCTGTAGCGGGAGTCCGGGAGACTTGCCTAGGCTTCGAGTTGAACTATATTCCAAAATGTTTTTCAAAATTTTATTTCAGAGTAAGGCAATTAGGCTTCCTGAGATTACTATCTTATGGATGGATTCTTGGATGTATTCAGACATCTGCGTCTGATTTGATAAAGTAGGTATATAGTAATTATATTATTGTAGTACAAAAATAATTAAATGGTAGTTTCGTCCAATAACAAAACGAAAAAAAATGTTTTTGCAAATAATTATTTTTTAGCCTTGGGAATTAAGTTGATGCTTGAGGATGGAGAATTGGTATATAGTGGACATTCTGAATATACGCCCTTAGGTCCAACCCAACGGACTCCCGTTCATGTCTTGCATCTTCTTCTTCTTACAAGTAGTGTTATTGACGGGCGCAGGTCTGGCAGGCAACCCTAAGCTGGTAGAGATCGGCGGGGCGCCGTACCTGCGGCCACTGGTGCGGCGTGACAAGGTCTACGACCTGGCGGCGCTGGTAGCGCACCTGCAGCGCGACCCCGCCTTCCTGGTCGGCGCCGGCTCCGGGCCCTGGCCGTATACTGGGGTCGGCAGTGAGGTCTGTTCAGCGTACCCAGGGTTTGTTATCTGAGAGAAGTCAAGTTTATAAGGTGTTTATAGAGAAGTTACAGTGATAGATTAAAGTTGTTGGCTCATAACAATTACCTAAAAAAAATCCTTTTTTAAAAAAGGGGTTCTGAGAGGCTCTCAGGCTCTCAATTAAAGTAGGTGTGCACAGAGAATCTGAGGTTGCGGTTTGGAAGAGAGGTGGAAACACTTAGTTTGGTTCAGCTTGCAAGGCGTGTACGTCTGTCGCCGGAAGGATTCGGGCTAAAGCTCAGACGCAGGCGCAGATGGTGTGGTCGTAAGGTGGGACCCTGGGTTGGGTTATTATTTATGCGTAGAATCGAACAAAACTGCGCAATACATTTCAAAACAAATGTATACATTTGCTTTGAGACATATTGCGCAGTTTAAACACTGATAAACATTTTGAGCATTTTGTTTGATTTTTTTTTTATTTAACTACGTAGTCCAGGAAAAATCACCTAAAAGCAAAAAGAGATGCCATGAACTTGAAATTTCGGCACCTACATTGGTTACTAGGAAGATCTTCAAACTTATCCACTGAGAATAAACTATTGGTGTTTATGGTGGCCATTAAACCAATCTGGACATATGGCATTCAGCTCTGGGGAAGTGCAAGCCATTCAAACATTGAAATTCTCCAGCGGTCTCAGAAAGCAATTCTTAAAACTATTCTCAAGGCGCCATGGTTCATCACCAATGCCGAAATTCACAAGTTTTCCAATTCCCCCACCATTAAAGGGAAATTGCAAAATACCGAAAGGCTAAAGGCGAAGCTTGTAATGTGTGCAACCCAAATAAACTTGCCCAGAAGCTGTTGCAGGGTGACGTTCCCAAACGTCTGAAACGGGCACATATTTTGGAGCTGGACAGCAGATTCTTCAGCTAACCACCCATATGAAGTTACTGTTGGAGTGGAGACCGTATTTGCATGCTATTGACAATCATCACATCCGATTTTGGTATTCTATTGATTGCGGCTTAACAAAAGATAAGAAAAAAAAAAACTATGTAGTCCTACAAAATATTTTGTTTTTGTATATACTACTACATACTATCTAAATTTATATTTAACGACTTTTTGTTTCATCGCAGTGATAGTGACATCTACTTATTTTTTTATCTTAAAATAATCTTTGATTATCCTACAAAAAAAACAAAGTTTAGATGAATATCTTATCTTATTTATATTTGATATTATCTTCGCTATCATCTTCTAGTTACGTATATCTATCGAATCTATATCTATATTTTGAATTAAATGATTTTACAATTAAAAATACAAAATGATAGCACAAATACGTCGTTATAATTGCAGGGTATATTTAACCTGAGCATCAAGAATGGCAAGGTGAACCAGGGCACGCGCATCGTGTCGGTGGAGCCGGTGGGCGCGCCGAAAGGCTGCGCGGGGTATCTGCAACGGCGCCTGCCCAACAACGAGACGCGCGCCACTCTGCTCGGGAACTATCTACTTAGTGAGGGCAAGCCTGGCAAGGTATTCATATATTTACTAGTAATAGTTGCTAGAATAGTTTTTTTCTAGTATCTAGTTCTTAGTACAAAGTTCGTAGTAAAATATTTCTTGGTAATCTTTTTATTATAGAGATGGGCCGTCTAGCTTTTCTTAGGATTTATTATTTCCAGTTCCATGACTTGTCAAGTCGTATGTACTCGTATATTAACTTCAGGTGATAAAGGTAGTGGCCAAGAAACGCATTGGACCGTCCAACTTCATCACAGCCATCAGAGAAACGCTCAAAAATCATTACGGTGACAAAGTTGTTGGTGAGTACATTATGCTAAAAGATTCAGTACACAATGGTGAGCACAGCTACAGTACAGTAGGACTCCGTATACTTCGTCAATATTTTTGAAAGTACTTACTGTCTTTTGTCTCACTCGCTTATTTTATATAAGGGTTTTAAGTTTAAAAAAACTGTCTTGATGGTATCTTGATCCATGTGATAAAAAAATGCATTGGTACTATTTTCCCTGTGTTGATATATTTAAAAAAATTGTCTTTGTCTGAAAGAGTATTCCGAGAAATATTACAATTAAATGTAGTCAGACCTTACTTAAACAATTATCGCCCCATAACGCTGATACCAATATTTGCGAAAGTCTTTGAATGCACAGTCGCTTATCTGATTTTCTAATCAAATACAATATTATAAGGGAAGAACAGAATGGATTCCAGAAAAATAAATCCACAACCGAATGCAGCTATGCATTCAGATTAGTTAAAAATCTCACTCGCCATATTGATAAACGCACACTAGTCTCAGTAATATTCTTTGACATGAGCAAAGCCTTTGATTTTGTTCATCATAAATTGCTCCTCGAAAAATGTGAAAGAGATGGCTTACGAGGACCTGTCCTTGATTGGCTAAAAAGTTACTTGACAGGTCGCCAACATCTTGTAGAGCTGAGAAATTTAAACGAAGACCTAATAGAAACTAGCGACAGATCTAGCTCTCAATTAAATAGCTACGACGTGCCATAGGGGAGTATTCTAGGCCCTCTACTGTTTTTCTTCTACATAAATGATTTGCCCTCTATAACAAAACGCTGATGTATTTTGTTCGCTGATGATGTATTAATTAGGTTAGTAGTTTAGAATATTTTTTTGAGGGAAATTTGCTTATTCTGAAAGACTTACAGAATTTTCAGAAATTGTCCACTTAATAAATTTTGGGAAATATTTTGTTTATTTTGTTAATTCAAATAATTGAATTGAATAATTTACTGCTAGACCCTTTAGAAGTTTTTGTGGAATGGTTTCTTGGGTACTTATAGTAATATTCTTCAAAATGATACAGATGTTCAGCGACCAATGATTGTAATAATGCGGTTTAATAATATATCGAAGAGCTTTACATGTTGATACACTACAAACGAAGAGACGGTCCTTAACGCATATCATGGATACGTAGGATCGGTCCTACTATGGGGTAACTAAGGTAAGGGTAAGGTAACATCAAATGCAGAGAGCTTTTATAATACAAAAGAAATGTGTACGAGCGAGATGAGAAGAAATGAGTACGAGATAACTGGAGCATCTCCACTAACAAGCTGCTGACCGATATTTAAAAATTAAAAATATTAACCCTAGTATGTATATGATAGAAATTGGACTGTTCGTTAAAAATAACCCTCAATTCTTCACCCATGTTACCGAAAACAATAGATTTAATAATAATAATACCTTGGGACAACTCACACAACGCTATCAGATCCCAAAGTAAGCTTGTACTATGAAAACCAGACAACTGATAAACATACTTATATAATTATAAAAGGATATAACAACCAACTAAATTAATAATAAAACACTGTAATAGCTCACTACATCATAGAAATAGTTATTCGATGTCAATTAAATTATATAACATTTCTCGGGTATTAGGAGAACTAGCAACAAAAATATTTAAAATGAAATTACGGACATGGTTGGTGGTGAGATGCTTTTATACACTAAATTAATATTTCTCTCCTAAACCAAATACTAGATGTAAGTAATTTATAAATGTATAATAACATAAAATTGTTTAATATTCCCATGTCTCAAAAAAGGGAAATATGATGAACAGCCACATTGTAACACCCTCTGTACCATATTTTAAGCGAATAAATGTCTTTATCTTTGTGATCTCCAATAATTAGGAATACATTTTAGAACAATTTAATGACTGACCCAAGAGTCTCCATGAAGTCTAACAGTGCAGTCAAATAACCAAAGATTCAAATTGACAAATTTCTTCCATTCTAAATTTAAGGAATTGTTCACTTCCATAAACCATCATGCTCATCACACAAAGTTTTATCCTGGGATCGAACCCACGACCTCTGCCTTAGTAGTTAGGGTCACTAACCACTAAACTAACAGGCGAGCCAATGAGGTAAGTAGATAGGCTAGGACTTATACATTTAGATTTTGTATTGGTTTGTTATTTTTAAAGTTAAATATAGAATCATGTCATGGACCCAGGTCTGGGCGGCACTTTCATGCTGCTGGGCGGCAAGGCGAGGCTCCACGTGATGCCGGACTTTTCCCGCACGCCACTGTGCAGCGATAGCGACGAGGCCGCCTGGCTGTACTACTTCGAGATGAAGGCGCCCATCACGCACGTCGGCACGCTCGTCACCGGGGACCTTGTGAGTTACTTTCATTCTATTTGCGGGAACACTTAATCCCACTATTACGTAGGCAGGGCTAACGCTCGTGAGCATCACCTTCTATTAGCTGCGGCTAGTTCTAAGAATTGACGCTAGTCTTTATGCTCTAGTTGTAAATTATTGCAGATATGACGCCATTTAAGTTTTTTTTTAATACCGAGGTGGCAATCAAGCTTACGGCCCACCTGTTGGTAACCAGTTACCGTAGCCTATGGTCGTTAACAACACCAACAATAGTACTACAGTGCCTTAAAATAATGCTTTTACGGTCGCGCGACTTTTACAAACACTGAAAAACAAATCAAATCAAAACATTACTTTTAGTACTACTATAGTATTATGAAAATATATATATTACGGGTCCTAATCGCGTGAATAATTTAAGGTAAAATACCTTGTTTATTGCCCGACTACCCGTGACCACTGCCGTTGCAATACGGTCGAAACGTCGGGCAATAAACCAGGTCTTTACACATTATGAAAATATATATATATATATATTACGGGTCTTATAATAAAAAAAGTTCTAATATAAACAAATATTGTTTATTTGTTCATATTGTTCACGCGATTAAGACCCGTAATATATATACATATAATGTGTAGAAATCGCGAAAGTTTATCAACATTTATAGTAGGTATTGTGTTATATTATCTGTCCTTTAGTGAGCATAATTCCACACTTGTGTGTAAAACGTCTTGACATGCAATGCCCGTTCACAAGCAATAGGTAAAGCCGGAGAAAAGAACAAAACAATAAATACACGCGGCCACTCTTTTCAATTTACAATGTTTGTTTTTATGGGGTTCCGTAGCCAAAATGGCAAAAACGAAACCTTTATAGTTCCGTCATGTCCGTCTGTCTGTTTACCTGTCTGTCTGTCCGTCAGTATGGCACAGGCATTTTACTCAAAGACTACAAACTGAATATATCATTGACATTTTCATAATACTAATAAGTTTCAATATCTTCATATCACATTATATTTGTAAACCAGCAATGGTCAGACATGTTGATACAATAAATCTGTTACCAAGCATACTAACAATGTTTTATTATGTACATACACGTGTCTTAATAAATAAATATATTTATTGAATAGTAACTTTTCACACATAGTTTTCTCTTAGTTA
The DNA here is from genome assembly GCA_945859575.2 of Herminia tarsipennalis. NCBI lineage: Eukaryota > Metazoa > Arthropoda > Insecta > Lepidoptera > Erebidae > Herminia > Herminia tarsipennalis. The sequence continues at coordinate 857,550 of OX243840.2, read as the reverse complement.
TACTCTTAAATTAATTCAGACTTAAGTTTTGAATATCGCTTGGCTTTATTGTAAATTGATATAATTTGGCCTCGCTCACAACAAGTTTATGTGTTTAATACGTATCTTAATGTTATGTATATCGGTCTTTTTACCAAAAGAATCAATGGCGGCGATACACGGCGGGTTTTTTAGTGGGTGCAAACCCACTAAAAAACCTCCACCGTCTTCACCGGACGGTGGGGGTGTTCGTAAGGATTTTTTCCAGCAACATCAAAAAAAAAAGGTGTGGGTTCACGTCGGTAGTATAATGGGTAGGTTTATTGTATTGCATGGACTTTAAGACGACTACGAGACGTCACGTGTGACTCACACTTAGCCGATGTCGAGTGAAACCACGAAATGCAACCATGGCACTGCTATTTGGATAACGTGTCCCAGCCCCTCTCACTCAGAATCAAATCCTGGATCCGCCCACGGATGTTAGTATGAATTAGTTGTCCATTTAGCCTTATTCTACCATAACTAGGTGTGCACATTTTTCATAACATCATGTTTTAGCTTAGTATTCATATTATAGGTCTAACAACTAAACGATAGTTTAAACAATATATAGTAATACGGTGTTTTAATATAAATAGTACCTATGTTTTTATTATTTTTATTTCTAATGATTTATTATAATTTGTATATTTTAATTATTTTTATTTCAAATGTTTTTAATTATTAATTGTGTTTATGTTTTTTTTTCTTATTGTCTTTTATTAGGTACTTCTATCTCGTGTCAAATACAAAATAAATGTATTTTCTTTTTTTCTTTCTATAAATATAGGTATGACTAATATCCACCGCTCACGCATATAGCTAGCTAACAAAGACTACGATAGATTTCATATTTCTGAAATTAATAAAAATGGTGTGATTAATTATTAGGGTCTAGACCTCCGCGACCAGCACTTCCACGGGTTCAGTGCGCACGGCGACGGCGGGCACTACGACTACGACACCACGCCCGCTGCCGTGCACTATGAGGGGTACTTCGTGCTCGCCACCGCCGTCGTGCGAGTTGACCCGCCGGAGAACATGAACACTGACCGCCTTATTACAAAGAGAAGACTAAATCAAGGTTTAGGCCAAGACTTTCAAGTCCAGGATTTAGTACTGTACTATTGGTCTTATTACAAAGCTTAGATAATCCGTGGACCAGCTGATACCAAAGGATCTTGCAATCAGCCACAGATTATAATCAATTTAGTTCATTCATTTTTCTTATCATTCAAAAATAACGTTCCGTTTTATACCAATATAATTTGAAAGTATAGTTTTCATTGAGAAAAAATATTTAGACGTTCTATTAGCTAAATTATTCGCCAGGACTACGTAATTTTCAAAATATAAACCTGACATAAAAGTCCTCGGCCTGCAATTTACGAATAATAAAATAGATTCTGTCAGGATCGGAACGTTACATATATAGCTGTCAGTAGTACTAAAAATGTAAACAAATGATGATAACCTAAATTTAATTAACTCACGACATTATTAAGGATGTTATAAGTTTAATCTGAGTAATTATAGCGCCCAAACACTTAGAGGAACTTGGATGCGAGTTTTTATTACAAAGCTAGTTTCATTGGAACAGTTCTTAGCATGGTTGGATGAAAATTCGTTCAATAGTTTATGGATACTTACTCAATAAGATAATGCATTTTTAATATACTTACTGTTTTCTTTGTTGCACTCGTTGTTCTGAATGTATTGGGGGAAAGTATGCCTAGATTCAACATAGGTACTGAAGCTTCGGCTAAAGCACAACAAACAATTGAAACAAATTTTATGAATATATTTATTATTTAATATCAGTGAGCTTGCTATGAAATAAAATTCTCAAATAACTACATAGAATCATTATTTATTAGATACCATTTATTCTTCCTAAGAACAGAGTACATTTTCATGAGAATCATAAATATTATTATCTAAACTGTTAGGTAGCACTTATTAGTTATTCCATTTGACATCAAAATGGATGTTAACAATTTCAATAATCTGTAACCAATCTGTACTCCCTGTTCAAACTATGTTTGAAAAGGAATATTGAGTTGATATCCCTATTTCTTTATACATAACTAGCTTTCCCGCACATCTTAGTCTGCATAAATTTTCCCTGTTTTTGCAACATTTCTCATTGCTGCTCCGTTCCTATTGGTTGTAGAGTGATATTATATATACTTCCTCGACAAATGGGCTATCCAACAGTAAAAAGTTCAAAAGAATTAGTCGTTCATTAGATTACAGCGTTCAAATAAACTCTTCAGCTTTATAATATTAGTATAGTTATTTATTTTACAATAAATTTTAAATTGTATGCATTTTTTGTTTATTATATAAACAGTGTTAGTTCATTTTCATGAGAATCTTAAATATAATTATCTAAACTGTTAAGTAGTGCATAATAGTTATTACATCACAATTTCAATAACCTGTAACCAATCTGTACTCTCTGTCTATGTTTAAAGGAACATTGTAGCAAAGTATTAACTAGCTGAGCTCCTATAAACATAATATTCAGTTCTTGGTACCTACTTATAACCTAAGTTTACATCTGTTTCTAGTGACAGGTATACCCATGGTTACACTTTACCAACTAAATTTTAAATTGATCAATGTTTATTTAGTTCCACTATATAGTTCACTAGTAAGTTTTGGGTAAGATGATGTTTCTATTACTTTGTTTTGTGCATTTTGAGTATATTCAACATTGGTTTTTGCCGCACTACTCCAGACCACCTATCAGACATTCCAAATGTGATTTTCCAACTTCAATCTAATAATGTGACATATAAGTGGAATGCATCAGTTTGTTTTACATAGAGCACCAGTTAATGATACTATTGTCGAACAAAAATAATCTGTGTGGACCTTCAACTTTCCACACTGCGTAGGTACACTTCACGCCGAGTCTGGTTGACCCAAACATTGCACAGACCACTTTAATTTTAGGACATCTCTGAGTTCTGTATGTTAAATCTTCTCTCTCAATTCCAAGCTGTGATAAATGTTTTGAAAAACAATATTATGCATGTATTATTAAATCTTTTGTCACACATTGCATTTCACTCGATTTTTGCGTTTATTTTGTTGCCACACCATATTTAGTTAGTTACTAATTTAAAGTCACTAAACACGCATTATTCGTCATTAATATTTAAAACTAAAATACGCAAAATTGTAAATGGTCTAACTTTCAAATTGTTAAGTTTTTGACATTTTAAGGTTATTACCATAGTTAAACTAGGGTGATCGAAAGACTAAGCTATGGACCAAAGATGATCATCGATTAAGCGATGAACCTCGTTTTGTAATAAAGATTTTCGTAGATCCATGGTTTAAACTAGGATTTTCGTCAAACCAGGTTTAGTCCAGCTTTTGGAATAAGGCGGTGAGTGTCAGACGGGACTAGATACCCGTTGCTCATCTGCTCACTAATCTGGATGAAATCGCTCGTAATATGCTGCTGTTAGTTAGCTTGGGTTACACACGCATGCTACTGTGCAGAGGCGAAGGCTTAAAATTATTCTAAGGTAACCCGATACAAAAATATACCTTGCTGAACATTGTTGTTTGTACCTATAATACTAAGTAACTACAATCTAAAGAGAAACCAAAAGTAATTGTGTTCTAAGGACCCTCCGTCACTGCTACTGTGTACTGTACATATATATAGGTACATACGAGCCAGTTCTAACGATGAAAAGTATGTTAACTTTTTCAGTTTAAAAAAAAATCGTGGCAAAATCCAAGACTAGACATGCATACATATATTGGGATTTTTTTTATCTTAACTCGTGTAGTCAAAGCGTAGCCTTACATCATGCATATTTGTTATCTTTTTGTAAACTTAAATAACACAATAACATTGAAAACAGCTATGGAAATATATATTAGATCTGGTATTGAGCAATTTGGGAGAGGAGTGTGTACGTGGAACCTCTTGTGACACCATCACCGCTCGGTATTCGCCTGCCTGAGCGTCAAGCATGATCCGATATCTAAGGAACAGTATTTAAAATTGAAAAACGGTGTTTTAGGGCTATGTTTACCTTATAACTAACGATTAGTTGTAAGACATAGTTTATTGAGCATAACATTCTGACTCCTGCGTCCTTTATTTATGAGATAGCCTTATTTGTCAATTGTAATTCAGAATTGTTTTCCAAACTGTCTGATGGTGCCACACGTAGCCAAAGGGATACAACTCTAATAAAAATTGTAAAATTAATATCTTATATTAATAAGTTTAAAATAATACTAATTACTTATTACGAAATGTTACTACAGCATAGCTCATTAAAGAAATGACTTGAATGTTATTGAAATCTGAAATGAATTCAAATTATTTATGTACCTACTACCTAACCTCTAAATTGTAACATCTATGACTTAACATTATTTTTATAGACATTTTCCGCCTTATTCCAAAAGCTGGACTAAACTTGGTTTGACGAAAATCCTAGTTTAAACCATGGATCTACGAAAATCTTTATTACAAAACGAGGTTCATCGCTTAATCGATGATCATCTTTGGTCCATAGCTTAGTCTTTCAATCACCCTAGTTTAACTATGGTAATAACCTTAAAATGTCAAAAACTTAACAATTTAAAAGTTAGACCATTTACAATTTTGCGTATTTTAGTTTCAATTAATAATGACGAATGTTGAATTTAAATAATTAACTAACTAAATATAGTGTGGCAACAAAATAAACGCAAAAATCGAGTGAAATGCAATGTGTGACAAAAGATTTAATAATACATGCATAATATTGTTTTTCAAAACATTTATCACAGCTTGGAATTGAGAGAGAAGATTTAACATACAGAACTCAGAGATGTCCTAAAATTAAAGTGGTCTGTGCAATGTTTGGGTCAACCAGACTCGGCGTGAAGTGTACCTATGCAGTGTGGAAAGTTGAAGGCCCACACAGATTATTTTTGTTCGACAATAGTATCATTAACTGGTGCTCTATGTAAAACAAACTGATGCATTCCACTTATATGTCACATTATTAGATTGAAGTTGGAAAATCACATTTGGAATGTCTGATAGGTGGTCTGGAGTAGTGCGGCAAAAACCAATGTTGAATATACTCAAAATGCACAAAACAAAGTAATAGAAACATCATCTTACCCAAAACTTACTAGTGAACTATATAGTGGAACTAAATAAACATTGATCAATTTAAAATTTAGTTGGTAAAGTGTGTGCATGGGTATACCTGTCACTAGAAACAGATGTAAACTTAGGTTATAAGTAGATACCAAGAACTGAATATTATGTTTATAGGAGCTCAGCTAGTTAATACTTTGCTACAATGTTCCTTTAAACATAGACAGAGAGTACAGATTGGTTACAGGTTATTGAAATTGTGATGTAATAACTATTATACACTACTTAACAGTTTAGATAATTATATTTAAGATTCTCATGAAAATGAACTAACACTGTTTATATAATAAACAAAAAATGCATACAATTTAAAATTTATTGTAAAATAAATACATAACTATACTAATATTATAAAGCTGAAGAGTTTGTTTGAACGCGGTAATCTCATGAACAACTTATTATTTTGAACTTTTTACTGTTGGATAGCCCATTTGTTGAGGAAGTCTATATAATATCACTCTACAACCAATAGGAACGGAGCAGCAATGAGAAATGTTGCAAAAACAGGGAAAATTTATGCAGACTAAGATGTGCGGGAAAGCTAGTTATGTATAAAGAAATAGGGATATCAACTCAATATTCCTTTTCAAACATAGTTTGAACAGGGAGTACAGATTGGTTACAGATTATTGAAATTGTTAACATCCATTTTGTTGTCAAATGGAATAACTAATAAGTGCTACCTAACAGTTTAGATAATAATATTTGATTCTCATGAAAATGTACTCTGTTCTTAGGAAGAATAAATGGTATCTAATAAATAATGATTCTATGTGGTTATTTGAGAATTTCATTTCATGGCAAGCTCACTGATATTAAATAATAAATATATTCATAACTTTGGTTTCAATTGTTTGTTGTGCTTCAGCCGAAGCTTCAGTACCTATGTTGAATCTAGGCATACTTTCCCCCAATACATTCAGAACAACGAGTGCAACAAAGAAAACAGTAAGTATATTAAAAATACATTATCTTATTGAGTAAGTATCCTTAAACTATTGAACGAATTTTCATCCAACCATGCTAAGAACTGTTCCAATGAAACTAGTTTGTAATAAAAACTCGCATCCAAGTTCCTCTAAGTGTTTGGGCGCTATAATTACTCAGATTAAACTTATAACATACATAATAATGTCGTGAGTTAATTAAATTTAGGTTATCATCATTTGTTTACATTTTTAGTATCACTGACTGACAGCTATATAAGTAACGTTCCGGTCCTCACAGAATCTATTTTATTATTCGTAAATTGCAGGCCGAGGACTTTTATGTCAGGTTTATATTTTGAAAATTACGTAGTCCTGGCGAATAATTTAGCTAATAGAACGTCTAAATATTTTTTTCTCAATGAAAACTATACTTTCAAATTATATTGGCTTAAAACGGAACGTTATTTTTGAATGATAAGAAAAATGAATGAACTAAATTGATTATAATCTGTGGCTGATTGCAAGATCCTTTGGTATCAGCTGGTCCACGGATTATTTATGCTTTGTAATAAGACCAATAGTACAGTACTAAATCCTGGACTTGAAAGTCTTGGCCTAAACCTTGATTTAGTCTTCTCTTTGTAATAAGGCGGTTTGACTTCACGATTATTAGGTACAGTGTTAATTTTATATTATTGATATTTAAATTGTGTTATTTTCGCATTATTGTACCTATTATTTCAATATTTTGATTATTTTTCTTTACATACTATTTTAATTTTAAATAACAAAACATGTTGAAACTCATCATATATTGAACACCACTGTAATAATTGTAGTACCTACTGCATATGACAACATGTTTAAAAAATAAGTTATTAAAAAAAAAGAAGTCTTCTATTTGATTTGACATTCGGACGGAAGTTTGAAATTAAATGGAAATCTATACTTGTAACAAGGATAACAACAACGGCCGGGGCTCTCCAGAAAGTGTTGGTGGGTGACTAGCACATGTGGAGGATTTTCTTAAATTGATTAAGGGCGCTTTTTAAACAAATTTTGGTGTTATTATTGGCGAACTGTGTCTGTTTGTGTACGTTCTATTTGTGTTTTTGTAATATTTCTTTGATAAGCCCTATTTATTCCTTTTTTGTGTAGCGTGGTGTATATTTATGGAGGTAGAAAAAAAAAATAGTGCCAGGTCGCCCACCAGATCCTATTAACCCTCATGTCCATGAAAATAATAAATCTCAGGATCTCTTTATACAGGGCCAGGACCACACCTTTCTGTACAACTTATAATAATATTCACCTGTGTTAACCGCTTCATTGACACAATTTGTATATATGTAGGTAAGCGTAATGTTACCCAGGAAGCAATTCCTCTAAATCCAAATGAAGTTCCAGACAAGAGACCAAGACAATCATCTCTCTCCAAACTAAGTCGCACATGATACTCTAACATAGAAGTAGCCCCTATTTGGTGCATGTTTCGGTCTCGGAACCTAGCTCAGAATCCGGTACGGTTATCCATTCCGTCAAATTTGGTCAGTTGCTGATGTTAAAGGTTAGAAACATAAAACAAGATGGCATCATAAGTATCGGTAGAAACAGAATTGCTGTGCAATTTAAAAGGGATGTAAGGGGGCGTACCACCATCTTTCGCTCCAAGTCAACCTCACCTGCACGCGGTACATCCTGCTGTACAACGGACGAGGCTCTGGCGACCGGCTGGTGGCGGTATAACCATCCCAATTTAAGGCGTAGCTAAAGTAATAGGTCAGTGACTGGCAGCAGCGTCACTGATGCGAGAGCTACGCCCTGCAATCGCCAACCCGCCTGCCCAGCGTGGCGATTATGGGCATTACCTCAAATGCACGAAACACAAAAGCCACGGCCCCCAGTTCCCGGCAGTCACGCTATTCCTGGACATCCACGCGTCCACGGTAACTGCGTGCACAAGCACAACTAGACGTGGAACTTGGGAAGATTAGGTGGCATATCCTCGGGTTAAGTGAAGTCCGAAGAAAGGGAGAGGACACAATAACCATCGAGTCGGGCCACCTTATGTACTTCCGCGAGGGAGACCAACAATCCAAGGTGGTGTTGGGTTTCTGGTAAATAAGTCCCTTACAACGTTGTGGAAATGTCTAGCGTGTCGAACAGGGTAGCGTACCTCATTATTAAGCTCACCGAGAAGTATAGCCTCAAGGTGGTGCAATTGTACGCACTGACCTCGGCACATCCAGACGACGAAGTGGACGATATGTTTGATGACATATCGAGGGCCCTCCACTCCACCACTAAGACCCACTACAACGTTGTTATGGGGGAATTCAACGCTAAACTTTTGTACTCCCACAGTACAAAATTGCAGCGAATTGGTAGTAGGATCCCATGGATTTGGAAGCAAAAATCATAGGGGGCAAATGCTAGTTAACTTCCTCGAACGGGAAGCACTCTTTTTGATGAACTCTTTTTTCAAGAAACGGCCCCAAAGGAAGTGGAAGTGGCAAAGCCCCGACACTATGACGAAAAATGAAATTGACTTCATCATGGCGGACAAAAAGCATATATTCAGAGACGTCACCGTGATCAACAGGTTTAATACCGGTAGTGATCACCGACTTGTCCGAGGCTCTCTGAATATCGACTTCAAGGCGGAACGTGCCCGTCTGATGAGGTCCTGGCTCCAACCTACTTTGCTCCAAACTATGATAGGATCCGAAGCGTTCCAGTGAAACCTGGATAACCGATTTGCTGCCATGGAAACCACAACAGACGTAAACTACTCAGGGAAGAAGGTACGAGATTTTCTGAAATGCAGTATACGTAAGGGCAAGAAGTCAAAGCTTTCGGTAAAGACTTTAGGGCTAATGAAGAAACGACGTGAAAGCCCACCCGTCACTTCGTCGGAAAAGCGCGCTCTAAACCAAGAGATCAACAAGCTTATACGACACAACTTTAGGCGCTCCAACACTCTTTTGATTAAAAGAGCGATCGAGCAGAACCGGGGGTCAAAAGTGTTCGTACAATCTCTTGGAAGAAGCCACCTGACGAAGTTGACCACAGCAAGTGGAGAAGTCGTTTCTTCGAAGCAAGTAGTCCTTTCCGAAGTGAAGGCTTCTATAGCCAGTTATACGCTTCGCATGCATCTCGACCTCATCCTGAAAATGAAGGTCCTATAGCTACTCTAACACGCCACTACACCGAAGACCTGCCAGAAATCAACATTGATAAAATCGTGCTGGCTCTTAAACAGCTGAAAACTGGAAAAGTCCCTGGAGAGGATGGCGTTACAACAGAGCGGCTAAAGGCTGGAGATAAACCCGTACTGAGGGAGCTCCAAAAGCTCTTTAATGCTGTCCTGTTTGAAGGGAGAACTCCGGAGGCGTGGAGTAGAAGTGTAGTCGTCTTGTTCTTCAAAAAGGGAGATAAGACCCGGCTCAAGAACTACCGACCTATTTCTCTTCTAAGCCACGTGTATAGGTTGTTCTCAAGAGTCATCACGAACCGCCTTGCGCGAAGACTTGACGAATTCCAATCACCGGAACAGGCTGGATTTCGGAACGGATATGGCACCATAGACCACATCCACACAGTGCGGCAGATTATACAAAAGACCCAGGAGTATAATCAGCCCCTGTGTCTAGCATTCGTGGACTATGAGAAGGCGTTATGTTAACGACGACGAAGGGACGTTATTTCCCCAAAACTGTTCACAAATGCAATGGAGGATATGTTCAAGACGCTGCACTGGAAAGGGCGGGGCATCAACATCTCTCACTTGCGATTTGCAGATGACATTGTCATAATGGCGGAAACGCTGCAGGACCTGCAAAGAATGCTGAACGACCTGGCTGACTCCTCTGTAGGCATCGGCCTACGGATGAACTTGGATAAAACCAAGATCATGTTCAATGAACATGTACTACCGGAACCGACAGCGGTGCACGGCGCCGTTCTCGAAGTTGTTCAAAAATATGTGTACCTCGGGCAGTCATTGCAGTTAGGTAGAAACAACTTCGAGGACGAGGTGAACAGGAGAATTCGGTTGAGTTGGGCAGCGTTTGGTAAGCTACGTCAAGTCTTCTCATCGTCGATCCCACAATGCCTAAAGACTAAAGTCTTTAATCTGTGCGTCCTACCCGTCATGACATACGGAGCCGAAACGTGGACACTGACGGTACGGCTGGTCCACAAGTTCAAAGTCGCTCAGCGGGCTATGGAAAGGGCTATACTCGGAGTTTCTTAGGGACAAAATCAGAAATGAGGTGATCCGGCAGAGAAACAAAGTAATCGACATAGCCCACCGGATTAGCAAGCTGAAGTGGCAGTGGGCTGGCCATATTAGCCGAAGAACCGACAACCCTTGGGGTAAACGAGTTCTTCAGTGGAAACCGCGGCTTGGCAAACGTAGTGTAGGACGCCCTCAGGCCAGGTGGAGTGATGATTTACGCAAAACGGCTGGCAGGAGCTGGATGCGAGAAGCCGAAGATAGAACAAAGTGGCGTGCAATTGGAGAGGCCTAGTCCAGCAGTGGACTGCGATAGGCTGATGATTGATTAAAAGCCCGCTAGATGCCAACTGCTTTCTCTCTAACACAGAGATATCAGACAAGTGATCAAGGGTGGACTTGTGTGATACCGAGTTTTAACATTACTCGCATGGATGTAGCTCGAGGTGTCCCTACGGAATGGTCAGAGGATACAAAAATTAAGAATTTGAAACAACCCTTAGGCTGTGGCCGTACTTAATGGAAGCCAACCCCAACTGTGGTTGATGGTCAGGTGCTTCCCGATAGTGTACTGCTGTTATAACTCCCTTCCTGTTTCCCTCTATCATTTTCCCACTCTTCAAAGTTATAGCTGTTGTTGACTATAGTCACCTGACTACAGTCAACTGTGCCAGGATAGCCTGCTTACACCGATCTGCTTACTCTTTCAGAGATCACTTTCGGAAGGGATTGTGCCGCAAGTTTGGAACTCCGCTGATGACCTGTACTAAAAAAAGATGACAAATCTAATATATATAACTACCGTTTAGAAACTCTGTTTCTTTTTAAAGATGTTGGAGCGCATTGTCTACAATGACGTTTACTCTTCGCTTCAACACAGTTTTAGCAATAAACAACATGGGTTTCTCCGTAGACGATTCACAACTTCAAATTTAGCTTTAACAACCGAGTTCGTGATAAAAGCAAGGTACACACGTAGACCTGGTACACAGACTATATCGTATAGATCATAGAAGGCTCTTGCAAAAGTTAGTGATGTCTGGAAGACACGGTGACTTGTATCGGTGGTTCTGCTCGTATATAAAGAACCGATCGCAGGCTGCTGTAACGCATGGATACATGTCGGGTTGGAGTGCAGTCCCATCTGGTGTTCCTCAGGGATCATTCCTAGGTCCTCTTTTATCCATAATGTTTATATCTGACATTAAATCTTGTTTTAAAAATTCGTAGCTACATCCTATTATACGCTGATGATGTGAAAATTCTTAAACAGATACGCACATTGGCTGACTTGGAACTACTAGAAGCTGACTTGAATAAGTTTGCTGCTTACTTCTCTCAGAACAAGCTTCAGTTAAATACTTCCAAATGCTGTTAAATAAGTTACACACTCGAAAAAATACTGTAGGTAGTGGGTATCAGCTTAACAACTAGGCTATAACCAAAGTAAATTACATTAGGGACTTAGAAGTGATTCTTGATAGCAAACTAATTTATGACAAACACGTCGACCATATAGTTAACACAGCATCTAAGGCTATAGGTTTCATAATGAACTTCAGCGTGCTTTCGATCTCTTAAAACAGTGAAAATTTTTATTGCGCGTATGTACGAAGACATCTTGAGTATGCATCTCAGGTTTAGAACCCGCAGTACCAAATTTACATAACTCGCATCGAGGGCATACAAAAGAAATTTCTTCGTTAACTTTATTACAAAACTTAAGCTACTTAGCTAACATAGATAACAGCACGATTGATTGTCCTGAGCTGCTGTCAAACATAATGCTTAGAATCAACCAAAGAACCTTCAGGCAGCGCCCATTATTAGACGTGCCTTCTATAACGGCTAATTATAGTCGTAATAGTTTCACTGTAAGAAGTTTAATAACCTTCCATTACATTTAGATATAGATCTCTTTTGTACCACCTCGAGCACAATCAAAAAACGAATGTGTCTGGAGTTCTTTTAAGATGCTGGCTGAACTTATGACGTATTTATTTTTATAAGCGACCTCGGATACACAGGCTTTTTATATTAACACATTTAATTTTATTCACATGCTGTTGTGTTGTACATGTGTACATATGTACATAAGTACATATTCACATGCTGTTGTGTTGTTTTTTAATTTTAATAATTTACTGCATCACAATCAATATGTTTATACAAAGGGTCGCTCTACAATTGATGCAGGTACTAAGCTACTGCAACATACTTTTAGTGTCTCGGAAAATTCACAGCCACATTGGTGTGTTCTGTGATCTTTTTAAAGCTTTTGATTGTGTGCATAGGACACCATTGCTGAAACTTAGACATTACGGTATTAAAGTAAGGTCGTCTGGATCGCCAACTAGTATGGTCGTGCCTCAGGGATCAATACTCGGTCATATGCTGTGAAAAGTACTAATACGAGTATAATTTTAAATGATGAGGTGATTAGCTTTGTCGACTGAACAGTTTTTTTGGGAATTACATTAGACAGTAGGTTACAGTGGGGCACCCAAATAACATGCCTCGCAGGAAAACTCAGTTCTGCAGCGTATGCTGTCAGCAAAGTTAGAGCTTACGAATGTAGAAACAGCTCGACTAGTATATTTTGGTTATTTTCACAGTCCTACGGCATATTGCTTTGGAGCAAGGCGGCTGATATACAAAACTATTTTTATTCTTCAAAAACGTGCAGTGCGTGCAATATATCAATTAGGAGCATGGGTTTCCCTTAGAGAAAAGTTTAAAGAGATAGGCATTATGACAGTTGCATAACAATATTTATATGCAAACGTTATATTTGTAAAACAAAACTTACATTTATATAACCAAAATAGTGCACAAATTAGTAGGTCACTATCATAGGCTTCATAAAACTCATAACTCATTCATTATATTCAGGGATTAGGTGTTAGATTTTTCAATAAAATCCCAGTCAGCATATCGAGTCTACCAGTAAATAAATTTAAGATTGTAGTCAAGAGACATCTTATACAAAGGCTTACTACTTAATCGATGATTAAATAACTGATAAAGATAAATGGATGTAGTTCGTTGTGTCAAATCTATTGTTTCAATGTTGTTATCACAATATACACATTTGTTGTTAGTACATGACACTGGCAGAAATTGCTGAAGACATCGGCAAATTGCCGATAAAAAACAACGGCCGTTTACAGGGTGGCCATTCGATTCGGCGTTTGAAATTGTTGACACTTTGTACGGGGAGGTGTAATAAACACGTTAAAGGTTTTTATCAAATTACCGAACAATCCGGCGGATTGTAACAGTAATTTGAAAGATGCCACCCCGTTTCACTGCGTTTAACCCGTATTATACACCGGACATTTTAGAGTAAACTACACAATTATTGACTATACAAGAAATAATTCGGCAATCTTAAGCAAAAAAAAAATAGTAGTAATATCCGAAGGTAAATCTGGCGAGTCTACTTGTAATACGGCGTGTTATACGATATGGCTGCGACATACATATTAGTTACGCCGACAAAGTGATAAAATAAAATCATATTCAATACCGCACGCACGCTCTGCCGTCGTAATTGTAAATGCAGTATTTGCAAAATGGCGGTTTGGAGAAAAACGCGCGTGAAGGTTTTTTTACATTCTTTACAATTTCTGAAATGATATATGCTTTATTTTTGACTTAGTATGTACATAATAATTCAATTTACTATTAACATTAATATTAAAGACAATTTTATAGATTAATTACTTTACAATGTTGAATACTGCGTTTTATACTTTGTTTTTATATTTGATATTTGCATGTATTTTAAAGTGAAATGCAGTATTCGTGCTTAGTACTGCATTTATGTCTAGGAAATAATGAAAACTGCATTTAGTTCTAGTATATCGATACTAAACGATCAACTAAATATTTTATAAATGCAGCACATTATCATTTCGTATACACATAAAAGATAGGAATGTAGGTAAAAATTTCAAATAAAAGTGACAATTTATAAAAATAATAAGTACTTTATTTAAGTAAAGCTCTCATTAGACAATTCAGTATTAAAATCACAGGCATATTATATAAAAACTTGTACTCAACAAATCACTCAAAGTCAACAATCATAATTTCTTCATTTTTCTAAAGGGATTTGCTTATTCCCTTTTAAAATAAAAGTAGGTAACTTATACATATATAACAAAATTAATACTAATAATGGCACTTTAGCAGTCTTCTTAATTGTTTATTTAAATTCAGTCTTCTTGTAATTGTACTTCTAAAATATTTACGAGATCAGTAGAATTATTATCAGTATGAAGGTTTTGCCAAAATGGTAACCTGTTTGGTGGAATTAATTTGGATAGAGTTGTAAGAATGGCAGCTTTTCGAGCTTCGGTTATACCCCTAGGAATCGTGTTTTGAATTGGATCAGGAATTGACTTTGATTTTATAACTTTAAGTTTCAGGAAATCCATTTCTCGAATCTCACCATCATATGCAGTCTTGACAAATAAATTAAAGTTTTGTCTGCGTACCTCTACATATACTATGTCTTTCAAATAAATACGATTTCTATTCTTTTTTAGTTTATGTTGAGATGATTGATCAACATATTTGAAAAAATCAGTAACTTCCATAGCTTTCACTGTTACTTTTCCTGAGTTACTCATTTGCACACAATCTATAAAGTCACTAAAATCGTATACTTTCTTAGCTTTTTGTAATTGATTCTCCACTTGGTGGTGGAAATTGTCGGCAGACATAAATGTATGACCTGGTTCGAGATATTTTATTACAATACTGTTGGCGTTTATAATTAAAGGACTATTTATTATATGGACTAGGAATGTGAAAAATGCCCAATTTTTATTTTGGCTTGAACAATTATCAGTCCATACTGTTATATCACTACAATCACGTTTGCTAATGAAAAACGCTCTAAATGCACTAATGATATCTTCTTGCTTTCTGCCTGCAATTGCTTCGTGCCATATTGCGGCGAATGGCAGAGAACTATTCTTACTGGATCCCAAGGGCACGAAACTTTCATTAAATGCTATTATTCTAGGGCAGAAAATAACTGCTTTGAACATATCAATTCTAGGCAACATGATTACTTTTTGCAAATCTGCTGAATAAAAGGCTTTATCAATAAATTTTGTAGACAAATCGACATCTTCTTGATACAATTTTCTGGCCATCTCATATCTTGTCTTGTGAAGTTTATAGGAATTACAGGTATCACAGCAAGCGGGGTCCTGGCACGTGGGCTGGTGTATTTTATAACCTTCACATTCTTCGCATTCTTCATTGCCCAAAAGGGTAAACGAGATATTCATATCTTTTTTTAAAAAACGTCTATATAATTCATATGAAATCTTAATGTTCGGATATTTTTCGATGAAATCTTTATACATTAGAGTCGCGTTTAGGTCACTAGGTAGGTATCTTCGGTTCGGTGCGTGTATTCTTCGATAATGGGCAACTGCAGGTCTAAAACTTTCAATGTGTTCCTTTAATGTATTTCTGTCTATCTTCTCTTTGTGCTCCCGATGTCCACGTTTGTCAGCTTGAGCATCTATTGGTTTTTTTATAGAATCCAATATTCTACGATCATTTTTTTTATGATATCCTAGAGTGGTTAAAAAAAATATTTTGCAGACTTCTACTTTTCTATTTTCCTTTTCGAGAAAATATTTAAATGTATTATTACGAGACAAGGTACTTGCTCGTATGCGCCTATTAACTTGTTGTTTAGTTACTAAAGATTGAATGTAGTGTCCCTGACTTTCATAATTTAGTTTCCAATAGGTGTTATTGATGTTAAAACGGTCGGCCTCTGAAAATGAATCTGTACATTTTTTCTTGCAGGATGTAGTGCACGCTGGTTTTACACAGAATTTTTCTAACTTTCTCTGTTTCTTCACTTCTTTTCTTGTTTTCACAGGTTCTATGAAACGTTTTCTTAATCTTCGTGTTCCTTTTTTTGTCACACTATTAGACACAGTCGATTCATTTTCTTGACTTTGCAGAACACAATCTGTTTGTATAATTTGTTGAGGGAGTTCTGTTGCTGTTCCAGTCTTTTCTATAATCTCTTCAGGCCCATTTTGATGGATTTCCTGATTAACCATCTTGTCACCAGGCGTGGTGGTGGTATCATGTTCCTCATGTGGACTGGCAACGGGACTTTCCATAATTATCTCATTACACAATAAGCTAAAGTTTTCATCTTTTGAGAAAGAATATTCTGAAATGCTAATGTCTCCCAAATCCGCTGGTGGCTCATTAAAATTTAGTGACGAATTAATCATAACCGGCTGTGGTACTGTGATATTATCGCGAGAACATGCCCAAACTTCTATTTTATTATCTTTCTCATCAATTGGTTCGATTTCCATGATAATTGTGCTGGTTAACTCATATTGATCAACATTATTATTGTTCTCGATCTCAGCCGCGTTGGTTACCATTTGTACTAATTTGCGACCACGGAAATTATTTGACGTCATTATTTACCTGCAACAAAATAGTAATCAAATATAATTAATAAACATTAACGGACTTATTATTATTACATAAGTACCTACAAAAAATATACACACAGGCATTTACGTAGGTACACCACTAAATTCAAAGGTATATATATGAACTTGCGATGCGCAGGATTCAAATAAAATTTAATTATATAAATTAATATGTACATAAGTGCTATAAATATTATACTACTCACCGTTAAATATTGTGTTTGTATACATGCGAAATATTATAGCCGCTCCGCGTGTGGCGGGTGCGGGTGACGACCGCAGACTGAGGCTCGGGGCGCTGCTTAGGCAACACGCAGTACGCGCGTTCAAAACTTGTCATATTTTGCACAGCGCCATGAATCTATCTATTAACACTACGCTGAAATGCAGTATTTAACTGCTTTACTGTATTTGAATTTCAAAAAGACTCATAGAAATATAAAATGTACAACTCCAAAATGCAGTTCATTATGCGAATGCTGCATTTAGTTCTACGATAAGATTAATACTGCAATTTAAATTAGTAGTATATTAAAAAAGACTAATAGAAATATAAAAAGTACAACATTAAAATGCAGTTCATTAAGCGGATGCTGCATTTAGTTCTACGATAAGATTAATACTGCAATTTAAATTAGTAGTATATTAAAAAAGACTCATAGAAATATAAAAAGTACAACATTAAAATGCAGTTCATTATGCGAATGCTGCATTTAGCTCTACGACAAGATTAATACTGCATTTTAAATTAGTAGTATAGACATTAGTACTGCATTTTATCCTTGAACATTATTATTACTGCATTTAAATTAACAAACTCCCGGGAAAAACATACAAATGCTGCATTTTTGCTTACAATTTCACTAACTTCCATAATTTTTTTTTAATTTTTTTTTTTACCATAATTTAGATACGTGTCTCATAACATCATTTTCGATAAAAACAGGAATTTGGAAAAATGTCGATTACTGCATTTATAATTACGACGGCAGCGCTGTGGTCATATCGCGCACTATGAGTGCACGTGGCGTGCGCGTGACGTTCACGCTGTACAACGCGCACGCCCAATGTAGGGTCACACTAAAATAAAACTCTACCAATACAGGTTTGACCGTGTATTCGACTTATGTGTTACAATTTTTATTGAAAATGATAGTTATTATTTATTTACACGGAAAATATTTTTATATAATGTATTAATCGTATGGTACAACACGAGTCATTCGTGGCACAAAAAATAACACAAATAAAAAAAAAACTTTTAATACTCCGTCGCCGACTCGCATTTGTCTTCCGGACCGAGTGACCTTGTTCTATACCCTGTCTTCCTTCGCTACGCAAATAAAGTGTAATATCCATAGGTGGTCTAATACGCGAAAGACTCGTGCTGTACCACACTACGCTGCGACTGAAGAACGCTGATGCTTTCATTACTTTTATTATAATTTAGAAATTTGCCGAATCTAATTATGTGGCATGCTTAGCTGAAGGTTAGGCCCTATTTTCATCGAAAATTAAATTGAATAAACTGGAGCAACTTCCACGACTTTTTCGCTCAATCGTATCTTTGATGTTTATATGACAGATCAATTCAGTTCAAGTTAATAAAACAATGAAGTGCCAAGTATCAGCGCTCCTCCTCGCGGCGGAGACTAACCCGCTAAATTCAAATTACAATGATGACGCAGGCTCTATACAAAAATACAGTAATATTTTATATATTTATATACAAATAACATATCAGGCGCACGGCTTTATACAGTAGTACTGTACGAGTACAAAATATAAATCTAGCCATTATGTCAAACATTATATTACAAAAATTTAGGGTTGGATTCGACCACTAATAGTTCCCTCTATATCTATCCCTTTCTACCTTGAAATCTTAGTGTATGGTTAAAGCGAGAGCGAGATTGTTTCAAATTAACCTGTCGATGCTGAACACTGTCGCATGCGGGGTCTCGCTCTGGGAGGATAGATGTAGACAAACCGGTGAAATGATCCGCAATGAAGACCACATCCAACGCCCGGTATCCACCAAAGCGGAGATAAGACGAGAGAAGTTAGTATAGTCGAAAAGTACGTCCTAAAAAGCTTTTTTTTTGTTTTTAAAAATGACTTCTCCCGCAGTAGTGTACAAGCCATGTCGCGGGGGACTTTACAAACACCCAAGCACGGACACAAAGTATACCCAGACTCGGAACAACTATTTGTGGATCACACAAAGTGGTGTCCCGTTTGGGAATCGAATCCACTATCTCTTGCGTAGCAGTCGGATACACTTCCATCGCGCGACAGACGCAGTCATGCTGAAAGTATGTTAGTTCACAATTTAACGTGATAATATATAATTATCAAAAGATTTGACGACCAGCAGTTATGACGTCACAGCTTAGTATTTTACACAAACTTGTACGAAGGGTATCGTTTTTTACGTTTATTAATAATAATAATATAATAAATCAGACAGTCCCTATTTCGCTATCGCTGGTAGTAACGAAATTGTATTGGTTATTTACTACACTGCATTTGCATCACGTCTCTACTTTGGTAGGATTCGGGCGTTGTTGTAGGATATATGTGTGTAGGTGCTTATATTAGTTTCGTTTTCACATAATGTTTATTATAATATAGTTAAGCTGCCAACAAGTTTACTGCACCTACTTTCATTTTTATCTCTACATCAATCTAAGGTTGACTGGTAGAGAATGATATTTAATGTACAATAACTGTGCATAAAGTGGAGTGGAGGGAAATAATAAGCAGGTATATCTCAGGATACACGAGAAATTATTTAAAGAAGTAAAGAACATTACTGCTTTAGGATTTCTGAAGCAGTTGTATCGTGAACGGCGGGGAGTGATACTACATTATCAACTTACTTAGCTAACAACAAT
The DNA here is from genome assembly GCA_945859575.2 of Herminia tarsipennalis. Classification (NCBI taxonomy): domain Eukaryota; kingdom Metazoa; phylum Arthropoda; class Insecta; order Lepidoptera; family Erebidae; genus Herminia; species Herminia tarsipennalis. The sequence goes on along the minus strand of OX243840.2, from coordinate 837,784 downwards.
TTACGTATTTATTTTTCAACGGCGCGAACATTTTAGATGAGGGCTCGTTCAGCTTTGCAGTATTTCTGCGCGTTTTTCGTACATTCTACTTTAACTTACACCCACACGATTCACGCCATTATAAATCACTTATCTATTATCTGAAAGAGCCCTAAACACCCCGCCGTACGTATCCTAAAAAAAACTAACAGCGCCACCTACCGACAAAAGACGTATCCAAATTTTTTTATGATTAACAATATTTAACATTTATACAAGTAAAGCAATAATTTTCAGGCCAATAGGCCTAGCGCACTCACAGCTCACTTGTACAATCAACAACAAAAGTCACATAACAAAAAAAATTAAATCCTTTTATGATTGAAGTGATTTGTGTAGGCGTGTTCTGTCGCGGACTGTACAAGGTAGATAGTACCCGCGCACGCGCACGCGCACGTCGATCTGTGAGCACACAACTAAAAATACAAGTCTTGAAGACACAGCCCTCGCTAGCATACTAACAATAAGTATTACAACGCGATAATAAATAAACATAACATACAGAAGGTCGTACATTCGGCTGCACTATAGTGGATAGACGACAGAGAAAATAAATCATACAAAATCTGCGTTTTTTTTAATTATTTTTCAGTAAAAGTATGCTATCTTCCTATAAGTTTCAGTTTAGGGAAAAAGACTAAAACTTTAACAATTTTTTTTTTTTGAAAAAATATATTTTCTCTTTTTTTTTCAAATGTATCAAAATGTTGGAACTCGTCTATAAAAATACTTATGTACATGAGTACTCGTCCCCACTAGTGTTGTCGACTGTAACATACATTTATATACAACATAATTTTTGAGCTAAACAACCAATCGGTACATTGAACACCTAAAAGCCGAAAGCGATCGGTGAACATAAATTAAATACATACAGTATATAAACAATTGTGACTTATAAACTGCGCACAGACCTTACAACGATCAAGATCTACGTCATATTCAGTTTTGGAACCCCATCGGTAGCTAATCACTGCAAAGCCAATGGCAGTTTAACTACATGACAATGAATATTTACAAATGGTGATCAATAGCGTAGCGTTCAAGTCGAAGCTAGAAAAAATATTTGATTGAAGACTTGTCTCGAGTACTGTTTAGTATGCAGACCGATTCCAACTTCAATATTTAAGATATAATAATATTAAAATTCAAATATATTGATCGTTTATGTCATGAAGAAGTATAGAAGCGGGATAGTATCTTTAAAATACAATATAGTCGCTCATTGGCTGATTGAACAGTCTCGCGAGGTAAGTCAATACGAGTCGATCTGTCATTTGTCGCGAGGTCAAACGATCAGTCAGTGCGCGACTATTGAAGCTATTTTAAAAAATGTAGTAAAAATATTAATCGATATACTATTTACACAATCAGTTCTGTACTTTTGGCATAAACACTATTGTGAGTGGTGTCACATGTATTGTCTATGGCAAGCCATTGCGGACGTGTAGTTATATTACAACGCTACTCGTTACCATAACTTTGGGTGATGCAGACTGGCAACTTGTTGTAGCCCGTGACTGTCATCATTTGGTGAAGCTTGCACATAAAAACAAACTCGACAACAATCTGACATGTATAAGACTCTAGTCAAAGTAGAACTTTATGGAGAGTTGATCCGTACGTCCGTCGTACAATGTTGAAAAAGGCATCGTAAAAGATACGATATTAAACTCATATTTTAACGTTACACCGAGTCCGTTTAATATGTGTATTAGACACCAGTTTAATGATGATAATAATATAAAATTGTAATCTTCAAACGACAGCATCCTTCAACAAAAAGTTGCCGGTCTGCAAACCGTTATTCAACAATAAAGATGCGATATATATATTACATCGCAAGCTTAAAAATAATAATTTGATTCCCGAAGGTTGGGCAGACACATAAAACTTACAATGAGATACATTTAGGTCCTTGAACATACGGCGATGCTCTCAACCTGCCTATGAACTAGTCATTTCCCAATATCAGGGGTCGACACAGGTTTACAGGTACTTTAGTCCAAAAAAACTGACTTTGTTAAATCAAATTAAAAAATAATGACTTTAGTAGAAGTAGTAGTAATTTCATACAGGGAGGGGAATTTTCAAGGATTTTCCTGAATGAGTTAAAACTAATTATTTTCAAAACAAATATTAGAGGCCCTAAAGCACAATACAATAGGCTTTCACCATTCATTTTCATCTACATTTCATTTTTCATCCACACATCCATAGTATCCATAAAAATACAAGCCCTCAGATTTCATTTATTTGAAGAAACCTTTTTTTAAATTTCAAAATTACGTTGTGCATGTTTGGGTCATAGAAATTCATATGTGTACCAAATTTGAACTTAATCTGACTTGTAGATACAGACCAAATTTGCAGCGACAGACGGACACACAGAAATATGAGAGAACCTTTAAGGGTTACGTTTTGAGGTACGGAAGTTTAAAAAGCAGTAAACAATCAAGAAATCCTGATGTATCGATTCAATATGATGCTGTTTGTTCAAATCAATCATTATAATTCAGCATCATTAGTTGTTGCCCTCAAACCATCACTGAGCACATATTTAGACATACTCGTACATTAAGAAAGGACTCCTCGAGGATAATATTTTTTAAGGAGTCCTATATGAATCGTGTATAGAGATGTACAAAAAAACTGACTTTGTCTGCTGTAACTGACCAGTTTCGACCCCTGCAATACATAAATACACACCACCACATAAGTTTGCGTTTGTGAAGTCTTCGAATGTAGTTCAGCGCAGGGACATGGTGCGCGGCTCACGCGCCAACATCAGACACGCAAACATAGCTGGCGACATGTGTACAGTCTGCGATCATTCGATTATAATTATTGTACAATTTAAATAAATTACACAGTTATTATGTATGCCTTTAAATTACTAACCGCTGAATACACAAATGCGACTTAGTTTTGAAATGCCGCTTACTCTCATGTTGTCACTGTCACTTCAAGGTGAATAGTGGCGACAGAAACACTTATGAGCTAACTCAATCACTATTTAAGTATCATGTGAGTATTCGTAGGAAAGACTCGTCTAGTTCGATGCAATCGTTTCTGTTGGTACAAAATTGAGGACCAAATTATGTCACTTGCAATCATGACTAAGAGTTTTAGTCAGAATCATATGTACTTATTACAAGTGTATACAATATAAATTTATGGAACATGTATTACATACATGCGAAATTTACATTGATACACCTATACAACAAATCCCGTCAAGTTTACGTTTCACATTGGTGTTGTAAACCAGTCCATACAAAATGTATGACTGAGAAACATTCAAAAAGTACATCCATATGCGATATGCAAAGCACACGTCTGAACCACGCACAGTTATCCTTATTCGCACACATTAGCTAGCGAATGTTTTGTCTTTGTTTCACATTCTATTATTTATTTTTGCCCTGCGTCGCGGGGGTCTTGACAAACACTCAATTCAAGGACACAATTACCGAGATTTGAAAAAACAATTTGTGGATCGCACAAAGCGGTTCTCGTGTGGGAATCTAACGCACGACTTCTTCCGCTCCATCGGGACACCGAGGTAGTCAAATTCATGCTGTATTTCTAAAATAGAATAGAATTGAAGACGACAAAACATTCGCTATAGTTTAACCCCTATCGCCCTGTGCTTCGCCGCGATTAGCGTTCTACACAGTACAGCGGTGACCGCTCTGTACGGTCAAACTATTAAAATATTGCTATAAAACGTATAATGAATAAGGACACGCGTTTGGAACGGTTACGTACGCGTTTTCGCTCGTACGTACAGTAGGCCTAGTGCGAGTTAGTATTACGCTAACGCGATCGAAAAACTAAACGTTTGTTTTTCTGATCGGTTAAGAGCTTGAAGCGGGCCAATCGGAACGCCAAACGTCTTAAACGTGCCAACAGCGTTAACGTAAAACAAACTCGCTGTCAATGTAAAGTAATCGTTATACTGGAACGCTTCTATGATGCAAGCAAACGTGCACGTGCACGTCGCACCCGTGGAAGTACTTACAAAACAATAGCAACACAAAGACCGCTTCTAACAGACTTATGCTACATAACAAAGAATGATATATGTGACGTGACGTGTCCGGTGGTACAGCGGTGGTGCTCAGGAGCGGAAGAACCGGACGGCCCTGACGACGTACTGGCGGCAGATGGGGCACTCCGCCAGCTGCTTGGAGCAGGCGGTGCAGGCGGCGATGTGGCCGCACTCCAGCAGCACGCACTCCAGCGGCGCCGCCATGCAGATCTTGCAGCACTCTTCTATCGGCATGTTCTCTATGTCTGCAAATATCGTGATAACTGTTAGCGCACTCGAAGTCATAGAGACGTGACAGTCGTGCGCGCCGCAGGGGGAGGGCAGACCACCCTGCATGCACACAGTGTGGTCTCAGTACGCAGGGTTGTCTGACTTTTAGATGTTAATTACATTAATACTAATACATATAGTTGACTTGCGGTAACCTTAGCTTCCAGACGCTCGTGTCCTCCTATAGTATGATATGTATACAAATATCTAATCTGTAAGGTTAAGGAACATTACCGCTGTCAGTTTTTAAAACAATGTTAATCTTCCGTGCCTTGTAGAATACGTTAACCAATCGACCCTACACCTAACCTCTCTTATATCTACTGCGTAATTGACATATACCGTCGTTGACACAGCGGGTTGGCTCGATGCAGTACGTACCGTCACTGCACTTACGGTGGTTGTGCCACAGCGGGTTGGCTCGATGCAGTACGTACCGTCACTGCACTTACGGTGGTTGTGCCACAGCGGGTTGGCTCGATGCAGTACGTACCGTCACTACACTTGCGGTGGTTGTGCCACAGCGGGTTGGCTCGGTGCAGTACGTACCGTCACTGCACTTACGGTGGTTGTGCCACAGCGGGTTGGCTCGATGCAGTACGTACCGTCACTGCACTTACGGTGGTTGTGCCACAGCGGGTTGGCTCGATGCAGTACGTACCGTCACTGCACTTACGGTGGTTGTGCCACAGCGGGTTGGCTCGATGCAGTACGTACCGTCACTGCACTTACGGTGGTTGTGCCACAGCGGGTTGGCTCGATGCAGTACGTACCGTCACTACACTTGCGGTGGTTGTGCCACAGCGGGTTGGCTCGGTGCAGTACGTACCGTCACTGCACTTACGGTGGTTGTGCCACAGCGGGTTGGCTCGGTGCAGTACGTACCGTCACTGCACTTACGGTGGTTGTGCCACAGCGGGTTGGCTCGATGCAGTACGTACCGTCACTGCACTTACGGTGGTTGTGCCACAGCGGGTTGGCTCGATGCAGTACGTACCGTCACTGCACTTACGGTGGTTGTGCCACAGCGGGTTGGCTCGATGCAGTACGTACCGTCACTACACTTGCGGTGGTTGTGCCACAGCGGGTTGGCTCGATGCAGTACGTACCGTCACTGCACTTGCGGTGGTTGTGCCACAGCGGGTTGGCTCGGTGCAGTACGTACCGTCACTGCACTTACGGTGGTTGTGCCACAGCGGGATGGCTTGATGCAGTACGTACCGTCACTGCACTTGCGGTGGTTGTGCCACAGCGGGTTGGCTCGATGCAGTACGTACCGTCACTGCACTTACGGTGGTTGTGCCACAGCAGGTTGGCTCGATGCAGTACTGACATTTAAACTTCCGCGTTGCATGATTATAACTATTTATTATACGGAAATTAACGCGCATTGTTTACCCTAAAATAAAAAAGTCCGCTTGTGACCACGGCCGGTGCAACCTGGTCGAATCGTCAAGCAATTTAAAGGTAAACAATGCGCCTTGATTCCCGTATAATAAATAGTTATAATCGATGCAGTACGTACCATCGCTGTACTTGCGGTGTATGTGCCACAGCGTGTTGGCTCGATGCAGTATGTACATATCATCACTGTACTTGCGGTGGTTGTGCCACAGCGTGTTGGCTCGGTGCAGTACGTACCGTCACTGCACTTGCGGTGGTTGTGCCACAGCGGGTTGGCTCGGTGCAGTACGTACCGTCACTGCACTTACGGTGGTTGTGCCACAGCGGGATGGCTTGATGCAGTACGTACCGTCACTGCACTTGCGGTGGTTGTGCCACAGCGGGTTGGCTCGATGCAGTACGTACCGTCACTGCACTTACGGTGGTTGTGCCACAGCAGGTTGGCTCGATGCAGTACTGACATTTAAACTTCCGCGTTGCATGATTATAACTATTTACCATACGGAAATTAACGCGCATTGTTAACCCTAAAATAAAAAAGTCCGCTTGTGACCACGGCCGGTGCAACCTGGTCGAATCGTCAAGCAATTTAAAGGTAAACAATGCGCCTTGATTCCCGTATAATAAATAGTTATAATCGATGCAGTACGTACCATCGCTGTACTTGCGGTGGTTGTGCCACAGCGTGTTGGCTCGATGCAGTATGTACATATCATCACTGTACTTGCGGTGGTTGTGCCACAGCGTGTTGGCTCGGTGCAGTACGTACCGTCACTGTACTTGCGGTGGTTGTGCCACAGCGTGTTGGCTCGGTGCAGTACGTACCGTCACTGCACTTGCGGTGGTTGTGCCACAGCGGGTTGGCTCGATGCAGTACGTACCGTCACTGTACTTGCGGTGGTTGTGCCACAGCGTGTTGGCTCGATGCAGTACGTACCGTCACTGTACTTGCGGTGGTTGTGCCACAACGTGTTGGCTCGATGCAGTACGTACCGTCACTGTACTTGCGGTGGTTGTGCCACAGCGTATGCCATATCGATGCAGTACGTACCGTCACTGTACTTGCGGTGGTTGTGCCACAGCGTATGCCATATCGATGCAGTACGTACCGTCACTGCACTTGCGGTGGTTGTGCCACAGCGGGTTGGCTCGGTGCAGTACGTACCGTCACTGCACTTACGGTGGTTGTGCCACAGCGGGATGGCTTGATGCAGTACGTACCGTCACTGTACTTGCGGTGGTTGTGCCACAGCGTATGCCATATCGATGCAGTACGTACCGTCACTGTACTTGCGGTGGTTGTGCCACAGCGTATGCCATATCGATGCAGTACGTACCGTCACTGTACTTGCGGTGGTTGTGCCACAGCGTATGCCATATCGATGCAGTACGTACCGTCACTGTACTTGCGGTGATTGTGCCACAGCGTGTTGGCTCGATGCAGTACGTACCGTCACTGTACTTGCGGTGATTGTGCCACAGCGTGTTGGCTCGATGCAGTACGTACCGTCACTGTACTTGCGGTGGTTATGCCACAGCGTGTTGGCTCGATGCAGCAGGTCGGTCCGCTCCAAACAGCCGCGGTACTCGACGCGGTGTCTGGTCAGCAGCTCCTTGAGCTGCTTCACGCTCAGTGCCTCCAGCTCCGACACATCCGCGAACTGCTCCACGCTTATGTGCTTTGGTGTACCTACACGTTATGGTCATATTATTGTTTTATATGCAACGCGAAAATTGATATGAAAATATGTTGAAGGTTGAAGAAAAATACAGACAGTTTTTACACGACTGCGGAAGTTGTGAGAGTGACACTGGTTACATCAAAATTATAGAAAAGGCAGATTTTTGGCACCAAAATATGTTAGCAATTAATTTGTAATAATTTAGCTTTAGTACATGCTATAAAACATCCACGGCGGCGGACCTGCGGGACAGAAATAGTAGTGTACGGTATGTAAAGCTGACACTAACTAGTATCATGTTGGCTGATCGGCTCGTCCTGCAGGCTGGCGGAGTCGGTGTTGGTGTCGGCGGCGTCGTCGTGCAGCGCCAGGTCCAGCTCGGACGCGGCGCGCGCGCGCGGCGAGCCGGCGCCGAGCGAGCTGGCGCCGCCCACGCTCGGCGCGCTCAGGCTGCGGCGAGACCCGCCCTCCGACGTCACCGTCATTAGAATTTCCGCCGAATCTATATCAAAAGGATATCTTGAGACCCCATTTCTATTTGTTATTTGTTTGACGTCGTCCGTTTGGATAAACACTGACCACTTACTTTCATAATCGCTACAAAATACTAGACGCGCGTCTGTGGTCGTACGCGGTTAACCGTAACTTATACCCGACTGATATCCGACTGCTGGGCACGGGTCTTTCCAGTAGAACCTACTACTTACTACTACGATAATTGCCGTAATCGTCACATTTGGCAAGTGTCCTCCGGTGTTAAATCCCTTAGTCGCGCCGACTTTCATACGTCACATGGTTAATAACCGTAGTGGAAATTAAATCTAAGTTTACAAAACTTATATAACCTTTTTTAAGGTTCCGGAACCAAAATGGCAAAATGGAACCCTTATAGTTTCGCCATGTCCGTCCGTCCGTCCGCAGCTAAGCTCAGAGACTATTAATGCTAGAAGGAGAAATACCTAACAATATTTTTGTAAAACTATGAGGGTCTTGCCATTTTGGCTATGGAACCCTAAAAACGAAAATTATTATTAAGTATAACGTTGTTAGAAGTATAAAAAAAAAAATACGAAAACCCACTTCTTAAGCCGCATTATTCGGACGAGGGACTACGGAATCCTACATTGTGCGTGGCCCGACATGCACAAGCCCGATTTTTGGAATTTAAAACCGATTTAGAATATGACTCAGTATCTAAGTATGGATACAACCAAGCCATAAGTAATGCGGTTATATTAACTTCAGGGTCCTGTTTATAAAGGTAATACTTAAGCATACTGTTTGCTGACCCTGTTTATAACCGATTTGAATAAAAGAGAATGAGAAATATGTTTAACATATATTACTAAAGAAAGAATTAAGATTCAACACTTCATTTCCCGTGTGTCAGTACAGTAGCTGCTCACGAGTTGTGAAGCTTGTACTGCAGAAATGCAACATTATTATCGAATGATGTTCCGTTGTTTATTCATACGTTACAAAGTTACAATCGCAGGAAATCCTTCAAAAAATGTTGATAACGTTATCAGCAATTGGCATGTTCTATGAAATAAATTATCATCTCCTTAAATCTTTAATGCACAATCGATTACAACAACTGAATGTTCTAGCATTAAGGATGTTCCACCCACCCAATCCTCATATACCTAGATCTAAATTTTCATACAATAAACAGAAGATCCACTGTAACAATGACAACATAACTATTAATTCTATGAGTAATATTATTATGGATTTACCTTCCTTGTTCCTAAAGGGGCTTCTATTCAGTTTCACATATGCACAATCATCGCAATTATGGAGCGATGTTGATGGCATTTAATATGGAGGTTGAAGTTTAAGGCTCATAGAATATTTTATTGCGATAAATCAACGTCCACAAAGCATCGAACAGCTAGTCGCTAGAACAGTTTCCCAGAAGTTCATGACAAAAAACACATTGGATAATTTAAGATGTCCAATTATGACAATTACAAAATTAAATCATATCATAAGTGATCATTTGGTCATCCCCCAGCCCCATTCATAAAGTTATAGTTCCATAAAATAAGAGGTATTTGATGGGTGTTACGTTATGTTAAAAGTGAATGAACCCCTGGTGTAGGACATGATGGATGTGTGACATACCATTAGGCAGCGGGTCGGCGGGCCGGTTGACGAACTCCCAGCCGGCGTCGTCGAGGTCCTCCACCTCGAAGCAGTCGGCGGTGTCGACGCGCGCGGTGCCGCCCGACGTGCTGCGCGACACGGACGACGACGAGTCCGGCAGCGGCACGCGGATGTCTGCCTCGCCGCCTGACAATGTGCCACATATGTCAACGATATTTACTTGTCTGTCTGTGGCTTCAAATTATTAATATCATGAGACAATTCTCGTCGATAACCTTGAGATAAGTCTCACGGTCACTCGATCCCAAACTATACATATCAAGCTATAAGATATCCCACTGCTAGGCACGGGTCTCCCCAGTAGAATTTACTTATAGATCCTAGGGGTAATTGTTCTAATCGCCACGCTTGATCGCAGTAAGGCTTTAAAAACGCAAAGGACGCTGCTGCCCGTCTTTCGTCGCCTTGAAGACATGGGGTGGCAGTATTGTTAAGCCGATACCACATGGCACATAACATCAAATAAAGTCGTCTGTCTGTACCTTTAAAGCCTTTCTGTGGCTTCATATTACAAGTCGGTATCTAGGGACCATTCACACGGTCAACTGATCTCAAATTACGCAGAGCTTGTATCGCGACCCGTCTGGTCGCATAAGCTATTTATATTTCCCTAAATACATACTTGTTATAGATAAATTAGTTATTTAAATGTCAAATCAATCAAGGACAATAAATTATTTTACCACTAAACAACATTTTTTAATACATATTCATTACTAAAAGTAAATTATTTGACACTGGAATATAATTACGTCATAATGTTAAATTGCATACAAATATCTAAAGAGCGAATAGTTTTGACGTTTCATAAAAAGATACTGATTTGATTTGACATTCTAATACCCATTAGCATCCAGACACACAATAAACAATCGTGTTCATTACGCAAATACTAATTCAGGGTGCAGTAAGGGTCACTAAGGGCGGTGTCAGACAAGCGTTCACTTAAAAAAAATGGGACGCGCGTACACGGGCATATATCGGCGTGTTCGCTCGAACCGGTAGTGGTGTGTGAGTATCAAGAAGCTTATATGAGCTTATAAGCGCCTCAACGCTCGTACAAAGTTGCGCGTGTGGCAAAACACACGCCTGTATGCACTTCCAAAAATAAGCTTGCAGCTTATAAAACGCTAATCTGAACTGCCCTAACCACTTCCACAATATATGATACAGTTTGAATTATTCATAAGTGTGCCCATAACTATTCTAATGATTTCATGGTGGCTTACTGGCTTTACTGTATATATACAAATATATTGTAAAAAATGGCATTTAAAAAAAGTGTCCGTGAGTTTTTATTGCCAAGTTCTTTTCTCACGGCTTCACTCTTGCGAACTTGGCATTAAATGTAGAATCATTCTATTCCAAATTTTGTCTGACGTTCATAAGCGTTGCATTTGTAATCTAAATGAATAAAGTATTTTGACTTTGTGGGTACACGTCTCATTATTTCATTTCATTATTATTTTTCATTAAAATAGTTGTAACAGATTTTCAAAGGTGTTCTGTAATGTTGTAATAACGTTGTAGTAATTACGTGGTCTGGTGGTGAACCTCTCCGGGTCGAGCTGCGGCGGCGCGGTGGTGGGCGGCGCGTGGTGCGCGGCGCGTGACGCGTGCGCGTGAGCAGAGTTGAAGCAGCCGCCCGCTGCAACGTTACTTCTATGTTAGCATTTACTTAGGGCATTGGACCTTTTTGTTACCAATACTTTGTAGTAAAATAGTTGCTAGGATTGTTACTGTAACATATTTGTTTTTATGGTTGTTTTTATGTTAGTGGTAGAAGATCTCTAACGGCAGTTTTCGATTTGGCTACTAAAGACAGAATTTGACTGCCTCTGTGGCGCGGTGAGAGTGTGTCCGACTGCTACTTAACAGGTCGTGGGTTCGATTCGCACGCGGGATACCACTTTGTGTGAACCACAAATTGTTGTTCTGAGTCTGGGTGTACTTTGTGTCCGTGACATGCATGTTTGTAAAGTTCCATGCAACACAGGGCTTGTACGAAAATGCGAGAATCGTCTTTAAAAAAAATTTGACATATTTTGTATGAAGCTTATGTCAAATATATATGTCTAGTAGCCAAAGCGATCGATAGATATAATGTTGAAAACGGCCGTTAGTTTATATGAAAGGGGTATATATCTGCCATAAACTAAAAGAAATTATAAACTATCAAGCAGTCTACAAATAAGAACAATAATCTAACATAAATAAAACACTATCAACATGTTTTTTTCTAAAATAAATAATAAATAGCGAGTCATGATCATTCTGTTGCCATATTTAAATATTGTTATCAATATGATTTTTCTAAATGTATTTCACAAGTACTTTATATACTATTTCTGTACACAAATATGATACACTAGCTGTCCCGCGCAACTTCGTCAGCGTAAATTTTCCCCATTTTTACAACATTTCTCATTGCTACTCCGCTCCTATTGGTCATAGCGTGATGTTATACATTTAGCCTATAGCTTTCCTCGATAAATGGGCTATCCAACAGCGAAAGAATTTTTAAATTCAGATCAGTAGTTCCTGAGATTACCGCGTTCAAACAAAGAATTCTTCAGCTTTATAATATTATTATAGATATATTATTTTCGTCTGCAGACCGCCATTATAAAGTATTCCTACATCATTTCAGACAAATAAAACATGAAGACAAACACATAACAACACCACACAACATAATGTGTATATACATATAATATTGTAATTATGTATCTGAATTGATTTATTATAGTACCACAAAGCGTACTAGAGTATCCTCTCGAAGGCGGCGGTGGGCTCTGTTGTTGGGCGGCGGGGGCGGTGCGCAGGTCGAAGGCAGAGTTGATGAAGTCGTTGATGTTGTTGGTGAAGCCCTTGAACGAGCTGAAGGGGCTCGCGCCGGGCCTCTGACCGCGCCGCCGGTACGACGTACTGTTCACATGGGACTCACACAATCTCACCAGCTCATCTTTTTCTGAAAACCAAAAGGAGGCTTTAATGTTTTGACCAGATTATTGAGGTGATATTGATGAAAAGTTAAATATTATAGCTTTAATGGCATGGATGGATGGATGGTTTCTAGAAAGTTTATTACATGAATATCAAGAAGTGTATAGCAAATTACTGCCTTTGTATCCGACTGCTACGCAAGAGGTTGTCGACAATCACACAACATGGTGTCCCGTGTGGGAATCGAACCCACACGGGACACCACTTTGTGCGATCCACAAATTGTTGTTCAAAGTCTGGGTGTACTTTGTGTCCATGACTTGTATGTGTGTAAAGTACCCCGCGACACAGGGCTTATACCCTACTATTGTTAGAAATTGAGAAAAGTCTGTACAAGATCAGATCTAGTTGTTAATATACCTAATTTAATTGTAGGATATCTCATAATGAAAGGATTGCAGTGTTGTTATGATGTGTCTAGGAAATTACTTCACCTAAGTAAATGAAATAATTGGCTTATGAGCTATTACTCAGCACTTAAAATGATCAGTTTAATTAATCTTCGTGATTCAATTTATGACACAGAAGACTAGTCTATAATAGTCTACAATTTATTAAAAGGGATAGTACCTATCCTATATATAAGTTACTTATCATTGTATTATTACACAGAGCAAAATCGGCCTGATATCTGTTATAGAATAATAATCTATGTTTGTCCTCTATGCATTCCAAAAAAATGGATCAGAGTGAGATGAAACTTTGGTAGGATGTTCTGAAGACATCCGGGTGAGTTCCTGGTCCAACAGCTCACAGCAAAGCATGGACAGGATCAGCTTGTGTGAAATAAAAATGAATTTATTATCTTCCAAATAACGGCTCGAATTTTCTTCAAATATAGCTAATGATCAATCCCATCCAAACTAGATTTGTTATAAAAACTGCATTAAGGGTTAGAATACGTGAGACTGGGTTCGAATCTGTCATAAATACATATATAGAAAACTTAAATATTACAATAATATAACACAGAAATGTGTGAAAAGACAAGAGTTCTTCTTGTAGATGAAAGAAAGAAATTTACAGATACGTATTAATATTAACTCGTCAAAAAATCATGAAGTTACTGAAAAATGCATAAAACTTACGATTGTTGTATTGTCATAGTTATGGCGTTAGTAATATAACATAATATGTATCAGGAAATATTTTGTCCTGCACTCTTGCGCAGTGTGAAGGAATGGTTGTGTGAGTGAGAACGAGGCGAGCGGCCGCCGGCCTCGCGCCGCTGTGCGTTGCGCTAAATGAATAATATTTTCAAAAGCGCTTGGCGTAATGTCTCCTCAGATACAAAAATATTCATGTGAAACTTACAACACCTATCTGTTTGAAGAACTGTAAATCTTTAGGTATTTTCTTTACATTCTTATCAATAACACTACAGAATAAAACATATAATAATAGTTCATTTTTCAATCACAATAAATACACTAACAAGTGACGAAATTATATTTAAAAATAACTAGCATTAGCATAATAATAGAGTATGTGGGACTTTACCCTGTACCTAGTGATAAGAAATCTCTTTATCTATTAACTGATAACAAACATCCCACACTATATTATGTGAAAGCAAAATATTATAATTAGAAGCATAAGCATAGCACTACCTGTGCCCTGAGGCTCCACAGCATGTTTATTAGTTATAGCTGTTGCCTGCAACTTCATTCATGTAATAACATACAAAAATACAAATCTTTTCTCTTTATAATATTATAGTATAGGTATAGAAGTATAGATTGTAGTAGGGACAGTAGCTACGGTACAAAAGCGGTTATTGCACTACACTGAATTAAGACAGTCTAACTCTACTAATTCAATATGACATTGCTGGTTGGAGTAAGAGTATTGGATGGAAGTAACACCAATCCAGCAAGGTATATTGATTTAGCCTATATGAATTCAGTGTAGTGTAATAAAAATAAGTGCAAAACATTACATTTCATAAATAAAAATGCTGATAGCAAGATTCTAATGTAAATATTCTATGAGATTCTCCAAGCTTTGCTACCTAAATAGCATACCTACATTTGGCCAATATACATAGAAAGATCACTATATGTATATGTATGGCTTCAGTAATGGACAAAAATGTATTGTTTTTTTTACTAGTTTGAAAGATTATTGATTGTAGAGATAATCAAATCTATTATAATGCCCTTTGCCTATTATAACAGATTTGGATAAGCAAAAAGATTTCAATTTCTACATATTTTACAGTATGTTTTGATTTTTAAATTTATAAAACATGGAAGCAATTAACACATGCTTGTTATGCTACGGTGTAATAGGCGGAATTGGTTTTTCTTTTGCAACCTCCATTTGCAACCTACGTAATTTGCTTCCATTCCTGGTAGATGCCAACCTGAGCTGCTTGTGTGGTACAAAACAGACACTAGCCCATGTCATCTACTCTAGCACTGCATAGGGTACTTTCTGTGACTCCTATTATGTGGAAGTGTTTGTTTAGTGTGCAGTGTCTGGTGATATTCCCCACCACCAGGCACAGACTTCTTCTGTCCAGACGCAATAGTTGCCTGGTCAGTTTACTATCCAGAGTTGGCATAACCTTTTTGGATTTTCTGTAGCTTGGTGTTGAGATCAACCAGTTCTTGGCTTGTGAATGTGCCTAAGGTCCTGTAACCATCTGCAGAGTTGTCAAAAAATTGACCGGACTGAAAATTATGAACCCCTTGCCTGAATGATTCCCACACACTCTGCCTGATAGACAGTAGCCTGGGTATATTAATGTTCAGATTGAGTGCTGAAGTCACTTTTCGATGTCAGTAAATATTCTTAATTCTTTTGAGCTGGAATACAAATCACAAGATTCCTCTTCAAGTTTTATGACGTAGTACTTGTGAACTTGCTACGTTGTAAGGTCGAAAAATGGTCCAAGCAAGTTACCCTTTGGTACCCACGGGATGGTAAGCGTAATCGAGGACGCCCCACAAGACGCTGGGAGGACGAGCTCTGCTGTACTCTTGGTACATACTGGACTAGGGTGGCTCTTGATCAAGCGCACTGGAGAGAATTAGAGGAGGCCTTTGCCAATAGGCACTCCGAAATTAGAGACACAATTTAGTTGAATTTTTGTAATTGAAATCATTTTATTACTGTACATTTTTGGAGAAATAAAGGCTATTTTTATTTATTTTAATTTTTATACTTTTGAAAGTAGTGTGTTTTGTGATTTTTTTATTGGATTACGTCATCATTGGTTGACATTTGATGGCATCATCCTTCACGCGTATGTGTTTACTCTGGAGGCTTTCCCAAGTATGTCTGCATTGCTGATGTTACAATGTGTCCTATGTGCCTGACAATGCAGTTGACTTGACCATTATTTAATTTATCATTTTTTATCTTAATTTAATTTCCTACAGCATTTGCTGTTAAAACACTAGGAAGAAGAATTTATGGTATATTAAACTATATATTTATATTTAAAACATCCATGTTCACGGAGCCTATGCAACATGTATTTTTATATATTTTTTTTTATTTCTTAAAAAAAGATTACTAGCAATGTGGGATTGAGTCCAACATTACTAGCAATCTTGTAAACCCCTCCAGCTAAGCTCAAAGGCTTGTGTTAGGAGTGGGTTCACATTGGTAGTATAATGGGTAGGATTCGAACCCGCAACCTCATGGTTGTGAGACCGATGCCTTAAAATTGCATTATACAGTAAGTTCCCCAGTGTTCACAACATCTCATTAATATTCTACACTATTTCATTGTTTGTTGCAATAATATAGAAATGGTCCAATCATTGTCACAAATCAACCTATTATCTATGGATCAATGTTATCAGGAAGATTGTGCCAATTCATGATAGTTGGCATAATATCACTAATATTTGAAAAAGTGAACAATTTTTTGGTAAATACTAAATAACTGTATGTTTGTTTATATTTAGTTAGTGTTATTTGGATAATATAAAGCAATATAATTGACCTTGAGACAGCATACATTGCTATATGACAATTTATTAAGAGAATTTTTACAATTGTGCAAGTGGTAATAAGTTCCAATATTACATTTTGGTTGACAATTTGTTACATACAGAACTAACATTCTGTTCAACCACACTGTTCTCTTCAGTGTTTTGAACTGTCAGCAATCTGGTTTGATAAATAACTTGAGTCAATAGTGGCTTGGTTTCATTAGGTTTTGGTGGATGCCTGGAGTAATAGTTAGAGAGAGAGAGTACATACCGACGCATCCCCGTGTGGAGACGTTCTGCCGCTGCAGGAAGCACTGCAGGTCGCGCACCTTGAGGCTGGCGATGGTGTCGCGCGAGGGGCGCGCGGACAGCACGCGACACGGCGCGCACATTCCGCCGCCGCGCCGCAGGCAGCCGCTGCAGTAGAACCGGTCGCACTCACAACAAGCACGTTTCCTCTTAAACACGCTGAACTGCACGGCGCAACTCTCGCAAGGCATCT
This sequence comes from Herminia tarsipennalis, assembly GCA_945859575.2. NCBI lineage: Eukaryota > Metazoa > Arthropoda > Insecta > Lepidoptera > Erebidae > Herminia > Herminia tarsipennalis. Next base: position 820,711 of record OX243840.2, on the reverse strand, counting down.
TACTTCCTCCTATCCTCCCGCACCATCCGGCTGCGTCACATACACATTACACAGTTGTGGATAAGGAAGTGATTACACGACGAGAAATATTTGATACATATTTTTGTGTAGGTAACGTACTAATGTATTTATCTAAAAAAAATCAAAACATAAGAATGACACACCTGCCATCACGAAAACAAGGTTGCCAGATTAATTTTGAAGTTTACCTATAACCTAATTAATTTTACCAAATTACATTTCTCTTTTCTTACAAAAAGTACAATTCAATTTTAATGTAGGTACTGACGAACCAAGGAATAATGAACAAGCAGCCTAAGCGAGCCGACCGAGACGTGAATTTTATTTTTAAGCTGCCATTGACAATTTGACAGGAGATGAAATAAACAATGTCAGTTCATAACGTTTCGTAGGGATGGCGATCTGAAAACGATATTTTTTTAAAAGCATAAGACATTGTTTTTCAAATCGATATCGAATACTGACTCAATCAGTAAATCGCGGTGAAAATAAAATGCTTGTAAAACCATAATCATTTTAAATGACTAAACACAAACCGTAAAAAATAACAAATTATTTATTTTTACGTATTTGTTTTCGCAAAATATAAAACGAAACAAAACAAGTCGAACATAATATCGATTTTTGGGAAATCGATTCATTAGTCTTCAATCCGAATCGATATAAAATCGATCTTTTTCGTTTCTATGGTGATTCTTAATCGTTTCGTTGCTATGATTACGTTCAAACATTTCATAATGTCTCAAAAAGTTCATGAATTTCAGTGTACACGTCTAAAATGAAATTAGAGTTAAATTGCTAATTAGTCTTAAGGCTAGATCGTAATTAATTGTAAAGAACTCTGTTTCTTATACCCCAGAAAATAAAAAAAAAACAATTCTTAAACACATTTCCCCATGTGTCAAATTGTTCCCTAGAATTGCAAATGAAACCAAATCTGGCAACCTCGTTGGGAAACCACATTCCTTCATAAACAGCACAGAATAAAAAATCGATATTTTTAATGTTAAATCTTATAATATAAGATTTAACATTTTATCATTTCTACCTTATATCATTATTATATTATTATATCATTTTATACCTTATTTAATCAGAGTCTCAGCTACGGCTCCAGTGATTTTCATGAAATTTAATATGCAGGAGGTTTCGTTCTGGGCGATAAATCGATCTAGGTACATAGCTTGGTTTCATTTTTTGAAAACGTCGTTAAAAAAAACCGAGCAAAGCTCGGTCGTCCAGTTACATAATGATAATCACATCACATTAATCTCATCTCATCTCATAATATAATAAAGGCGAAAGTTTGTGAGATGTGAGTGTGTATGTTTGTGACTTCTTCACGTCTAAACGGCTGGAGCGATTTTAATAAAATTTGGTATGGAGTTAGCTGACACCCTGGATTAACACATAGGCTAATAAACCGCGGGTAACACCGCAGGGCACAGCTAGTATACATAATATAAACAACCTACGCAGGTATTAAAAACATTATTCTTGATTTTGAAAACTAAATTTGTTGGTACCTAATTAAAAAAGAGCCTCTATTTTAGATACGTAGGTATTTTGCGTGCGTTGTAGGTAGGTAGGTACTTGGACAAAGCCACTATAGCCACGATAGATTCGGCGAAAGAGCAGATCGAGGTAACTGCGAGATTAAGCAATGTTACCACTGTCGGTCCCTAGATGGGTGATCGTTTTCGAACACTGACACACCCCTCCGTGCCTCGGAAAGCACGATAAGCCGTCGGTCCCGCTTCTGGAGGCCTACTCTAATTCAATGAAAACGAAGTTTCGATCAAAAATGAGGTGATGACATACAGAGCCAGCAACATCAATTCAATCCACTCGTGTCTGAAAATCGTCTGTGGGTTCGGGCTTCTTGTGCTTATCCAAAAAATTATTAGAATAGTCCCCGTAAACTAAAGAAATTTAATAAAACGAAAATTTATTAATTTCGTTTTAAACAAAGAGAGTAGGCTTCCTGATCCCTCTCCGTGTCGGATTTCCGTCCCATCAGACAATGAGAGTGAGGTAAAAGAGAGTACGCTTACACTTGTGCACTTTAACATCTTCTGCGTAGTTGGCTAATCTCTAATGAGAAGTGCGGCCCTAACCGAAGTTGGTTACGAGAGACCATAATAGCCACTTGGTTCGTGCTTCATGATTTTCTTTTTCTTTCTTTTAGAACTTTAAAATAAAATAAAATGAACTTAATCATCTATATCATTTAAGGAACCCTACGGTAGAGTACTAGGTACAACCAAAAGAAATGTATCGGTCCTAATCTTCAAAATAAACTACAGTTTTCATTCCGTGTTCAGTAGGTATTCCTCCTAAGTAATTAAACACCTACTAGGTAGGTAATCATGTTTAAGTATGATCTACGTGAATATAATGACTTACATAATTAATGCGCTTATTACACTACACTGAATTAAGACAGTCAACTCTACTAAGTCGTTAAACATTGCTGGTTGGAGTGCAGGTATTGGATGGAAGTAACACAAAGCCAGTAATGTATGTCTAAATTTAATGTAGCATCTAAAACCAAAGTATACTACGCACTTAAACAATCCATATTGACTGCGCAACGATTTTGAAGACGATAAAATGTAAGACACTGAACTTTTAATTTTTTCACACATCACGGTCACATCACATCGTAATGAATTTGTTTCAAAGCAGGCAGTGTTAACAAAAGCCTGAATTGTTATGATATGACTGAAAAACCTATTGACAATGTTAATGTAATTACAACTGCACGATAAATTGGTATTATTTTATCAGTAGGTACATTTTAATGTACTTAATAGATGTATTTGTGTACGTATAGATAAACCAAGTTTAGGTACATACCCGCCTACAGGAAGAAAAATATTCAGTTCTTATCGATAAACTCTAAATTGCAAGTTCATATCTATACATTTAAATTAAAATCAATTGACGTCTATTAGTCGCACGGCTGTGCCGATTTGAATATTTTTTTTATTATACTTCAGGGAAGGTTTAAAACGAAAGACAATTCAAAAAATCGTAAATTTTGATTTTATACAGATCGTCTTTTTGTAAATTTGGATCAATACCTAAAAAAAATCGTATTTTTTTTTAATTATATGCGAATAAATATGACATAATAATAATAATTGCTTCGGCGATCATTGCACCAATAGTCGTATTGCCAAGAGCCTCGACCAACACCTTGAGAGGCTCGCGTGAGGCGGTCGGATCAAGCGCTTGATGCAGACGACAGTACTTCCGGACACGGCCCGCATAGTGAGGAGGTTCCTTTCTCTGGGGCCGTAACCACCGGTAGCTTGGTCCCTGTACCCGATGCCGGTGGATGATTTTATTATATATTTAAAAAAGTAATTTAACATGGTTTCACAGTGAATAAAGAGCATAATAATAAAATATGTTTATTCACCTAGGAAGAAAAATAGTACACTTGTGAAAAGTTGATTCTTCGTACCTACATGTAGGTACTAGTATATTATTATATTATCTGTGATGTAGGTAAGTGGTTTTTTTATGGATTTAGTTACTTAAACAAAAAAGTTTCATAGCGTATATCGTAGCACCGGACAAGTCCCGATTCATATGATCAGGGCTAATGCGAACTTGTCAGTTAGTTCATTATCTTCATCACCAATCATCATCATTAACAATCAACAATAAGAGAGAATATAAAATATACAAAAACGCATTAAATATAACTAATTTATTACATTTATCGGTACTAAGATTCAATTACTTATTAATAATCGCCAGTAAAACTGATAAATTTCTTACTTTTACCTACTACGAATTCTGGTATTTATTATTAACTAGCTGTCCCGCGCAACTTCGTATGCGTAAATTTTCCTCGTTTTTGCAAAATTTCACGTCGCTATTCCGCTCCTATTAGTCGTAGCGCGATGTTATATAGCCTATAGCCTTCCTCGATAAATGGGCTATCCAACAAAAAAATATTTTTTCAAATCGGACCAGTAGTTCCTGAGATTAGCGCGTTTAAACATACAAACAAACAAACAAAACAAACAAACTCTTCCGCTTTATAATATTAGTATAGATAATGATAGATAATTATTCATAATTTTCAAATCACTCTTACCGTAACATTTAAATAATAAAATGATGCAATTTTGACCCAACTGCTATAAACTAGAATAATTTAAATGTTAGTATAGAATAATTATGGTCATCAAGTTATGTTCAATAATATACCTTGAAGACATCAGACGAGGTTTGTCTGCGACTTGGCAAGTCGATAGGATGTCTCAGGTTTGTTTATCGTCTTAGTTTCAAATATTTTCTCCCCCATCTATACTAATATTATAAAGCTGAAAAGTTTGTTTGTTTCATTGAACGCGATATCAGAAACTACTGGTTTCAGTTGAAAAAATCTTTAAGTGTTAGATATTTGATATATAAGAAGATGACCAAAAGAAGCGGAGCATTAATAAAAATGTTGCAAAAACAGCGAAAATTAACGCAGACGAAGTTGCGCGGGTCAGCTTGTTATATATTAAATTTAGACACTTTAACATTTAAATTATACGTAGGTACGAGTACATACTGTCAATTAAATAAAAACTCCTCCTAGTAGTCGGCAAAAAAATACATGTTTTCAGTCATTATGAAAGAAAACAAACCATAAAACGCTATTGCAAAAAGAGACGCTGAGGACAGGATTCGAACCTGCGCGGGTATAACCCATTGGATTTCAAGTCCAACTCCTTAACCACTCGGACACCTCAGCTGTGTGGTTACAGGCGTAAACTGGTGGTCGGTCGTGCGTTATTTCGGCATTCCTCTATAGGTAAGGTATACTTAGTATTATTTAAACAAGTGTATTTCATGTTGATTGCTTCACTCTTCAAATTATGTACCTAGTTAATTTCTACAACAATAACGTTAATCCCCTAACTGAACAGACTATTCGATGAGGTCTTCTTTGATTGAGGGAAATGATAAGGTTACTTTGTTTCTACTGGAACATACAATACCTTCACTCACTTCTAGTTGCTTCATAAGAGTCAGGGAATAGTGATTGGCACAATGGTACCTACGAGTCGATGGAAAAATGGACTTTAATAATTGTCATTCCCGTGGTAGTAGCAACCAGGTACGTACCTACTTTGAGAGATGTGAAGCGAACGGTAAAAGGAATACATAGGAAGGTACATCGTAGCTAGTAGCAAAGAGAACAGAGAGGCTGTCTAACGCGCTCCAGTCGTCGTTCTGAGCTAAAACGTGTGAAATGTGAAACAAACGTGAGTGCGCCGAGCTGTGAGACGCATTTCAGTTTCACTACCTGCGGCTCCTACTATTGTATCTCGTGCTATTTTATGTTATTTACAGCTTCAACCGTATCTTATGCCGTAATCGAGTAGCAACAGTTTTCTGAATAAAGATTAAAGATCGGCTATCCTTTTTTCTCACTATCAGGACAATAAAAAAACAATCTTTCGAAGAATAGGTAATGAATAAGTATCCAGTTGTAAGATACTGAATTGCAGGGTTTAAAACTATGAATGAAAATGTTAAGTTTAGAAAACTAAAGCGAGTTTAAGGCGAGTTCCAAGCTTCTTGTAGAGTAGTTAGTGGAGCAGTGCTTTGTGTGTCCATTAAACAAATGCACGGAGGAGAGCGAGCGACACTCGACCGGCGCGCTGCAACCCGCGCCCGGCGCCTGCACTCCACTGTGAGAGTATCGCGGCCACAATGTTCACAGCACGTTGTTTTGCGATAGCACCACTAATTTTGTTTGATTCCCTAGTTTCGTGGATGAATACATCTTCCTGTTTCTATTTTACTGGAAGATGTTTCTATTTTACTTCTATTGACAATTCAAGTAGGTAGCGTCGGTCACTACTTGTGATACCTACTCAATCTATAAGATGCTGCCTGTCAGTATGAATAACTGGCTTATACACGACCTGATCCCAGATTGAATCATGACTAAGTGCCGTTCATATGCGTATAGGTCTGCCTGGCGCCATGGACCTCAGCGTAATTATCATGTAAAGGCATAAATCAGATCTTATAAGGATAAAAATTACTGACTTATCTACAAACAAACATCGGCTAAGTGCGAGTCGGACTCCACACGTGAGGACTTTATTTTTCTAAGGTAACATACCTACGATTTATGGGAGGGTTTGAATAAAGTATATATATATATATAAGCTCCAAATCCCCTCCTGGGTACGTCCACATACCCTGTAGCAGCAAGAACAGTAGGTAAGAACAGATTATCCACTACAGTAAGCGAAGTGGAGGGGGGAGGGGGTAGAATTACCTTTAGAAGCCCTTATAGAAAGAGAAAGAGTTAGGTTGTGATTTATCCTGTTTTGTTAGGCGGAAAACTTCATATAGTAGGTACCTACGAGTTCGTTGGTCGCCTATCAGGCAGTCTATTTTATGATAATTAGCAATGTGGGATTGGATTCCACATTATTAGCAATACCGTTATCTCCTCTTTGTTAGGAGTGGGTTCACGTCGTCGGTATTTTGATGGGCAGGATTCGAACCCGCGACCTCACGATTGTGAGTCCAATGCCTTAACTATATATGCCTACCTTACACGGTTAATATTATTGGGCTACCGCTGCTTGTATTGATGTGTTTAAATAAAAAAACGCAGAAATAAAGCAATACTTGTACAATCTATTGTACGGTAACTATTTCCATCTTGTGTGTAAGAAAGTAACAGATTTTAAAGGCGCGAATGGTTACAATGACGTCAATAGAGTCTAGGTAAGTGGGTAGCTACGTACTTACTTACTTATGGATAATAATAATACCTTAACCTACTTGTATGAATAAATGACGTGCAATGCATGACTAACAGTCAATTCACATTACTTACACATTCAAAGATAGCGGGAAACAACTGGACCGAAAAAGCGATAGACAGGGACAGGTGTAGAGCGGCACCTGTGGCGCGGTGGGAGTGTGTCCGACTGCTACGCAAGAGGTCGTGGGTTCGATTCCCACACGGAACACCACTTTGTGTGATCCACAAATTGTTGTTCCGGGTCTGGGTGTACTTTGTGTCCGTGACTTGTATATTTGTAAAGTCAGACACAAGACTTGTAACATACTGCGCGAGTCGTCTTTAAAAAAAAAAAAAATTGAGGAGACCTTTACTCAGTAGAGAGGTCCTTTATAGCGGTATATATTAAAGAAAAAAAAACAATGTTAAAATAATACATTATTATAAGTTAAATTTAAATATACATAAAATAAATTATAAATAAAAAAATAATTTGACATTAAATTAAATTGAATATTATATATGTAATATTTATAACAAGTGCGTGAAATTGATTGTAAACCTAATGTTATTGTAATTGCATTTATAAAGTAATAAATCGAAGCTTTATTATTATTATATTCTTCTTCTTCTTCTTCTTTTGGCAATGTAGCCAATGTGTTGGCTAATTCTGCCAATGTCAAGTGTCAGCTGTTTTGTCACATGCTCTTTGGTTTTCTTCAGAATCTTCAGATTCGTGTGTTATATTTCCTAATTCGGCTTTGGTCAGTGGCACCCTTGTATACCCTTTTTATGTAGAAAGTACTTATATAGACAAAGTTGATAAACGTAAGAAATTGTAAATAAAATAAATAAAGGTAGAATAGGATTATAGGATAGATATGATAGGAATAAATAGGAAGAGACTATAATCTAATATTGTTATTAGTAATAAATGCTGATAAAACATTGCGTACTTGTGGAGAGAAGTGGGTGAGGAGAGTACGGAAGTTTAGTGGAAGAGGAATGGACAACTTGTATAATTTTGTATAGAGATTGAAGGACTGGTTATTTAAAGGACATGAGAAGAAAATATGGTCTAAAGTACCTTCATCGAGACCGCACTCACATAGCGAGCTATCACGAATACGAATTTTATGTAGAAAAACTGGAGTGCAACAGTGTCCTAGTCGTAACCGGCATAGTGTAGAGACAGTGCTCTTCGGAAGTTGTTTCGCTTTAGAAAACCATGGTTTTGATGGGATGGTAGGTTGAATCGCTGCATAATTTGCACCTTTTTGTTTTGAGCTGCATTCCCAGGCAATTGCCCAGTTAGCGTGCAAGTTTGCTTTAGTTTGGTTTATAAGGTCATAATTTATTATATTATTACTTACCTACCTTTAACCCCTTGCCCGTCCCTTCAAAATGGCGCTAATAACCTCATCTGTCAAATTGACGTCAAACGTCGGCCGGTAACGATATATCTTTAGAATTACGTATTAAACCTATTTAAATATTTATATAAAACTAGCTTTCGCCCGCGGCTCCGCCCGCGTGGATGTCGGTTATCGCGATAAAAACTATCCTATGTCCTTCCCCGGGACTCAAACTATCTTCATACCAAATTTCATCTAAATCGGTTTAGCTGTTTGAGCGTGAAAGCGTAACAGACAGACAGACAGACAGACAGACAGAGTTACTTTCACATTTATAATATTAGTATGGATTGTTCGTTGATAAATAAGCTATCAGAAAAAATATAACTTTGCACATACCACCTTGTAGAATTTTATCAATTGGAAGTTAAAGGTGCGTCACGTGATTTTTTCTCCTTTTATTTATAAAAAAAAAACAACATAAATAATAATAAAAGCCATTAATTCAAATAATAAATAATTTATACGCAATATTAAGGAGAGGCAGGTATTCGAAGGGTTTAATTTTGAATTAAAAGTACCTTAAAGATAGATTCCAATAAGTACTTTAAGGTATATAACAATGAATATGCCTCAACACTTAATCACACTGTCAAATTATGCGACGAAGCCTTACGTAACACGATCACAGCGATAAATTAACGTTATATCGCAAATTGATACAAAATCAATAGGGACGAGGAGAGAGGACTCCATTCAATTGATTGAAAGCATTGTTGCCATGTCTACAAGTTACAGTTCAGTTAATTTGGAATCCCTTTATATTTTTATGAAAGGCATTCACAGTTTGTTTAATTTAGTTTTAGCCAGATTAGGTGCGAGAAAAAGGGTAACCTATGGGTGTTTTTTTTAAATTTACTATTTTATAAAATTCTAAAATATCTAGGTAGGTACCACTATAGGAAATCTTATTGACTTTTGAGTAATTAATTTACAATAATCAAGTACTTACCTAATAGTTGATGAATGTATCAAGTACTCTATCTGTGTGATAAATTTACTAAGGTTTTTAAAACTATATATAGGTAGGTAGCTACTTTTACATAGTTACTGTTTACAATACTTAGGTACTATAGTATTATATTATCTGTGCTATAGGTAACTACCTACTCACTGTTCTATATGATCTAAGTTTACACACAAAACATACAATGAAATACTCTCGTTTTTCAAATTATTATCGCTCGAAAAAGAAGAACGCTTTTGAACATGAATTTTATTTTTAAACAGTTACGCAACATAATTGTGTTGTTAACATGTTTTTTTTTAATAATAATAAAAAATAAATAAATAATAGAATTGAATAATATTGAGAAATGTTAGTAAAAACGTAAAATTAGATTTGACTTCTTGGTAGAGCCATCTAGTGGCTAAAATTACAACTCCTTATCGGTTTCACAGTTAGTGAACGATGCATTTTGCGCTCAGAAACGTATTGTCAGTTAACCGAAGTTTATCTTAGCCATAACTTTGTGGAACCAATAGCTAATGTGAGTTAAATAAGATCCTCAGAAACCGGGCATAATTCGAGTTGCTGAGCTGTATCGGACGCCCCGCAAACCAATTTCACTCATGGTTCCTCCATTTCGAACTACGGTAGGTATTGGGGTACAACTAACCGATTCCAATGTTAATATGTATTGTAGCGCTATTTATATTTTTGCTGTACCCATAAACGAATTTCGAAAATTCCTTCTGCAAAATGTAGAGTTGTAAAAATTGTTACCTACCATTGTTACACGCCTTACTTTTATTTTATTTTATTTTTTATTGTAGGTAAATATACCACTATTTAATAAAGAAATTAATTTAAGTAGAATTAGGTTGAATATACATACTTCATCATTCCTACTAATTTATTAACTGTATGTTGAATTATTCTGTACATATTATAAATTTTGAGTTATTCAATTATTGACAATCTACTTAGTATTATTGTTTAAAGTATATTAAATAATAATATTGTTTCATTTTCAAGATGTCTTTATTATGTATGACTATTCCATTCACCTGTAATTAGTTATACAATTGTTATAAAGTAAACTTAAGTATACCTACAGTAGATAAGCTATGAATTATTGTAATAACTGTTGTAGAATCAAATAAATACATTATTATCAAACATGTATAGTATATAAGCAAATATAACCGTTATTGTTTAGATTGTATTAAGCGCATTTGCATAAAACACACGTAAATAATACTTATGCAATTCAAAAGCGGTTTAGTATAATCGTATAACTTGAATCACAATTTCACGCTCATTCACACAGCTGAGGTGTCCGAGTGGTTAAGGAGTTGGACTTGAAATCCAATGGGTTCTACCCGCGCAGGTTCGAATCCTGTCCTCAGCGTCTCTTTTTGCTTTTGTTTGGCGATTTTTACTACATTGTTTTTTAATTTTTTTTTGACATTTTTGAATATTATTTGTGAACATAATATTATGTTATTAACATTTTTTTTTTATAAAATGTATACACATAATAAAATACCTTCTATTATTGGTATTGTCTTTAGCCGTTATGAGTATTGCATAACGCAAAAAATGTATCCATTTCTTAGCCCAGGTCCCAGGTAATAAACTTTACGCACGTGTGAGTTTTCGCGAGATGCAGTGAAAAATACCAAAAAATATAACCTCATGAGTAGTTAGACACCCCCGGCACTTTTGGGTGATACCGCGGCACCCTTCACCAGTTTCTGTGTATATTTTGGGATATCACTTGTCAAGTTGTTAGGGGTAACAACAGTTTTTTGAGTGAACAAAAGTATTAACTAGGGTACAATACAAACGGGTTGAACAAATGATTGTGTTGGAAATAAACAAGATCCTATAACAAAGCTCATTGCAAAGTATTAATATTTGCAATTTGATATATGAAATCTGGCAGGCGTTTCTTACAAGAATAGTAAGTTTACCATTCATTCAGTGAAGTATTCAGAATCATGGGCGCCATCAGCAGGGTGCAAGTAGGTACTCACGCATCTTCCTGTGTAATAAGCCTGTTAGGTATTTATTTGGTTTAATTAGTTGAAAATATTTCGTAAATTATAATAAGACCAAAACACGATGAAGGTAATTCTAAAGATAATTTTTAAACATAATTTATTTCCGTCTGTGTACTACAGATGCTGTTGTACCCTGCTGGGACACTTGACTCTAACAAAAATTTGCACTTTTAAGCTCAATAGGTATTTCACAAACGGATCCCTAAATCTAACATTGGTCTTTACAACCCCTATACCACATCTATAACCCCATCATGTGGGGTATCATTAGATATCATTTGACTTTACATATAGGGGAGATACCCTAAAAAAAAATGTTCTTCTTCTTCTGTTCTTTCTCTGTAAAATAGTGACCTTCTTAGCTAGTAGTTGTTGGTTGGGTAGTGGCTTCAATCCCATGGGTCAACGTCAAGACCCTACCATGTCTTTTATTTATTTATATTATTTCCTCATATCGCCGCAGCATTATATTAGTACCATAAACGAGAACACTTATCTAACATTGCACACGTTTCTTCAGCAGTATCTTCTTCTGGTAATCTGATTTTAAATAACTAACCTGATTTCGCCCAAACAATAAAAAACCGGCCGCCATAACACTTTAAGGTCAATATTTAATTAATTTATTAAAATCCCAAGCAACTCGTTAAATATTCATGGGGTCGTTATTGGGCATTTATTTAGTAAAACCCATGACGTAAGTTGTATTAGTATGTGATGGTGTGAGCACGTGACGAGAATTGGCAACGTTGTGCAATGTCACCGGGTCGCGTTGTGCAACCTGTCACTGCTCGGCTGTTGTTTTGAACTGATGAACTTCTAGTTTTTTACTTATAATAAGACGTAACACCTTACTTAATATTATAGTCAGTAGTTCCTCACAACTCCGCCCGTAAGGTTGATGATAGCTAGTTATTGCTATAATAAAAGAATACATTTTCAAAATCAAATAATCTGCCTGCTTAAAAATGAATGCATGAATCCCAGTGAGCTTACCAACTAAAATGCTTCCGACTGTTTTTTAATCTTGTTTAATCTTTTTTAAGCAGGCCTATTTATTAGTGCTTAGTTGTAAGACGTAACGTAATGTAATAACTGTAACTACCGAAAATTTGAGTGAAAATAGTTGGTAACAAACTTTAAATCACTATATATCCTAAACGTTTATTTTAAGTGAAAATTGATTTAAGTAACCTCATCATGATTTTAAAATACCTACACGATAATATCCCACATGACATGTTGACTTAATTTTTTTTCTCTATCATAATATGGCGTCTAGCTGTTTTGGATTTTGACACTCGCAAGATACGCATCGATTGACGTATGAATCATCAAAATCGCCCCCCCCCCGTTTGGTCTATATAGTGCCACAAAGGAACTTACATACATACAAGTCAAACACATAACCCTCCTCTGCAGTCGGGTAAAAATAGAAAGCTTCCGGCTGCCAACAAATCAAATTTCATCAAAATCGACCTCAAAGTTTTACAGAAGAATATTCTTCTAAAAAACTTATAACTATTAAGCTTAGGTACACGTTCATGATATAACAATGTAGCTATTTTAGAAAATGTGAATTAGTTGTCCACCAATCAACTATCTTTAACACATTTATGAGAAGACCAGTACCTACAAAAATGTAATAATTTGTAAACACCCGCGGCGGGCGTAAACCTTTTAATAGGAAAAATATCAAATCAAATTATAAAACTTCCGAATAACAGGAGGTTAGTATCTAACTGCCAATTGCGCTGAATGGCACTAAACATTTTTGTGCATGTGATAGGGCAGCGAATGGCAGCCCCGACGGGTTTTCTTCGGTTCGTTCGAAAGTGACGTCTCCGTGGCCGCTTCTCCACTCTCTATAAAAATAATACCTAGCCCTTATCACGGCAGTGAATCTCATCAGAGACTAGCTAATTACATAGGAGATATTACAGTGCACAACACAAGTGTGTGCCTGTGCTCAGAGCATAGACTTAGGATATATCCTAAGTCTATGGCTCAGACAAATGTAGACTCTCTATTCCTTCACTGTCTTATTAGACAAGTAAGTTTATAATTGCATAGTAAAGCTAACAAATACTCCCAATTGAACTTAAACAAATCATTATCTATTAAATTATCAGTACGTCAACACAAATATGAACCAGACCCACTGGTATGAGCCATCAATCATCACCACACACATGGCACAGTAAACTATGGAATAGATACATAATACACTAAGGGGACATTATTCATAGGATACAACTGTAATGAGTGTCATCAATTCTTTAATTCTTTATTATAATTGTAAGAAAATTTGCAGATGTAGATACTCATTTAGAATCAGCCCTTCATATATATTCCATGACACTACAGAAGTGCCCGCACAGGCAGAGAGAGATTTATCTCTACCAGCGCCAGCTTTAATGAGAACTTCAGCCTTCTGAAGCCACCACTCGACAAGAGCCAGGGTGCCACTGCGAGGACTGGTGGTAAGTGTCAGCCATAAGACAACAAGCCGCCTCGGTAGGTACCACTACAATGTCGATAATTCTTCCGTCAAATTGTGATGTGAACACATTACTGTGTTTCTGTTGAGGAACATTGCATAAGAAGGAATAAAAGTTTTGGAACGCGGTTCCTTATCGTGCGATATCATTTGTTTGCAGGCTGGGAAGCTAGACGACTAAAAGCGTAACATTTTGTCAGTGCTCAAAAATTTAATACAAGAATAAGTGAAACTAGAATAAGGAGGTTGTGTTGTATAGGTTGTTTGTATTTTTTAAAAGGTTGAGTAGTCCTCACGATGTATCATTGACGTAGAGACCAGACCTGCGACATAACCTCACAAAATTGACCACTCTCTAGAAAGAGATAACGCTACTTTGTAGACAATACCTGTCAAAGGCCGCAGTTTTTTCTCTCTTTCACGCTTTGCAGTCAATATTTAATTTTTCATTGATAGGGATGACACGGTCCAGGTCTATACGTCAATTGACAATTCCACGTTGACAATGTATAAACAAGCCGTCGGAAATTCGAGTGTTTTTAATTTGTAATTCCCGAATAATTAAAAACAGGTAATATGAATAATATAAATTATTTAAAATCTTTAAAATTAATACTGAAAAATCAATTCAGTACAGCGTTACTATAAGTTTGCTTTTGTACGAAAATTACTATGACAACCAGATAGTGATGGGCGATTTGAAAACGTTCGGATAAACATCCGAACGAACCATTACGTAATCGAAAATAAAGTCAAATATAAAATGCTTATAGGGTCTGTAAAAATGATCATTACTACGTCATACCGATTATTGACATGTAGGTAGTAGGCAATTACAGTGCAGTTGCACATGATGTAAAACATATTATTAATATTTTGTAATAAAAATGAAAATTAATTAAGAAAATTATTAAAAAAAATATATATGATTGATTTATTATTTTAAGTAAAACTGTTACCTATTGTCAAATAGTATAAATTTGCAAGAAATATATATTCTAAACAATAATGAACTATAGTACATATTTCTAATCCGGTAATTTTGGATTTTACATCCTTAGTAACATTGATGATGAATTGTGAAAAATGTAAGCTTATAAGCAATCCAGGATTTTATTCATTACAGATTTTATTAGGCACACGAGAGGCAAATAGCAGTGACGGATCTAACATTCTTTCGAAGCAAACATAAAAAGATACAACAAAAGGAACGTTCCAACCGGGTGTCCATAAGACACCTCCCTTTTTTTTTTCTAAAGTACACAAAAAACTGTATTAAAATTCGCCAAGTAGTTAAATTGCACTAAGCATACAAACGCGGAAGATGACTTAACTTAGGCACTTTGTATTAATTAATTCATGATAATACTATTATGTAGTTGACCAAAATAGAAGAACCAATAATTACACTGCAAGGTTAAACTGGCCACAGAGTAGATACTTAATTACAAACCAAAGCAAAGTAATTAACTAATTGGCTGGCAATTTGTTTAGCGTTCATCCATTTTGGAAGCCAATAGCTCCAATATTACTCAATCCAATGAATTCAGCGTATCTATATCTACAGTTACAACATAATATTAACAGAGAATGCCTTTGGATCACATTATTTCGAGTTCAATGACCCTCGATCATTGATTAATCAGCAGTATTCGGGTAATCACCGTATCATTCCAATTTCGCAAGATTATTAAAACTTACATAATTATTGTACCTATTCAATTCTTCGAAATGCAGTATTTGTGATGATCTATCGTCGTTTTGCTGTGGCTAATTAAAATCAGCAGGTCAATATATCTATACATAGATAATCACATGTCCTGACTGACTCACTGACTGATTCACTAACGTAGAGTTTAAACCGCTGGGGTTACAAACCTAAAATTTTAGCAGTTGATCCCTGTTGAAAGGGTTGGCAAGGCACGGTCCGGGTCTATACGTCAATGCATGTAACCGATGTACTAACTTTGATCACAGCTATTGCCAAGTATTGAAAATTGAGAAAAGAATGGTTACTAATTGTAAGTGTATTTTAGTATTACGTCATAATCATGTTATATCTTTTTGAAATGCTTACGATGTGTCCTTTAATTTGATACCTTCCTTTGACCCTTCTGGTAGTTATCTTGATGAAAGATTCCAATGTACTGAAATATCTTCATGGACCAAAAGCTTATTAAAAACGAAGTGCTTATCGGAATATAGAGCAAATAACTTTGGTGTGCCACAAGGTAGTATACTCGGGCCTAGATTATTTCTACTTTATATAAACGATCTACCCGATACAACACTACACGAGTCAATTTTATTCGCAGATGACACAACAATTGTAATCAAATGTAAAGATAGAGAATCTTATGAAGCAGAAATAAATAAAACTGCTAAACAAATTTTTTAAAGGGTCGCAAGTAATAACTTGCAGGTCAATGTAAAAAAAACTACGGTTGTTCAATTTCAAAGCCCTAAGTTGGAGCCATTAAAACTTAATATAAATTACGACGGCATCCCCTTACAAGAGGTAACATCAACGAAATTCCTAGGCTTGATAATAGATAATAACTGCAACTGGAAACTACATATTGCTGTAGGTTAAACAGATTTGTTTTTGCATTAAGACATCTTAGGGAAAGATCTTCAGTAGAAATTGCATTAAATGCCTACCACGGATATGTTGGATCAGTTTTACAATACGGTTTGATTATTTGGGGCAACGCTGTTGAGTCGGATAGAGTATTTAAAGTTCAAAAGAAGTGCCTAAGAGCAATCGTTAGGCTACATTTTTGGCAATCTTGTAAACCATACTTTTTGAAATTTAAAATTTTACCCCTACCTTCTTTGTACATCTTGCAAATCTGTCTATTTGTGAAAAAGTATCCTGAACACTTTAAGAAAATGAAAGATGCATCCAACAGAAGACTTAGAGGTGCGGTACAAGAAAAACTGGTTGTTGAATACTGTAGGCTTCAACTAGTAAAAAGAAATGTGTTCCAGATGGCAATACAAATCTATAATAAGCTCCCTAATTCGTTTAAATATCTACCAACAAATCCATTTCAAACAAAACTACGCGAATGGTTATTAGAACACTGCTTCTATTCAGTTATTGAGTACCTGGAAATGAATGTTTCAAATTAATTAACTAACTGTATGTGACGACAAATAGAATTTTAGCTGTATTATTAATTTAGGTATTAGTATTATTATTATCAAGACATTCAATATTACAAAAAAAAAATTTTTTTTATTAATTTAATATAATTTAATGTGACATCTTATCAATTTTTGTATTTAATTATTTTATCAAATGTCAATTTAATTTCGTGTTATTGTTATTTTATTAATATTTGTACACCTAACGGTAAAACATAAGGAACAGAATGTAATTGTATAAAAAAACCACAAATGTAATTTTACATGTAATTTTACCTATGTCTAACAAATAAATAATTCTTATTCTTATTCTTATTCTTATTCTTATTCGTATACCCATAAAGAGGTATTAAAAAAATATTTTTTTACACCTTTTGTTTTTGATATCTCACAATAGCGAAATTTGGTTTTTCAAAGGTCACAAAATTTGGGCGGTTATGACAAATATAACGACGTCATAATTGTATAAATCAGTCTTGTGGTTTGAAACATATAATAAAGAAGCTAAGAAAGGTAATAAAGAATATTACTTAAACATACATACATATAAGATACGCGCGAAAAACATAACCCTTCCTTGCAGTCGGGTAAACTACGCTAACTTGTAATTATTCTGACCATTATTTTATTATATATATATTTAAATATATATTTAATTTGATTCTAGATGCAATATTTTTTAGAGAGATTTGTTCCTCATTTTTGATCCTTTCGAATTCTATTACAAGTAGATAGATAATATTATTTTCTACATTTTGGGGGTTCGATTCCTGGCTTGCCGCAGTATCCTAGGGAAACATGTGACGTCATAAATCGTGGCCATTTTTGTACTGTGAGCACTGGCACTCTTGAGGTTATGTGCTCTTAGTACTTTCAACAGCGACAAGAAATTAATTCAGACATTATGCAACCAATTCCATTGACAATTACCTTGAATATTTAATTTTCATTTTTTTGTTGAGCATGTAAGTTGTATATTCATAATTTAATAAACGTGGATGACTGCATACTGGACTGCGTTCCGTTTACGTTTCCGTTAAACAGTAATATTTAGTACAATATATAAATGTAATAGGTACTTATATATTATGTACTAAACATGCTACATTTGCAAAATAGTACACAAATTCTACTTCCGGATATTTTGTGCTTTTGCGAACCAATCAATAAACCAATCATCTTTTCGTAGAGTCACCCGTTAGCAACAAACAATACACAAGTACCTATTATTGAGACCAGTCATTGTGAGAACTTATCCCTGCTTCTATTACTCCGCCTAGAGACGCAGAGGGAACTGTAACACGTTCGCGGGAATTGTGAAAAATAACTTATACTTAACCTACTTTTCAGAAAACTACGATTGATTTACAATATCAACCTTACCACTCAGAAATAGAAATCTAATTCAAAAAACGAAGTCAGACATAACATGTTACGCTTCCGTATTTTTCAAAATACACCTTATTTGGATGACTGTATGGTTTGGATTGAAGTGTCTATGCAAATGACTTCCACATTTTCTCTCACTCCCAGTTTCGAGAGGTCAACCACCCTGAAAAAGTCCAGTGGAAATTAGAATGGGGTTTTTGCTTGATGATGTTTCTTGTCGTCAAGGGCGTAAGATGGACTCTGCAAGGTCTTTATATAACAAAGTGTTGGATTGAGGTCGTCATTCAACTATACAAATGGGTTTTGTAACCGACTTCAAAAAGGAGGAGGTTCTCAATTCGACTGTATTTTGTTTTTTTTTTTATTGTTTGTTAACCGATTACTCGCAGACGGCAGGACCGATTTGAAAAAATATTTTTGTGTTTGAAAGAGTATAATTCCAGATTGGTCCCATTGTCATCAAAGCTTGGATCTGATGATGAGATCTTGAAGAAATTGAGGGAACTATTTAAATATTAAAAGCACATCTATAGTAATTTGGGTATATTTTGATGTAATTCGTGCATTTACTCTTAAAAAACCGGGCATGCATGTCGGGCAACACACAATGTAGAGTTCCGTAGTCCGTAGGTTTTCTGTTGTTTTAGTTTCATACTTACAACGGTATATCTACTTAATAATATTTTTCAATGGAATTTGTACGATGCTGCACTTTCTTACTATTTCAATCGTGGTGTTCCACATATAGAGGGTGGGTGGTGTGATTTTATAGCATGATAAACAGACATACATACTTACAGCTAGCAACATAAGTAGCTTAACAAAAGCAATCATTGGTTATTGGCGTACCCGGTATCATTACTCGAAAGGGTTATTTTTTATAATTTTGAAGTGGATTGGGGGGTTGACCCCTAAATCCCCCACTGGGTATGCCCTCAGAACACATATATAACTAGATCTATTCCTGGGTATGCCTGAAACCTTAGAACACAATCTATCAATCTTTGTTTGAAATCAATACTTTATCCATCAAAGGTCCAAATGAAAAGAACAAACCATGTTTAACTTTTTTTAAATTCTGTGATAACTGATATTAAGAGAAAGAGAGATAGTAAGAGAT
Source organism: Herminia tarsipennalis (assembly GCA_945859575.2). Taxonomy (NCBI): domain Eukaryota; kingdom Metazoa; phylum Arthropoda; class Insecta; order Lepidoptera; family Erebidae; genus Herminia; species Herminia tarsipennalis. The sequence goes on along the minus strand of OX243840.2, from coordinate 801,326 downwards.
ATTTGTAGTGAATTGGTTTGAATATTTCCAAATGTAAAGCGACTTCAGTACGTAGCTGATTGTATATCATCGAAAACTGATGATGATACCTAATACGAGAAGAAAATAGGTTAACCTACCCCTTTTAACGACCATTGCGCGGACGGAGGAGTATTCTTTTGCACTATACCTAAAATAACCTTGTATATAATTAATTATGACACACACTGGGTGACCATTAGTCTTGCTAATTTCATAAATTATAAATAATTGATTCTATAATTAAAATTTCCGTAATACTCTCGTCGTGATTGGAAACTCACTCTTATTATACGGTACAGTTCAAATGTCAAAATGCGTCAAACCGTTTGGGCTGTAGACCAGGTACCTACCGAAGATTTAATAGATGGCGAGAGAAATAGAGACATAATGTACGCCAGTGGTACACAAAAATGTGGTCCATCACCTTACTGTTGAAATTCTTTTGCATGGCATAAGACAACAAGGATAATTTACAATATATGTTCGTAAACTTTCGCGATTTGTACACATTATAGAATTTTATAAGCTACGGATCTTAATCGCGTAAATATTTTCTTTTAAGGCTATCCGTGACCATGGCCGTTACAATACGGTCGAAACGTCGGGCAATGAAACAAAGGTATTTAGCCTTAAAATAAAATATTTACGCGATTAAGACCTGTAGCTTATAAAATTCTATAAAGGTTAATTTACCTTGCAATAATAATAATGGTCTCCTAATCGATGGCTAATCACATTGACGCGCCACAAAACATTGATACCTACTGTGCGCACCCACAAGTGCACTCTCCATTCCCTCACTGTCATAGCCCGGTTTGACGGAAATTCAACACGACCGGAGAGAGATTGGATACAGGACTGATAGCTTAACGTGCTCACCGAGGCACTCTCTGAATCTTTGACATTTTTCGAAAACGGTCACCTATCTATGGGCTGACAGTGGTAACGTTGCTTAACCCCTCAGATATCTCGATTTTCTCGGTCGCCTCTGACGGTCACTGAGTCAATGGCGACCAAGCTGATCGAGTTTTGATAGATCTTACTACTAGTATACGTGTATACTGACTCTGTGGCGCGATGGGAGTGTGTCCGACTGCTATACAAGAGGTCGTGCCTTCGATTCCCACCCGGGATAAAACTTTGTGTGATGAGCACGATGGTTTATTCTGTGTCTGGGTGTAATTTATCTATAATATGTATGTATTTAGAAATATATAAGTTAATTTATCAGTTGTCTAGATGCCATAGTACAAGCTCTGCTTAGTTTGGTATCAGATGACGTTGTGTGAGTTATCCTAAGTTATTATTATTATTATTAAGTACCTAAGTATACAATCTATGAATGGTATCTTGCAATAATATTGTGACAGTTACAATTGTCAACTTAAAATGATATTTTGTTTACACCGGAAGTTTTGTCAAAACTGAAAGACCATTTTCTTGGGCGACTGTACATATTTCCGTTCGAAAAACATTATAATTGGACTTGGGTATTCGAGTAAAAATATGCACTAAGTATAATTATGCAGTAACACTTGATACATAATTTATATGTATAATGAATGATTGCTAGTGATTTTTTTTAAGTATTTTATAATCTTACAAGCTGACCCGCGCAACTTCGTCTGCGTAAATTTTCCCCGTTTTTCAACATTTCTTATTGCTGCTCCGCTCCTTATTTCTCCACTATTTAATGGATGTTATTATACATATAAACCTTCCTCTTCAATCACTCTATTAAAAAAAACGCAAAAAATCCGTTGCGTACTTTTAAAGATTTAAGCTTACATAGGGACAGAGAAAGCGACTTTGTTTTAAACTATGTATTGATATCAAAGTCAGATTATGCAAATTTGTATGTTCATTCATGTACCGTTGTCTTAGAATAGGTAGATATCAATTATCACACTCTGTATATGTAGTTACTAGCTGTCCCGCGCAACTTCGTATGCGTCAATTTTCCCCGCTTTTGCAACATTTTTCATTGCTGCTCCGCTTCTATTGGTCGTAGCGTGATGTTATATAGCCTATAGCCTTCCTCGAAAAATGGGCTATCTAACAGTGAAAGAATTTTTCAATTCGGACCAGTAGTTCCTGAGATTACCGCGTTCAAACAAACAAACAAACTCTTCAGCTTTATAATATTAGTATAGATATGAGGCTAATTTAGATAATTACCATCAGAGATATATACAAATAGGTACTTGCAGTAGAGTAAAGAAAGTAGCTGCGACTGCACTGCTAATGTCAGTGAAAGTTATTAGACTTTCACTGATTTGGGTACATTTTATAGTTTATAATTAATTAGATCATGGTTTTAAAATTTAACCTTGATTTCTATTTGGCTTTGCTAAGTAGCCGAAGCATTATTTAGTAAGCATAGCATTATTTAAACATATGTTTCTTAGATATATTTCGGGACTTAATAGCGTGAATTATTTAAAGGTATGCCTATATACCTTTTATTTACCCGAAAAGGTTTCGTACCTTTAAAAAACTCACGTGATTAAGTCCCGAAATATATCTAACTAGCTGTCCCGCGCAACTTCGTATGCGTAAATTTTCCCCGTTTTTGCAACATTTCTCGTCGCTGCTCCGCTCCTATTGATCGTAGCGCGGTGTTATATAGCCTATAGCCTTCCTCGATAAATGGGCTATCCAATAAAAAAGAATTCAAATCGGACCAGTAGTTCCTGAGTTTAGCGAGTTTAAACAAACAAACAAACAAAGCAAACAAACTCTTCCGCTTTATAATATTAGTATAGATATGTACAAAAATCGCGAAAGTTTAAAAACAATAAACGTATGTTGTTTGAAATCCTGCTCCAGTTTTTCTCGTGGCCTGAGAATGAAGTAGGTACGTAACGATTGACCACAAACATATTATGAACAATAATAAATGAACTACCGTAATTCAGTCCAAAGGCTGTGGTACGAGTTTGTGTGTACCGTTGTTAGCGCCAAGACCTCAGGAGCCGAGCGGAGTAAAAATAAAGTAATTAAGTGTCGGGGCGGATTTACAGTGAGACCGCGGCGGGACACCGCCTCGCCTCGCGCCGTCTGCGTCATTCGTAAGGTCGGCTACACTCGCATCTTGTTCTGTCTGTATTAAACTAATATTGTTTAAAAAACTACTAGATAACAGTGCTACATCATTAAAAAAAAAGATTCCCTTTTCACTTCTACAGCGGGTGGTGAAAAATAAATAAAATTAAATACTAAAAAAAACCGCCTGCAAAAAGACGGAAACAATAAATACCCTTCATATTTAATATCATGCAGCCGGAGGCACGATATTAAGTTCAACAGAATCCATTAAAGCTCGACTGCGCCATTTGGATTTTTTAAGAATTTTATGCATCTACCCAGTGACAAATCGTCATCAAGATGAATCTAATAACGTATCATTAATTGAAATGGGTTGAGCCCTTGACGAGTTATGAGCGGACATAAGAACATTAGAAGGATACATACAAACGTACTTACATACACACACGTCAAACACATAACCCTCTTACGTAGTCGGGTAAAAACTATGGACCGAAATAGTTCGATGTCGTGTTCGATCTTTCCACGGGACACTACTTGGTGTATTGTGTTCCACAAATATTTCATAATATAGAGTTGCTTTCATTTTAACAAATTATAAAAGCGTTCGCATTAAATTAGCTCTTTTTTCCGTTTTCGCAGCAAGCCCGTGCGAACTGTCAAAATCTTGTCAAAATGGTAAATAGAGTGTGCGGCAGATATCTTTGAGCGTACCGTTTAGGTGATGAGCACAATGGTTTATTCTGAGTCTGGGTGTAATTTATCTATACACATTATAGATAAATTAAGTACACCCAGAATCAGTATGTATTTAGAAATATATAAATATATTATCAGTAATGATAGGTAGTGCCATTTAGGATCCATGATCTCAAACGCTATGTTAACATGGACTTAATCCGGAATTTTAAATTATTGAATCGTCAATAATAAATAGTATAGTTAGTAAATATAATAATCACAAAAGTTTAAACAATGTTTGTGTAAAAGTATTTACCTACTATTGAATCGTAACGCCACAGCAAGATGGAAAGTTTTCTGTAACCTTTAGACTCCTGTCTAATATCTCAATCTCTAGCTAAAGTATGAACACTTTTAGGATATGAGTTTGTTAATTATATATTAATGATATTAGACGAAGGTAAATCCTAAATTCCCGGGATTTTGAAATGGGGCAGTATGTCCACGTTATGCCACGGTTGACGAATCCCGCTGAATGGCGCTACTCACGCCGATCACTAGTTATCAGTTGTCTGGTAGCCATAGTACAAGGTCTGCTTAGTTTGGGGTCAGATGACGTTGTGTGAATTGTCCCAAGATATTAAGAAATTCAAATCAACTTCAATTTAAGAGCAATATAAAATCACAGAGGCGGATGTAAACATCACAGGCATCACTAACGACATGGTGATACAATGATACAATACCCCATGATAAAAACGAAATTAATACATAACGAATAACAATACAATAGTAAATAAACGCCGTCAAATAATAACGTTATCGATTTAATTAAACAATGTACCTATTTATTTAATAATTCTACTATTTATTATATCATATCGTCATTGTTCATGTAACTCGGTAGCTGAAACAATAACAGGGTTATTTCATAGCACTATGTTGGCGGAAATAAGGCTTTTGCAATTTATAGAGGGTGTCGGAAATATCTGGAAGTGGCAGTTTAATTAACAGAGATCGCAGCCTGCAAGCCGCCTATGTTTCAGCGCTCGGAGAACGATCTTTAAGGTCGTGTCACACTTATCAGCTCGGCAACTGTATCGGCACTACCTCGTCGTCCTAAGTGTCAACTTGACGTTAAACGAGTGAAGGGAGATAATGGCACGCGGCCATCGTCTCTGTATCAGAATGTTCTACTTGAGCGATGCTGGCGATGAGCGACGACCCAACACCTTACGGGAGATACGTAATAGAGATAAAAGGCGTTCTTGAGGTACAATCAGCGTAGCGGAAGAAGTCGCTTAACATCTTAACTCTCAATTCTACACCAACAAAACTTTCGATTTTGACAAAATATAAAGTAATTAAAAATTAGTAAAATTTTCTTTTATGCCTTGACATGTTGAATTTGTTAATCTAGAGTCTTTGATATTTGAAGGCGCATATATGTATAGCTTCGCATTTGTCACATATCTATAAATAACTAATCGTTTTTAATAAAGCTAAGGAGTTTTAAGTTCTAAGTTAGTAAACGAGCTTAAAAAACAAAAACCTCATTTTTTGTTCGTCGATCGTTTGAAAGAACTAATCTTCGAATAGGTACTGCGCTAATTTAGATAAAATTTTAAATACAGTTTTTTGAAACTTGGAGATGTTTATAGGTTCTTTTTTTAATTACAATTCAATCCACGTGGGCTAAGCCGCGGTCCAAAGCTTCTGTAGAATATTCCATAAGCCAAAAAAAAATATTCCGAGCCGAGGCGATACCGATCGAAGAGATATACTTAGTGTGAGTTAGCCTTTATATTGACGTGTGGAATAAAAGTTACTGTTATATTTGGGCGACTTGCGACTGGCGACCGATCTGTCTGTCGACATGGCGCCGAACTGATCCTTTATGTTACGGGCATTATACTCATCCTTAATGACTCGATGGCTATATAAGAGATTGTCTTTCATTGGACTCGTTTGGCTTGAATCTGTCTATACATACAGGTAGTAAATATGCAAAAATTGATTCTTAACTGCCTGATATAAATATCAATGTTATTTAGACGGTTCAAATATTTGTTCAGAAATATTGGTTATGAAATTTAGCCCCTGTCTTGAAAATAAATAGCAAGATATATTTATATAAATAAAACAAAGGGTACATTGTGTGTCTAAATTAGAAACAGTCAAATTGGGTAAAATCATTTCCATTCCAGAGTCACGCCCGCTACCGATTTCAAAGCGATTTTTCAACAGTGCGAGTATGTGTATTGTTGGGACGAGCAGCTACCATTATCCAGTAGCATTAGTTGATAATGGTAAGAGTATCATAGACGATAAAAACAATTTATAAGCCGCAGCGACAACTCTGTGTGCTCGACATCAAGTAGTGAAAAGGCAATTCCTTGACTTGGTCTTTTAATTCGATGACATTTCGTATGAGATATTCTAGAGTATATTAATCAGCAGTGGATGTAAGGTAAGTAACTGGGGCGCTGGCGCAGGCGCAGACAGCTCATACCTATTCATTATGATATACGATCATTTGCATGTTTGTTTGAACTTAATGTTAGTTTTTAATGGCACTCGGAAACTATTTAATTCCGTTTTTGCTATTTCTTGTGATTATTGCTAAGACGGGCTTATAATACTAGGTGAGGTATTTGAAATATTCTTCGTAATTTTTAATTGGTATTATTGTATTTTTTGTGTTGGTTATGATGTAAATGAAATACCTCTGAACAACTTGAACACATTTTAGCGTAGTGCAAGTAATTGTACGGCTCCTGTGCCGTGTGGGTTTGATTCCTACACAGAAAAAAACTTTGCGTGATCTGAAACAATTGTTGCTCTGCTTTAAGATCAGTGGTTTCAAAAATTACCCACAACACAAACAAACAAATCTATTCTAGTTGTAATGTTAGTATACGTGTACCAAAATCTGATAAAAAATGAGGAGATTATACTTTAGAGATGGTAACACAAGGTTATGGTAAGTAGTTCCTAAACACTGAGGTAGAGACCAGGACTGCGCCATCCCTTACAATTAAAAAGTAGACTGCAAAGCGTAAAAGAGAGAAAAAACTCGTGCAGCCTTTGATAGGTATTGTGCACGAAGTAGCGTTGTCTCTTTCTAGAGAGTGGTCAATTTTGTGAGGTTATGGCGCAGTCCTGTTCTCTACGTCAATGGTCCTGAACCTTCTAGGACGAACTAGTCTTTATCGTTGTATTTTTTGACTGAATTAGTTTAATTTTACATAATGGTTCATTATCAATTTCTGCTTCAATAGAACTAAGTATCATCACTAGATAAACAAAATAACTACTCTATACAGCAGATCCGGCTGCGTGAATGACAGTTTTTGCATTATATAATAAAAATTATATAAACAAACTTCCAAACTTTCTTCTTCTTCCCCTTTCTATACACTTTTGGCGGTTAGAAATAAACTCGACATACTGCCGCGTTATTATATACATTTTTTTTTTAAATTTCTTTTCTTGAGATTCTGGTACACCTATAGATAAAGTCACAAATTTTATTTATTTATTTATTTATTTATTTATTAATAACAATACTTACATCTATCTTACAGGGCAAACCTAATGCGACAGAGTAGTGACTTATAATGTAGCTTATCCTAACACTTTTATTTACAACTATATATTACTACACACCCAATATGCTACTTGATTTAATATATTAATATTGCACATAAATATGTCTACGTGTTCTGCCACCGTGTTGAGCGTGAGTAGCGCTCGTGTGAGTGGAGCACGTTGCAGGAGGTTTGTGCGTCCCGATGGTACCACCAATAAAGGCGGACGCCTTCGCCGACTTACAAACCCATCTGGTACGCAAAATTTAATTTCACGCAAAACATTCGGGTTATGAGTACTGCCACGTAGCACGTTAAATAAATACACAACCAGTGCCACCTCTCGCCTAGTCTCTAGCTTGTAGTAGCCTACCATGCCCAGGATGAACAAAGTTGGGTATAGTAACGGATATCCCGGATACACATTATAAGTCTTTAAATATGAAAATCTAAGAAATTTATTTTGGATCTTTTCTACCATTTGTTTGTACTTACTCTCACTAGGTCCCCAAATAACAGCATTGTATTCGAGGTGACTCCTTACTAAGCTATCAAATAAGGCCTTTAGAGCACTCATATTAGTGAAATGACTTGCTTGGCGTAAAACAAAGCCTAAGATCCTGTATGCCTTGCAACATATCTTACCAACATGTTTTCTAAAATGCAAATCAGTTGTAAAGCTAACGCCAAGATCTCTGACTTCAAGCACCCGCTTCATAGGCTCTTCCTCCATTACATACTGAAACTGGGATGGATTTCTAACTCGGGTAAAGGACATTACTGAACATTTAGAAACATTAAAATACAGCTTATTCTCCATGCTCCATTTCACCACCCGATCTATGTCTCTCTGCAGTATTTCGTGATCAGTTATGTCTTTCACCACTTGAAATAGCTTCAAATCATCCGCAAATAGGAGACAGTTATTTTCTCTTACTACCCTCGGCAGATCGTCAATCATTATTATGAAAAGAAGGGGGCCTAAATTACTGCCCTGACCCACGCCTGATCTTGTTAAATAAGGTTCAGAAGAGTACCCACCACAATCAACATATTGCCTCCTATCACTCAAGTAACTGGCAAAGAATTTGAGCGTATGCGGTGTGCAACCTATATTAGCCAACTTGGTAAGCAAAATATCATTATCGACCGTGTCAAAGGCTTTTTTAAAATCAAAGTAGACTACGTCTACTTGTAGCCCTGCATCTACTGATGGTACCAAGTTAGTCATCAAATTTAATAAGTTACCGGTTGTTCCACACCCTGGACGGAAACCGTGTTGAGCGGTAGTCAAATAACTCCTGACTTGGCTATACAAGCTGCTATGAATTGCGGATTCGAAAACTTTAGCGGGAGCAGAGAGGACGGCAACTGGTCTATAGTCACTAGCGGCTGTTCCTCCGCCACCTTTTGGAACTGGAACCACGCGAGTAAGTTTCCAATCGTCAGGAAAAGTTTCCGTCTTTATACATAAATTAAACAAGTGTAATAAAGGTTTAACTAGTGCCATGCGGCAGTCTCTCAGAATGAACGGCGGTATTCCGTCCGGACCCACTGATCGCTTGGGAGGTAAACGAGCGAGCGCTCGTAGCACTGCTGCCTCATCAAAGCAGTTCAGGTGTACCCAAGCTGCGTTTGGCAATGCCGATGAGCTCGCAACATCCACGTCCAAGATGGCGGCCTTTTTATTGTAAACGGAATAGAAAAAACGCGCAAACTCTTCAGCGGATTCCCGGCCATTAAGTTCTATTCCGTCCCTCAACAATCTAAATCGCTGTGAGTCCCCTGTTTTAGATCGTACGTAGTTCCAAAAGGCTTTGGGATCACTCGCTAAGTGAGCCTGAACCCTATCCCGATAACGATTGTGAGCCTCTAATATATCAGCTTTAACTTTCGCCCTACACTGAGTGAATACCTTATAATCACATGGTGACCTACTTACCTTGTACTTTTTGTGCAAGTTATATTTTAATTTAATATTAGCTATAATATCGGATGTATACCATACCGGATAATGTCTTTGATTCGCTAACTGTTGTTTCTTTATAGGTACACAAGTATCTAATACATGAAAAATTTTTTTGTAAAAATAATTTAATACTAAAGATGGGTTCTGCATCTTGTATATTTCGTCCCAATCTATAATACTTAATAAATAATATAATTGTATAAAGTCTGCTTTGTTAAAATTCCATTGTTTAATTGTCTGTATATTACTGTCACCTGTAGTTATGGAGGAGGTATGAGTAGTAGCGGATGATGGCACTGACTGTGACGCGGGGACAGTGACCGACACCCGAAGCGGTGGGTGATACGCGTCCACGGGCTGCAGCCCTTCGTCCGCTTCGCTCACACTCACGCTCGCTCTCCCGCTCAACACGAGGTCTAACTGTCGATCTTTACAATTACCTATCTTATTACACTGACTTACTTCACTAAAAGCTACAAAATATTCAAAATAATTACAAATATTATTACTACAAGAATACAAGTTAAAATCGCCCAATACAATAACATTACTTTTGTACTTTATACATATTTGTTCCAATAATGTAAACAATAACATGTATTCATTTTCCTCAGTACCAGGAGGGATATAAACTAAACAACATGTAAAAAGAAACCTATTTTGTGAGTGAACTGTGGCACAAATTAATTCAAATGTATGATTGCTTAAATCTATACCGTTCGGTAATGGTACTTGTTTTAACTTAAACCGTGGTGTGGCCACTAAAAGTACGCCACCCAGTTTGCGCCCATCCGTTCGATCGCATCTTATTGTCGTATAACCTGATGGTGTTATTTCTGCATTATGTATAGATTCGTTGCAGCCTGTTTCAGTTATGGCAAACATATCTGATCCTGATGACTCTAGCAGAGATAAAAAATTTGACGTTTTTGTCCTAAGGCCTCTTACGTTTTGGTATAAAATGCTTAAACACTTACTTGGCTTGCTGTTCATGATGTGAGGTTTTGTCTGAGCGTCGAAAAAGAAAAATCCACTCACTGAATTCCACGTTAAGTGGCCACACCGCCGGATTACTTAATTTTTCGTAATTACTCTCTGTTATTCCTATTTTAAAAGAAGCATACTCTCTTTCCGTTCTGGGTGTTATTTTTTTTACTATTATTTCCGAGTCCTTATCTAATATAGTTTGAATATATTCCCTTAAACTTAATTCAGTAGTGCTTTTGTCCAGCCTCCACACATGTAGATATTTTTTGCGTTCCACCGCCTTTAATATTCCTGTAGTAGTTGTATTGCCACCTTTTTTAATTAGATTTTTTTTTTTATAACTTTTCACTTCAGTCCACAAAGTAGTTTCAATGTTATCTTGTTTATCCGCTAAATTCGTGGCCTCACTCGCTACCGCTGCATAACTAACGCGTGGTGGGCTCGGCTCAATCAGCTGTGATGGCCGAGCTAACTCCGCCTCTGCTGCCGTTGAGACCTTTGTTACGGGCGCGGTATCCTGCGGTGAATGGTTAACCGTATCTATGGCTACTGAGCTCACACTCGAAGGTATTTTAGAAGCAGTTGATGTTGTTATTTTCTTAATATTCTGCTTACGAGGTATTCCAGGATTCTTCATAGTACGATAATTCTCCATCTCCGTTTCAAGAACTTTAATTTGTTCCTGATAATCAATGCACTTTTGTTTAGTTTCACATAATTCCTGCTTCAACCCATTATTTTCTTGTACCAATACTGTTACACTAGTCTTCAGTTCTTGCAATAGGTTCGTTTCTAATGTTTTAATTTTGTCCGTTATGACTTTTGTAAACAATTCCATAATATTCTCCATATTATTGGAAATATTAGATGATGATAACGACGTCATGTTTTCCCTGATGTTTGGTATGATATCCGTCTCGGCAGTACCAGTATAACTTCCTCTAGATTTTATTGGAGTATCATCAGTTACTCGCAGTCGGCGAGTCACGTTGCAACAAGAATCACACTTATTTCCCAATTTGTTTCCATTCGTATTCACACAAGAACAATGATAATCTAATTTGCATGAAATACAAGTAACAAAATTGTCCGCTGCTAATATTTCACAATTACAAACATTGCAAATCATTCTCATTAACGGTCTTCGATGTGCAACAAGGATGGTAATATTGCACTACGTCGAGAGCGAAAGAGCTCGACAATGCGCGGCTCGCGCGACACCCGCCAATTCGTAGAAAATAATTTGCAACGACTTTATGCATTCAACAAATACGTGTTTATTTGCTTTAATTTCACAAATTATCACTGTACTCCAATGTCACACATCACATATAGTTAATTAAACATTTTAAGCACATTTTTAGTTCAAAATAGTCCGGTTTTACTAATAAAAACAATAAATAACCGAGAGAACAACTGACGCGTTCCGAAACTACCTACCAAAAAAAAAAAAAAAAAAATTCATCCAAACCTTGCGAAGACTGGCTTAGAACTAAACCCATTATAATTGTGTATCTAGAACATATATAGCAAAACAGTGATATACTCAAGAGTAGGTACCTAAGTAACTACGTATATTCTACAGCAGTTTACGTAATTATCGTAATGGAGTAAGAAAGAATCACCCACACGATATGTACACAGCTGTGACACAAATAGGCCGCTTCCAACGACAAGCTGAACTGGCGCCATAATTAATTGCAAAGTGATAGTGCTATATAAGTTGGCAGGATGAGTAGCCACACGCCACACGCCTGCCTACTGGCTACTAGTCGTGCCAAAGGCTACGACGTATTATCAACCTCACGAGTAAATACAGAGTGGTATTCAACTTAAGTTTATACCAGAGAAACATGTGGGTTGCCTTTTAGAGCTCTCTTCGTCATAGGATATTCGATAGGGTAGTGTATACATGTGACGTCAGGGCTGTAATCATTGTTAACACGGGAGTTGTAGTAAAAAATTAAAAAGATCTACGGTTTATATGTAGGTATACAAATATTGGCGTCATTTCTGTCAACAAGTCCTACCACAAAGTTTATCTTTTAGGTACTTCCTAAGTGAATAATGAAGAGTTATGGGAAAATATCTTACATTGGGGATAATATACAAGATTTCAGCATTCATAAAAAATATAATTACAGTTAGAAAAAAACCATGTAAGGTTCCGCAGCCTTGAACAATTGCATCAACAGAAAAGCGTATGTTCATGGCAGTTATGCCCTTTTGTTGAAAAACGCAGTATTTCGGCAATGACTCGATGACTGTATAGCCGATCATGTCTGAAATAATTTTAGTTTAAAGTATTTACAAAGCGCTACCAATGTGATTTTTTTATATTTTTTGGTCTCACGGTTCATAAGTGAATAGGGGGGGGGGGGGGCACAATTTATGCATCTTACGGAGCGATTACCTATTTCCAAAAATATTCACTCAATCAAAAAAAATATTAGAAACTTTCGAAAGACCTGTCGAATGATGTGCCACAGGTTGATGTTTGTTGAAAAAAAAAACTCAGCATTATGGAGTGCTCCCTGCCTAAAAATATTTATTTTTATTTTTTGGCTATTAAACTAAGTAGCGGCTATTACAATACACCTTTTCACTAAATTTCATAAATATTAATTGAGTAGTCTTTGAGTAAAATGCCTGTGACATACAGACGGACAGACAGACAGACAGATGGACATGACGAAACTATAAGAGTTCTGTTTTTGCTATTTTGGCTACGGAACCCTAAAAAGTTTTCAAATATATTTTTAACATTTTTTCTTGTTGGTAAAGACAATATTCTACATTAAAAGCGTATTTGAAAAAGACATCTATGTAAAAGAAATACTCGGTAGCTAAAAGGAAAGCTCTGTATCTTCGCCTGTTTAGACGCACCCTGTACGCAATGTAGCCACTTTCAATAATACAGCGGCCACAATTAGCTGCCTTGTAGGTGTTGTAGGCTTTCATGTAGGTCCCTGGGCGAGCTCGTCGTCTAGCTATCAGTGGCTAGTTGTATGTAGATAGTTAGTCTGGCACTTGTGTATAATTGGTCCATCGCTTCGTAACGTGTAGCCGGTGTAGCCCAGTCCCACGAGAGCTTTATGATTTGATTAGACAGGCTGCATTAATTACAGAGCTGTTGTTAACTGGCCTACGAATAATTAAGAAAGGTTTTAGTGGAGAATTTATTGATATTATAGACGAATGGTAGTTATCCTAATTATTGTTTGAATGCGAAAGTCAGTATTTCATTGTTATTAGACTGGACAGTTGGTCTAGTGGTTAGTGACCCTAACTGCTAAGCCGGAGGTCGTGGATTCGATCCCCACCCAGGATAAAACTTTGTGTAATGAGCACGATGGTTAATTGTGTGTCTGGGTGTTATTTATCTAAAATATGTATGTATTTAGAAATATATAAGTATGTCTATCAGTTGCATAGTTGCCATAGTACAAGCTCTGCTTAGTTTGAAGAATTATTATTATAGTATTTATTTTGTTTGTTACCCTTTCGCGACGAAACGACTAAACAGACCTAATGACTAAACTTTTAATTGCGATTAGCGAAATCTACGCGGTTGGAGTTGCTGTCGGTACCCTGTAACTTTTAAACTTATGTTACACCGTGTCCTGACTGCATAGGTATATCTATTAACCCAAAACGAAAACTTCCTGTAACTGGGAGACATACTTACCTAGTCATACGTATGAAGAATCGTGTCCTGTCAGCGACAACCCTCAATACCTAGTTGCTTACTCTTAACTTAAGCTGAACAGCGTTGGTCCTCCATATTTAATAGTAGAGTGCAACGTTGCAAGTTGCGGGCAGTTTCAATACGCTATAACACTTAGCGTTAACGGCCCAATGTGTAATGGAATATTAACTAGAACCGACTTTACTGGAGACGATGCTAATTTTATGTAGGTATACTTTATGTAAACTACAGGGATGAGGTATCGTACTTACAGTCTTTTATAGCCAGTGGTTAGTGCTTTGTAATATAAATAGATACTAGCATTTTCTTATGCCTATATTTCGGTTCTCGAATACCTGTATTCCAGGGTTCTTACCACATTCTTAGCTAAACTTATATAGCGCGATAACATGTGAACACATAGAAGATTAATAAGTTGGCAAATCTTACCGTCATAAAAAGCTTGTCCCTTTAAAACACAATTCTGCTTGCCTGAACTTCCGCACGAGAGTAGCGCGGATGTAGGATGTTAGCCTTGGTCTTCCACTTCTAATGGCTTCTAACCACTATCATCAAATATGACTATGGTCACACAAACACAATATCTAATAGAAGGATCTATTGCAAAGTAGGTTGCTGATGCAATTATCATTATTATGTCACTGTACTTCTATTTTTGCTAGCTCAATAAAATACAAAATATGGCATGATCGTAAACTGCAATGATTACAGAAATCATCATACGACATCTAAGATATCATATAATGAGCTGCGTGCATAAATTTAATGCAAAAAATGTTCTTCATCATTTACTAATTAGGTAAATAGATGACCTTGTTAAAAATATTCAATTCTTACGTCATAATAAATATAAAGAGTGCAATCTTGGGATATTTTGGATACATTTTCCGCTAAGCAAATATATTGTATACAAGCAATTTTTAAACACGACTATCGAATCCTTGGCTGTAATATAGTAGGTATTGTTTACAAATTTGGGTTGAACATGTCCGGGGATTGACATCATAGGGTTTAACGGGAACTAAAGCTGTATAAGCGATGTTGTGTATGTCTTTCATTTATTATGTGTAAATTGTAATATAATAAAGAGAGCTATGTAATGTTAATGCGTGATTGCGTGCATGACGTCACGGGCGGGGCGTACCTACGCTGCGTGTACGCGTATCGTCCGCCGCATCGCCCGCACGCATCCTCCTATTGTTCTCTACGTAATGCGTCAATAGACAGACATACATTTTATTATCAAGTAAATATTTAAAGTCGGCTACAGACTTATTATAGCTCGTAATTGACACGAAAAGTAACATTATAGGTAGTCCGTAACAAGTCGACAAGACAATCTATGTATGAGTTTAGACGGCGAAGACGGTAGTTAGGTTTGTTTATTTTAGGGATGTCATGGAGGTGGTTTTATCGGAACCGAAGTCGGAGTGTAAAATCGCAAGTTTCGACCTCTCGGAATCGGAATCGAAGCTCTATTCCTGGTTTATATGTCCCACACCCGCGTAGCGCCTCTATTTAGTGCGACAGAGTGGCTGCACCAACTACCCTCCAACGAGTTTATTAATTTTTATCTCGGTTTCGTTTCTAATTGTAATTGTGTAAAATTAATAATTTTCATGTCAACCTACGTAGAGTCTCTAATCAATCTCGGCAATCAAACCAATATCGAACATGCAGTCTGCTTTGTATTTTTTTGGCTTATTACCAAAATACTTATAACTAGTAATATACCTAATATTATATCATGGCCAGCGCCACGCAGCGTCTATATCCGCTATAATAAGGTGGCGCGGTGGGAGTGCGTCCGACTGCTACGCAAGAGGTTGTGGGTTCGATTCCCACCCAGGACACCACTTTGTGTGATCCACAAATTGTTGTCCGACTGTAGGTGTACCTTGTGTGACTTATAAGTGTGTAAAGTCCCCCGCGACACAGGGCTTGAGTCCTATTGCGAGAGTCGTTGTTTATAATAAAAATAAAAGAAAAATAAACATTGACTGATTCATCGCATGGCTGGATGTGGAGGTTAAAACCACCAGAAATCTTAAAAAGGAAGATAAACGGTACCTATACATTTGGCTGGTGTTTAGACAATTGTACCACGTAAGCCCCTCCCCCGAAATTACTAAAACTCCTTTCAAAAATGATCCTGGCTACGACCATGATTCACCGGTTGTTTCTAGACTCTGCTGCGCATTGTATGCGGCAGACTGTCGGTGCTACTTGTGCGGTCACCTCACGAGTATTGTTACCGATGAGTAATGAGACATGTATTGTCAGTATCGACACTGCGGCACCTCACACGCCGTAGCTACTACTTTATCGTGTCCTGGATGTGACAACTCACAGGGTACGCTTGTAACTCAGGTTGAATTATAATAAGTTTATTATTCGGCTCGTGCGATATGGTATCAAGATGATATTTTCTTTGTTGTAACACAAGATGGCTGGGCAGGATTGTGGTAAAGTAACTCGTTAAGCTCAAATTTCTTGCCGCCTCTCATGGGCGCCGCCGGAATTTCTTTCACGAGGGTGCAACTGCATCTGATCTAGTCGTATATTAAACCTACTATACGGAAATAAAACATTAAAAAAAAACATTAAAAGTATTGTATTTGTGCGGCCATTGTGATATTCCTGATCTAATTATTATATTAAAAATAAGTTTGCACAAAAAAAATGGGAGGGGGTTGGGGGTGCAAGTGCCGTCTTTGCACCCTGTTGCTAGCGCCTAGGACCTTACTTACATAGCAGAGACGAAGGGTTATTTTTTTCTGTGATAACCCGATACAAGAATATATCTTCCTGGACATGATTCTTTGTACCTATAATACTAAGTAAATACACAAAATGAAATCGGAGCTTAATAGAAGGATAAATTAATGATATGATAAACGAAATAGAAAACGATGAAAGCGGGAGTGTCCTCATTTGTTCTCGACGACAAACCAATAAATGATTACTTAATATTAATATACCTATATATTTTAGTCTAATTTAAATAAAAGTAGAGCGTTGCAAATGCATCTTCAGCACTGTATTAGACTGCGCGGTGTCATATCAAGAAGGAATGACACACACGACGCGTAGTACCTACGCGACGTAGCGTGTCAGCAATAACGATGACATCGGAAGCTGTCTCAAGTTACTTAGACAGACAGTCTGATATTTTTTATCAAGGTAGCTAATGATGTCATATATTTTAACATAATCAGCAATTATCTGAAAATAGGTAGGTATTTATGTAGTTATAGGCACATTTTATAAAATTTTGTTAGTATCCGTCTTTGGCTTAACATGTAGATACTTTTTCATATGAAATTCCATATTGTAAAGTAGAAACCGCATTAAGGTTTGTTACGTAGTTTAGATACACTAATCCATTAACAGGTCGGCCGATAGATGCCTAATAGTAGTTACCGCAGTCATCGTTATGGCTAATATTGTTAATCCATTTCTCATTATGCCCTAAAGACTCGATACCAAAGCCAGTAGTCAATTTCACACTTTATTTTAAAGGCAATGGAACTCGATACCACCCAGTTTATATAGCCATTTAGAAGACGCAAGTTTCTAACCCGCTGCATTTAGTAAAAAAAATTACTTGCATGGTCTAAACTGCACGTTAATTGATACTGTTTAACGGCTTTCAGTTATTGAATTCAATAATTGCTCTTAAATTCAAGGTGATATTTAATATGCTGATAACTTCCCGCTCATGTTTTTTTTATAATATAATATTAACTAACTTTGTAATATAATATTAAAAAAAAAACATTTTAGCCCTTCACCACCTACCACCTACTTTTGTCACACAATCATTTACCTCACATGTGAGACCCCTTTTTTTGTCAGGTTGAAGCCCTAAACTTAACAATTAACAATGATTTTACTCCAGTAAAGTTGTCTGTAGGTGGTTAAGGTTTATAAATCCAAAAACAAGTGGTAGTTGATTAAGGGTTAAGTTATTAAATATTTTCCAAAACTAATATTACAAAGTTATAATAATAATATATTAATAATGTAATAATAATATCTTGAGACAACTCACACAACGCTATTTGATATAAGCAGAGCTTGTACTATGGAAACCAGACAACTGATAAACATACATTAAAATTTCTAAATATATACATATTATAGATAAATAACACCCAGACACAGAATAAACCAGCGTGCTCATTACACAAAGTTTTATCCTGGGTGGGGATCGAACCCTAGCTCTTGCATAGCAGTCGGATACACTTATGTAAAGAAGCTACGAGTGGGAGGGCCCCGACTAATAAGTATTATAAAGCTGAAGAGTTTGTTTGTTTATTTAAACGCGGTAATCTCAGGAACTACTGGTCCGATGAAAATTTTTGCAAAAACGGGGAAAATTTACGCATACCAAGTTGCGCGGCTCAGCTAGTTAAAAATATAGCTTGTACTAGTTGTCCCGCACAACTTCGTATGCGTAAATTTTCCCCGTTTTTGCAACATTTCTCGTCGCTGCTCCGCTCCTATTAGTCGTAGCGCGATGTTATATAGCCTATAGCCTTCCTCGATAAATGGGCTATCCAACAAAAAAAGAATTTTTCAAATCGGACCAGTAGTTCCTTCCTGAGATTAGCGCGTTTAAACAAACAAACAAACAAACAAACTCTTCCGCTTTATAATATTAGTATAGATAAAAGAAACTGACGTCATGAAGATGTTTTCGCTATAATCAAACAAAATAACAAATTGTATTCTCTTTGTTTTCTTCCTAATCATATAAGAAACTACTTATACTACATTAGGTACATTATGTTATAGTGTTTTTTGAAAAGATTTATTTAAAATATTTTATCCATAGAAGTTGGTAGTTTCTCAAAGCTTTCTGAGTGTCCACGTATGTAAACACACAGAAAGTGGACACTCAGAAAGCTCAAGTGAATTACGTATAAAGGTTGCCTTCTGTACCCTCGGTATTTTGTGGTTTGGTATCTATCGCTGAATTGCAGTTTTATCGAATGACGCTAGATACTTATTGTACATTTGCACCTGACGATATGCAATATGACACCGGCCTAATTTAATTACAATCATAACTAAGCGAATATTGTCGCTGGCACGTGGCGTGTGTATGGACGTTAGGCTTATCAAGCGTTGACTTGAATATGTAAGTTCACCTAACTTACAATTCCAACTTGTTACCTTAGGATGATATAAACCCACTGTTCTTACGGATGGATTTGAATGCACTTTTTGCACACAAACTGCGTTTCTCAACAATAGGGAGAATAAACGCTCTTCTGCTGGTGCAATTATTCAAATCCTCGAATGGAAGTCGTTCGGATCGCTCCGAAATTCTTCACTAAGCATAGTCCTACATACTTTTGCCCGGTTTTTTTTATTATAAAGCTGGTATAATCAGAATGTTTTTTTTTTTTTTAAATAAAATAAAGAGACGTGCAGGTCGTGCACCTTATGGTACCTAAGCATCACGCTAGCTCATAACAGTATCAGTGCCACCCAAATCCTTGTTTGGCAAAGATCTGAATGTCACCGCACCGCGCTCCTCATTTGAGACATTTGTACGTATATCTCATTTGCCCAGTAAGTACACTTGCTACAGTGCCCTTCAACCGAGACACAGTGATGTGATAACATTACTATTTCACGGAAGAATAAAAGACACTGTAGTGGTACCGCCCAAGACGGCCTATTGCTTAGACCTCCCGCTCGTAAATGACGATTTTCACAGAGTTATTTTTACGTTAATCAGGTTTTTGTCTCATATTGAAGCGGCGGTAGCCTAATGGCTTAGGCATCGGACTTGTAATCGCGGGTTTAAATCCTACCAATTATACTCCTGACGTGAACCTACTCCTAACACAAGCCTTGATCTTAGCTGGAGGGGTTAACATGATTGCTAGATGAGACATTGTTAGATCTTTAAAAAAAAAGTTAAAGGCTTTTAATGAACAGCTGCCCCCCACTCGCTACGCCCATGGGTGTATCAGAGTGTAAGGAGGATTGCGTCGACCACCAACATAAAAGCTGCTTTCCGGATTCCGGACATCCTAAGTATCCATACAAATATTATAAATGTGAAAGTAAGTCTGTCTGTCTGTAGTTCTTTTACGCTTTCACGCTCAAACAGCTAAACCAATTGAGATGAAATTTGATATGGAAATAGTTTGAGTCCCGGGGAAGGACAGGATAGTTTTTATCGCGTTAACCAACATCCACGCGGGCGGAAGCTATTACTTAATATGACTGTGTCTTTCCCCATGATTTCAATATTTTGAGGCATTTACAACTCGACTATTTTGTCTTATGTACATTTATGAGCCATACTATATGAATATAGGATTTATTTAAGAAATCAATGTTCGGGCAATGTCGGAGTGAGTTGTTTGTCTATAAACGAGAAGAAAACAGGTCATGAAAATGTCTGGTCGTAATTAATTGGCTTACGTTAACAAATGTCCCGTGGCGCCTCGCAATAAACCTCGGTGAGCTGCGACCCGGCTCCGGGCTCGTAAAAATGTACCCAGAGATTATGGGGATGGATGAGAAGCAGGGTGCCGGGGGATCGTGACGAAAACGTTTGTTTACTTGTCTTCTTTAAGATTTATAGCATCGGTGCCGTGGCAGTAGCCAGCGTAAAAACATTTCAGAAAATGATGGATAGTGTTTTATATCTTATCTGAAATTACGTGTCTGTAGTTCGTAGTCTGTCGTAAAAGAAAGGGGTCTTCATGTTTACAATCTTTTATATTTTTTTGTGATCGATCGTAAATGGACGTGTTGCATAGAAAGGCCTCATCGCTTTAGTAGTGGTAAGTTTAGGCTGATAGGTATGTTTGTATTTAACATATACGAGGATAATAAGTTGCGTGGAAATCTTTCGGTATTCGTACCGAACTTCATATGGGAATCCATAGGACATTCGGTATGAATACTGAACATAATGTTCTGTATTCTCAAAGTTTGATCTCAATAATTTGAACAATAAATTATTTTACACTATACCTACAGGAAATAGCATTTGCAAAAATATTCTGAAAAACAATGTTTCTCTACAATTTTACGTTGTCATGAATTTGTAAACATCAAAACAAACATTGAAACTACATGATTTGACTATACAAAAGAAAGACGTAATTGTTTTGTATTTCATATAAATTAGTAGGTATGAGGCGCATCGTTTTAATGTTTCTTAAAAATATACTGATTTGACTTGACAGTCATCTACCCTGTTAAAGATGTGACAGAGTAGAAACGAGCATGAATAAACAGAGTACGAAGTTTACTAAAGCTCCATCCAAACCAGCTAGACGTGATAAAACAACTCATTTGTTTTCACACACAATTGTTTTCCATCGTTTCGGTTGGATTGTGACGCGTGTATTTCAGCTGTGAACTGCTATATAGTACGTTTAATTTCAGCCGGATAATATAATAAATAAAATAGCAATATAAAGAGTTATTTCGGTGTGATGATATACGGCGCACGGTTGAGTAGCCGGCACCGGCGGGGCGGCGCGTGCCCGCCCATCCCGTGCGCTTCACTGCGCGCACATTTGCGCGCTCGCTTGCGCCCGCCGGCCTTCACGCGTCATGTGTCGCCCCGGGGTAGCCAGGTATCGTAAATATTAGATAAAAATATACAATGGTTAATATCACAGAACATTGGAGATTAATATAACAGTACCTGGATGACCGAGCTTTGTTGGTATTATTTACGACGTTTTCTAAAAATTTTACATAGCTAGATCGATTTATCGCCCACGAAACCCCATGCATACCAAATTTCATGAAAAACGTTGGAGCCGTTGCCGAGATTCAGAATATATATATATATTTATATATACATAGATTTAAACAGGATGTAACAGAAAGTGTGGTCAAATTTCAGCAGCGGATAGGGTATGTTATCAGTATTGCACCTACAATGGTGCCATGGCTGGTTGCATTATTATTACATAGTTAAAGCGTATTATTTTTGTCAAAATTCAGTAGGGAAAGGCTTATGGCATAAGACTTATACCTCCTCTGGTACAAAATTCGATTGGATTATTATGGCTTAGAACTTTTTTAAGTTATACTTATTATAAGCAATAACTTTTTATTCATAAATAATAAATATTTTTGAGGGTACCTACTGCGATTTTGATAAAATTAGGTATGTGCACTCAGTATTTGAATATGACCACACCTTTCTGTTACACCCTGTATACCTTTCCATACTTAAAGATATATATAAGTTAGAAAACAGGGGGTAATCGCTAAAACTCAATTATAGAAAGCTTTAAAAAACTTTAAATTAATATCTGGAGTATGTAACAGCCTGAAGTAAAAGTAAAGTTTTAAAAGCGGACATTGATTTCCCATGTGTGTATCTAATCTTAATTGAGAAAAAATTAAAAATGTAAAATCAAACAATTCTGATTAAAACCATTATCAATAATTGTATTGTATCCTAGAAAATCTTGAGAATAGTTTTATTAACGTACTTCAAGATAGGAAATTATATAGCTTTACGCCAAATGTACTCTTTAAATTACAGCTCAAGAAATAATAGTTACCTTAAAACGACAATGTATACCTACAACTTTTCGTTCTCTGTCCGGCGGGAATTCAGGAAAATTCGACCGCATTGTTTCTGTCAACATTATAAAGCGCAGGCCACACCGCCAGCTGACGGACGGAGCGGGCGAAGCGGGCGGGTGAAACTACGCGAAATATTGGCGAGCCAAACTTAGGGTTCACACCGAAAACTGGCAGGCTGAGCTGACGAAGGGGGCGGAGCGAACGGAACGGACGGAGCGGGCGGGGATGCGGAAGGGAGAGCGGAACACTGCAACGGTGCAACGATTTCGACATTGATGAGTCAGCTCCTGAATGAGTCAGATGTTTTTTTAGAATCCCAGGCCAATAAAACGGTTTTGTAAGAAGCTACGTCTATCTACAAGAATCTGTTAGTCTATTTGTCAGAGCGGAAACTTGACTTGAATGCTTTGTTAGGGTTCCGTACCCAACGGGTAAAAATGGGACCCCATTACTAAGGCTCCACTGCCGTCTGCCTATCACCAGACTGTATCTCATAAACGATACTGCCTCTGTGGCGCGGTGGGAATGTCTCCGACTGCTACGCAAGAGGTCGTGGGTTCGATCCCCACCCAGGATAAAACTTTGTGTGATGAGCACGATGGTTTATTCTGTGTCTGGGTGTAATTTATCTATAATATGTATGTATTTAGAATATATAAGTATGTTTATCAGTTGTCTGGTTGCCATAGTACAAGCTCTGCTTAGTTTGGGATCAGATGACGTTGTGTGAGTTGTCCCTAGATATTATAGATATTATATTATAATAGATACAGCCTGGTGATAGGTTGATATTTTTACAGATGAAGTATTTTTATGTAACAACAAATAGGTACCTACTAAAACATAATAAAATTAATAAATTTTGACTAGCCTGTTAGTCTAGTGGTTAGTGACCCTGACTGCTAAGCCGAGGTCGTGGGTTCGATCCTCACCCGGAATAAAGCTTTGTGTGATGAGCACGATGATATATTCTTTGTCTGGGTGTAAATTATTTATTATATGGATGTATTTAGAAATATCTATGTATGTTTATCAGTTGTTTGGTTGCCATAGTACTGGCTCTGCTTAGTTTGGGATCAGATGACGTTGTGTGAGTTGCCCTAAGATAATATTATTATTATTAATAATATTTACAAGGGGCTCCCATTCAACAAACATGATTTATTGCCGTTTTTTTTGGTCGATATTATAATATAGTGTCTTATAATGTTGTATAGAAACGGAACCATTCATGCGTGAGTCCGATTCGCACTTGGCCGGATTTTGTAAAAAAGCTGTCATAATCACAATGTTGGAGCATGGTCCATCCACGTCCCGGACATGGCCCAGATAAGTGATGTAGATAGAGCTAAAGATTACATGGGTGCTGTGCGTGTGTACCATATTTTATTCCCCGTCTAACCCCTTGTCTCAAATGGCATGTTGACCTGTCGCGAATGTACTTATTGTCACCTACCACGTATCTTCAAGTCAAGTAGGAGCTCAGCAGCATAATAGTTACGATATAGTGCAATTATAATTAGCATCTCAGTGGAGCAAGTAACGGAGATGAACACAAGCACGTGTCATCAATTTCCACACCATAAAAAAGTGCTTAGCGAAGTCAACATCTTAATTCTATCGTAATTATACGTTGCCAGTGTCGACGGCCTATCAAACAATGTTACTAGTGAATGCACATTGTTTTAAACGAGAACAAAAAACTAGCTTCTTGTAAACGGTGAGTTTACAATGAAAACAAAGCCGTTATTAGCTTAATATTTAGTATTTATTTACTCATATTAAGTCGTAAAAGTTTTTCACTACCAATGTGGGCTGGATATCTACAATACTTCCTTCCTTATATCTATACTAATATTATAAAGAGGTAAAGTTTGTGAGGTTGTAGGGGGTAATCTCTGGATCTACTAAAACAATTTTGAAAATTCTTTTACCAATAGAAAACCAGTTATATGTGAGTGTTATAGGCCCAACGAAGTGGGCACGTCATCTACGTACTTGTTAATAATTTTGTTAATCCAAATGTTGAATGAATGGGTTCACGATGGCAGTATAACAGGAATGAGTCAAACCCGAAACCACTCGAATAAGTCGCTTCAATATACGGTATTTTGAAATATTTCTTTAGCAAAATATTGTTAAAATGTCAAGTGACAAGAGGACATAGTTTTGTTTCTATCACGAGTAGGGCATTTTGTTTGTGAGATTAATAATTATGTTATTTGCGGGTCTAGATGTACATTATGTACATTTAATTGTTTGTTTGTAAAGTCGCCCCGATATAACCCTAATGCAGCACCTGTCTTCAAAACAAAAACGACTACCTATATGCGAGTAATGAAGTCATATAAGTATTATGTTTAGAGATGTGTTTGACAATACAGCTAATAGGATAATTTTGTATTGTGTTTCTGTGAGTGATTACGGTCTTCGGAGCTCCTCGGGGAGTAGGGCCTAGCCCATTCCAACTAAATCCTACCGATTTTGTTTTCTCAATTCTGTAACACTTGGAATAGGGATATTACGATTTTTAGGAGTGATGTTACAGGTATACACGATTTTTCGAAAAACCTTGCGTGTGGTACGCTTGTCGAAATGACATTAAACCAACTATCACATTATACAATCGCTACAATTCAAATACATTGTCGCGTAAAAACTCTTTTAGTACGCTGGATCGAAATCATAGTATTGAAAACAGCTGTTGACCACATTCGATTTTGTGAAATGCCGTAGGTACTAAAAATAAATCGTGAAAATAAAAATCACGTTGTGAGGTTTCACAGCATTGCAGGACTGCGGGCTAGGCCTTATTGCATCGATAGCGGTAATAGGCGAGTGTTGAATCTACTTGGGTGTAATCGTATAGCAAAAATAATGTAAATAGTTTAGTCTGTCAAAAAATACTACACTTTGTTTATCAGAGGCGAAGGACTACAATTTCCCCGAGGTGAGTAACATACATATATTACTGGAAACGGTTAGTTCTATCCATAATATTTTATAACCAGAATTCACAGGGAGGCCGAAGATAATTGTGTTCTAAGAACACAATTCTTTTCGCCACGCCACTCCACCATTCTGTATAATCTTAATCTTATGGTTTTAGGCATTCTTGTAAAAAACAGCGATGGAGTATAATTTATTATATTGTGTGATTATTGATCACATTACCGTGTGGTACTGGCTTAAGAATAGTACCACACTATCTCTTTTCGTGGGTCTCGCCAAGGCAAGTAAGGGATTTCGGGGATTTCACACCGGAGGATGGGCATCCGTCGCCGATCGCCAACCCGCTCGCCAAGCGTGGCGATTATGGCAAATACTTCCAGGATCTATAATAAGTAGATTCAACTGGGGAGACCCATGCCCAGCAGTGGGACATCATATGGGTTCATATGGTGATTGATACGACTCTCAAAGTAATAAAACAGCAATTATGTTTAAAAAAAAAAAGAAAATGTCATTGTTATTTGCGTTCGGTTAGGTTATTTAAATAGCTTATATCTTATATCCAACTAGCTGTAGCTGTGTTTTTCCCGCATGGGTGATTTTACCCCTTTAGGGTGGATTTTCGTTTTGGATCTAATGCTGCAACACGTTTCACAGATCTAACTACAAAACTGAGAGCCCCTATATTACCCCCCTTAAGGGTTGATTTTCCAGTGGCTTAGGCCCTGTGTGAATCACTTCATGAGTCAGGATACTTGAATGAAATAGAATGAACTTGTAATGTAAAATTATCTGCTTAGACCTTTTAGTTTTAGAGTGGTGTTTGACTACTTTATCACACGCTGTGTGGTACCGGCTTAAGAATAGTACCACATCATCACTTCCCGTTGGTGTCGTCAAGGCGACTATAGGATTTCCCACCAGAAGACGGGCAGCAGTGTCCTTTGCGTATTTTGAACCCTTTCTGCGATCGCCAATCCGCTTGCCAAGTGTGGCGATTATGGCAATTTCCCCCAGGACTTATAATAAGTAGGTTTTACTGGAGACCCGTGCCCAGTAGTGGGACATCATATGAGATGATATGTGTATGTCACACGACCTCTAATCAGCTACTCAGGCAATGCCGCGTATGGTAGCTAAATGTACCTAATATTCAGCAACATACGCGGCATTGCCTGAGTAGCTGATTTTACTCCATAAAGGATTCATTTATCGCTTATATATTTGTAAAAATGCTGAAAAACGTGTTTCTGTCTTTTAGTTTAAAAAGCCAAATTTGAAATTTTAGACATCAAACTTCAAAACTGATGGAGTTTCATAACAACTTGGAACACCTATTTTACCACTTAGGAGTTGATTTTTTAGAAACGCTTAAACACTTGTTTATTTGTTTTAAACCGAAACCCAAGTAATATCACACATCTAATTCGAACGTTGACGGAGTTTTTACCTGTATTTTACCCCGTTAGGGGCTGATTTTCCAAAAAAACGCTGAAACACGTGTATCTTTATTTTATGTCAAAAAGCCGAAAACTATTTTCACAGATCTAATTTCAAAGTAACGGGGTTCCATACAAATTTGTGCACCTATTTTACCCCGTTAGGGTTTGATTTACCAAAAATACTGAAATACGTTTTCTTTATTTTAAACCAATAATCCAAATGCAAAATTTGACGGATTTTCACATTATCGACGGAGTTTAAAACAAACTTATAACCCTTATAATAATAATAAAAATATAATAATAATATCTTGGGACAACTCACACAACATTCTGATCCCAAACTAAGCAGAGTTTGTACTATGGAAACCAGACAGCTGATAAACATACTTTTGTAAATACATACTTATTATAGATAAATAGCACCTAGACACAAAATAAACCATCGTGCTCATCACACAGAGTTTTATCCTGGGTGGAGATAGAACCCATGACCTCTTGCTTAGCAGTCGGATACACTCTCACCGCGCCACAGAGGCAGTCAATACCCCCTAAGGGATGGATTATTAATAAACGCTGAAACACGTGTTTCTTTATTTAATTTTAAACGAAAAAGCTAAATACGAAATTTTATTGATTTAACTTCAAAATTGACGGAGTTTCATACAAACTTGCAACCCCTTTATATGTATATATTTTAAAAATTACTAGCAGTGTGAGATTGTGATCCCAATTACTAGGAATCCTGTTAATCCCTTCATTTAAGCTCATTAGCGCATTCGGCTTGTGTTAGGAGTGGGTTTACGTCGGTAGTATAATGGTTAGGATTCGAACCCGCGACCTCACGATTGAGAGACCCATGGCTTAGCCATTAAGCTACCGCCGCTTTCCCGCTTACCCTCTTAGGGGACGATTTTTTGAAAATCCTTTCTTAGTGGATAACATAACATAAAAGGCATCAACTACCAAAATTTCAGGTTTGTAACCCTAGTTGAATCAGTCAGTCAGTCGGTCAGGACCAGTGATAATAATATATTGGGACAACTCACATAACGTCATCTGACCCCAAATTAAGCAGAGCTTGTTATAAATAAATACCTACATGTTATAGATAAATTATACCCAGAAAGAATAAACTATCGTGCTCATCACTTAATGTTATGTCCTGACCTCCGACTTGGCGGCTTAGCCTGGCTCCGAGTTGCTAATAATTTTACATATAATATATTATAAGCAAACTGGAAGACCATACATCGAAGCAGTCCCTTCTCTAAGTCATTTGCAATAAACAACCCTTTTATATACCTAAATCAAACATTACATTCTAATTTAACTGACATTATTTTCAGGTCAGTCTCAAAACAAAAATCTGTTGGGCAGCAAGTTCTTATAATCGTAAGGCCATTTAACCGATTTGTTTGCGAACAAACTCCAAGTTTTTGAACAATTCTGACAAATGATTGAAAAATGCGAATACGAAACCTCGTTAATGAGAGTTCTTAGAAAATAAACCCACAACTTGAAATCGGTGCGTCATAGGAGGCAATACTTGCGGAAAAGAGTTACAAAAATCTTGTTTTATAAGTATTTGTATCAATCATTTTTGATGGATTAATCAATCACACCGTTTTCCATGAAGTCTACTTACCTGCCTATGTTTACGTTTACCCTCTGGAAAATATATGTTATATCTTAACATTACGCGTTATTCCACTGCGCCCAACAGTTTGTAAAAGTGTTTTATATCATCTGTGAAAATTAAGAACAACCGCAGGTACACCGGGCAAGTAATAAGGACTACCATGCCTATTGGCCTGTTGGTCTAGTGGTCCTGACTGTGAAGCCGGAGGTCGTGGGTGCGATCCCCACTCAGGATAAAACTTTGTGTGATGAGCATTATGGTTTATTCTGTATCTGGGTGTTATTATTCTATAATATGAATGTATTTCAAAACATATAAGTATGTTTATCAGTTGTCTGGTTTCCATAGTACAAGTTCTGTTTAGTTAAGGATCAGATAGCGTTGTGTAAGTTGTCCCCAGATATTATTATTGGTTTAAACCAAACCAATTGGCTCTTCTTCCCCCCGATATTACTAAGCCATCTATGAGATAAGTTACCACTAAGTTTGAGTAAGTACGTAATGTGTGTTATGTGAACTCAACGGATTAAAAAGTTTTTTAAATTTCTATTTTTAGGAGGACTTAATAAGATAGTTAAGGTTCATTCACACGTGTATTTTATTCACCACTTGCCATTTCCAACAACTTCTGTAGTAAAAACCAGTGTCAGCCGCGGATCAATTATAACGCTCTCTATGTAATCTCTCCCTAATTGCACGTAATACATAGTTGTAGTTACTTAAGTAGTACTTAATTGCTGACTTTATACAAGTTGAAATGATCTCCTTGTATTTCAATTCAATCGAAAAGTTGTGAGTAGGCTGCGGCGAACTAATTGGGGAGAACTCACAATGAAACTGGATTAATCTGTGTATGTAACTTTACGAATTCGTCTGTATATTGAAAGCATGATTTAGGAATATCAAACGATTACGACTTATGGTGCTCTCAGAGGCGCGCATCGAAATCTATTACTTTTATAGAAGATGGTCACCCATGTATAAAACTGATAGTGGTAACATTTCGTTAACCTTGTTGAACTTGGATCTGCTCGGTTTATACTTGAATCTCTGTACAAAGCTTTGTTTACGTTTACGTAATAAATTATATAATTTTAATTTAAGAATCGAAGTAAGTTCTGTCTTGTCGAATAATTTAATTAACATATAGCCTACGACATGGGCGTATCCCCCCACTGACACTGAAATTGCCTAAAGACAGGCACAGATAGATTTATTTGGCCGGTGACCCAAACCCCCCTGCAACGCCGAAATGACGAACCCCCCCGAAAAATAATCCTGGGTACGTCTATGGCCTACGATGATATTCTTCGGATATCAAACATTGCCTACATTAAGGACAAGAGATAAAGACATTATTTATGTTACATCCTCGTCTCGGCATTGACTCATGAGTCGTCAGCGCCGCACACGACCGGGTTAATAAGTGGGTCCTTGATCTTATACTCGCATCATTGTCTTTGGGATTTCCATCTGACTTAGATGGTTACTACAGTACTACTGTAGGTACTGTAGGTATTGATTTTGTTAAACAGGATTGTCTTACTTTAAAATAATCGGTCATGCTGGCTAATCAAGTAGCCAACAAACTAGGAGACATTATGTGCCAAGATGAGTTCTGTGTCTGGGCGTTATTTATCTATAACTAGCTGACCCGGCGAACTTCGTACCGCCTTAGCGTAAATCTATAATATACTCCATATAAAAATGAATACCTATTTCCCTGGTCTCGTCATACCTGAGAAGGACTTTACTAATTTTATTAAATAAAACACAAAATATATATTTTCATAATAGTGTTTATTCCGTAGGGTTCAATAATCTATATTAAATTAAATTTAAGAAAATCTCTCAGAAAGATTGAAAAATATACATTTAATTTTGCATATGCATATTTTTCAATCTTTCTGAGAGATTTTCTTAAATGTTATTTAAGAACCTTGTACAGAGTATTAGAAAACTACAAAAAAAAATGAGCCAAATCGGTCAAGCCGTTTTCATACTATGTCGTGACAACGGAAAACGGGTTTCATTTTTATATAAAGATATGTATGTATTTAGTAATATATAAGTATGTTTATCAGTTGTCTGGTTTCCATAATACAAGCTCTGCTTAGTTTGGGATCAGATAGCGTTGTGTGAATTGTCTCAAGATATATATATATAGGTATATTTTTAAATGGATAACTAGCAATGTGGGATTGAGTCCCACATTACTAGCAATCTGTTAACCCCTCCAGCTAAGCTCGAAGGCTTATGTTAGGAGTGGGTTCACGTCGGTAGTATAATGGGTAGGATTCGAACCCGCGACCTCACGATTGCGAGACCGATACCTTAGCCATTAGGCTACCGCCGCTTCAAAAATTGTAGACTGTTTAGGAACGATCATCCATGGCTGACTCTGAACCTGATAACTGGAATGTGTCTTAATACTTTAACACCATTCGACGGTCAAACGCTAAATATGACTCTTACTTCCATTAGCTGTGCTCGTATGGTACAACTGTTGAGGGAAAATACCGACTTTTCTTTGGTAGAAACGATCTTTTACATACTATAAAACTCACAGTGTAATGATTAATGAGAGCGCGGTCGCGTGAATGGCAATGTAAACCGTTAAGGTTATCAGTACTGAGACTTCACACACACACACACACCTAGAGTATAGAACGAAAGCTTCATAGGTAGCACTCATAGATATCGCTCACGGAAACGGAATCTCGGCACATCTTTGAAACAAGGTTGACCATCCTTTACCCATGTCTAAATGAAACTGTAGAGTCCGACCGAAACTAAACTATAGCTGTGCACAATGTGAAATGTTAACTAACAAACCAAATTGTAGGGTTTTCACTTCACTGCAATTTTCGTAGATTAAATATATAATAACAACTGTAACATGATAGAGAAGGGAAACACGGCGGATAGCAACCCTCAAATGTTATCGATTTCGGTCTTCCATGTTTTGAATTTAAAGTACCAACTGTTTATGTAGCACAAAGTAACTATGGAACATAAAATAGCTGAATTAGCCCAGATAATATCATCATCAGCCTATCGCAGTCCACTGCTGGACATAGGCCTCTCCAATTGCACGCCACTTTGTTCTATATTCGGCTTCTCGCATCCAGCTCCTGTCAGCCGTTTTGCGTAAATCATCACTCCACCTGGCCTGAGGGCGTCCTATACTACGTTTGCCAGATAATATAATTAAAAGCATTAACAGAACATATAATATAATAGCAATTTTCAACTTTGATTAAACAAAATGACAACTCTAAATTTGACACTGTTGACAGTCGTTGCTAAGCAACTTTGTTATTAAACATTTCATATCGTGCGTGGCTTAATATAGCTCTTACTGCCGAAACCGAACCAAAATTGAATTTAAGCTTGCTCGTTTCGTAGCCGAAACCGAAACTAAGCCGAAACCCGTATCTTAACCGAATCTAGACCGAAACCGAAACCGAATCTTCGGTCGGACACTATTAATACCTATTAAATAATAATTATAATAATATTTTTTTATTTTCCTCTCTCACACAGAAAATAGTTTACAGATGGTCCAAACAAGCTACAATAGAATAAAATTGAATTAGAGTGTATCTGTGTGAGAGACTGGCATCTGTACTAGGCAGACCTGTATGACAGATTATCAGCCTCTCCTGACTCTAGATATAAAGGTGTTTGGTGTCATCTGTTTGATAGAGATCAATAATATGTTATGAAATAAGGTAAATCATTTGACGATAGCATCGTGTGTTATTTCATACAAAATTCAACACTCAACCCTATTGATACTCGACAAACGGGTGTCAAACCAGCATAACCTCGTACAGTACATTACAAATAATTATGTACATCAAATGTGATAACAGTAGCCTCATTAGAACCAGTAATTACATCAAGTAATAGCTATGCAGATGTATGTTAATGGCAGTTCTGGACGATTGCGTCGCGCGGTAGAGCGGTATAGCGACCCGGTTCGTCACACCTGGTGACTCTATATCATCAGCTGATAGCTATGGCCGTGATGACACTATATCATGACAGAATATTGTGGGCTGATAGGAGATAGTAAATGAGAAAAGTAGAACAGAGTGAGCTTTTTAGGTCATGTAGAGCAGCCTAATGAGTCTAACTTCCAAATATTGACAGTTGTATTTTTTCGCTGCTAGTGATGTAGATAACATTGAGTTTCTTAGGTCACGTGGAGCAGATGATCGGGGACACTTACCCCTAAAAGAACTTTTTACCTATTTAACTATATGTGACAGTTACAACCACAGAACATTGATACCTACGTTACAGCAGTACTGTTTCGTCCGTTAGTTTCTTAAAGAAGATTGCTTTACATGTGTTTATTTTACACAAATAATGTTTATTTTTTAACGATTAAAAAATGAGGAACTTCGATAATCGTTTATGAACTTTTTAGTAGGTACACACACTCTTTTACTTAAATAACAAAAAATAACTGTTTACTGAAATCTTTTATTACTTGATACTCTTGATGAGTACACTTCAGAAGTGATTCTTATGAAATTCAGTGACTATTTGAAATGTTTTTAAGTTGGTTTATTCTTATTAAAAATATGTTTATATCATCTTGAATGTATTATTTCCTCTTAAGCGGCAGTAGCTTAATGGCTAAGGCATCGGTCTCGCAATTTTGAGATCACGGATTCGAATCGTACCCATTATACTACCGACGTGAACCCACTCCTAACACAAGCTATTGAGCTTAGCTGGAGGGGTTAACGGGATTTCTATTTTTTTTCATTTCATTTAATTATCCTTTTAAAGGAAGCAAAAAAAATATTTTGACTGAGGCAAGATAGGTAGGTACTAGCTTATTGAGTCTTACCATTTTCATGTTTACCAAACTCTTAGAGAGAAAATCGTGATTTTTTTCATAATAAT
Source organism: Herminia tarsipennalis (assembly GCA_945859575.2). Lineage (NCBI taxonomy): Eukaryota > Metazoa > Arthropoda > Insecta > Lepidoptera > Erebidae > Herminia > Herminia tarsipennalis. The sequence continues at coordinate 767,776 of OX243840.2, read as the reverse complement.
AACAAATTTTCTTGTTTCACGTTTTAACTACCTACGGGCTTAGTAATCAATTTTCCCGTTGTTGATAGAGCTAACGCGTAGGTTATCTTACTTAACTTTTCTTGTTAACACAATATCGTACGCTCCAATGAAACACTAACACTCGCCTTGTAACGAGAAACATTTCAAATTTCATGCTAGTTAATGCGATAAGCGTACATGCGTTAGACTCGTAGAACATAGCAGTGGTATCGCGAGTGAATTAAGCGCGAATTGTATCTGATGCAGCGGTGGGTTAAGATGCGGAGTCAGCAGTGGACCTGCAGGCCGGTGTGCAGGGCGGCGCGGCGCACGCTCGCCGTTCGGCGCTCGGCGCGCCACCGCCACCCACTCGCGTCCCAACCCTCGTCGCGGACGGACGGCATGGCGGCCGCGCGTTGAACCGAACGAATACGTGTCTGTGCTCTGTGAAACATTACCGTATCGCTCATCACTACCTTGCGACGACTCACCGACCTCACCATGCACCTGTAAGTACACTAAATCTATTTAATACCACTAAAAACAGCTATTCCGATACGTAATCAATTTCCAATTTTTCCCGACCCGGTGTTTTCCCTCCGGAAAATTGTAATTCGAATATCCTTTACAGATTCGTTTTGTTTTGCTGTTTCTATCATCTGTTTTATTTCGCGTATCGACGAGAGTTCGCGGCGTTAATTGAGCTCAAACTCTCGAGTGATAGGCTCTATTGTATCGGAGCAGTATTTGTTTTAATGTTTCAATACAGCCGCGATGAAAGGTCATGAAATTTCAATAACAGCCGATGAGGTGAATCACTGGTGACGCATCGAACCCGTTCAAATGTAAACTAAACGTGTCTTTGAGGTCATGGAAAACAAATGAATAACGTTTCGCGAAATATTAAAAAAAACACCAATGTAGTTAAGTGCAATCATATTAAAGTGACTATTCAATCGAAACGATTTTCCTTGATGAGTTCATGTATGAAAAACGTTTAATATTTTTCGTGTTTATTTATGTGTGTAATAAAGAGGTTGTTGTATAATAGAATTGGCCGAGGCCCGAGACGTTAGTGTGCCGCATTCGATAAGCTGTGATCGGTCAGTGATCAGTACCGGCGGCGGCGCGCGGGTCAAGTGTGCCGAACGCTAAGTGTGACAGAGTGTCTGCGCGATCGGCGGCTCATCACCAGCGCCGATCGGTGACCGCCCGCCGGCGAAGGCTCACCTACATCATTTCGCACGAGGAATTTTAATAAGTGACGCAATGACCTCTGCTGCTTTTATTTTTTGCATAACGGCGAAAAATACAATGCAATAACCTGTTGTATCATCGTCGCACAAAACATGAGTCAGTCTGGTTTTCCTTGGAGATCGTTCCTTGTCCCGCACTAAGGATCTGTCGAAAACCGACGGATCCAGCCGTGCGACTAGTCGCACATCGCACATGACGCGCCGACGCGCGACCACCTTAGATTGTGTCTCGCGGGTCACTTGTTCTACGATTAAAACTTCCAGCCCAAAGTAGGTTACAATAGTACGGGCAAGTAGCAGTTTATTTGCACATCGACACTCGGTTCGACTTTGCACAGCCGTCGTCGTACAGATGGTCTTGATCTTTCAATTGTATGCAGATGAGATTGCAATGCCAATAATTCAAAACTAGTTTCGAGAAATAACAACCATAATATTTTTATTAATGCCTATTTACAGCTTATGCAATTAAAATAGCTAGTAGGGGCGATCGAAGCGTGTGGCGAATATAGAAGTTGTGTTGAAGACGGATCCTTACGCAACATAATTGTTGGTTCGCGGCGTGAATCGCGAATAATCCATGTTAATAATTCGTGGTCGGTGGAAGGTGGTTGTCGCCCGAGTGTCGCAACAGCGGCACCGCGCGGCGCTTGTCGCGCGGCGGCACGGCGCGCGCCCGTCGCGCGGAATCGCAATTAGTCGTGATGTGTGATCGTTGGCGCATAGCAACAATGCACCGGACACCACGAGCACACGAGCACCGGCACATCGACACATCGCGCACGATAACACGGCTTCGGTTACATTTACATACACACAACCTCCGCACTCCTTCGTCCGTTGTTTGTTCGGGCCGAGGTAACATCGCCGGATTCGCTCATACTCCACACGCGCAGTTTTGAAACAATGTCAGAAGTGGGTATAGTTTGCGTTGTTGATTGCACCAACTCGCTTACTATTGCAATAATTAAAAATCTAGTACATAGGCTACATACCTACGTACTTTTATTTAAAAAAAAACTACTACAGTTACTGCTGTTGATTGAAAATCCGACGATTCCTTCACGACGACTGAAATTTTGGAATGTAAATTTCCACAAAAGCGTGTAACGCTCAGATATTTCCATTAAAAGATAATTCAGCCGGTTGAGACGAAACTAATTGTCGCTTTGACTGTGTCTATAGATGTTCTAACTGAAGTGTGAGGAAGGTAGCGCAACCTTCGGCGTGGCGCGAGGATGAAGGCTACACTAAATTGTGTAGTTAGGTAATATTAAAAGCAAACAAATTTAAATTGAGGACATTTAAGTTTTGTTCCGCTTGGATGTCACGCCTGTTGCAGCCGCCACGGTAATCACCACAGGCGGCTGGACACGCAACTTGACTCTGATCGGATCATTTACAATCTTACAATAAATATCTAAAATACACTTCAGAATTATCGATCTGTAGAACTTTGACTCCCGCGATTTTCAAGTTCTTAACTGATCCTGTGTCTAATCGATTTCCTTTTATAATTAGCCGTAATTTTAGGTGTTGCACCGAAAATACCGTTACAACAGTACCTACTCACGTGAAATGAGTATGTATTTGAGTAAATCTGTCCTAGAGCCATGGAAGGTATACAGTTAGCGTGGGAGACCGGAGTGCAGCGAAACGAGTTCATTTAAATCCATCAGATTGCGGTATTTGTTTAAGACGTAACTAAATCTACATACCTAATACAGGTGTTTCGAGTTTGCATCTTTATATTCATTGTATTTTAAACAAAAAATGTCAAAGCCGTAAGTTTTTGTTGTATTGAAGTCATTACGGCTTAGCGGACAATGCGGCAATCCCCGAAATGACAGCGAGCGGTATCAGTCGCCATCTCGGTACCTGTCCGGACTCCGGAACGCATCGACACAGGAATGCGAAATTCAATTATCTTTTTTTTGCTCCGTCCATTTTGATTCTTTCTGCCAGAGATAACGTTGCCACAGATTATACGCCGCAAGACATTTTGGCGCCAATTAATGGAGGCGTCTTTGATTTTATTTCTTTTTTAAATAGACAAGTTTAAAAACAAAATCAATTCGTTTGCTTAGTACGCGATTAAACTTTACAGCTGTCCAAATTAATTAAAACATCTTTACCTTTTATAGATGGTTCTATATTTACGTAATACCTACATTACGAATAATACGTCATCTAACAGTCCTTTTACATTTAAATGCTTCACTTAAGTTGTGTTGTGGATGATTAAATTAATCTTTCAGTTTTGCGGTTGTCGTCAAATCAAATAGACATTTGACTGACACGTGAAAGTGTAAACTACGTCACAAATTGCAGGATGTGTTTATGATAATTTATTTCTCGAATTTGTCAATGCATTATTATTACTTTTAAAAATGACAGATTTAGAAGTCTTGTTATTAACAGACCCTAGTTTTCTTATCTTAATGTTTTTGTACTTCACTGAAATGAGTATGAATTTAATTAGGCCATGTTAGATATCAAGGTGATAATGGTTTTGCAAATGAAAGTCATAATAAAGATAATATATTGTACTAGCTGTCCCGCGCAACTTCGTATGCATAAATTTTCCCCGTTTTTGCATCATTTCTCGTCGCTGCTCCTATAGCCTTCCTCGATAAATGGGCTATCCAACAAAAAAATAATTTTCAAATCGGACCAGTAGTTCCTGAGATTAGCGCGTTTAAACAAATAAACAAACAAACAAACTCTTCCTCTTTATAATATTAGTATAGACACAGATAATATAATACTATACTAGTAGTATAGATGAAGATAGAAAATTATGCATCAATTTATTATACTTAGTTTTCTTATGAGATAGAAGAGTATATTGTGCTGAGTGTGTAAGCTTTGAGTTAGGACATAAGTATCATGGTATAAATTCTGCACTAAATCACAGACGTAAATGTCGAAAAACATTTAGATAGAGACACATTCACTGAGATGTAGAACAGAGATAGTGCACGTTATTCTTTTGTTAACAGGCTGAGTGCTCGTAAAACGTGCTAAGGTTTACATTTTTAGAATACTGATAGCAACAAGTATTAAATCTAAGAATCTTATAGATTAGTAGATCAGATAGTGAAGTTGTCGAAGTTTGATTAAGACTGAACGTGTCTATAGAGGCTTTTTTGCTTTTATTGATCGCTGTTTAAAAAATTAAGACTAACGCTTGACATTACATACATTTGATATCATATAAAGTATACTGGAATTGTTACTAAAACCGTTTTACTTAAATGGAAATAAGATAATATTTGACCACAATTTAGCAGGGTGTTTACAATCAAGACTTCTAAAAGGTCTATTTGAGTGACCGTTTTCCATCGACTTGGCTTGTTCATCTTAGTTCACAGGCTTCCTATATCTATTTGTAGGAAGTGCTTCGGGCTTAGATCGGCTGGAACACGTTTGTATAATTTATGCACTATTCTAACACTACATTGGTATTCACGCTCTCAGCCGCTGCACGTGCTGACGCATTCATTACTATCATTCAGTTTCGTTATTCAAATCAAGTGTGAGTTGAAAGTGGAAACTGTTTTATGAAATGTACTATTGGAATCGTCTGCCAGAGCTTTCCCATGGCTTAGATTGACCCACACTTTGTCACCGTCTTTGTGGTCTGTCAATAGGTTTTTAATGATGAATTGTTCAAGTCACTAGGGTTAGACTCAATATTATTCTAATCCGTTATTTATTATAATTCATTCTATTTTTATCAGAATTTAACTCAATCATAATTTAAAAACGTTGTTGAGCTTTGATTTAGACGGTTTACATTCAAAATCTAAATATCGGTAGTGACATCACATGACGTTGACATCTGTCATGCGGTAGTCACTCCGACATAGAGAGGAAATAGAAAGATGGCTGACACATTGTATTCGCGTGTTGCACAGTGCGGACGTTTGTAATAGTGCATTTAAATCCGTTTATTACTTTGTAATCCTACGCATTTTCATTGAGGTCCGAGTTGATCCTTCACAAGTTGATTTATTATTACAAAATCGATAAGATTTGATTGAATTTTAGATAACTTTGGAATTGCGTGAAAAGCGTTAAAAAAATCTATTGATATTCAGTAAGCATAAAGTTACCAGATCGGAGCTATTGATTGTATCGACGGAGTGGATTAGTATTGACAGATTTATTGTAAAACAGACATGACGAACAATCAATTTAAATATATACATATTTTAGTGCACGACCGAGGTGAATATTAAGCGCCTGATATGTGTCAAATGTAGTAATGGTGTGACGGGTAGGCCTTCATTGTTATGACTTCATTCTAAAAGGCATACTAGCCATATATGGTTATAAAAATAGTTGATCTTCTATAATCCAATACGCTTCTTTAATATCTGCGGGTCAATTCAAGTATTTAAAGTGCAGTTGCAGTTAAGTTTCGCTTAAAACGGCCATTTTCGTATTCTTGTAACTTTGGGATCGATCTTAAAAACGCTTGCGCACCGTACTAGAATGTCGTTATTGCGCTCTCGAGACGCATACTTGACGCAAACGTAATTATTTGAGATCAATCCCAAAGTTACAAGAATACAAAAATGGCCGCTTTAATCGAAACTTAACTGCAACTGCACTGCTTTAAATACGTGAATTGACCCCCAGTTCAGTAACAAATTACTTTTTCTCCAAAATCTAAATTTTGTCACTTGTTTTATCACACGCTAAGACATACAATCTCTAACACCGTGTGCATATAATATAAATAAATCGTCTGCTTAGTAAACAGAAATACTGTAAAAACTAGGCATAAGATGTGACGTAACTTCGGGCAGTCTGCAGCGTATACTTTCACTCGCTTGGACAATGGCTCCAGACTCTTGTTGTGCATAAAATTCCGCCAACAATGCCCGGATGATGAATTCTTCACATAGTAAACATGACGAGAAATTTACACGCTTCACGACAAATTGTTGTGACAAGAACCTTTGTCAAGTTGGTCGTTTTAGGCATGTGGAGCCTTGAAGATGTTAAACTATTTGTTTCGGAGCAAAGTCCTTGGACGATTCCGCGAGTTGTAAAACGATACGGCAGTTTCGAACATTGATTGTTGTTGTTTGTTTTACTGGTTCTTTTAGGCGTCTTTTTACAAGCTTTTTTTAAGTTGCCCTGTATATTAGTTTGTGTGGGTCAAATCTTGGAAGCTAAATAGGTACCACTTTCTGACGTTCGATTGGGCTCAAATTTGGTATACTAGTGTATCTTTACCAGATATTTTGTATCAAATACCAGATCTGATGATGGAGTCGGAAGGCCTATATAAGGCCTTATATAGGAACTCCTAAATTAAAAAAAAGAAACCTAGCAAGTTTGAACTCATTTGATTCTTCTTGAAAAGTACCTCTATCCTAGATTATTTCCGGGATCTGATGATGGAGCCGGAAGGTGGTACGGTGGTACGCAACAGTCATGTTATGTATCCCTCTCCCGTGTTTGGGCTTGTCAGATTTGTCTTGACAAGTGCTCTTACCCTTGTACGGTGTTCGGGGTCTGATGATTGGACCAAAGGTGATCATTGGTACTCACCAGTCATATTAGTCAAATTCAATGTGGTTGAATAAAATATTAAATACAAATGAACAGACTCAGAATCACGTGCAAAACTAAAAGTAAACAACCTTTTAACTGTGATTTTGAACGTATCGGTAGCGGTATCAGCCATTTATAATGTCTGAAGCCTTTTCTGAAGATTTTTTTTTTTCATAATATAGTTCGCAGCGTGCGTCCTTCTACATCTTATTCTATATCAAGAGCTCTTTTTGCGACACGTTAGTTTTGAGTGGGTTCTACAGGTACATAATATTGTAAAGATGCAGAAATAATTGCTCATTTTATTGCAGTAAAGTGCATATAATGAACATATGCAATAGAGTATCGCAACGAGTGTTGTAACTACGTTACGTATGTTTCCCGTTCTGTAACATCATTCATTAAACAAGTACCTAATTAAACTTATTATAATATAATACTAAGTACGTTTGTTGTATTATTTTAGTCGTTATTAATGTGGAAAGTGAGTCGAACGGGAGTTTTCAGATATGTATATTTTGACTTTTTATTCTGCTATCTTATAGATAGTAAAATTATATGAGTACGTCAACAAAGTTAAAATAGCTGTCTCGAGCACAGTTAAACTACACGCGGAAACGGAAATTCACACAATAACACTACCTACTTATGCAGTGGCAAACAATGTATGTAATTTTGAATCTAGATTTTTGCATGTCTGCAAAAGAATTTGCATGCTTTCAGTCATGTGTGTCGCTTCGTACATTAATATTTAACTAAGATAATATTTTTGCACAATATTTGCTTAATAGTAGATTGCAATTTATAAAACAAGATGCGCAAAATCGTACGTGTTTCTTAGGCGAGTATTGTATCTTTTAATTCATAAACAGATTCATTATCAGTGTGTTTGTTTTAGTAGTTATCTTAGTATCGGCGGAATTTACGTGATTCACTGCGAGAACATTGACTATTTTGTTTTAAATATAATTTATCTTTTTTTCTAGTTGAATATTCTTTGTTCTATTCTAGTATCGGATTCGAGTATCTTACTTTTTCAAACCGATTTGTGAGCGAAGAAAGCTGGTTTCATGGGTATATATTTTTTAAACGTTACTTTCCATTTTGCTCATCTCAGATGCTTAGTTGCTATTGTCAAGTTCACAAATTGGCAACCTTCAAAAATGGCCTCCTGGCCTCCTGAATTACAATTAGACTATATAACATAGATCCTATTGTTAAATCATATACCTAGTCTTGTAGGCATTATTTCTTCTTGACCTAGGTTTAACGACTGAGCTCTAGAACAATAAAGTATTTTCCTCCATCATTTGTAAACGATTCAGTTGCTGTCATCCTTCATTTTACCAGGAACAAAATGGACGCTTTGTCCGTTCATTATCATTGTTTAAGAAAATTTGTTGTTTTCTAAAAGTTAATTTCCATGACTATTGTTGCATCGACCGCGCGGCTCGCGATCGGCCGCTATGCACAGAAATTAACCTTAAAGTGTGCAGCATTATAAACTTATCTATAGTTTATATGTAGATTGGTAGCTTTATAAATAACAATGGAAGTAATTTGATGATATACCGCGTGCTATTTTATAGTCATTAAAGATAGTCAATTTTTTAAACATAACGTTTCGATAGTTACTTGTAAAAGTTTCCAGTACGCATGGATCTGTTACATACCTATCATTGTCAATGACTGATTCTGGTAACAGAGGGAGTACCTACAAAGTTGTACTGTGCCTCCTATCCGGTAGATTCACCTCTGCGACCTTTAAAACCTTCCTTAATAGTATCGCAACAGTTTTTCAAAGTCATAATTTACCTCCTCCCAGTTCAGGAGGTCTTATGGGTTTTGACCTCTCTTCTAAGTCTGCAGTTGTAAATTTTATATTTTTGTTATATTTTTTTTTACTAAGATTTATGATTAACGTATAGAGTGTGTAGATTTGTACCAGTTTTTTTGGAATAATTTGATCTAATTTTGTAGTCAAACAGTGCCTTTTGTGATTAAGTAGATACATTAAACACACTGAATATGGGGGTACAAATAACAAAACATATAAATCCGAAGCAATTACAACGAGACAATTGTACACTCCTACACAGTACTTATTCCTATTTAAGTGGTAGATAGATAGCGATCTATCTTTTGGACGACGGGTACAAAGATAGATAGCGATCTATCCATTGTTGGCGTCGGCTACCGGTCGCCGACAATCAATAGTATACAATAGCATCAATACAAGTAGATCAGGAATGCCAATAAAAAAAAGTAAAGAATTTATAGTTTTAACTGAGCCTCTAGAACTAGCCAAGAGAATCGATCTGGTGATGATGTAGGCCCCACTCGACTCTCGGATTTCACCGCTAATTACCTAAATATCCCCACTCGCCCCGTTGAAGTTCAAATGAGCCAACTCGCCTCCGATTGTAAGTAGGCTAAAAGTACGGTTAGCAACAATACGTTTTCGAATGTTGTCAATAAATAAATAAATTAGTTTGATTTCTGTTTTCGTGAAGTCAGGTGAACACGTGTGTGGTCTTTTCTTAGGTCTCTTACAGCCATGCCAGTTAAAAAAAATGTTTTTTGTTATTTCTCTTCTTGTTGTGTCCGGCTCTCAGTATCGAATAATTTTGGACTCGAAAAACCAGAGCTCAAACTAATTTCTTTTTCTGACATTGTTCTATCTATAACATTTATATATTATTTATAGAAAGTTCTAAAATTATTGTATTCAGTACCTAGTATAATTTTTGTTTTTATACTACAAACCTTTTTTATGATTTAGAATGATTTCTCTTGAAATTTCTACCAATTCTTCTACCAGTGCATATACTGAATGAATAAAATACAGTTCCTGGTCTTATCACAATCCCCGATGGGGAAACTCTTCCAGGCCACGGCCTGTTTTAATGGTTTCAGTCTGAGAGAAAATCTCGGAGAATCTTATTAAAGAGTTTAAAAAAGTGGCGTAAATAATTTTGAAAGGAAAAGTGCCCTATTATAAATATAGTAACACATCAGTAAAAGTCCATCATAATCCTGGCAGCGTAAATTATCCCGAACAACATACAGACGCAGCTACATAAACATGAACTTAGGAAAACATATGTTTTGCAGGAATAAGTACCTAATGCATTCAATGCAACCGTTTACAAATTGTTTGAGGTTTAGCTACGTTTCCTTAGCCAATACGCTCTACTTTATTCTGCCATAACAAATGCAAGACAAAGCCGTGTGAACCTAGTCTTACAATATGTTGTATTGATAACTTAATTCAGCTCGTCTATCTTTAGTATCTCTAGGTAAGTATCGCCGCGCGTAAGTATCGGTAGCGAATGTTAACAACCGTTACTTGCGACCTTTCAGAGTTATAGTCGTCGGCATTGTGCGGAGGTGCTATCTTAATCGCTAAGGCTTTGTGTTAGAAATGGTTTGGACTTTTTAGTGTTATTTTCTATTGAGGCCGGAACTGTATCGTTTATTGTGGGTAATGATGAAGTGGATTGCTGTTGTGTCAATATTTGTGGCTCATTTTTTTTTGTCGATGTTACGAAAAATATGTCTGCAACTAGAATTAGTAATGATTTTTTCTAGTTTGTTTACAGTTGTTTGTCTTTCTTTTTCTTAATCTAGGAACTGGACTCAAAGTAAGGAAATAGCATACACAGCCCACTAAACACATCATTGAGAAATGTCAGTTAATACAGTGTTAAACTTGGGCATACTGACGGTTTTTAATTGTTAAAAAATTAGACTAGATATAAGACTTACGATACATTTATTGTTTTTCAAAGTATATTCCCTCGCAATAATGCATTTTTGCATTCTCTGGAACCATTGTAAAAAGCAGTTGGAACAGTCTTCCTTATGATGATGAGATGACACGTCCACAGTCCACGTCTAAATTCTCCAAATCACGAATACACAGAGCTGCGACATGGTGCTTCATCACCAAATGTCAATTGAAGACTCTGGCAACTCTCTTGTTGATCTAAGCCACAACGAAAATCATAAAAAATCATTATAAGAAAATGTTCACGAGTTAAAATTATTTTGATAGCGATACATAATTTTCGAAATGATGGCACAATGAAAAAAACAAAAAAAACCCGCCTTCAAAAAGACAGCAATAACATACCCTTCATATGTAATTCAGTACGTAAAAGATTTTTTAAATCGGTCCAGTCGTTTTTGAGTTTAATCGTAACAAACATGCAAAATACAAATCTTTCCTCTTTATAATAGTGTAGAAGTGTAGACGTATACGGTATGTACGGGATACGTCAATGACTCCCACTGGTCGGATTTACATCGGTCTGTTACAGGATAATACAAAATCGAAAAAATCCCTAAAGAAAAATCGACTTTAGTTTCCGTAGGATAAGGGAAGACCAAGAGGACCAAGGAATTGATACGTAGAGCTTTAATAAACATTTTGCCTGAAATGACTGACACTCTGCATCTCGACTATTTCAACCCTCGCCATAAGACAAAGCCTTATCGCTGGGAGATAGAGATATCGGTAAACTAGATGTCCCGCGCAACTTCGTATGCGTAAATTTCCCCGTTTTTGCTACATTTCTCATTGCTGCTCCGCTCCTATTTGTCTTAGCGTGATATTATATAGCCTATACCTATCCTTCCTCGATAAATGGACTATCCAACAGTGAAAGAATTTTTCAAAATCGGATCAGTAGTTCCTGAGATTACCGCGATCAAACAAACAAACTCTTCAGCTTTATAATATTATCGGTAAATATATCCAAAGTTTACAAAGTTTTACAGATTCTTAGCGCGTATCACGAGTCAATCTCTGCATCACTTTCATCCGTCAAGCTGATCGATTCTCAATAAAAGTGTGTTATCTTATTCGATAATATCTGTAAGTACCGTTAGCTGCGCACGCGTCATTCAGTGAGTCAAGCGCCGGTGTCCAGTCTGATTCATTGCACTGTGGCATACTTTTACTTGGCGCAATAACAAAATAACATTGTTAGAGATAACCTGGAGCGATGTTTAACAAATATTTTGTAGGACCGTCATCCCTTAGCAATTTAGCGTCGTTTTGTTCACTGGTGTAGCCAAAGCAGATAAAGCTTTACTACGGGGTTCAAATTCACTCTACACCAAACAGACCAAAGAGGAGAATGTCCAAAAAACATTATAGACCTGCACTTGTGGCCTTAGTACTCACGTAGGGATCTAGGCCCTCTAATTCAATTAACTAATAAATGAATCGTAGAGCAGCAGATATTTGCAACTAATAGGTTTTAACTTTGGTTTTCTGCCCCGTTAGTCATAATAAAACGATGTAGTTACATTAAGAGCTAGATACTAAATCTATTATAGGTCCTCCTGCAAGATTAAGTTCGTCTTCAGATCACACACACACATCATAACTTGTCTGACGCACAGTTTCACTTTCGCATTTGTACGATTAGCAGTATAACAGTTTCGTGATATTTGTGTGTATTACCAAAGGTCTTTAGGTGTACAAGTAGGTATCAGAGCAGGTCGCGCGTCGGCGCGGGCGTAACCTCACGGTATCAATAACGCGGTTGCACTTCACGTTAACTTGAACTTGACCGTGTTACTCGGCCACCTCTCGGTGCTAGCCAGTGCGCGTGCGCATGTAACACCTGCTCGTCTATCAACTGATAGTAGGTATACGCGTTTTACTTAGTTAATTAACGTGCCAAGCTTGTGATTCGTTTTTCGAATTTTTGCCAATTTTCGCTTCATTTGGGCATTTTTGGTCACTTTACATTACTGTAAGGTAATAAGTAAAGGCAAATAAATAATGATAATTTTTGCCTTCAATTATTGAATTTAAAATAGAGGTTGCCATACAAAAATAAAATGGCGCTGTCTCACGAATCACGATAATACTAATCACTAGAATAACAAGCTACTCAGTTCAGTTTGACCGTTTAATAACAAAATGAAGCATCCTTTCTGATGTACAGCCTGTCAGTCAGAAGTGATTCGTGAGCACACTCACTGTCTAAGCTGACCGGGTCAGAACTTCGCCCGCGGCGAATGTGCGACCCGAGACCCGCCGACACACTTATTGACTGACTGACTTAAGTCTTGTAAACAGTGCTAATCTCGCTGTTCCTTTTTTTGGACAACCAATTGGATTGTAATTGAAAGTTCTATCAGTAATACTACTGATAGAGCTGTACAGCAATAGATATCAATAGAGAACTGCCTGTCTTGTAAAAATAATTATTTTACTTTGACTTATATTATGATAATGACGATGATGATAGTATGACCGGGTAGATAGACACAGAATATATAGAACAGATTGGACGAAAGACACAAAAGTGCAAAGAACAAATGATATTTTACCAAAAATGAATTAACAAAATCATTGTAACTATATTATAACATACAAACAATAATTGCATTTTTGAAAGATATAATTTTTTTTAGTCCAGATTAACTACCGACTAGATGCCGCATGCGAGGGCCCAACTCGCGAGCATCAAGGGATAGAAAAAAAATTTAGGTCTAGTAACATAGTCCAGATAGATGGTTCGATTCCGGCCCCGGTTTGGCTACGGAAGTCTCGGGTTCGATTCCTGGGTCTGGACTTCAAATTTTTTTCTATTTTTCAAAAATGCTATTATTGTATTTGTAAAGTAATTGGCACGAAGTGCCTATAAAAATTACTTCCATATTATCACATTCTTCGAGAAAATATCAAATATCTGCAAAGCAATGATTACAACCAAACTCCCCATAAACATACAGGAGGTATACCCCGCAACCCCCAAGCGGCTTTGCCTCAATTACAAATACTACTCACTGGGATAACGCAACAATTATGAAACCGAAACTTTTGTCATTCGGGATAATCCACATTTACATACATACGTTAACTAAACGGGTTTCCAATTTGCAACTGATTATGTGAGTTTATGGGACCGAATATATAACTGTCGAGTCGATTTGTGAGCCCATATGTCATCTGTCTCATGGCATTTGGAGTAATGGAGGTATGTGCGAGTGAGTGAAAGTATACCTGTTTTGACACCATGGAGATAACTGACGTAACATTCTTTTGGTCACGGTGTTTAGGAGTATCTAACGTTGCTTCGTTTTGTAAGGGATCTACTAACAATTCACAAATATAAAGTAAAGGTTCTGTTTAAACAAGATGATGTCATACTATTTCATAGTCAAAGAAATGCATTCTTTTTGGATGTGCACCAATAACCTCAGCGGATAAAAATAATATAAAGTTTGTAAGAATTATTTGTGAATCTCATGACATGTAACCATTAAAAGTTAAACAATGTTACTCTGCAAACCGTAACGTTAGTTTTTTCTAATTATTTTTGAAGATTTTCAAACAACTGAGTATAAATTACTCAGTTGTTTGAAAATCTTCAAAAATAATTAGAAAAAACTACACATGGGGCATATTTTATCTTTATTGCTTATCCTTAGAGCGTGACCTCATGACCATCATCAATGTCCTCCTGTATGCAACACGCAAACGAGAGGTTATTTTAAATATCAGGAAACATAATAAGAAGCTGAAGCGTGTCCCACAGAAGCTTCTAGATCCACCGATTTTCTCTTCGTCTGTGGTTTCATCAGTGATAGGTAACTTACAGTTTATTTTTTTATACATATGAAAAGTGGGTAATCATCTCATCAAACACGTGTTAGGTACTAAGACATCAATAATTGCAGTAACTGTAACAGTGCAGATTGGTGTAAGATAACTGAATGATTCACGAAACACCGTTACAGAGTAGCCTAGAGTCTAGATGTAACGCTCTACATTGCGCCTGCGCAAGGAGGCCGCGCTTGATTGACGCCTGTCAGCCCTCTCCCTCTCCCTGGTGAAAGTGTACGGGACTTTCGCATGTTTCGATCTCTCTCTTACATTTGCAAAAAAACATGTACTTTGTAATGATTTGTTCTAAATTCTTCGGCAATAAAAAATGTGGTAATATTTCGTGACGCCAAAAGAACCATCATTGTGATCAGATAGAAATGAAAAATGTTAGCTGTGTCTCAATGTGTTCTAGAAACTCACTTTTACTTTTTACTTTTACTATTTCAATAGTGTAAAATAAGCACAATAATTAGTCTAGAACAATATCTTTGATGACTAAGAGCTGACATACAATTGTCCTGATCGGCGTCATTCGTGAACGGGTGGTAACTGTCGTTCTGGCTGCTTTGCTATTGTTCACTTAACACTTTCAATGGTACTGATTGCTGCCTTTACTCTTTGTTAGTAATATATAATAGATATGAATATATAGGTATTGATTAATAAACAAAACTGAAGCTACTGAGGTAACTTTAACGATTCTCATCAATTTTCGTGTTAGTAACGTCTAAGTAGTAAGTTTCTTATGCATAAAGCCTTGATAATACGTATTTGTAGTTTTTGACACTTTGAGAGGTTGTGTTTTTGAATGTAGGAGGTAATCTCATAGTCTAATAGAAATTTGATTTAATTTGATATGTAGGCAGGTGAACATAGACGACTTTTTATCGCATTAACCCACATCAACTGAGTCACGAGGAACAGCTCGTCAAAAGTATATTCCTAAGTCACGAGCCGCTCAATTTAATCGCACCAAAAATGAATTTAACCGTGACATTTTCAAGTGCACGTGAGTTCACACTTTTAAGTGAGCTATATTGAACAGCGCTGTTATAACCTGGGTTACATAACAACCGATTACAATACCAAACAAGCCTGTACTGTAACGGCAAAACATCGGGTAGCAGCCTACAAGGTGAACCAAGAATCGGCTGCCAATGTCACAGATCATTTTGATCAAATTATATTATCACCTAACATTGTTTAAAGTGGAGTCATTGCCAATTGATTAGCGAGGTTGAAACTTCCTATATTGCTTGATACATCATCTGTCTGTAGTGTCGATTGTTATTTTTTTGTAGGAGTAAGTCATCAAACATGCATGTGGTCCGTTTGACTGTAAGCTGTAGTCTACAATACGTAAGCGTCTAGGCTATGCTATAACAATTGCAGAAACAAGTGATTATATTCTCACGTGAAAGCCACGTGCTATTCTAAATTATAACACAAACAAGTTCTTGTGTTGGAATTTGGAACAGAAGCCTCTTATTCAATGACAAATCAAGATTCAATAAAAAGTAAAATTGGTAAGATTCAGAGTTTCAAGTATTTTTTCACGAAAATTGTCTTTAAATCCGTATTTCTTATGTCTTAAGACTTCAAAAGTCAGACGTATCTATATTTTGAATTATCTCAATATAACTTTAGTAAGATGTTTTTCAAAGAAGTAATTAGCTTTACTGCTACATATTTTAAGAAATTATAAAGCCTCATATATTATACTAGCTGACCCGCGCAACTTCGTATGTGTTAATTTTCCCCGTTTTTTTTTGCAACATTTTTCATTGCTGCTCTGCGTTCCTGAGATTACCTTATATGTATATATATTGTACAAACAAACAAACTCTTTATTTTTATAATATTAGTATTCAGTAACAAGATTAAAAATAAAGTGTAATTAAAAAAAAGAATGAAGGCAATATTTAAAGCGAGGGTGCTCATAAAAGAGTCGACAGATTTAAATGTAATAACTTTTATTTTTAAGCCGTGGGTCTTAAACTCTCACCGGCCCATAAATACAAGATGCCATTTGCAAATTAAGCCTGACAGCTCATTTTGGGGATCTAATCGCTTTAGTGCGGTTGTGATGATTAATAAATACTGGATCGACTTACTTTCCTCGATAAGGATGAAAGGATAAAAACATACCTACCTTAGAATTTATCGGAATAAACGTGATTTTTAATTTCATTAGTGCGAGCAAACGTAAAAAGCGAATCTTCAAAATTATGTAACTAAGTAACTTATTGCTTTTAGTTTATTTATAACAGTCATATTTAAATTTCTTTGTCTTAACTGTAACTTTTTTTTAAAGGTCTTAAATGGCAGATTTTAAAAGTATTTCAATTCTAAAGTGATAGACTTTAGACACAAACAAGTCACAAAGAAATGGGTCACTGGCACAAACGAGACGTATATTTTTATAAGATAAACCTATCATAATGCCGGCGACGTCCTATCTCTACGTTCCTACCCACGTCTTCGTACCTATGTAATATTTATAAGGCATTGGGACGGTGGACTTAGGAGGTCGTCGCAAAGGAAAACCCTGGCTTAGCCGCAGCTTCCTAAGACGTGAGACTAATACACAATTGACATACATCCACATA
This sequence comes from Herminia tarsipennalis, assembly GCA_945859575.2. Lineage (NCBI taxonomy): Eukaryota > Metazoa > Arthropoda > Insecta > Lepidoptera > Erebidae > Herminia > Herminia tarsipennalis. Next base: position 750,707 of record OX243840.2, on the reverse strand, counting down.
ACATCACACCTCATATTATAATTACATAAACATTTAGATGTTTATCTATTATGTAAAATTACGGAACTCATTAACAGCTGCTTCATTATGGTGCAGACGGAAATTGCACAGGTTTAAGTGATTGGAATGTGACTAGAGTGGTTCGGAAAGAAGGTTCAGTCTTTGTCGGACATTGCTTTTTATAATCCTCAAATTTTTCTGTTGTAAATTAACGTGTATAAATTATCGATTTTGATAGTTTATTTCTCTCTACTACTACTCTACTTGTAGCAAACAACAATTCTAGTCAATAGCGGGGCAGGAGGAGGAAGAGAATAATGTGCACCTATCTGAAAATCTGTACATATTTTATTTCGATTCCTTAGTAGCAGTTACTAAAAATTATTAAAAAACTTTTACGCTTGTAGGTACTCAGGAAAATACCGACTCTAAGCTTGCCTTCCGTGACTAAATCTTAGCAGGTTACTTAGTCAGAAATTCTTCGTCACTGGTAGCACACAGGTCAGCTTTTAGTAGGTAATTTGGACTAAGCATTACGAGGCTGGATTCTCTCACAGGTCAACAACGAGATTCAACGTAAAACCACAGCATGACGAAGGTCTACCTTCAGGTCCCTACTCCATAGAACGGGAAAACTTATGACCAATAAGTGTCTGATAAACTAAGGCAAGGTGGTACGCGGAAGATAGTCAACACTATAAATAGAGCCAGCTGCCTGATTTGATATGTGCAACAAATGTTCAGTTTACGTACATACATAAGTGGTTGCGTAACGTCGCCGGCGCCGCACGCTGCCTCTGTACGCTGCGCACGCGTCGCTCGCGCCCCGGCGCGCGGCGCATCGCGCCTAGCATCTACATCGTATTGTAGATTTCTATCACTATTTAGTACTTAATGTTCTATACGCTCGTTTTCTAGTACTGCAGTAGATAATAGTAACGTAGAGTTTGCGGTCACTTAAAATAACTAGTCTAGGTGTAGTCTTACTTTTATGCTTACTATGCTGTAGCTTGCTTATTTTCAGTTCGCTCAGGCTAGAGCCTTGATAGATTTTTCACTGAATATTATGAACCATTGAATAGGTGTGAGATGACCACGGAAAGGAATTGTCTATTTCAAATTGAATTGAGCTGCTATTTTTTCTTTCAAGTTGCGTTTTAATCGTATATAACTATTTATGTTTCCCTCTAGGGATGTACACAGGCTAGTATTTTTCAGCAACGGACGTGCAAAATAATAGTTTTAAGTTTTTATGTTTATTATATAAACACAAAGTTACTGGTAAGAATCCTCAACGGGGGCACAACCGTAGGCGATATTAAATTCCAACATTATGGGGCCGCAATACAGAAATATTATATTTTATCCGTTACGAACCGCTTGCAAGACCCTCCGCAGCGCAGTATCAATATATAACCTACCTCTGAATAGCAAATACCGTGGTATATCATACATATAAAAAGAAATTGCGGTCATCATAAAGGCCCCTACCCACGACCCTGCACAACACACTCCGCACTATATTTATGTTTTGGACATAGGCAAACTGTGCGTATTTTCAGTTCATTTGGTATGCTCGGTGCGTACGTCCGAAGGTCGCGACGGACGCGGTGACAGGCTCCATATTATGTATTATACAGAAGCGTTTACTACGTGAGGCTCTGTATTAGATTTTCCCTCTTCCGCACTCCACGGTAGCACAATTAGTTATTTTGTGAACAGCTAACTGAACGCCAGGTGATCGAGTTACATTTTGCTTTGCGGCATGTTTGTCATTGGTTGCAGGTATGTTATTTTTATATCCTTGTCGAATCGATTATTATTCATATTCTTGTTGATATAAATAATAGTCAACATATGTATATGATGACAACTCAATGAATTCTACGAGAAATACATTTAAGATATTTCGTAACAAATTCGTTATAACTCGTATTAAAAGTTACTGACATTAAACCTTCTCACATCTATGATAAAAGGTTATTCACCTCTTAATATATTATTGCAGTTATTGCTTCGTCGTATTCCTAATCACAAAATATTTGTTTGCAATTGCATGCAAAGTGTGCACAAAAAAGAAACAATAGATGAATGAATGAGACAGTTAGACAAAAGGAGCAACCTTCATAACTTTCAAGAAGGTTATGGAACTCTAGACAAAACAATTTCCTTAGTGATAATCAAGGATAATAATTTTGACATAGTATTTTTTCCTTATTACAACAGGTGTCATCTCTGTCAAATGATTCATTGTAACTGTGCAATTTTTAGTCGTGTAAGTATGCACTAACAATAACGCTTTTCCTTATTGGCAAAGCGATTGTTGAAGGTAATTGAAATTGGCAAGACTTTGGCCCTGAATCGGTCTGTCTCTGTCTTTAGTAATATGAAGAATGTATTTTAATTGTGGCGATGCTTTTTAGCATACCATACATACATAGACTTGCATTGCGTCGGTTGTTCATTTCTCAGAGGGTTACCAGTACCTACTACTATTCCAGAAAGGTTACATAGACAGACTAAATGTATACTTTTCCGGTGGCATAATTGTAAATATTTGTACATCTAATGAACGTTTTTCTTCTACATGTATATTGTAATAATAAGTTGAGACGAGTTGACTTTATGACAATTATGAGTCATGATATTAGCTTAACTAGGTAAATATGCAAAGTAGTCGACAATTTAGGATGCGTTTTCATTGAAGTCAACTAGCAAAAGTAAATATGTCACTAATGATGGTATATATTATTATATATATGTAGTTATACACTAGCTGACCCGCTTAACTTCGTATGCGTATTTTTTTTGCAACATTTTTCATTGTTGCTCCGCTCCTATTAGTCGTAGCGTGATGTTATACAGCCTTCCTTTATAAATGGGGTATCCAACAGAGAACTAATTTTTCAATTTGGACCATTAGCTCCTGAGATCATTGCGTTCAAACAAATAAATAACTCTTCAGCTTTATAATATTACTTTAGATATATTATATACTAGCTGACCCGCGCCTATTGGTCGTAGTGTAATGGTATATAACCTATAGCCTTCCTGGATGAATGGGCTACCTAACAGAAAAATATTTTTTCAATTCGGACCATTAGTTCCTGAGATTACTTCAGATTTATAATATTAGTCTATACTACGACTTTACCGATATCATTAATTATTTTTTTTTTAGTTTTCTAATACACTGTAGAAGGTTCTTACGTAAAAAAAAAATAACAGAAACGTTGTTTTTATAACTACCTATTTTAATTTGTAATCTAGATGTTTTTAATATATTTACAACCTAGTATGTCCTAAATGTTTTATAGTAAATTTTAACAAAAATAACTATTATTGTACTATGTACCTGATATCTAAAAAAAAAATGTAACCCCCCGTATTTGCACAAATAAATTGATTTGATTTTGGTTTGGTAGAGAAGATAGGACGTGGTTTTGAAACCCTTGTCTCTTTCGCTCCGTTTCAGTGGAAAACACGTTACTGGAATTGAGAAGGATTGTGCACGAGGTGCGTTCAGCATTGTGTCACGAAATCATATTTTATTATCCTTTAAGTTACTTCGCTCCTTGATGATTTGCTGTGAACTTGGCTCTTTCTTATTATGATTGTATCTTACCAGCTATTTACGTAGTGTAAACGGCACTTAATAGTAGATTATCACTTTGATAATTTAACAAAAGACAATACAACTCTATCTATAATACGTCTACAGTGATTGCTAAGTAACTTTGTACAGATCGATCTTATCTCGTTTCACATATTATTTCAGCTAGTTATAGCTTCAGTGTAACCATACCCTTAGTAATATGTCCACAAACTAACTGTACGTACGTTCGTCAGTGAGTCATCATAGCGGAGTTCGTGACACTAATACTTTATCACAATAATGACAGAAAGGCAAACGTTTCTAAAACCGCAACATTTTCCGCCGCGTGCGCATCCATTTAATGTATTATACTTAACTATGCGAATTTTATTCGTACAAATAGGTAGTAATTTGCGAAAGTTTATTTAAAATTGTAGTTGTACATTAGTTGGGTAATCAGACTGTGACGAATAAAATGTAGATTTTCATTTAATGGGTTATTAGACTTTATCTACATCATCTAGGGCAGTGGTTCTTAATCTTATTGTTCTCATTACTCTAATTGACCAGGTACCCCTAATGTCAACCAAGTATAGGTATCGAAGTCTAGAATGATAGACGGGGAATCACCGAGGGCTTAAATCACCTTCAATACTACAATTTTTTTAAGTATAAAAATTAATAGTCTGCCGATTATCACAGTTTACAGCTAATGTTATCATCTAAATAGTAGACATATACACATGTCTTATGTAGAGTCAACGTCGCCGTCGTGGCATGAAGTATGGTTCGGTAGAGCGGCCGGAAGAGTCAGACGGTACCGGAAGCCACCGGGTCCGGCTCGTTCACGGTACAAACGGAGGATCTATTGTTACAGCTTACCTATGTACATGTTGTTCCGATCTTAATGTTTATTGGGGTACCAGAGATAAATACTAGAATCTGTACATTTATAAAATATATTAACTTTCGCCTGCGTGAGCTACAAATTTAAGATTGTTATTTTACCTAGTTACTATGTATAATATCTAGCAAGTCTTAGGTACCGTAATAAATATATTTCATTCGAAACGAGTAGTAGGTATGTAAATCAAGTTTAAAATTATGACAAAACCGTATTAGCCCACCTTTTATCACTTCACGTGGTACTTGTTTATGTCACCCTGAGGGTGTTATTTAGAACCGGAGGCTCGAAGCACGCGAACAGCCAGTGCTTTGTTACGCAAGGGTGAACAGACTGCACTGATAAAGTTTTACCCATAAAAACTTGACAGTTCATCATCAACGTGATCAATCATTAGTGTCACCATTAACACTTTTTATCATCAATCATAGTCACCAATAATTATTACAAACCATCATCACCAATCGTCATCGTTAATCATTATCATCCGTGATCCGTGATAATGAATAATAGCTAGTGAAAATGATTATTTTGTCATATTTACTACGCTGCTTTGTCTTTATTCATAATGACTAGTTATTATGCATAATATTAAATTAATCATTATTACTGTAACATAGTTTGTTTATTTGGTTGAACGTGATAATGTTAGGAACTACTGGTTCGAAATGAAAAAATATCTTTGTGTTAAATAGCCCACTTATCAAAAAAAGACAATAGGCTAATGTTAACCGACTGCGAACTAATACGAGGTTGTGTTTTACGAATCACTGGATCCACGTTACGGATAGTATAATAAATAGTTATAATCATGCAACGCGAAAGTTTAAATGAGCCAACATGTGCATGAACACATTTCTCAACACTTCGACGACTCTAAATGACTTTATTCTAGTTGTGTTCTCTTTCAAAGAGAGATAAATGCAGATTTAATATTCATTACTATCTTGCTGTTCTGAGACATTCGTATGACACATTCGCTAAATGTGACTTTAACGAGCTCTAACATTTTGCCATTTCATTCACCTGTTCTGTGAATTCAATGTTAGTTTGTTGAGTTCGTCATGCACTCATGACAAGTGTCGGTGAAGAACTCTGTGCACATAGAGATTATTTACTTTGCAATTCAAGGTGTTAGTAGAACAAGCAGCTGAAAAGCTGAAATTACATTTTCAGACGTGGATGTCTATGTAATTTTGCCAATTTCATTTAATTACAAAATATATAATTTGATTTCTTGAGTCTCTATTTACATTGAGCAATCTCTTGGAACCATATCTGTATATTTTAGACAATATAAAAATGATGTACATTTAAACGTGAAGCGTTATTGGATATCGAATTTACAAGATAATTTCCACTGCTCTCATCTTTATATAGGTAGGTACCTACTCTTCGATCTCCAGCTATATTTTATAAATACTTATTTTATAATCCGTTTCATTACGTAAAGTAGAAAATACTAATTACAAATTATCATCGAGGTTCTTTACTGATGTGCTTACATCACTCTATTGAGTGTACATCCACTTTGGCTGTAAAACATTCGTCATCGAACAGGCCCAGTTATGTATCGTGCGGGCGTGTTTGGCGTGTTTGTGTCCAATATGTCTGGTGTCGTGTCAGTTAACTATAATCTGTGTACATCGGTGTCACGTCAATCCCTGGCACAATTTTTGTGGACAGTTTTGTTGTAAAGAGGCCATCGGCATTTGCTTCGATTTTATGTCGTAGACGTGGTTGATGTCTCTTCACATCACCTATAATGTGTGTCTGAGACTCTAATGTGTTTTTAAGCAGATTAATTTTTAAGGCAATTTTTATTTCTGTTTATCTATAAACGCAGTCAGTAAAATTCAGTTGACGCGTAAGCTAATAAATAAGGCTGTAACTTAGAGCAAAGATAAATAATTTTAGGTATAGATTAGGGTTAGCTTTTAGCCGTTTGATACAAAGAAGAATACTTTTTTATTTTAGTTAACCAGGTAAGATCCCTATGAAATAATTGGGCCAGTGCATGTCGGGCTATTCACAATGTTGGGTTCCGTAGTCTCCCACCCATCCGAATAATGTGGCTTAAGAAGTGGGTTTTCTGTTGTTTTTGTTTCATACTTACAACGTTATACTTACTCAATAATAATTTTCAATGGAATTTGTAAGAAAACTTCTCATTTGATCAGCTGTTACTCGTAAACTTGTAAAGCCTACTTAGCTGTGATAGTTTTCTATATACTACTACCGAGAATTTTAGAGGCACTTTTGACTCTAAGAAAAATTTGCACTTTTACAGCTCCGAAACGTTTTGAAAAGACCTATCTAATGATACCCCACTCGATGGGGTATATGAGAAAAAAAAATCACATCCCTATTTTACATATACAGAGTACCTACCAGTACCTACCCTAAAAAAAAATCTTTCACTTTGTTGCCATAAATAATATGTCCATGCAAAATTACAGCCTTGCAGCACTAACAGTCTCTGAGCTAAGCTGCGGACGGACGGATAGACGCACGGGCGGTTGGACGGACGGACGGACAGACGGACATGGCGAAACTATAAGGGTTGCGCTTTGCCATTTTAGCTACTTAACCATAAAAACATGTTATAAAAATAAAATATCCGCAATGTTCGCTAAGCATTGTTATTTTAAAACACATGTACGTAAAATATACGTAAGAATATAAATAATATAGTTTGTACATAAGTAGTAGTAAAACAGATTTTCAATTCCACGTGTTTAAGTTATTTGCGTAAATAAGCGGCTCGAACAGGCATCAAATCGTTAAACAAAGGCCCCACTACAATGCACATTGTAAAACAATTTTATACAAAATAGGTAAATTAACATGTGATTAGTTCCAGCCATTTTATATTACGTACACACAGTTTTAGAGTTTGAAATATACACTTTTAAGTTAAGTGTAGTGTGAGTTTGCGGAGTAGATATACAAATATTTGTGTACTGGGTATTTCATTTTAAATATATATATTGGTACACACTAAGATACAACGGCATTTAGGACGTTAAGTATAAGTATACAAGATTTATAAAAAAGTTTTAAGATTCAAGCTGAATAAAAACGATGAGGTAGGAAAGAAAATATGCTAAGCGATGTCTCAATCCGTCGAGATGAAATTATTTTCATATTTATTTGTGTCTAAATAGGGTTTTTACGCGTACATTGTTTCCAAGAGATTTGAGCGCCAATTGATTTTGTCAAAACAACTAAAGCTATCTATTATAGGATAATTTTTAACAGTATTATTATAAGAAGTCAAGTAATTGTTAGGTTTTAGGAAACAACTCGAAATCATTGCAATTAAAATATTACCTACACTTGAAGGTTGCGTTTTTTGTGTTTATTTAAATACTTTTATTTAAATGCCTACTATGTATTTTGTATGATCTTGAATCATACAATTTACTTATAAATAATTGCTTGCTACATGCTATTGAAGTATAGAAATTAGTTAATTTAAGTACATACAAATTCTACGACTCTTGACTCGTCTTTGTCCTGATCCCCGATCTTCGAAGAACATCAGAATGTTCCACCGGTGGGGGGTATAAGGCGCATGCTACATTTCGAAAAATGTAGCATACGCCCCCAAACGGTTACGCATCTTTGGACTGACAGTGGAATTGTTGCTTAACCTCGGAGACCTCTCATGCTGCTTGGTTGCCATTGAGTCAAGCACCACCCTTTTTGAAGAGAACACAACAGTAGATCAACTGCCTTTTAATCATATTCGCTGTGCCTGGTAAGCAAGAATTACTTAAGATTCCCCGATACTATTATTATTACACTAAGTTATTTACGAAGCGCAGTTGTTCTATGTATATCGAGTTGTCAAGCCGGGACTAGAACCTGCGTCTATTTATATATATCAGGTTCTTATAAGCGTAACAAGTGGCTGGTAACGATCGAGATATGAACCCGTTCTGATGCGCCCGCGCAACCTGCGCATGCGCACATCTTGCATAATTACTACAGTTTTCACGATGTTCTTTTTAAAAACTGTTTTTTATAATATATTCAAGTACTCAGTTTTGAGAAACCGTTTTAACTCTCATGCTATCACTGTCACTTAAAGGTAAATGGTATCGACTTACTTAAATATTTTTGAGCACGACTCAAAATAAGTATCGTTTGAGTATTCAGGGGTCGTCTTTGGTTTAGGTACAATTTACATGATGCCATCATCCTTTATAGGTTTTGTTTGCAAATAATTAGCACTAAGAATTTAGAAATAGCTGGAAATCTAGATTTAGTCTAAGCCCTGCATGTGTTTGTCTGATAAGGCAATGGTACATACCTAAAATACCTACTTACGTTATTTGAAAAGGTACAAGCTTTAGTACTTCTACTCTATTTTTTTTTTAATTACGACTCTCGCAGTAGGCTACAAGCCCTGTATCACGGGGGACTTTACAAACATACAAGCCACGGTCACAAAGTACACCTAGACTCGGAACAACAATTTGTGCATTACACAAAGTGGTGTCCCGTGTGGAAATCAAACCCACGACCTCTTGCGTAGCAATCGGACACACTCCCATTGACAAAAAGCCCAGTACTATGGTCTCGATAACCACACAAACCCATAAACTACGATAACTTTCCGGGTGTTTATCACAAATTTCAGTCTAGACGTTATGGCACCACGAATTGGCCGAAGGTTGATTGTCTGTATAGCTATACATAAATGTACTCATACTTATGTATATTGCGCATTCCGCAACTTAATTACCTACATATAATAATTTAAGGTGTGTGGTCACTATCGTAGTGAACAATACATATAAGTAATAATAATATCTTGGGATAACTCACGCTATCTGATCCCAAACTAAGCAGAGCTTGTACTATGGAAACCAGACAACTGAATAGAACATTTTGCTCATCACACAACGTTTTATCCTGGGTGGGGATGGAACCCACGACCTCCAGCTTAGCATTCAGGGTCACTAACCACTAGACCAATAGGCTAGTCAAAGTTTGTTGGATACTAAAACAATACTCGTAATGTCAGACAATTTTCGTTGTCATTGTAATTGCACTAGCTGTCTGTCGCCCGCGGCTACGCCCACATAGATGATTTTACCCTTTAAGGGTTAATTTTCCAAAAACGCTGAACCACATGTAAATCAAAAACCCAAGCGCGAAATTTCACAGACGTAACTTTAATTCGTTAGTGAATGCGCAGCTTTATCTATGTATCCACAGATAATAATTAACGCGAAGGCATCATCGCGTCGATGCGGGCGTGCGACCTGCGCCTGCGCATATCTGGGTCATTGACAATACGAGCCAAGCGTTGCGCAAGCGTTATGCACTTATATGCATTTCCTCAACAGCTTATTTGGTTAATCAATACTTATTTTTTATCAAAATAGGTCCTATTTAGCATAAGTACAGTAATTTATGTGATCTTGGGTTTATGTAAGCAAATAGTTTCTAAAAACACAAGTTACACTGCTTAGGTATAGTAATTGATTCTTAAAGATTTGATTTCGAAGACGGTAAACTTAATTTTTTTATAATTTTACCTCAATAGTTTTGTGAATGCGAAAATGTATCTTACGATATGGTCACCATGGCTATTCGTAGCGATAGATATTATGCTCCTCGTATTTTAAGCTTTATGTGGGGTCTTGAAATCAAAATTAGTCAACTATTTGTTTCGTTGTATTAACTCAATACTTACCCATTCGTACAAGACAGCAAATTCGTTCTTATTCCAAAATGTAATGTACTAATTAAGAAACTAATTTGAATTTAATTAAATTACTAAAAGTTCACTAAAGTCTCAGGAGCTTTTGTTGCTTTCTAACAATCTTGTAATTATTAATATTCTTATTAAATATTGTAAACATAAGTACCTATTTTATTTAATATTTAATTCAATAAACTTTGTGTTGGAAGAACTTACAAAGTAATTTAATAATAAATCTTAACGAAAACTTTTGACTTACTTAATTGTATAAGTAAGTTAAAAGTGGTTCAGGAGTTATAAAAAGAGCCTATTTATCTTTCTTAAATGTATAGATAAGTAGGCGGGGGATTGGGTGTCGTGGTCCGTTGCTCAAATTAAGAGAAGCCTATAAGCAAGTAGGCTGAAAAATACTGGGTGGTTGGCAATTCAATGTATTACAATACCTAATTATATACTTACCTACATTTTCAAGGCAAAGAGGTCAATTAAATGAAATATTTCGATGTCTTCCAAAAGCTGTCGAATTATTTTCGTAATGAGTATTACTGGATGTGTACGGTCGCTTCGGTACGGATATCCGAGTATCTCTGAATATCAAACAAATAAACTGGCACCAACCTATTTTACTAATATAGATCGTGAGAAGAGCCCCAAAAAATGCAAGCACTTTATAAAGGCTGATTTTTTGATATTACGTCACATAAGTGGAGTAAAGAAATACCCTTCCGTAAGTTAGCTGGATTTTTTATCGTATGGCGTACAGGGCTTTAATGGTCTACTACTAATGTTATGTATGATATGATAATATTCTTCAAATTTCAGATCCCACATTTGATAGCACGCGCAAATCGAATACTATTAATGAATACAACTTTATTTAATTGAAGCTCCGCTCCTAGTCGTCATACTGTGATCTTAAAGTTATTTGTGAGTGTCATATGCTATACCTATGACACTCCCATATAACATGTATTTGTATTGGTAAAAAAAAATCAAAAATCGATTCAGTAGATTCACCCAGATTACCCCCTACAACTTCACAAACTTACATACTTTATAATTATTAGTATGGATTAATATACTGCTAGAAATCTATTTTTTAAGTTTTTGAAAGCAGTTACAGCAACATAAAAGCAATGAACCTGCCTCTGCGCCAAACGCTAAGGAATCCAGCTGACTGACGAAACGGTATTTCTTTACTTCACTAATGTGACGTAATATCAAAAAATCAGCCTTTAAAAAGTACTTGCATGTTTTGGCGCTCCTACTAGTCACGGCACAGTAGTAATACGATGCCTTGGAGAAATATGCGAAGTTAACTTCACATATATTTTGTCCTGTGCTCCAGTATGCCAGACCGTGGCATGCGAAGAGCTATTGAACTTTTAAAAAGGCTCTGCATCAGTCTATTAACCCTATATCAGCCTTAGCAACGGGTGAGTGCAACGCTCTGTGCGATTATCTCTCCTCACATAAGCACTCCATGTAAGGGTTATGTATGCCCGTAACTAGTTTGACTTGTGCGCGGAAAAAAACGAGCAAAATATTCGAGATGCGTCGTCGCATCCAATGCTAGGGACTTCATTACTATGTTATTTTTAAGCACTTAATTAATTTTAATATATTAAGACGCAGATATGCTCTTCGGATGATAAATTCTATTCTATTCAACAACGGTAATCAAGTAAATTGAACTTTGACATTTCTCCAAATTCCGCGAAAACACAAAATAACAATACACCTCAATAACTGATTTAGACTGTTCTAGAAATGATCTAAATGAATAATAATGACATAAAGGATGCACGAATGTCATACATCACCAATACACACACTGTTATTGTACACTGAAATTGTAAACTTTATTTTTAAAGGCTACTTTTGGGTCTTTACAAATACACACAAATATCATGACACAAAGTACCCCTGGACTTGGAACAACTATTTGTGAATGACACAAAGTGCAGTCGAACCCACAACCTCCTCACACAGCAGTAGTCTCATGCACTTCCACTGCGCTACCGAGAAATTCAGTCCAACGCGATTCTCTGGCTTGTATCGATTTTTAATGCTACGATTGTCATTCTATTTGATTAGCGTTTATGCTACTTGTCCAGGGGCTCAAAACTGCTCATCTCTGGTTAGATTGGTCGCCAAGACCGAAGTCAGCCACCAGAATATTATTAATAAGTAGGTATACTAATTCGTTGGGTACAGAAAATTAAAACTTGAATTGCATAATTTTTATATCGCTCTTAGCTTTAATTTAAAAGCTTGCTTCCGACATCTGTTTAATTATGTTAATAGAGATTTTAGACCCTTTCATGGAGTGTAGCCGTTTCCGAGATTATTTACTTAATGAAATTCTTGTTTTTTTTTTGCATTTTGTACTTTAGAGTCCTGTACTTCAAAAAGGTTTTCATAATATACAACAAAATAATTTCTTTGTTTCTATCTTGTTCCTTTCATCTTTTATTTGTAAATCACATTTTATTAATATAATATGTAACCCTATGTTTAGATGACGTGTTAAAATTATATTCTAATATTGCGCGTTACCATAAATACGCCTAAAACAATATGCGTAAGCGCTCGTCATTTGAAGGTAGGCTGATCAGGTTACCGTTGCAATAAAGCCTCATCACCGCGTCATTTAATTTACATGCAGTATACATTTATTCATACATGATACATACAGTTTTAAACGACAATGTATAAACAAATTTGCAATTTCTTGCAATTATCGTCCAATTATATCGTTACAAAAATCAAACCTACATTACTAATATCGCAGGCGCAGCGACAATTTGTAGCGGTCTTAATATTCTCGCTGCGACAATCTTTACTCGTTGGCGAGATTCTCGTCAATCATAATTTCCGTTGAAGCTTGCTAATGGAATTTTCTTTTTATTTCTTGTTCGGTCTGTCTCGTTGTATTGAAGCAATTTGTTTGATGTTTGTTTACAATTATGATTGATTGGCTTGGCGTTTACTTTATTCAATCAGATATTTATATTTACTTACCGTTTTTTATAAATTGATTGAGGTTTTGTGATGGAAATCATTTATACATACGTGAAATGTTTAACTGTCTCTTATGTCGATGTGCTATATAACAATACAAATCGAATTAACTGATGCTCTCATAAAATGAATATGAGGGTACCTCAGGGATTGAGGGAATTATTATGATATTCATTTAAAGGAGCAATTTTTGGGATCATTCTCGGTGACTGCTCTACCGATTTGACCAAATTTTTTTTTGTTTTCCTCAAAATACGCGACACAGATTCTGTTTATAACGTCCTTGTTTCTATTCTTCAACCCTAAAAACACCAATGAAAGCTCCATCTCTCAGCTAGTGACATTTTACTACACACTATATACGATGATAGGTAACATCTTATGGGATAACTAGGTATACTATAACAATACAAATCTAAAAAAAAAATCATATAGAAAGGAGTTTATACCAAATATATAAATAGGTAGCTTAAATATGTGCATTTTAATTCACAAAAGATGACACAATAAACTCACAACATTCTATTAAAGTAACGGAACGAGGTTATTATCTAATAACAAAACTATTCAACTAGTTATATGAATATATAAAAACAATACTTGGTTGTCATTGACAGGTTTTGAAACATAAGGACGCACAAACACCTACTGGGTTAGATTGAGTACAGTAGAATGTCTCGTCTTACAAGACATTAACTTTTTTCTGCGAATCAATGACAAGCATCAGTTAAAAGGAACAAATATGAGTCACACCATCTAATACTGAGACGTTGCTTAACTATGAGACGTGCTCAAAAGTTATTTTTATTGCACTATCTTCGCAGTAACAACATGACGTCTTACAATTTAGTTCGATTGTAGAGATTGTCAAAATAGCGTCAAATCGAACAGTCATTTTGACAGCTGCGCGTTTAATAGGTAACTCATTTATTTCTTTGAAATCTCCAATTATTAATTCTAGGGTTCTCGCCAGGGACTTCTGCTTTGTCGGTCGTTGGTCGCTACACTCTTGGCAAAAAGGGCGTGGTCATCTTGTCAGGGTTGGTAACACGCTTTAAAGTACTGTTGAATGTAAATAGGTATAAAATCCCCAAACCTATTTTTAGCCGACTTCATAAAAGGAGAAGGTTCATAATTCGACTGTGTACATTTTCTTATTTGTATACTAGCTGTCCCCCGCAAATTCGTCTGCATAAATTTTTTCCCGTTTTTGCAACAGTTCTCATTGCTGCTCCGCTCCTATTAGTCGTAGCGTGATATTATAGCCTATAGCCTTCTTCGATAAATGGGTTATCCTACATTAAAATATTTTTTTAAGTACCCAAGGAAAGTGAGAAGACGACCTGGCACGAAGAAAACTGGAAGGAAAACTTTGTTTGATATATAATTCCTGGAGTATGGAATGGTGCGACGGAGACACGAAAGAAACTTACCTCTAAAATAAAAACAATTGACTTTGCGTTTAAGCGTTCGGCTGGCAGTCGTCAAATCACTAGTGTGAAATGACCGTTAGCTGTTAGTCACACAATCGTCTATAAATTAATATTTATGCAGCAGTGGACAGGTTTGTCTGGAAGTTATTTATAGTTCATTCCCAGTATTGGGTGTAACCGAATTTTACTATACCTACTGCTAGCACCTCACTGATACAAAGTAACGCTTTTTGTTTTAATAAAGTCATTGTTATATGTTATGTTTTCAAATTAGGTATAACGTCACAAATTCTACTTTTAATCAGGCGTTTGGTCGTGTTCTATTTGTTTTTGTTTTATTTTGTTGTTCTATTTAATAATAGCCATTGCACATTGCGCTGCTCATGATCAATCAATTTTTTATTAAGTTTTAGTAAAAGAGAGAGAGAGAGAGAGAGAGAGATTGAGTCTGAGGAATAAACACATCGTGTAAATATATTGCTTTTTATAAAATAATAGAGAGAAGTCTAGCCTAGTTTAGTCTGTCACATTTTATAGCATCATCATACATTATAAATGATACCTCATTGTCATTAGTGATAATGGTTTCTTCAAATAAATTATAAAACCGTTACACAACCAGTTACATGCTAAATGTGAAAATGAGCTTGCAATTTTTTTAATAAAGTCCTGAAAAGTTAAAGTTCTATTTAGAAATATGATACCCATTTTACCCTAAAACATAAATAACATTTGGCTGATCCATAAGAATGTAGATTATACATAGTTAGTAAGGTTATACAGTTATACATCAAAATATGTCCTGTTTGCATTCAATATTTGTTTCTGAGTATAATAAGTGAGTCAATATTTGTGTGCAAATCTCCTGAACGTGTTCGTTCTAACGATCGCGAAGTTTGAACATGGTGTTGGTAGATGAGAGATACAGATATTATGTATTTTAACACGACTAAAATCAATGTGTCAAATTTACTATTTGCCTATTAATTAATTAAAGAAGGGAAGCGAAAGAAATATAAATGAACATCAGAATTGTACGAATAACAAAATACAGCAGAAAATTATGTAAGCCGCGGACGATACTCCTATTTATACTAATATTATAAATGCGGCAATAACTCTGTCTGTCCGTCTGTTACCTTCTCAAGCGGTTTACTCTGAACCGATTTAGATAAAATTTGGTAAGGAGATAGTTTGAGTCCCGGGACATACGATATATTTTTATCACGATAACCGACAACCACGCGGGCGAAGCGGCGGGTGGAAGCTAGTTTATAATACAATAATAACAATTTAATGACATAAAATGTAACAGAAAATGTAAAAAACTCTATTCTCCGAACTGGTATCAACTGTATTTTAGAGACCAAAAATAAATGAATTGAATTGAATGTAAAACATAATCTATTGGTTAACTGTGCCCGAGTGCATGTCGAACGGGCAGCTTTACCTTTGTGAAAACCCTTAGAATATGCAGAATAAGCCCCGGGCTCTATACGGCTCGTTTTGATCGAAGCCTCACTATAAATAGCATCCAATTGCACCTGTTGATTAACCAAAACCATACACGTATTAAATGCTATCAGTATCAAGCAAAAAGCACTAAACCGCAATATCTAATCGAAATTCCGATTGGGAATTGGTAAAAAATCGATTGGGACTTATCATTCGAGTTGTCCGAGTCTCGATTATGTACGGTGGCGCCAAAACCGCTAACTTTGTTCTTTTTTTTTAAATAATAATTTGTTATTGGGTCAATGTACTAGTGCAACATTTTGTTGGTGGCCAGTTTTATTGGTTACTTTATGGCTACATTTTGCTTCGTGGCGATGTTGTTCTGCTATAATGTGAAGATGTGAAAAAAAAAAGGTTTTATAATAATAATAATATAATAATATGTTTATTACGGACGTCTTAGTTTTATTACTTCATAAATTGAACATAATTGAGCACTGAAATGAATGCAGATTTGAGTGTTTGTAAAGCCCCCATACAAAAGTCTTACCTTTTAAAAAAAGTTATTCAACGTTTTTTTTTATATTGCATTTTACTACTTGTTTGTCTTTTCAATATCTGCTAGATTTGACTGCGGTCTATTACACATCAGCAACCGCGGCATATTTGCGCTATTGCCAATTCAAATATATGCAACTGGTGGTACTATTGTCGCGAATGAAAGTTACGTAATAAGAATTCGCGTTGCATGCGCACACGCAGCGTAATCTATGAATTAACATAAAGAGTTCGGTTCTTTTCTGCTCCAATTTGTATGTAAGATTCAATACAATCGCACAAAACAATAATGATTGTGAGCCTATTAAACTGCGGTCTTCAATTTTAGTTCAAGTCGTTTTACAGTTGTAACTGCATTTACAAAGAAAATTGAAATTGTACTTAGCACAAAGACGCCGTTCGGTAAGGAGTCGTAATGTCCAATTCGGACGCGCGGCACGCAGTCCATCAAGTACCCTGGGAAGCTTGACAAGCAGCCCGACATGGGCAACTGCATTTAGATCCGGGCACTAACTAAAATTGAAGCTTTAACTTTTGTTCTAATCGTTTTACAGTAGATCTGGGCACGTATGTAAATGGAGTCATGATTTTTTTTTCATGGTGGGTTCACACGCTCTTGTTCAAAGTGACCACACCATCGGCCCACGAACACGAGCACGAGAGTGTGAACTGTGAATGTGCTGCTTTACTGTTTGTGCACAGCTTCTTATACGGCCGCACGCCGGCCCGTACCGTGCTGCTTGTCGAACTGCTTGCCGGACCGCTTGGTGAGGTGCGTGCCGCACGTTTGAATCGGACATTACAACTCTTCACCGGACGGGGACTTTGTGCAGAGTACAAATAAATACTTGACTTTGGCATAAATTCACCGGAAAATCGGTTAGATTGCGATTAACTAAAAATTAATAACAAGAAAACGACGTAAGTACCACAAATGTTGCACACATAAAGTATCTTCAGATTGCAAGTGTTCCGCCGTCTCCTTTAGCAGCATCACCTCCTCGCAAATGGAGACGACAGCTTAGGACTAGGCCGGGTCGACGGCGCGCTAGTGTTCCACGCGCGCCTCGAAGAGGTGGCAGCAAGCGACGAGGCCCCATTGGGCCGGCGCCACCGGGAGTGCGGGATCGTTCGAAAGAGTTACCGTGCTCCCGGAACACCAGGGCGAAAGAAGGAACACAGATGGGTTTTAGTCAGTAGGAGTCTGACACGCCCTCCCGCTCGTGCCCACAGCGGGAGAAGTCATATGATGATTTCCCATCTATAAAAAAAAAAAAAAGATTGCAAGTGTTGTTTACATTACTTAAGTGAATTTCAATACGTAGTCAAGTTTATCAAGTACCTACTTATTTATAGGTATGTGACTAATTAGGAAAGGAATTATAATGATTGGCAAGTTTCAGGAATACTGAACAACGTTATGCATATCACACCATAGTTAGACATTGTGCCAAATTTCGTTGACCTTTAAACTTTGAGAAGTTCGAGAGGTCAACGACCTTCGCATTCCACCAGTTGGGATTACTTGGTAATTTAGGTAAAAACATGTAATTTATGTTTGATGTTTTGGTTATCTGGTAAGCAAAGGTACCTATACAGATTACTTAGCATCGTATATTAAAAGTAAGAGGTTTTTTTTTGGAAATTTGTTGTTGCAAAAGAGATATTTTTTTTAATTGCGCTGCTTGCACTCTAGCGTAGTACTATTACTTATTCTATGACTCTACTTTAAATTTATTGTTTTTGATCTTGATATCCTATATCCGTTCATCCATACTGGTAAGTGGGACAAATAACTCAGTTTGTTTTATTTTTGCCCGATTACCCCAAAATTAGTCTAGATAACGTTATTTGAGTATGTATGTATGTCCATATTGTTACGTTCTGAAGCACAAATAAGTTAACAGATTACATTACGTGAGACTTTGAGATTTTTTTTAGTTAATTTTAATTCTTTAAAGTTAGAATTAAACGAATATAAGGCGTCGTACATCCGATAGTACTAACATGTGACCAACGTTTTTTAGTACCTAATATTCCGCTTAAAAAGCCCTATCCAAGAGTAGGCAGGCTCTGACCCCATTCAAGTGTTTCCCATTCTCCTTTGTGATACAATTAGCTTGAAAAGAGAGACTCTTTTCCCGTTTGCAAAGATACTTTGATACGAACGGACCTGCCGACATAAGCTAGATTTTAAACATACACATGGAAGAATTCCTCAATCAAAATTGAAGAAACGGCCTTCTAATATTAGGTGACGTTTTCCTATAAGTAAAGTGTTAATAGTTTAACAGTCAACTGTAAAAATGTAATAAGGCACCTGTGTCTAACTTGTATGAATGATATTGTATTCTTGTTATTGTAATTACCACTTGTTACATAATATTTCGTTGGTAGTCGTTAAATAATAATAATATCTTGGGAGAACTCACACAAAGCTATCTGATCTCAAACTAAGCAGAGCTTGTACTATGGAAACCAGACATACGATAAACATACTTATATTTTTCTAAATACATACATAATATAGATAAATTACACAGTTTTTTTTTACTTTCTTAGTTGCTATCATTTATTTTTATGAGAACCATTAGTTAAACGGTGCAAAAACGTAATATGGTGGAAAACCAAGAAGCCCCCCCCCCCCCCTCTCGCTCTCTAGCCAAATAGTACTTACCAGTGGGTAACTACTCTAGTGACAAGTTACCAAAAAGAGAATGTACTTGCCTTCCTGAGCATGGCTTCTCAAAACGGAACTCATGTTTCGATAGTTGAATTGTGCGTGGAGCTTACAAAACTCGGTCACGTTAGTACAGACAGGCAATCAATTTCCGCGACGCCAGCGCATCCTAGGGCGGCGCGGGCGCGAGGCAGTTTGGGAACCCTGGCATAGTGGATGTTTGTCTTGGTTGGTGAATGGTTCACTCTGGCTGTTTGTCAAAATTTGTTGTTAGAGGAAATCAGCGTACAAAATATAAAAAACATCGAACATGACTCATACCTACTATAGTATAAATGATAACAAAATATCTAATATTATAAAGAGGTAATGTTTGTGGGTTTGTGAGGTTGTAGGGGGTAATTTCTGGAACTACTGAACCGATTTTGAAAATTCTTTTACCAATAGAAAGCCACGTCATTTGTGAGTGTCATAGACTACTTAACATCACGCTACGAGCAATGAAAAATGTTACAAAAACGAGGAAAAATGACGCAAACGAAGTAGCGCGGATCACCTAGTTAGTTTTACGGGAGTAAGTTTATACATTGATTTCCAATATTCTGAAAACAACTAGCTCATCGTACCCTCTTTGGGGGAATCCTTGGGGCCTTTCCACTCGATAAAAAAGTACCTATAGTTTTATAGCCTCACTAGTAAATGTAGTCACCAAGTTTTTGTATAAATGGACCATAAATTAGTCCAGTTATAGCGGCCATCAATTTACTTTGCCAAGTTTAGGGACTCGCGTTTTTCCTTTTGCCCCATCCACGCCCAATGAAAGCATTACTAATTGGGTAAATTGGTTATAACTTTTACTTGTTTACCCGGCGAGAGTGTATTTGCTCTATTTGTTTGTAACAATTCATTTGGCCGTCAAGATTTTCCTTTGTAAATAGAGATCAATAAATTCGTTCGGATACTCTGTGTACAGTCTGTAACTGTAATACTTTCTGGATAGAACTGTGATCGAATTGTGTCAATTATATCATCATGGGACAATTTGCACACGGTCATCTGATCCTAAACTAGGCAGAGCCTGGAGGTATTATGGCAACCAAACCACTGATGAACATACTCATGCGTATTATAAAATTATATATGATATCTAATCGCGTAAGGTCTTCAAACTCAAACTCAAACTGAAATATCTTTATTTCGTAAAATCAGGTCAATGATTCTTTGAAAACGTCAAATTAATACATACTAAAAAAAATATAAAATTATGGTTGTTTGACAAAAAAAAATAAAATGAGGTTAGGCGGCAGTTCCAAGTGTAAAGCTCGTGAGAAGAAGCTGCCAAGAAACTCATGTGCCACTCTTTTAAAATCATCAAGTTTTTCTTTACAAGAATACATTTTACTGAACGAACCAGTGTGTTTGGTGAGCGTAATTGTTTATAAATTAAGTATAACTAAATAATAATACTGTTAGCAACTCTAAAATAAGTATATATAAACATATTCAGCAAACACAATACTTCATTTTTTACAAAGTAAATATATGTATATATAGATACATATAATCTTAAAGTACATTTGAATAGCCTGTGAGAGAAAGGAGTTCAATCCCAAGCGTTTTTGTCTTCCATATAATCAAATTGAGTAGTAACTTTTCATACACATTTTTTTCTTATTACTTATTTAAATTTATTACGACTTAATGTTTGAATATCGCTCTTAATGACGTGAATATTTAAAGGTATACCTTTTTTATTGCCCGTCGTTTCGACCGTAGGTTTTGCAACAGCCGTGGTACTGGTATCGTGGTAACAGGTAGAATGGTTCATCTCAGCGTCGCCTCCGTGAAGCGCGGGTTTCGGAAACTACCCTTGCTTGATTTTTATCACTCACTATTACGGAACTGTCGGTACTTCGACACACAACACTAAGGACATCTGCATACTGACGTATAAAGTTTGTTTGGCAGTGTGCCTCCGCATGTTTTCGCAAATGACTTTGGTGAAAAAAAAAAATGGTTTTCGTCATTAAATTACAAAAAGTACCCAAATAGAATTATACTATGATAAGCATGATTCCAAAATAACATTCGAACAACACAATAACGGATCGGACAGGAACTAAATGTACATGTTGTATAAGAAGATGGTACTGGTTAAGAAATTGTCATTACATTTAATTTAAACCAAACATTTACAAATGCACTCAGAATACTGGCGTCTGAACTAAGCCTGTAATACAGAGGAAATTTATTATAATATGAGCATAAATCTCTGAGGGATAATATTGGTGCTATCTGGTGACAGTTTTGGGAGCCTGCTTCACAGCTGCGATCTTTTTATCATTTATCTTAAGTTGCTGTTATTTGTCACAAATCCTAAGGCTTCGCACTTATATTCATCCAATTGCTTCCATATTTTATTGATGACATTTGGAACTATTTCATGATTTATTAATTCTTGGTATTATGGTAGGCTACTAAAGAAGTAAAACCTTTTGCTGCAATTCCATTAAAGCAGTAGCAAATCCATTTGATTGGGGAGGGGGGCGGTATGGGAGGAAAAATATGCACATGAAGCTTTAGTTTTACTGCCATTTTCCGTTAACTATTCGATTACTATTTCGGTATAGGTTTAGGTCGGTGCTCTCGCTATAGAAATGTATCTATTCCGTAATATATATACGCGAAAGTTAATGACTTTCGCATATTAATAAGTATTGTTACAATGTTAGCAAACAGTTATTATGGTACAGTACTAACTGTCAACGCATGTATTTACTTTCGTATCCGGTGTCGAGTGTCGTCTGCGTTTGCGCACGTCTGATGTAACAACTTTGAGTGTGATCGAGTGATCCGTGATTTGCGAACTATAGTTCTGTTGGTTTTAGTAACGAGGTGTGAACTGTGAGTACAGACGGACATTGATCTGTTATTTGAAACGCTTAGATTGTTCATATTACTACGAAGTATTAAAGTCTGTCACACTTATGTCATTCGGTAATCTTGACTATTGTTTGCAGTTTTAGATTGTTAATTTGAGGCGTGTGACTGCCTCGGTGGCGGGGTGAGAGTGTGCGCGACTGCTGCACAAGGCGTCGTAGGTTTGATTCCCACATAGGACTCTACTTTTTCTGATCCAAAAATATGTTCAGAATCTGGGTGTACAAACATTAAATTTACGAACACCAAGAGTTCGTGAGTTGGTTTATTGTAAAATTCCCCGAGAGAAGTATAGGGCTTGTACTCAGAAAGTTTATGTTCTAAAACATATTCAAGTAACTGGTAAATGATCTCTTAACTGAATTGATTCTCGTCGGAGACTATTCAACACACGATATATTAAAGTGCATAAGCGTAGGTATGTGCAGGCGAGTGCACAAACCATTCGGAAACACCACCAGATGGAAATCCTATACGACACGGCCTAACGTGCTCTCCGAGGTAAGGAAGTGTAAATCATTTTTCGAAAATCTATGAAACGACTATGATAATGCACTTCGATGTCCCTGAATAACTTGATGACTAAAGTGACCAACAGGTACAGGGATTAGCAAATACAGAAACTAAGTAAGTTCATGGATGCTAGCAAGCTTAACAAGGGTGCTTCGGTACTTCTAAAATGGTTTATGCTGAATTGGAAAATATAATTTATGAATGGACATCTGATATGGTCCAATGGACGAGCGCTGTTGATAGATTTCATCTGTCTGATACTCAATGTCAATACAATTTCTTGTATCGAGTAGGTACTCGCTTCGGTTGCTCCTATTTCCTATTTGAGATTTGCGCAGCTGTCATGTCATCCATTCTAGCTGTTAACCTGCTCAAGTTGGCTTATCTTTGTTCTATGTGTTCGTATGTTTGTTCTCGTCTATTGACACTTGACACCTGTCAACGAAGGTTAACTCTGTTAAATACATATAACATGATATTTCACTTAGTAAATTAAACTGGTCCTGTTTAAATTATATTGTGTTAATGTTATCAATTTATATGTGTGTGTATGAATGCCATGATGCTAGACTGACAGAGAAACAATTAGTCTTATACAGATATCGTGGTTCAAAATTAGCATAGTCGACAATAGACTTAGATATGTTTGTTAATTAACCGAAAATCTAATTGAAAGTCTATGTGTACGTTTCTACATTAAGGGTGTGATGAGGTGGGGTTCAAATTCATAAACCTTCATTATTCATAATCAATTGATCCTATCGGTCCACTACTGGACATAGACCTCTCCTAATATACGCCACGACGCGACGCCCGGCCCGCCTTATGAATCCATTTTATTCAGAAGACTAATTAAAACCCTTAATGGCCATTAAAATAAATACCACAATAATAAAACACCAATGTATAGTTTCCTCTATTACAATGTCAAACAATTTTGGCAAAATTCTCAATTACACGTGCCAAGAAAAGTCCTACATCCTTGATATTCATTAACTGTCTTCAGCAATGACAAAACAATGTAAGTGGATCTTCCCCAACATGATGTAAGTATCGCGGTAACTAGAGCCGGAGCCGAGTAACTCGAGCCGCCCGGAATCTTCCCAGGGGAGATCTTCACACGTCTGCGCCGCGGCCGAGCAGCGGCCGACAGCGTGACGATTATCCTATTGACGAAGATTGGTTCTAACTGCGGTCGTCCACCCGCCGCCGCCTGCGATTAGGGCTCGTGCACATTCACATGTGATCTTGACACTTTCTTCATTTACGAAGTAACAGCTTTTCACTGCAGTTTTGGCTAAGGCTTCAAAAAGTGTTTAAATGCGCTTTGATAGATAAAACATCCATTCTTCCAACCATCCCCATTTAGAATATAAGCAGGATAAGGTCTATTTTATAAGACCTTACCTTACCTTAAAGTGTAGGTATTATGGAACAAATTTTGATACAGTTTTCGAAACTACGTTGTGTGGTAATATCAACAACGACTAGTGAGACTTTTTGGTAAATGATTCCATAATAGCAACGTTGAAAAACTACACTAACTTGTTTCTCACTCGGACGACTGCTACAAGCTATTTATCATAAAAGGAAATATAAATATGGGTTTATATACAAGAACAACGGCTTACTTTTTTCAAATTAAACCAAAAATATTTGTATAAATCATTGCCTTATTTACACTTTCATAACATTATTTCACATTTATTTATTCAAATACAGTTTTTACATTGTATGTGAATGTCGATGATTAAATTTGTACGTTCTCCGAGAAAGAATATGGTACGTTATCCACCTCACTACAGTTTAGTGTATGCCATAATTGAGTCTTCAATGTTTTTGTTATAGAAGGTAGAGTTTCTACACATTAGTAGCAGGTACGATTTTTTAATTTATCTTTGTTATGTGAACAAAAAAATACACCTGTGTACTTTTAATCAATGCCATTGACTGGTATCAGTAGAGCCATTTGTAATTCTAACAGGTGTCAGACCAGTCTAGAACAATAAATTATGCAGTGTAGATTAATTGAGTCTATAATATAACTAAGCGTGAGCGTGAGTCATAAGTCTGATGTAAACATGAACTATTGAACGTCTGTACTCGTATCTGCACCTATTTTGTTATTTT
The DNA here is from genome assembly GCA_945859575.2 of Herminia tarsipennalis. Classification (NCBI taxonomy): domain Eukaryota; kingdom Metazoa; phylum Arthropoda; class Insecta; order Lepidoptera; family Erebidae; genus Herminia; species Herminia tarsipennalis. The sequence continues at coordinate 725,756 of OX243840.2, read as the reverse complement.
ACATTTATACTTATGTATACTGTCCAAGATATTAGGTTTATTACATACTATCTATTGGCCGTGCCTATGTTCTTGTAGGAAATTCACATTCCGACTGGCCTATTGTTCTAGTGGCTAGTGACCCTCACTGCTAAGCATGAGGTTTCGAATCTCCTCCAAGGGACAACTTTGTGTGATAAGCACAATGGCTTATTCTGCTTGTCTGGGTGTAATTTATCGATAATATGTGTGTATTTAGAATTATGTAAATATGTTTATCAGTTGTCTGCTTGCCATAGTACATGCTCTGGCTAGTTTGGGATCAGATGGCGTTGTGTGAGTTGTCCCCGGATAATATTATTTTTCCGGAATAAAGCGTATGTATATAATCTATCACTCCGTTTAGCCGTAGTTACAACCATCCAAACGTACATATATATAATTCCAACATACATAGGCTGCAAATGAGAGAAAATTATAAATACGTATTAAAATTCATCAAGAAAATAAATTAAGTATGTATTACTATTGTACGACACGAGACATGGATAAAACCGTTTATACTCGTCATCTTAGGGAATTTATATTAGTGAAATTATATAAAGTTCTGAATAAATATGATAACGCAAGCATACCAAATTTTAAACTCTTATTAAACCTTTTAGCAAACTTTACCATTTATAAAAGTATGAAGTATGGTTGACTGAGGATATTTACCAGGTCATTACACTCTAGTAAACCATGTGTATGTGACACAGTTCCCATACACCATTAGTTTCAGTGGACACTGACAGTGATGTCTCGGTGTCGGGGCCGCCAGCCGGCAGACGTTCAGTCGCGTCGATAAGTGGGCGTCAGTCTTTATTTATTGAATCGGTGACCGAGGGTGACGGAATACTTCACGATTGATTCTCTCGATTTGAATTGTGGCCTACGTACTTGCAGAGGGTAAATTGAAGTGTTTACGATTGATTGATTGACTGGCTTTTGTCTATTGCAGAAATGATATTTTTTTCTATTGTGAAGTGAGTTATCAAAAATCATTTTAGGGTTTGTTGTTCTCCAAACATCAGAGAAGCATGGTGGGCTCACACGCTCGCGTTCAATGAGCGCGAGCGTGTCAATGTACGTGAATGTGCTACTTAGCTGTTTGAGAACGGCTTGTTTGGACCGCCGCTAAAGTTGTTCTCTAGGTGGTCTCGGTTTCGATTCCTAACTCTGGACTTAAAATTCTTCCTCTTCAAAGTCTTCATCTTTCAAAAAATAATAATAACGTAATCAATTGGCAAGAAATGCCCATATAAATTACGATAATATTCGGCCTGCGACATCATAGTTGGTTAAAAATGCTCGCTGTAACGAAACAATATAAGCCTTGACAGTGCTAGTGAACAGTGAACAGCGGCTAGATGTCGCAAGCGAGGGCCCACCTCGCGTGCAGAAACGATAGAGGAACTTTAGGTTTAGTAACATAGTCCCGATAGATGCTTCGATTCTGGCTTGGCATACGGAAATCTCTTGTTCGATTCCTGGGTATGGACTTTAATTTTTTTCTCTTTCAACAAGATAATTATTTTAATACAAATAAGATTGATAATTTTTGAAAATGGTCGGTCATTAATCCGTGGGTCGACAGTGATAATGTTGCTCAACCTCGCAAATTTCTCGATCTGCTGGGTGGCCGAGGTGTGATGGACCCCCTCATCATCTTTAAAACCTGTTTGTTTGCCGTTTATTAATCTATTTAAGTAACTGTGCTAGATTATAGTAAGCGTGACCAGGATGCTATTACGAATACATTCACAATTCTTCTTAGAACGGCAAATGGTGTAATCATTTCGTATATGGGTCAGTGCGGGTGCCCAATGTGCCCATCTATCTTAATAATGTGCTCTAAGGGTCATTGTGATGCTTCGATAGTCGAACGCACAAGATAAAAGGGCCTTACAGGTTCTTATTCCTACCTAATATTGGAAGAAAACATTTGTTTAATTTGGTTACATTGGGAGTCGCGTCGTTCAATGTGTATATTGTTTTTTTTTTAGAAAAGATAACAAGCAATGTGGGTTTGTGTCCCACATTACTAGCAATCTTGTTAACCCCTCTTGTCTTTGCTTGTGTAGGTAGGATTCGAAACCGCGACCTCATGATTGCGAGACCGATACCAATGCCGATATTGTACACTAAGATAATTTTATTTTATAAATAGGTATTTGTTATAAACTTACAATAGAAGATATACGATCGATTCAGCACCTACCTTACTCGGCTCTCTGTATCACCCTAAGGTTGACTGGTAGATAATGCCTAAGGCATTAAGTCCGCCTTTGTATAAATTTTGTGTGCATTAGGTTAAAAAAATAAAATATGTAAATTGAAAAAGTCGCCTAAAATTCCTTCGGTCTTATAACTCTTATCGCCGACTAATTTGCTTACCTACCTATCATACCGACATGATAAATCATTTAAACGAAAAAATAGGTACCTTAACTTTTACCAATAGTGCACTGACACTAGGAGTTAGGTAGTCCGCTAGAATTGGGTATTTGACTACTATCAAAATAAAATATTTTATACTAACCACATAAAAATATGTCAATAAATGTTTTGAAAAAATATGTTCATCTATAATTTAACGTATTTATTAATTTTTAATCATTAAAAGAAACACTAAAAGTAAATGATTTGACCATAGAAAACGTGACGTCATATGCTAGCATTTCATACAAATTTGTACGAAGCGGATCGTTTTTGACGTTTCTTTAAAAGGGGCTGATTTGACTTCAGTCAAATACCGTATTGGGAACTTTCTGCAAATAGAGTGGGATGAAAAATGCGAATATAGTTGCTGAGGTCAATGGCAAAGCGGTGGTGGCCTGCCATCTATAATTATTGGTTATCTATATTGGATCGGATTTGGAATATAATGGTCGCAGATTCAAATCCCCCCGAAATATACTACCGAAGTGAATTCCACCACAAAATATAATTCAGTTTTAAGAGATAACAAGGGAAATAATCGCCAACGTGTGACTCTATCTCTGGTGTACTACGTCAACTTAGAAGCATACTAAATCTTCACGCACACCTTTTTTTCACTCAAGATAAAAGAAAATTTCTTCAATTAACTGAAAACATATAACAATCATAAGTACAGATAAAATATAAAATGAAAAATACCCTTCATTTATGTACAATATTTTTAGGTGTTAAATATATCGTTAAGTTGTGTGTCATATGGGAAATTCCCTCACCATTAGGAAAATACGTAAGTATTCTCAAAACCGATTTAAAGGTTACCAATAGTCATCATTTATCACATTCATCACTAGATTGAGGAAAAATATAAAGTTATTGAGGTGTAATAATTACATTCATTGTTTTTTTATTTAGAAAACTTCAAATTGATTCAAGAATACGTCAATCGCCAATGTATCAGTCATTGATGTTTGATTTTGTCATAAATAAGTGGTTTCTTTGAATTGTTAAACGTATATCTTTAAAATTGGTGTGACTTATTTTTGCGAATTAGTAACACAATCTCAATAGTTATATTAAGAATCTAGATAAAGCTGATTGGCTGATAAAGATCTGTACAAAAATTATTATGGAGATGTTTCTGGCAAGTAACTACAAAAATTGTCATCATGGTACGGAGATGTTTTGGGGTTCATAGTTCTAACCTAACCTAACCTAATTTTTTTTTGCCAATTTGTTTTCAAAACCAAATTGGACATTTTGAAAAAAAACAAAAAAAATATATTTATTGCATCCTCTTTGCCCCGAGATAATGATAATGATTTGCACTAACATTGCCGACATCGCACCTACCTATTGCATTTTAGAAGCATTTTCATTTTCTTCATGGATAAAGTTAGTCAATAATAAACAATCAAGTATAAATTATGTCTCTATTATTGTCTGTAGCATGTAATGTAAAGGCTACATGCGATGTAGGGGATGTGATTGCGCAGGCGCCGCGGTCACTGACCCGGCGCCTGCGCGTCTATTGTGAGACACTCGTCGAATTGTTTCCGGTGGGAGACGACGGGTTTCCCCTTATAAAGTCTTAGCGTAATGATTTTTTTTAAGGTTGTTTGGTTTAGTTTATTAGGTTTTATAGATACTTTTTGTATATATTGTATTTCTACTAAGTATTTAAAAACGAGACTATAACTGTTAAGTCAATTCTGTTTTATTCTGTTTTTCAGTTGGCGGGTGTTGTTGTAATGAATATTATTTAAAAATATTAACCTTCTGCACTCCTTCTCCATATCAAATGTAAACATGCAAAATATTATACTACTCCGTCCGCGCAATTTTCGAGAAAAAAGTATTTTTTTTTTGTGTATTAATATAAGATTGTATTGATATGATCTATTCACGACTGATGTTAATGTATTGTTGTTTTAGATCGCGAGGCGACATGGCGTCGCCACGACACGCGCTCTTGATGCTAGTGGCCATCAACTTCATCGCGCTGAGTCGAGCAGGTAAGGGCTTCTTTTATTACAAACATACTAATAATATTGGATTTTTTAAATAGTAATTTTTATAGGAGAGGGCTAGCTTTCAAAGTAGAAAATATACCTACGTGTGTTCAGTGACTGAATCCACAGAACATTTATTTATTTGTTCTGAGGTTGACGATTGGTTGATGACTGTACTTAAACTTCACCTTTTTCGAGGGAGTTGAAAATGACAATAACCAACAATTAAAAAAAGTTACACTTTTTAACCGTGAGAAGAAATTACATAGATATCTATAAGCTGAAATGCTCAATGAGTGATTTAGCGACCGGAAAAAAGTTTGAGAAAATACAATCATCATCATCATCATCATCATCATCATCATCATCATCATCATCATCATCAGCCTATCGCAGTCCACTGCTGGACATAGGCCTCTCCAATTGCACGCCACTTTGTTCTATCTTCGGCTTCTCGCATCCAGCTCCTGCCAGCCGTTTTGCGTATATCATCACTCCACCTGGCCTGAGGGCGTCCTACACTACGTTTGCCAAGCCGCGGTCTCCACTCAAGAGAAAATACAATAGCTATATTTGATAGATGGGCCATTATCAGGCAAAATGCTGTCATCGGCAACATCTTGCAACAATCATGTGACAAATTTTGCTTATAGTGCCTGTTAGCGACGCGAACTAAAATTCTTGGCGTAGATATATACCTACTATTAATCTCATAGTTAAAGCGCCGTGAAAAGTACCTACCAGTAATCCATGTCTACAAACATTCGATACTCATACGCTCTGTAGCGTAAGGTTCACGCCAATTGTGACGTCATAATCCGCGGTCGCGCCTCGACGCGTATAATCGCTTGTTGCACTTTACTATTGTCCGATAATGGGACCGTTTGACTAATCGCGGAGCGGGTGAGCATACTTCTGCTGTGCGAACTCTCGTAGTTTCGATGTGGGATCGATACCCACACTGGATAAACTGGACTTTGTTTGTTTGTTTGTTTGAACGCGGTAATCTCAGGAACTTTACTTGTCCGAATTAAAAAATTCTTTCACAACAGTGAAAGAATTTTTTAATTCGGACAAGTAGTACAAGCCCATTTATTGAGGAAGACTATGGTCTAATTAACATACGACCAATAGGAGCGGAGCAGCAATGAGAAATGTTGCAAAAACGGGGAAAATTTACGCAGACGAAGTGGCGCGGGACAGCTTGTATATTGATAATTATGGGTCGGTAAAGAGACAAGGGGTTATTGTACCCCCGTATGCGAGTTATATATTACTTTTAGATCTATTTATAGAAAAACTAGCTGACCCGCGCAACTTCGTCTGCGTAAATTTTCCCTTTTTTCTTCCTTTTTTTTATTACATTTTTCATTGCTGCTCCGCTCCTATTGGTCGTAGCGTGATGTTATAACCTATAGCCTTCCTCGATAAATGGGCTATCCAACAATAAAATATTTTTTTCAGTTCAGCCCAGTAGTTCCTGAGATTATCGCATTCAAACAAACAAACAAACTCTTAGAGGTATGAAAAATAGATGTTGGCCGATTCTCATAGATACCGGATAAGCACAAAAAAATTCATCAAAATCGGTCAAGCCGTTTCGGAGGAGTATGGCAACGAAAACTGTGACACGAGAATTTTTATATATTAGACTAGCTGACCCGCGCAACTTCGTCTGCGTAAATTTTCCCTTTTTTCTTTTTTCTCCCTTTTTTTTTACAACATTTTTCATTGCTACTCCGCTCCTATTAGTCGTAGCGTGATGTTATAAAACCTATAACCTTCCTCGATAAATGGGCCATCTAACAGTAAAATATTTTTTTATTTAGGACCCGCAGTTCCTGAGATTATAGCGTTCAAACAAACAAACAAACTCTTCAGCTTTAAAATATTATAGTATAGTTATAAATGTTAGGGGTGGGCAATAACCCGCGCATCTTCGTCTGCGTAAATTTTCCCTTTTTTCTTCCTTTTTTTTTTACAACATTTTTCATTGCTGCTCCGCTCCTATTAGTCGTAGCGTGATGTTATAACCTATAGCCTTCCTCGATAAATGGGCTATCCAACAATAAAATATTTTTTCAATGCGGCCCAGTAGTTCCTGAGATTATCGCGTTCAAACAAACAAACAAACTCTTAGGGGGATGAAAAATAGATGTTGTCCGATTCTCAGACCTACCCAATATGCACACAAAATTTCATCAAAATCGGTCAAGCCGTTTCGGAGGAGTATGGCAACGAAAACTGTGACACGAGAATTTTATATATTAGAAGATATTATCGACCGGAGAGGAAAAATGATTAAATTACTAAAATGACTATTAAAAAATAAGCGTTGATCGTAGAAGGGTGAAAATTGAGGATTGTATGTATTTTTGTATGTTGTATCATAAAAAAATAGAAATTAAAAATTTTGTCTAAAAAATAAAAAAAAAAATTTAGGGGTGGACTACCCCTAACATTTAGGGGGATGAAAAATAGATGTTGTTCGATTCTCAGACCTACCCAAAATGTACACAAAATTTCATCAAAATCGGTCAAGCCGTTTCGGAGGAGTATGGCAACGAAAACTGTGACACGAGAATTTTATATATTAGATAAAATCAAATTGCACTATTTGTTTTATGACTAACGCATTAATAGCAGTGTATGTTTTATTAATATAGTGTTGCATTTGTATGCAATTAATTATGTCAACATTGTACAAGACATTTACAGAATTTGTATTAAAATATCTATTTACTCGTATATTCAGTAATAAATATATGCATTTTCCTTTGTCTGGTTACATCTTAACAATGTCGGCCACAGTCGGTAATAGTAGTAGTAGTGAGTTAGGTGATTTGAATTATAAGCTGTTTCAGTGTCGATAATGACAGCTCTAAGTTAATGCATAACACAGAAAACATTCAGAATATAAATATGTTGATGATGAGATGATGATCGACATTTTCCCAATAGTCACAGTTTATTCATTAAAATTGGTTCCATAGTTGAACCGTAAAAACGTAACAAAAAACAATCGAATTTGAATTTGTTATAAATATAATACTCGAGTAAATTATATATTATAATAACACAGACTTGCTTGCCACTTCCCCCAGAACACTAAATCTACAATCACAGAACAATGCGTTATAAAATTCTACATTTAGACCAAACGACTTGTTTTGATGTAAAAAGTGATGCGCAAATTAAAAGTAATAAAACTAAACAGGTATATTTGTTGGAATAGGTTAAGTTGTATGTAATTTGTTTGTTTTTCCTCATAAATCGTCGGCAATGTGGATTGTGGCGTACTGTTTTTATTTATTCAGCTGACTCATGTCCGAAATCGAAGGTTGTGATGACGTCAGTCCGTTCTCACGTTTGTCTAGAACCTAATCAGGATATAGTTTTGCATCTTCACGCGTTGATTTGAGCCGGCTATTATTTACACGAACAGCTATTAGTGTTGGTGGGTGCCCGTTCACGTTTGAGAACATTGTTCCTTGCTGCGGCTTTCAATTCGCCATCAAATGTCTTCATTTTAAGCACAAATTTAGTTAATCTTTCTTTAGTATATTTAAACACATCTTTATGTTAAGGCAGACTTCACTGTTTTTACCTCAATAATTTTCTTCGGTATTTTTCTGGATCCACTCATTGGAAAAGTGGGGTCGTTGGGGTCGATGTGTGGAAGCGGCCTAAAAACTTACTATTTTTTTCGTAATATCGTAGAGTATAATTTCAGAATTCAGAAATAAAGGTTCTTAAAGAAATTTCTAAAATAAACGACAAATCAGTAAAGTCTCCAGCGTACAGAAAACTTAATGGTAATTAAATTTCTTTTATCCTATAATGTACATTAATTACGATTACGTTTTTTGTACTTACGTACCTTCCTTAGAAAAGAGCACGCAGACTGCAGATCCAGCGACACTGTTTATATATTTGTATGCACTATTGTAAATTTGGTCTTATCCTTTATCTGATGATGGTATTGTGGTTAGTGACTCTGACAGAAAAGCCAAAAGTGAAAACAAGATATTTTTAAATCCCTTCATAAATTTACTTAAGTATGGTATAGATAGTGACAGTCCAATTGAAATCCATACCTTGCCGCACATACATTAGGGAAATCGGCAGCCTGTTAGCAGTTTAGACGAGAGTTGATGTCTTGTCAGACGCGGTATTTCCCAAACTTGCCTACGGCGCTTGAGAAAGTGTAACCCGAGCCTATTTTCCTATTACAGTAGATACTAATCATAACCGAACACGTCAGTCATGAGTTAGGTATATTTATAATCTAGTTCAATTATAAATAAATTGAATCAGGTGTCATATAGCGGAAGTCCATCTAAGTTGATGATTAAGAAGGGAATCAACCGCAACGATTGAAGTAGAAAGGGAAAACTTCGTTTGTTCTGTGGGCAATGCCTTACTCATTCTATGGGTTAGATTGGATAAACTACGGTATCTAAGTGGTGGGTTACTTCCTTTCTTCGAGGTATTTTGGTCTGCCCACGTATATGAATGCCTCGGTTGCACAGTGGGAGCGTGTACGACTGCTGAGCACGTTTTTGTATGATCCACAAATGGTTGTCTCTAGGCTCGGCGTACTTCGTGTTCGTAATAGTCTATGTTTGTAAAGTTTCCACGACATTGGGATAGTGCGGAAGTAGTCTTTTTAAGAGCTCTTACCTCCGAATACTCAAATGATACTTAACTTTGAGTCATACTGAAAAGTATTTCTTTCGCTTGGTGCTATATAAACCTTATATTGATAGCTTAAGCTTACCGAGAATCATTAATTTCGGTGGGGCGGGGGAGGGGAGACCTAGGTAGTACAATTGACGTTTGTGTACCTATCTTCTTGGAATTTCGGGTTTGAGTTTCAACCCCAAATCCTCCCTCCTGGGTACGCCCGTGATTGATAGTGACATCATGAGAGTTTACAGCGACTTATAACTGAGTAGCGTTGGAGTAGCAATAAATCTACTAAAAATCAATGATATTGGACACGTCTGCTCTAGTTACGGGAGGCAAGGTGAGGGAGAAAGGATGGACAGCAGGGGGCACAGCAGGGCGCCTCGTGATCTGTAGAACCGCAATCGAGGACGTGACGCCAATACATTAAATGAGAGAAATATAGATATAGGATGTGTACGAGATAAATTCGGAGTAGGTACACAAAATAATTTTGATAGAGGCACCAAGTCAACAAAGAAATTTTATTATATAAATTATCACTATAGTGTAGTCCTTATTTCGTAAGTATCTCTACAAACTTTAATTTCAAGACCATAAAGTACATCCATTACTTATACTAGGTCTACTCCCTATCCCTGAAACAAAACTTCTATAAGCAGAAGAAGTTCTATTAACGAATAGATTTAACTAATTTTGCTAGCGTAGAATATTATATCATTTTATGAAATATTCGTTTGTATTAAATTTCGCCACATACTCCAATAGCAGTTATACTCGCAGATATGACGTATTTGACACATACCTGAATGCTTTTTTCGAACGTAACACCAACGAGTTGATATACTATTGTACAATGAATGACGTAATGCACGAGAGCTTGACGTCCAAAGGATTCCTACTCCGGAAAATCGGGGCAATTCCCTAGGAACGACATTGATTGCAGGCTAGCTACGTCAGTCGAGATCGCCTCGGTGCACAAACCCGATAACTGTCGTTTTCATTGTCCGATATCTTTATCTGTCTACGCCACGAAGCCTATGAGTCATTGCAAAATTCACGAGAAATAACAGTTCAAAATACTTGTATGCTAATTATACTAAAAACGAGTTATAATTGTGTTTGTTCATGTATTAATGAATTTACAGTAGGTAATTTAATTAAGTCGACAAAACCAATTAACACATATTTGAGATTCTTCTTATAAAATGCGAAGTTATGCATATATTTATCGGTCAACGCATATATAATAATACATTTAAAAATAGCCTCAAAAGTTACATATACAAAATACGAGGATAAACATGATCATAATTTGATAGTTTTTCTGGATTGCTTGAGGTTTCGATGATATTGTTTTGACTAGGTTGCAACGACCGTGGTCACGAGCGGTATCAATTTGTGCTGTCAACAAAAATATATTATCGTGTTGATGTCAATATGATATCAATGTAAATACACATCTAGTCATGTTGTCGATCCTAGGACAAATACTGCCCAGGCAGCCTCTAGAATAAAGACTGAAACATGGGGCCTACGTACTACATATACTGTACGTATAGTATTTAAACTTAAATCTTCCAAAAATACAAAACTGAAAAGTAATAACATCTGATCAAAGATTATCTAAAATGCTATCTCGCGATCTAGGGTACAAGTACAAATTTTGCATAGGAGTCCCTTATATAACTAAAACGAGTCCTAAGAACCTACATATAATATTGCCACATCGCCTTCGCTAATGTTAAGACTATCTTCAAGTAGTGACGCAAAAGTCCTCCTTCATATCAATCACTTTGGTGGAACACAGTTTTCGCAGTGTACAAGAATGTGTGTCGCTTCTAAGTATATTTCGGAATGCCACCCCTAAGGGGGTTATCCAAATACTAAATTCCGATCATCAAAATCAGCGAAAACTAGTTATGTCGTAGTTATATCGATACGTAGGTATCTGTTGTCGATAAGACATTCCGAGAGATAGCGAGATGTGCGCGGTCATTACGGCGAGCGCGGCCGCCGCACGGTAAGTAGCGCCCTACTGTGGGAAAATGAATATTTATTGTTATTGTTGACGTTTATACACTGGTTTTTTGAATATTAATAGGTGTTAATAAACGTTTAGTTAATGATAGTTGCTATGAATAGGATTTGCTTGGGTTAGTATGGTAAAATGATTTAAATAGCGACTTTTCTACAGAGTTGCAAACAACAAGCAATGTTTGTTAGTTAGAGCAATCATTTCTAGTTGCACTGGTTGTTTAAAGTTTCATAACAGCATACAAAGAGCTATTGCAGCGTTGAATTAAATGAGCGTATCGTTAAGTACGTTTAGAAAAAACTGATCGCGAAGTTATTCACATGAATTTCACGATTCAAGACATTTGATTTATCAGTTTTGCTTGTTTTGTATAGGTTTTAGGTACGTCAATTTAGCCAGCTACAGAACACATTTTCTTAGTAATTTGATATTGCAAAAACTACGATCTACAAAACGACGTGGCACTTAACCACTTAATTAAAGAGCAGACTTTTGCGCACGTCTCACAAAAACACACGAAATTTTATCAAAACACCGGACATCCACTTAGTCCAAGCAGTACTTCCTCAGCAGATGACACCATGAGATAATATAATGGACATTAATAAGCTGGCAGGCACTTACGCTGGCGCGTCCGCTGAGTCACGCGCGGAATGCCGTCCGTCCGGCCGTGGTACCCGCCCCCCTCGTCCGTCCCTCGCCTCGCCCCGGTCTAGCCATGGGAATTGCATAGCACACATATCTCGTCTAGTATGTAGGACATGGGATGAGCTGACCAGCCTTGTGCATGCGCATGTTCGAACTTTGCAAATGGGAATGTAGGCATTTTAGGGTTGAATGTTTGTACTTTAACCCTTATGATGTAGATAACGACTTTTAGTTCTTGTTAGAAATTAGATAGCCCTAGCCACTGGAATCGTGTCTTATTGATCTTGCAATGATAGCCCAATTTCTCCTTGATATTTAGGTAATAATAATTGATCCGTATTCGGCCACGGCGACTTGGACCTGATTATTTTGAGCTTCGTTGGTGTGCTCTTAGGTGACTGGAGACGTAGTAGGCTTGTGTCTTATGCATTTGGTTGTAACCGAAATTGGTTAAGTAAAACCTAATATAGGTAGGTTCTAACTAAAAGGTAGTTGTCAGAACTGTCTCGATTCTACATTTATATTTAACTAGCGGACGCTTCACGGTTTCACCCGCGTAGTGCCTGTTTCCGTGGGAATACAGGGATAAAAAGTAGCCCATGTCACCCGGGGATAATATAGCTTCCCCAAGGTGAAAGAATTTTTAAAATCGGTCTAATAGTTCTTAAGTTTATTCGTTACATACAAAAAAACAAATCTTTCCACTTTATAATATCAGTATACCTAGTTATAGACTAGCGGACACCCTCGATTTCGTACGCGTGGATCCTGTTCCCGCGGGGTTCGTGATGATGTGTTATAGGTATAAACCTTCCTCTAATTCCACTCTATCTATTGCTGAAAACTGCATTAAAATCCGTTGCGTAGTTCACAAGATCTAAGCGCACAGACAATGGGAGCGACTTTATTTTATACTATGTAAAGAAGTCAAGTTTATAATACAGTTATGTCTGAAGTGTTGTTTGAGGAATTTCTCAAATTGTGCCTTCTGCCAAAGAATACTAACTATTACTACGTACTTCTGTCATTAGAAGCAAGTCCATCCTATGTTAATAGAATATACAAAAATGTTTGTGTATCCGCTTGAACGCATTAATCTCTTGAAGTAATGGAATATACTTACGCTGCTTTTTATTGCCATAACGAATATAAATGCTGAAAGCACCACTAGTTGTTGTATTAGGTAAGTAAAGTAGCGTAGTAATTAAACAGTGCCGGTAATTATGAATTAAGTCGGAGATTTATCAAGATTTATCTCAACAACCGACATCCACGCACGCAAAGCTAATTATACGTAAATAGGTTAATGATGGTTCAGTGATTTAACAAATTAATTCATCTGAGTACCCATCTGTCTTCAACATTAGTTATCATCACTATCACTGACAGACTCACCGACTCGACTAATTTCGTATAATAATTATGTAAATTTAATGTGTTACTTTCTTGACTCCAAAGTAAATATTTGTATTACAAAGTTGGTAGCAGTTTCAGTGTTAATTAACAAAAGTGAAATGGTTCTCCTAAATAAATAGCAAAAGTTACACAACGTAATGCTTGGCTGCTTTTATTTTGCTTAAAACTTTAATTTTTGTAGCATAAATGAGTGTAGACTTTAATGACTAGGTCCGACACAAATAGGTGATGCTGCAATATTAGATTTCCGCATCACAAAAACCAACATTGTTCATTGAACAAATATCTACACAACCCGTTTGTGGTTTAATCCTGAACATTGCAAACTTAAGCCCCTGTCTGCATTACTATTGCTAGTTTTGATGTATAGTAATTTATTTATTTATTCAGGTCTTCCAACAGCTCATGCATACAACATTTAAAAAAAAGTAGTTTACAGTAGCTTACACACTCGCCAGTTATGGGCTAACCAACATTTTATAAGTAACATAGGTAAAAAAAAAACAAAACTAATAACTAATATCAAAGATTAACACGAGGCATTTAATTAGCACAATTATAGGCACAAAAGGGTTACAGATACTTCAAGATTTTTTATCTAAATACATTTTTGGAATCATAGTGCAGGTCGGCATTTGGCACAACTTTTACAAAAGAAATAATTTCATTACACATTCTAATAAGCGGTGAATTTTCTCCTACATTCGTTTCAGAACGCTGAACATTATACATTTTGGTTATGGGATGTCTGGGCATTTTACTGGGTACGTTTAAAGAATTTTAATAATTAATAGAGTTTAATGTAAGAGTCTCCTGTTTATGTTACCGTACCGTATTGGTTGAACAAATTCTAAATAAACCATGTGTGTTCTTTCCAATTAATAGGAATGGTAAAAAGCTTCTCTAAAAGTCATTTTCTTACAGTTTTGCAAACTTGGGACAAATGTAAATCCTGATTCATATCATATTTCATCAACATAGTGCCCGTAATTTTAAAGATTACTTTCAATATTGCCTTTCTAAATAAGTAGAGCTTGAATCCTAGCAACAAAGTTAGACCCACTGAATATACCAAAGCCGCATTACGTATGAAACATCTGCGAAGACATCATAATTAAACCACTGCCAGAATTTTCCTCACAACCGTAATATATGATAAGGAAACCTTACAACCGTTATAGCATTCATAAACATGTCGAAAATATTATATATAATTCCTCTAACAAAGGGAAGACCCACATCGACAGAAAGATGATCAGTATCTAAATATGTATGGATCTTGAACCCTTTGAGTTTCGCTACTTTTCGAAGCAATTTCGCTACTAATAGTTTGTTTTTCTCTTCAAAGGAAAAGCTTATAGACATGGTAAATTGTGTTTTTGTTTCGCTCTCGACAACACTACTGTCGAGTCACTTCTAGCATTTATAACTTAATGTTGTTTCAACTTTTTTTAGTTTCATGTTGAAATAGCTTCTATTACAATATATATACGCTGATGTTCGTGCTGTATGTACTTTTCTCAATTTGAAATAATATTAATACGTAGGTATGTATTAATATTATTTCAAATTGAGAAGAGTGCAAATTTTGCGTAAACATTTGCAAATTGAGAAGAGTGGCTACGAGATTTTATTCTTGTTCTTTTCTCTGGCTTTAGCCATTACCTACTTTGCGAAAATAGCATTTCAAGTAGAATCATGACAAGTGTAGATTATATTTGGTTTACTAAGTGTATCTTAAAACTTTATTCAAGTCGAAATTTCATTCGTGATTATGGTACAAGTAGTTCACGCTGAGATTGTTTAAATGTTTGTAAATGTTATATGTACTTTATTATACGTACTTTTTATTGTACACAAATAGGAGGGTGTAGTCTCTACAGCTATAGCTTGTCAAGTTAGTTTGGTACAAGAGGTCTGTAGTGTAGTAACATTTGTATCTAGGCTAGCTAGAGATTTGTGTTCCTCAGTCATTACTATTTTCGTCGTGGGAGCAATTCGGCCGAGTGTTTCAGCGACGTTTGCTAATGGGAGAAACGTGTTTTTCACGTCTTACTGTTATCGTTGTGGTACGATATGAGCTCCACACTGTGCCAACTGCGACAGGGATCTTATGCCCAAGAATCTTGCCCACATTTGAGACATGCTTGGTTACAAACTTATCATTTGCGTCCTAAGTCATTTTAAGAGGAGCATATGTTTTAATTGCATAAGAGGTAATCTTCGCTAACTTAGGTGGCTGTTCTAAAACAACTGGACGTGTTTTTGTAAGGACGTAAAGTCGACAAATTGATTGTTGGAGAATTGCTATGTAGTAGCTTAGATGTTTCCTTTCCCAATATATAACGAGGGATATTGATTACATTAGAATAACGAAAACGAAAAATAAAAGATCACAGCTATTGAAGTTTTAGTAAAATTGCGAACAAAACAATTGTTTTTTCTGTATCCCGTGAATCATTCGTCCAAACCAATTAATAGAATGTTTTGCTGGAGAGTGTGCGTGCCACAGCGACAGACAGGAAAAGGCTGATAGCAACCACAAGGAACACATTCGGTTCCTATCTTTTGAGACTTACAGCTTGTGAAAGAGTGCTGATGGTGGAAGTCTTGGTTACTTTGGCAAGAATCGTAAATACTTGTGCAATATTTGATGCCGAATAAAAGTCGGGACAAGGGCGTGTGCCGTATCGATCGTCCGTGACACGCCGTATCTAGTCCCTAGCCATACTGCGATGAACGCACACCACTATCGATTCGCACGATATACATTGAATCTTTGCTACTAAAGTCAAGGATCCCGTGAAGGTCGATGCAGCAATCGAACGTGTTGTGGAAGATACAATTGAATATTTTATTGTTTTGATACTGCAATGCTTTTTGATAGCTTCCGCTGTCTGTTGTCGTTCAGAAGTTTATGCAAACAACGTAACGGAAATAATTGTTTTGATTTTTGTTTTACCTGTTTGTAAACAATCTGCCAATATTTTTACTTCCGAAAACTCTATTTAGAAAATATAGTAGATTTTAGCTTTTACCATGGAAAAATACGTTACGAAGTCTTTAATGTTGGATTTTATTTCGCTCCATCGTAACTTCGTAACGTAATTTTGCACAATAGAGTTCATTAAAATGATTAGGTTTTTACAAAACCCACAAAATTCTTTTGTACCTATTTAATTTTGGCAAAAGTTAATAAATTGCGTAACCTCTGTAAGGCGATTGAATGCATTTTGTTCAGTTTTTATTTTAATGAACTTTACAGGCCATAGCTCCAGAATCCAAGGGTTTTGCCATATATTACTTAGCTATCTACCTCATTGTGTAATTCATAATTTTAAGAAAAAGCCAACATTAAGTCACAGAATTTTACGAATGATTTGGAAATTATCACAATACGTCAGATGTAATCAGTCGATGACTTTATCGATACACGCAATCGAAAACTAATCGATTTTGATTACTTCAATTGTTTAGAGTTTTTATTACTTATTACCAATTTAAATATTACATCACCTTTGTCATTAGGTATGACTATGTCCCAACGATAGTTTGTTTTATCATTACTCATAATATATAATACAATACAAATTCTAATTTATTTTTTAAAGTTTGCCACAAATTGCCTTACTCATTGTAAATTAGCAAGAGGGACGGCCTTCACGAGACCAAAAATATTGAGCTTCAAATTAACACATTTGTCAAGGGACTGACATAATTACTTAATTTTCACCTTTACGAGAGCCTGGGTGCCATTTAGTCAGATTTCAACGTGAAGTGGGTTCGGGGAGTGCTAATATACGTTGTAATTACACGGTGGGGTAAGTCTGTAAGGCCCCCTGTTTTAATTACCCATCGGTGGACATGCTTTTTAACGGCAAGTGTACTTACTCGACGTTAAAAAGACAGTTTACCGATGGCTCGACAGTCATGGCTTTATAGTAAGAATGGTGTTTGTGGATAAAACATAAGTTTATTCTCTTTTCTAATTAATAGGCTACGAATCTAACTTATGTACTTATACTTATACGATACCTAACTGTAATTACATGTCTGTAGCTACTATTCACTTAAGCTTTTTTTACATGCTTCAGGCTTCGTCCTGTTCTCACTATATTTATCTTCAACGTTAATGGATCCAAAAAACCTATCGCTAGGCTGTTCATCGTACATTTTGGCTGCATATTTAAAATGATTTATGAAGTTTAAAACACTGGCTTTCTTAGCTCGGTATCCAACATTTGTATTATGTTCGAATATGTCCTGGATGCACATGTCAGCTTCTAATGACAATGGCTGGTAGTTACCGCCTCTTACATTGGTTTTGTAGAAAGAGAATTCTTCGGGTACAGTGTCGACGTTCTCAAAATCTTTTCTAGCTATCGGTCGACCAGCGAAAGGCGATACACAATAATCTTTAAAATTAAATTCGCTGTAATATCTGAAGAAACCACCCAATAACTCGTACAGAGTGTCATTATTCTCAACGCTGTATGGTATTTCTTTATAGTTAGTGTCCCATTGGTTACCTATGAGTGGAGGCAAGTTCGCCTGCAACGCGCTCACTGATGGTGCCATTTTCTTCTGTTGTAGGTAAAATACTACCAATATAGGCATTGGGATTTTTCCGGTGAAATTATGGACTTTGTCCCAAAACTTGATGATAACAGTCAGAGGTATGTGGCGTTTATCCAACTGCATAAAATACGAAATTAATTTCTTTTTACGCCAGGCGTCGTTTCTGAATGTGAGGTCGACATGGCGTTGCTTGGGGATGTCATAGTACGATATCACGGCAAATAGTTTTTGAATTTTTGGCTGAACGTCTCGAAATTTTGCGGGGTTGTTGTACAACATTTTAGCCGTTTCAGTGATGATGTAGGCACCTGCAGTGTCGTTGTAATTGGGTATTCGAGCGTACAGGTCCACGTCACTGGTCTTAGTGCCCAATCCTGCAAGTAGTGAACCATCAAGGAACACTTCAGCACCTGTGTTTATTAATTATGTTTATGAAAATGAAGAAAGTCTTTTAACATGTCTAGAAAGATTGTGTAACTACTAAATTACTGGCAATCTTGTTAAATTCTCCAGTTTACCCTCAATAATTTAGAAGTAAGTGTCACTTTCAATAATAATTGAATGTTATACTTTCGGATCAAGATGTATATTTATACTTTGTCAATATTCAATTCAATTCAATCGTTTATTTGCTAATATAATAGTTCGATATTAGGTATTTTACTTATTTTATGAAATGCCTTTGCTTAGTTTTCGAGCAAATTTGAATAAAATCAATCCAGGGGTTAGGTAGTTAGGTATAGTATTGTTTTATATAGAGGTAGTTTGAAGTCTGATAACCAGGTGTACATACCTCCCCATCGCGACCGCAGCTAATCCTTTAAGTCGTGGAAGTCGTCAGAAATGTTGTGTTTCTGCTGTGGGGTCAGCATCTCTTGCGCCAACAGATGCTGCACTTGACTGTCAAAGTCTCCGATAAGACACCGCGGTGCGCCGCACGCCATGTGCCAGCTCCACACCAAGAACAGTATTGACACTCCTACACAAATTAACATCGATCATAAACCTTATAGAGAGGCCTATGTCAAGCAGTGGACCGACACGGGCTGATGCTGATGATTAACCTAATTGAGACAAATTACGTTTTCAAATTTTTGCTATACTCAGAGGTGGCAAAATCCTTGTAGTGATGGTTCTAAACATATTATCTCTTATAGTCAAATTCAACATTCTATATTCACCAAATCAACAATTGTGTTGTGTTGTGATACGTCATGATTTTACATGTACCTACATGTAATCCCAAGTTCGCAAAATCCATAGATAAGCCTAAGAAAAGAAGAAGAATAAAACTATTATTATATACCTTATTATTTTTATACAATAAAATGATTCCCCTAATTTGGGTATTTTAGTCGAGCTTTTTACATTTACTGGCGATGGAGCTACGCACCATCCCTTATGGGAATTAAGTACGACGATTGTAATTCTAGAAAGGATTGATATTTCACTGAACCTAATTCTCACCTTCAGTAATCTTCATAGTGGTTTAAAAATATATATTTTTTCGACAAACACTTGTATTTTTTTTTAATAATAAATCTTATTATTACATTTAAAAATTGTATAATCACTCATCTGCTTCGTTAGAAACAAAAACTCGCAGGCTTTTAAAATAATACGTAGTGCTTCCGTGCTGTACCATTTTTATAACTATACATGTCTTCTCAGATTAAAAAATAAAATTGTTCAATCCCTAATGAGAGAGCCTGGAGATCTGTCACACAGGTTTCGTACCTAGTACAAACTCCAGCTCTCACTAAGGTTTAAGTCGTACACTTCTGTCATTAGTCTTACCTAAATATAGAAACCAATGTACTTACCTTTTTGAGAGAAATAAATATATAATAATAAATAATAATAATAATACTCAATTATGAATCTTTTGCTGTCCGATAATAATAACTACACAGCGCACTAAATAACTATTTAATATGGTTATTTTATATGGTGAAATTTAATATGGTTATTATCTCGGTAGACTAAAGTGCATATATCGATTCGTTAGTGCTTCTATTGACGTCTTAGTCGAATCACTGTGACTGTCTAGTCTAGTTAAACAGGTCTTACCATGACAATAATTTTAACCTTTGCTTAATAAGTGGATATTCAATTTATTAAGGACAAGGGAGAGATATTGATAATGCCCTAGCATTATCAATATCTCTCCCTGAAGCCTGAGTAGTGCCCGTTGGTCCGCTGCACTGCTGTACGTGAGCACGTGTTAGTGGGTTCCTTCTGCCTCCATTCATCCTCTGCCTAGAGGGCTTTCCGTTACCCCTATTCTGTAAAGGTTTTTATTTAGGGAACAGCAGCCTGTTATGATGTTTGCCTGAATTGGCTGCAAGGTATAAAATGATAATTTATGAACAGAGTTACTGAATCTAGATATGTTTGTAGAGCAGACGAAGATAGGTTACCCACCAAGCGCGCTCTGTCACGAAAATGATTAAGCTGTCGAAAAAAATATTACCGAATAGAGACTGATAGAGAGAATGAGATACGATAAGATTAAGCAAGAACTAGGGTTGTAATCAGCAGTATCAGAAAATGTCATTGATAGGGCAATTGATTCTCTAAATGCGTTATTCGTGAGACAAACTACAAAAAAACACGGAGAGGCAGAAGGTGATGGTGATAGCGCGAAAGTTTATGTCGTTGGTATTGGTGTTTGAGTGTTCCGCGAAAACTCGTACTAAGTATTAAAATTATTAAAGATTTGATACTTTGTTTTACATCGATCGTTGTCACGGGTGCACCGTAAATGGAAAATTACAAAACTTTAAAAGTTTTCTTCTACCTGCAAAAGAATACTTCATTTAAAAATCAAAGGTTTCCACGTAGCAAGCCGTCGTAACAATCGCACCTGTGCCTCCGAATCGACGAAATAAGCTGAGCAGGTTGTAAAAACTCTACGATGAAAGCTACGAGTTAACCTTTGCGGAAAATAAACAGCGTCCAAACTTGTGTATATAAAGGGAAATTTCGCGGAGCGCACGTCCCCGGCTGAAAGTTATTTCAATATAATAATTTAGAACCTTTTCCCTTCTGCATGTATAGTAGGCATGTTATATGTATCTATGTGTACAGTAACTTCTCCGGCTAAAGTCAGTAATGCGATTATTATCTACCTTGTAGTAGCAAAAGTTCAAAGTACAACATATAGAACTATCTCGCTGAAATTAGCTGTTTAATAAAAAACTAGTTTCAAACCCTTCCGTTTGGGACCTTGAGTACAGAGCTGCAAAGAAAAGTCCATCTATATGTATTATTGTGAACAAGAAGAAACTGACTAACAGACTGATCAAGTTATTGAGGGGCCTAGTTAGTGCCTAGAAACATTACAAACGATTTCTTTAATCAACGTAAGTAGGGATTTCCAGTTCTGAGCGCGTGACGTCAGAGGAAAACGATTTTATTAGTATACTTTTATGGTAAATTTTCGGCACAAAACGTTCAAGATACTCAACGGTCACTTTTCTGCCCAAATCTCATTAAAAAGCAACTAGCCACGGTTCAAGTATCATAGAGAAACAAACAGAGCCGGACTCCAAAGGGTAATAGAGTTGTAGGACACAAAGAAACCGTGTGTGAGTGGGGGGTGGGGGTGGTGGAGAGTGGGAGCTGTCCGCTAGCGGAATATGTTTTAATTAAAGCTGTCTACACATGACTCTACACCGCTGTACAGGCTGTTGATAAATAAAATTAGTCTGTATATTTTAGGCTCTGAAATATTTTGCTACATGTCAAAAAACAAGGCATAGAACATGTGTATGATTTCAAATAATTGTTAATAATGAAGAGAATAATTGACTTTAGGATAACGTATTTGTATTATGATTAAACTAATCGAATTTGAATATTAACTTTCCCCTAATATATCTATTTTGATCATTTTTGGGATCAATTGCCAAAAATCTCATCTAAGTGCTCCCTAACGTCAATAAAGAAGACTTTGTGTTAAATTTAATATAATTTGATCAACTTGATTGATCAACGTGTAGTCAGTCAGAGTTCAGTAGTTACAATAATCTATTCAGTGAAAATTTGGTTATTTAAAACTTACTGTAGGTACTCAAACATCAGGTAATTTCCGTGGTGCAAATAAAATGACTGCCTGATTTCGCAACATCCTGTAGAGAGAGGCTCTACGTGGCGTGTAGAGCTGGCGGCTAATGAACACCCGCGGACGAGCAGTCTTATTACACGTCCACTATATTACGTACAGAATAAATATTGTGTAGAGGGAGTAATTACATTTTCGCTATCTTTATCATGGCGGTGGCAGATGGTTCACGCGTTTTTGGGAATGGAAGTTAGGGCGTTAGAGGAGATTTTAGATGATGTTAAAATTTGGCGTTAAATCGAATTTATTACCTATTTTAATTTGAATATAATGGGGTTTTTAAAAATAATAATAATATAGCACAAAACTACGCGAACAATGTAGGGTTCCTTTATCCCCCCCCTCCCATCCGAATTGTGGCTTAAGAAGTGGGTTTTCTGTTATTCTGCCCCAATGACTCTCACATAAACTTAAATTCAGTTCCGGTGCCAGTCGAAGCCCGAATCCAATCACTCGTGTGAACAGAGCCGTTGCTAATGTAATCAGATAGGATGTATCGCAATTCAGGGATTCTCACACATTTTACTTTACTTTTGTAAATATAATTACCATCGCTCGCATGTAGGCCGCTCTGATGTTTTGAATTATAATTGGTATAGAAGTATTTTATTTCATGTATTCTTACAAAGTTCATACTTTTCGGTAACAGTTTGTAAAGTTTTCTTACGGACACAACAATATGATAAAGTTAGTGTCAGTCATATTAGAGTGATACCCATGATGTTGTTATCTTTCAGAGGTAACTGCTAACTTCCACGAAGTTGCATTCTTGTTTGTGATTTAACCTTTTTAAAAACATTGTTTTTATGACACACTGGGATTGTGATTGTACACATTGGTAGTTTAATTATTATACTGTATTAAACAGCAATCTGCGTACAGGTACAGTTAGTAATAAAAGTCGCTGAAATATACTTGCAAAACCTCGGAATAGAGTTTTAAATACAACTTCTGCACTAGGTTGCAAGCCTAGTGTCGGAGGGACAAAACATACAAATAAAAGACACAGAACATTTCGAATCGGAATAAGAATTTTTGGAACACACTGAGTGGGAATCGATTCAATAACTATTTATGTACTCGTAGTTGTCGCACACATTTCCATTGCAACACCGAAACTTATTTCTGTGCTTAGTTATACAAAATTTTAGATTTTTAGCCTATATAGTAGAGCCTATGTGTTCTATGAACGTGTCCAGTTGTGTTGCTGGCTGCGTAACACCTAGGTACATTGAACTTTCAACCGTCGCCCATAATAGGCCATCACGCGTATCCTCCCGATGTCACTCGCTAGTTACCCTTCATCTACGACGATGTCGCGATACGAGGTTAATACCCGTTTGGTGAATGAGGACAGTTCCTGATCAGCCGCCCTACATAGCGAGCGTCGGCCGCCCTTCAGGCCGAGGTCACGCGAGGTCACTCCAGCCTTCCGATAGGTCGCCAGGTCGACGCACACTTAACCTTTGACTTACATACTAACAGTTTAGAAGCAACTAGTACTGTATAATGTGCAGCTATCTGTTTCTGCTGACAAGGGTTATGTTATGGGTTTATTTATATGGGGATGAGGGAAAAAATAATTTTGATTTCATTATTTCTGCGTTAAGAGGACGGGTGGGGCGAGGTGCAGATTATATTATATTATGATAAAGGGTTCAATGACTAGAGGTTAAGGGACTACGAGATGTTTCGGATAAGGTACCCTTAATTTGATTAAATATTTGGCAATCCCACTCACCACTCGACATTTTTTTTTAAAGACCCTCCCGCATTATGTTTCCAGCCCTGTGTCGCGGGAGATTTTACAAACATACAAGTCACGGACACAAAGTACACCCAGACTCGGAACAACAGTTTGTGGATCACACAAAGTGATGTCCCGTGTGGGAATCGAACCCATTACCTCTTGCGTAGGAGTCGGACACACTCCCAGCGAGCAACAGAGGTAGATATTCATAGCTCCACTTCAATGGCTCCACTGGATCTTTAATTTTATCATAATACACAACAGTCTCGCGGTAGAACTGTGCTGCGGCGGATAAATATTAAGCCTACGCGTTGTGGTTTTGAAAACTTGAGTTTTTGATTATTATTACAATATGTACATATCACATTATGTCTCAGTAGGTATCTATACCAAGTATCAAGTCAAACAAATGGTTCGGATGGATAATTTAGGAGTTTGGAATACTAAAAAATATAGTGTATTTTTTTTATGAGATATGATATGGGGGCTAACGAAAAAGCGGCTCGTCTGATGGCAAGTGTTTACCACTGCCCATAGACATCTTCCACACTAGAACTAAAGGCCGCTAATAAAGAGTAGGCTCTTTTTTAAAGATCCCTAAGTCATATCGGTCCAGAAATATAGCAGGCGACAGTAAATTCCAGAAGATGGTTGTGCGTATCAGAAAATGGCGTTTAAAACGCACTGTGGTGGTGGTTGGTTGGTGAATTGCCAAGTGTCGAGATGGTGACGGTGATACTTGGATGTTTGTGTGCCGAAACTGAGCTGGTGGAATTAGTCCTAACAATTCCTTAGAACACTCAAAAATATAATTTCATTTCATTTTCTCCAAATTATAAGATGATTCATATTGCAGTTGTTAACTGAACGTTTATAAGCACGGTTAAAAGGCAATTTATATGTAGGTAGGTATAACTTATATGAGTCACTGCGGCAGAAATATCGTACGCTACGCTCGCTAGTTCTACATCGTACGGTCGTAAATCATTATAATCGGAATCGATTAGATGCTCCAATCGATTTGAATAAAGAAACGATTAATGTTGCGCAGATTCTTTATTTATTTATGCTTAAATGTCAAACTATTTCTATAAAAATGTATTGTGGCAGTCATGTCCTCATTGTAAAATTGAGAATTTAAAAAGTGTGGCCACGAGTTTTTATTGCCATCTTCTTTTTTCCGACTTTACCTATTGTTGGCGAACTTGGCATTACACGTACATGTAGAATCATGACGTATCACAAGTATTGTTTTGCATCCTAAGTGAGTGAATGTTGAATTTTTGACTGAATATGTATTTAAAAAGATTTTTTAAAGGTACAAGATGAGTCTATGCGTATACAGGCTACGTTTAGACTATTCCAGATTTTTTCCGTCTTTTCTTCATTTTATATTGGACTAGCTGACCCGCGCAACTTCGCCTTCGTAAATTCTCCCCGTTTTTGCAACGTTTTTCTTTGCTGCTTCGCTCCTATTGGTCGTAACACAAACAGACGTGAAGTCATACCTATTTAGAAGGTAATTTAAATCTATATATTTTCCTACGTATTTTTGGTTTCCCTATGTCGGAAGGTGTACTTCTCGGACTTGTTATAGTCTCCAAGTAGGACGTGAAATTTCAAAATCAATCGTCTACCTTTCAATTTATTTATTGCTATAAGTTATTGCTATTATATCATAGGAACACGTAATAACTGCACATTCGAACTGCCGTTTTGTTTCCTAAATCTGATAAATCGATAAATTTTGCAACATTAATTTATTTTTAGTAGGTATATTAGACCGCCTATTCATGATGTATGATAAAAAAACACCGTGACGAAATCGGTACGTCCTAAAACCAATAAACTGATATCATTTGAATAAATGAGAGAAAAACTTAATTATGTATCTTCAAAACAGCTGAAAAGATTATATAAAATCAAATACAAAGCAATGAAGAACCTTTTAAAGTAGGTTATGAGTACGAAGTTAATTGATAATAGCTGTCTATATTTCTATTAAATATAACGCTGTTCATGAATTATAGTGCAAGTGTATTGAAGGCAATAAATCATTGACGTGACACAAAGCGTGCGCCCGCGCAAGTGTGACGGCACAGAGTACATTACACGCCGATGACGACCGTGCCAATATTTACTATCGAATAATTACATGTTTGTATTAAACAATGAAACTAAATACCAGTTTGTATTTTTCTACTTTGATCGATATCGGGATTTTTAAATGGGTTTTTGTTATTAATTTGAACATTTTATAAACATAACAAGTTATTAGGGGATCAAAAGGCTCCCAAAGTCAGAGGAAATGTGCTTTTCTATGATAAAAGTTATTTTACGCGAGGTCAAACTCCTTCTAAACCAAAATGCTGGGTACCAGGGAGAGGGGAGAATTTGATACCGCTAGTATCAAATTCTCCCCTCTCCCTAAACAAAATGTTGAATTCGCCACAGCCTACTTACATAGTTGATTATGATCAAGCTTCTGTATATGTATTACAATGTAAATGTATTTACAATGCATTTCTCAGACTTTAAGTTACGTCAAATTTCACCAAAGTGGGTTTAGCCGTAAAAGTGTCAAAGACAAATAGAGTTACTTTCGCATTTTTAATAATAATTCGTATTTGCGTGTGTGTTTGCCCTAATAGTGACGTCACTCATAAACAATTGCTCTCTATTAAACTCGTATTGCTTAACCGTGTTCTTGCTATCAGATTAATTATTTACTTAAGCACTTAGTATACAATAGCATAACTGTGTTTATTGCTTTAAATTAACATGACACTTGGATTAGACCGACTACCGATTTATCTATATAAAATGTATGCATCATGGTCCATTGGTAAGATGACGACAATATCTATTAAGTAACAACACTTCTTAAAGTTTTCCGAAACAATGTTTGTCCACAATTTAACGTGTTAATGAATTTTTAATTAGAAAATGATAACTTGTGTGATTTTTCACAATGTTTTTTTTAAAGACTACTCTCGCTATAGGGTACAAGCCCTGTGTCGCGGGGGACTTTACAAACATACAAGTCGCAGATACAAAGTACACCCAGAAGACTCGGAACAACAATTTGTGGATCACACAAAGTGGCGTCCCGTGTGGGAATCGAACCCACGACCTCTTGCGTAGCAGTCGGACACAATCCTACCGCGCCACAGAGGCAGTCGCAAAATTATGACGCCACGATTCGTATTTATTACAAACTTGTTATGATTTTTCTTAAAAAACTTCTGCTGGAGACTTGACAGTCATCTATCTGGTTACGAGGATTAATAAATGACTAGCTTTCAGTATAAACATTTTTAAATATAATATTTCATTCGAACGTTTAAAACCGTACCGACGGAGTGCCGTTACTTCCTTCTCTCAACAAAAAACTCTTTGTTCAAGTAGGCACTCTCTACTTAACAACTCTTGAACTTTGTTCTAACCCTCTTGCCTCTTTCCAAGAGCCACTCGGCTCCAACGAGCTGCTAACGTCAAATCAATGCGACTAATTACCCTGAGGGTAGTTTTGTTTCTCGCGACATCCGGGACCCCCCGCCTAACGGTTAAAGCGACCCATTCATCTCCCGACAGTCGTACACACCATTAGCCCGAGAGCTGTAAACTTTATATTGTAAAACTGTAATAACTCTGCTCGGTTTAAGTGCTTAGTAACGCTTAGAATACGCATTCAAAACGAATGTGATTATGCACTTATTTCACAAATCCGACGACGCAAGAGTGCAGCGTTGCAAGCGGCTTCAATTTTGCTTACAAATTTTACGGCTATTTAATGCAATATCAGATATCGCTAGCTAGCAATAAGTGTTTGAATAATAAGTTAATAGTATAAATAAGGCCATTCTATTTGTTCACTGGTATTGCACAAAATATATGTATTTTAACGGTACGTCGTCAAAAATTATGCTTCGTAAACAAATATCTAATGAATAGGGGATTCCCTTTTTAATTGTGGTTTCAACCAATGTTGTTTTGGGTACGAGTATTAATTTGACGTTTTCTAATAATCATTTAATCGGTTTTGGGCATTTCCTATAAGGCGTGTAAAACTGAAATTCCTTATTCTCTTATGGAGTCGTTTACATTTGTAAGTTAAGTATTATGTTCGTCGAGCAAATTAATTGCCAATAATGAAAATGTTTTGTTACACTACAACTATATTGACAGGCAATAAGATCCTATCGTACAGACACTATGGTAGGGAATTCACATAGGTCCATTTACAACATAAGAACTGAAAAATCATTTCAAATATAAACAAAGTTGCGGAATTTGTTTGTAGAGTAAAATCTCTAGGAACTCGATAAAAAAAATTAGTACAGTCTTTAAATATTTTATTTCACTTCAGTTAATACCATTTCCCGCTGTACGAAATGGCTTTCAATCTAAAACCGATTACTCGCGCATCGTATTACTTCGGTAATAGAAGGCGACAGTTCTTATCCACTCGTGTCGACAACCCTTTTAGTCTGTGCAGCTTTAAGTGAGCTTCCATTACACGCGCCTTTGATTTATGTTCTGAATCGCCATGAATGCCGCGCTTACAATTTTATGTCGCATTCTTTACTTGCTCTTAAGAAATATCTGCTGGAATCATTAGGATGACAGAGAAGTATGGCCCGAGGTTTTGACGTGGCGTGAATGGGGATCAGAAATTCTACACTAGGGGAATTAGGTGCGAGGTTTATTGATGTTATGTATTGTGTTGATATATAGGCAGGGAAATAAGCAATGAAATCTTCGAGTTTGACTTCGGAAAAAATAGTAAAAAATAATCTTCAGTTCTTAAGCATGGGGTACACTATGTAAAGCCTTATAAAATCAGCTAACTTTCAGGGAATCAATATCAGTCCACCCGTTCATCATTAAAATCCCCATTTCAGTTCACAAGGGCACGTAACATTCAGTTACGTAAGTCAACAGTAACTCCACAAAGTCCTACAAATCCCAAAATCCAGGCACCTTGAGCTAATCCCGTAGAGCGGAGCAATCGATAATAATTAACTTAGCCAACTCCGAATTTCGTTTCTAATTCATTTCGCTACGAAACTTTGGATTACGGGCGGCTTGATGCAAATTGTCGGCGGCAAACTGCGGTACCCCAATCAAGGGCTATTGGCTTCAAGATTGGATTTGTGACGGCACAGGACAGTACTGAGATATGTGTCTGTTTGTTTCAGGTCCACTGGGGCCTCTACCGAACGTGACCAGTGCGGATCTCGGCATGAAAGAAGGTAAGCCCCTTTGTGTAAGATTTTGGTAGCTGTTACATTTTTGTAATCGCTGTGTGGCCACGCCCCAATAGACGTAAATACTCTATATCTCGTATTAAAATGTTAGGAGTGTTATTGGATCACCCTTTGGATAAAAAAAGTTTTTGAAATAAACTGTACAGATGGCTGAAACATCACAGAAATACCTTAAAAATAATACGTGATTAATAGGTATATTAATTAAAGTCTTGTCTTTTTTTCGATTTGATTAGAATATTACCCTTCTTTTTTTGCTTCGCCATAGTCGGGCAAAAAAGGTTTGAAAGGAGTTCAGAATTAGTTTTATTTTTCATTGTCCTGTAACGTTTTTTGCTATATTTATTAAAAAAAAACAAAAGCCTTTATTTATTCATTTGTAACTAAACTGTCATATAATCTAGAATTTACAAGGACGCCTGGTACACTGAGGTGTTACTGTTTTTATTGAGTTTTTATGTAGGTATGTCATGCAAATGCAATGCGATGTCGCAATATTGATTTAGCGGTGCAAGTGATACATAGTAATAATGTAAAGTTGATATAATAATGAATTGTTTGTGTTTCAGACATTTAAAATACATAATACTGACTACAAAATATTTTATAAAGATCAAAAGAAAACGGTTGAATATCGCATAATATGTACAATACAGATTTATTAATTAATTAATGTAGTAATAAACCAATGTCAAGACATTATATTACTTCCTAAATAAATTAATATTTTAAGTAGGTCGAATAAATTAAAGAAGGAAAATGAACTACTCATCTGAAAAGGGCTTTTATTAGCACTGCGTTATAAAATTAAAAAAAGCAACTTATAAATTAACGATGAAAGAATACATTTAATATTGTCCTGAAAGTCTTGAAAGATCGGCTAATTAGAAGGGTTTTTTAGGGTTCCGTAGCCAAAATGGCAAAAAATATTACTTACGCCGACAAAGTAAAAGAATAAATTGCTTAGGGTACCTCCCCTATACGTAAATTGGGGGTGTTTATTTTATTTTCTTATCTAGCCATCGTGTATCATTAGATATAATTTAATTTATAAAGATAGGTATTTTAAAAACATTTAGGGGTTGGGAAGACGACTTTTAGATTTAGGGATCCGTGTGTAAAATATTAAGCTTTAAAGTGCAAATTTTGTTAGAATCGAGTGCCCCCCCCCCCCCGCCCCCTGCCAGCTAAATGTTTAATGTTAGGTATGTAAAAAAAATTAAATAGTAAAATTGAAAGAAACATTATAAAAGCTAAGTAGGCTTTACAATTTTACGAGTAACAGCTGATCAAATGAGAAGTAACAAAATTTACGTACAAATTCCATTGAAAAATATTATTAAGTAGATATGTTGTAAGTATGAAACAAAAACAACAGAAAACCCACTTCTTAAACCACATTATGCGGATGGGGGGGGGGGGGGGGCGGCGGACTACGGAACCTTACATTGTGCGTAGCCCGACATGCACTTGCCCGGTTTTTAAAGCTACGGTTCACAGCACTGGTATGGTATGTAAGAGTGAGGTATAACTATAAATTAATTTCGTGTGCGATTATATTACAGGTAGCTGCGCGCTAGGCGATGTGGTGTACATGGCCGGTGACGAGTTCCCGGGATCGACGCCGTGCAAGAAATGCATGTGCGCAGCCGGCGACGTGCGGTGCACTGACGAGGTGTGCGAGCCGCGGCCTGGTTGTAAGGCGCTGCACCGACCCGACCACTGCTGTCCGACCTACCAGTGCGGTAAGTTAACCTATATTTGACAGATCTGTTTCATCATTCAATAATCCGTTAAGTGAGTCAACGTCTCTACCACACTACATTATTGAGTTTCAGGACCAATTTTCCTTCTGTACCCGTTATGTCAACAAAACTGGAGAATACATCTTTAGCTTTGGGAGGATTTTTTAATTGTGGGAAGTTGGTGAAGCTCGAGTAATTTTATTACGAGATTGAATCTGATGAATAGCTTGAGTAGAAAACCTGTGCCTTATTTTAAAATAATACTTTTTACAATGTTTGTAAGATCAATGTGATTGAAATATTGATTGACCTATTGCATCAATTCTATTTTGTGTACCCAAATGGTAAATTGTAACGATACACATCTATAAACGTCTGTTTGTTATCCTTTTGTGCGCTAGATGGCCTTTTAATGTTGACTACTATTTTATAATAACAACTAATTGTACTTTTTTCCAGAATGCGAACAAGAGGGTCGGGTATACGGCAACGGTGAGAAGCTGGTGGACCCTGCGGACCCTTGCCGCGTGTGCTACTGCCAGGGCGGCGAGGTGGTGTGCCGGCGCATCGCGTGCTTCGTGCGCGACGACTGCACGCCGCGTCTGGTGCCAGGCCGCTGCTGTCCCGAGTACGACAACTGTCCCCTACGAGGTGAGGTTTACAGAAGAGTGACTAAAGCAGGAGAAAAGATTAATATAGGTTTTAGATTACAGTACAAACATATCTACTTCATATTAAAGATGTCTAAAATTTGGTAAAGTCTTGTCTCGTATTGCAGTAGAGTCACAATAGAGAGGAATTGAAGGAGATCCTAATATTTTTTATTGAGATACTAATATTCTTCAATTAGTTTTCTCAAGTAATAGTAATAGGTACCTAACTAAAAATGTATATATCTAAATAATGGAGACTTGAAATCCTTTGGAAGTAGTTTTAAAAAAATTACTTACTTACTTTACGTTTGCTTCACAAATATATAATTCATATTTTTTATCATTGATTTCAGGTGTCACTAGCCTGCCCGGCGTTTCATCGCCGATCCCTAGCGTGTCTACAGCAGAAAACGTTGACAGTCCTCCAGCGCCAGTCAGAGAGAATATCAAACAGGAAATCACCATCAAGGAGATCACTCCTGTGTCTGAAATCCCAGTCATCACCGAAGTGAAGATCAAGGAGATTTTGCCTTCACCCAGCATTGAAGTAGCTGAATATTCTTCTTCAAAATCGCCACTGATCCCACGAGAGGCAACTTCCGAGAAGAACGACAAAGAATCTGACTCAAAAACAGAATCTCCTTCTGTAGTCGAAATCCATTTGTCATCTCCTGTTTCGTCGCCCGAATCAACTCAATTTACCATTAGTGAAAACAAAGATGTAGATGCAACCCCTTCAAAGATCAGCTTCTCGACTCAGGATTCCATACATAGCTCCATCTATCCGTCCAATGTGCCAATTGTAGCTACTATGGGAGTTCCTCCTGTAACCTCGGAGCCAATACCGGTCGCTACAACTAAACCTCCAATTATCGAAGAAGAAGACACTTTTGATCATAATCCTGCTTTCCCTCCACTGCCTGATGATTTAGCTGTTCTTAGGAATCATGAAGACGAAATCGTACCTGAAGTAATAGTTGACAATGAACATGTGCCAAGCCACGATCCTGTACTAGTCAGTGCTTCTCCATCAGTTGAAGCGGAGGTTAGAGAGGCAGAACCACTAAAAACTTCTACTACCAAAGACCTTCCTGATACAACTACTACGACTACCAGAGAAACACCAAGAACAACACCGGAACTTACTACTCCACTGCCAGAGACTACAATAAGTACTGAAAGCCCGAACTTCAAAGGAAGCCCCTTGTTGAACTTAAGATCAGCAATTCCCACAGAAATACTGAGTTCCCAATCTATTATACCAGAAGAAATTAACGGTGAATCAGATGAGGCAACTACAGCTGCTGATGAAAGCAGTTTAGTCTCAGTAACTACTACTGAAGCACCTAAGATAGTTCAAGAATCCATAACTGAAAATTCAGATACGACTACATACGATAAAACGACTGCTACCAAAATAAGTACAACCCCTGAAGATATTAAAATAACTTCAGAAGAAATTAAGTCTACTACAGAAGAAATAAAAATAACTTCAGAAAGTATTCAGTTAACAAACGAGGTAACTTCACAAGCTCCAGAACTTGAAATCACAACTGCTAAAGTAACAGAAACTGAAGTCAATGTTAGCACTAAAGAACCAGAACCGACGACTAGCGCTATTGCAAAGTCTAATATCGCAACCGAAGTTACCTCTCAAACCGAATTGAGCTCACTACCTGTTGAGACCAGCGATCAAAATCCACCCGAAGTATCCGAACAGACAACCAGCGACAAAGCAGCTCCTTCTACAATCGATCCTCTTTCTACAAGCTCCAAGATACCATCAACCAGCTCCGAAGTCATAACAGTATCAAAAGCAGTTATAGGTGAAAATGTTGGTGAAAATGTGGAAACAACTGAATTTATTTTAACGCCATTTGGACCCGAAACTGCGACCAACGCTGTTGAATTGATAAAAATATCTGCAGATCCGGAGAAAAGTGCAGCCATCATAGAAACTGACGATGGAAAGAAAAATAATGTGTTTTCAGATCTTATAAACTTGGTTAGTGACGTAGCTTCGATGAGTGACCACACAGAAGAGTCATTGAGCGCCCAGCAACCAACCACCATTACTAGCATCTCTGACTCGGAGGAACTGATACCAGTCAATGCGGGCTACAAGAGCAAGAACAAAAATTTCAACCAGAACTCTATTACAGAGATTCCTATCAAGAGCAAAATTTCCACCACTGCGAACAAGAAATTAATTGAGATCGAGGATGACGAATCTGAAAGTGTAACGGATTCGCTGCCGCCCAACGACAAGGTGGAGCCAACGACACGCCGACCGATCATCGATAACGTGTCTGACGATGTGAATATTTCTAACAACAAGACCGCCAAAAAAGATATTGAAATTATTACCCAGTCATACGTGCCAACGATCAACCGGCGGCCCACCAAAGTGGTAATGAAGAAGAGCAATGAGAGACCATCTACTGACGAGTCGACAGCGGCGTCAGCGTCAGCCGAGACGGCTACGACAGACAGCACCACGTCCAACGAGACTCCGCTACTGACCAGCGAGGAGACTAGCGCGTCAGCTGAAATCAGCCCGGCCGCTGAGCCGTACATTCCGGTAGCACCCAGTGCGGTTCCGGAGGACATCGGAGACCTGCAGTCCGATGTCACCACTGACCGAACGGATGCGTCACAGTGAGCGACCAGCGCTGAGCGCCATGTCGATAAAACCTCAGCTAATCAGCATTTTATAGAGTAAGTTTCGTTCTTGAAACTGTAAGTTAACGTAGAGACTATTAGTATAGGCATACGCGACCCTTTCGGAATCGATCATATTCCTCGTCAATTGATCACCCGGGGAGGACAGTCCCGCCTCGGGCTATTTATATTTCGTATCATAAGTAGACGGCCGGGGCCGCCGGCCGAATTTATGTGTATTAGCTGGACAAATTATTTATAATACTTTAGCGGTAGGGAGCGAGCCAACACGGTCGCGACGTGTCAACTCGCGAGGCGCACTTGCTCCTCGCGTTAGCGGATAAGTTATTTATTTGTTTAGTGAGAGATCGTGAGTAGAGTGATCGATAAGTAAGCAACCAAGCTAGTCATCTTGTGACAGTGCTGGCGCACGCCGCACCTGACGCCACGTTGCCATTACTGCTAGCTGTATTTAACGAGAACATGACAACCGCAGACATTACCTGACATAAGGCATTCCAGATAGACTTAGTTCCTTTGTATTGAGTAAGAACAAACTGTAGCGTCCGCGCAACGCTTCCAGCGCCATCTATATCGTTAAAAAAATTTGGTACAAATCGAATTTGATATTTAGAATATTGTCAACCTTATGAAAAGTATAGTTGTAGAGAAGTTAGAGTTAATGTGATCGCACGTACTGTTTATTTATTGCACTTAGAGATGGTGTATAGTCAGAGTGTATAGTGTGGGATCTATCGGGAGGCTCAAGCGTAGACTAAGGCTAATTTATTGTAACTACCCACATACGTACGTCGTACCGTTCACTTTTAATGAGTTCGTTCTGTTCAATTGTCTGCTACGGTCGGTTCATTAGTTGTCTCCTGTAAGTGCCGCCACACACGGACCGCCACGCGGTGCCGCGCGGTGACTCGTGCGCGGCAGCATCCAGTGCGGCTTCTTGCTCCGGAAGACTATCACTTTTCCCGGGCAATAAGCGCACATGCTCATTGTATTATTTAATTATATTAATAATTAATTAATTATTGTTTTTTTTACAAATAAAAGAAACCTAGACTGATAACTTGTTTTATTTTTATCATTGTAAAATTACCCAAAATCTATCTACCTATTATCGGTATCCTGGATTTTCATTAGTACTAGTGGTTCCATTTTAGGGTTTATTGACATGACAAGGTGCAAGCCCAAAAAATACAAGTTCTGTTCTCCTTATTTTATCGGATCTCCTTTTAAAATCTTACAATCCAGACAATAAATAGGGGTATGTCACAAAAAGTGATAAAAGATGAAGAGTGCTCAGTCAAGTCCTACAAATACATTGCAAAAGGTGGACTTAATGCCATAGGCATTCTCTACCAGGCAACCTTTGCGTGGTGGCGAGAGGAGGGTGGCAGTGCATATAGTGAAAACAGATAAATAATAAAAATTATTAGAAGTGATGAGTAGGTATATGAAGTAAGGAGTAAAAATAAACGTTGGGTAACCAGAAAGAAGAATGTACTTCACTTAAATGGTATGAAACAAGTGCATATCGTGGCATGCCCAATTGAGTTCCGTAGTTGTCCATTACAAAAATGCTGTCTAAGAAATGGGTTTTCTATTGTTATTGTTATATACGTACTAACAATGTTATAATTTGCCTAAGTAATTTTCAATGGAATTTAAGACAGATAAGATTGAACAGACGGACAGAGGGAAACTATAAGGTTTCTTGTTTACTACGGAACCCTATAAATAATAATTACTACGACAACATTAATAAATGGGGCAGTAGAAAACGTAACACTACTTTCCGTCATGAAAATCTCAAGAAGACAGAACTTGTCCTTTTTACAAATATTTTTTTAAGTATCTAGGTACTAGTATAGTATTATATTATCTGTGATCTAGGCGACAACCTATTGAACTGGGCGAGTTACTTATAAACAAAAATCAAAAAGATAAAATCTTATGTTTCCCTTGATTGACTAGGTGACGTATGCTATCTTGATCTGAATGCAGACCTCCTTAATAAATACGATCAATTTCTAAACAACTGCATTAAATTTATTTTCAACCGACTTAAAAAAGGAGGAGGTTCTCAATTCGACTGTATTTATTTTTGTTTGTTTGTTCACCGATTACGCAAAGACGGCTGGACCGATTTGATTTTTTTTTTGTGTTTGAAAGGGTGTACTTCCAAGTTGGTCCCATTGTCATCAGATCACGATCTGATGATGGGATCCTGGAGATATCCAGGGGATTCTTATTAAAGGCAAACCTTCAGTGATTTAGGTATATTTCATAGTGATTCGTGCATTTACTCTTAAAAAGCACCAATTGGTGAAGTGGAACTAATGATGAAGAGCACAAATGATGAGCGGACCTATTCAATATTTCACAGTTTGCGATTTAGTTACGTTATAGTATTGAGTAGCACTTTATTCTCGTCATACTACTATTACATAATGTAATACAGCTGATAGTGAACTCCTCAACAATTAACAGCCCTGCATCGGGGCAAGCAATATTTTGTAAAAAGATTTGAGCAGTTGACATAAGCCTATTGTAACTTAGGTGAATTACAAACCAATCACTAAAAAGTTTTTTAACCTTCGTAAGTATGACCATGTGTCTTCTTACCGTTCTGAACTGAAATGGCTCCCTATTCGGCAGCGCTGTAGTTTGCGCTCTACCCTTTCTTCAATTATTAAGTCTTGTAGATAGCGACGAAATTTACCTTCGTATTCTAATGATATTATAGCAGTTTTTCATTGCTCTCCGTCTTACGAATTTTCGATCAGGGTCCTTATTCACCATCTTTTTTTTCTTTTTCGCGTAAAGCCCGCGCTTTTAATTGTCAATATTTTGTCATAATGCTGCGCTTAGAAATGCATCGCGTATGCACGCGGACATCTTTGAGCGCACCGCACATGCGCCAATTTGCGCGGGCTTGCCGCAAAAACGAAAAAAATAAACATAGTGAATAAGAACCCATGTCACGTGTCCTGACGCGAGTTTAACATTTTTTACACATCCCAAAAAGTGCCCAACGCCGCTGAAGAACATTTTCACTTCAAAAATGCTAAAATATATGAACCTACAATAAGTGTGTATATTTATGTACATTTTGAAATATGTATATATGTTTATATTAGTACGTATTAGTTTATGTGATGTTATGTTTGTGACTATTTATATTTTTTTATTATTATTTATATAGCTTTCTACAATCTGCCTGCATCTACATAGGTATTTGGTCCGCCTTTGTATACACTGTTGTATTTGTCCATTAAGTGTTAAAAAAAGGCCTGTATAACCTTCGGGCAGTGAAAAAAGACTTGTTAGCAAAAGATGGGGTCTATTCCCCTAAATTACACACCAACAATCTGGCCAATACTAACATATGGTTCAGTTGTATGGTGCCCCAGAACTCAGCTAATCACTACGAAAACCAAATTCCAGAGTCGTCTGGCGAGTATAGCAACTTCTGGATGTATGAGGATCACTCGGCGATAGACAATAAGGACCTTACCATAAAAAAAATCTGAAGTCCTTGTCATGGAATGACATAGGGTCCTCAATACTGTGGCAGGTGCGTCGGAAACTCGACCGGCCACTCGCATAAAGCCTCATTAATTGTGAACTGTTTGTCTTGACGTTCCAAAACTATGAAATAATGACGAAGAAGAAGATCGAAAAACAATTGGGAGGATTGAAGGAAGCGTCAAGACGAATGGTCAAGGAAAAGAATTGAAATGTAAAGGAATAATATTACAAGTTATTTAATATATAATATCGTTCTGGGCTTAAGAAAGTGTTTGATTCCTCATCCCCGAGAGTAATAATCCCGGCTGCGCACCCCAAAGCCAGCAAGAGGTTCACGTCACATGGTGGAGGCGCCGAACTC
This sequence comes from Herminia tarsipennalis, assembly GCA_945859575.2. Classification (NCBI taxonomy): domain Eukaryota; kingdom Metazoa; phylum Arthropoda; class Insecta; order Lepidoptera; family Erebidae; genus Herminia; species Herminia tarsipennalis. Next base: position 687,806 of record OX243840.2, on the reverse strand, counting down.
TTCAGAGGAAGTCATTTAAAGAGCTAAGTCGTATTTCTATGTAAAATTAATTAAAAATGAGTGAATTCACGGGATTGTATGAGTCCGTAGATGATTTTGTCAACCAATTCCAGATCATCTGTGTGATTAATAAAATCACTTCGGATGAAGAAAAAAAAATATTTGTGGCGGCGTATCTGGCTGGACCAGCGCTACACCTATACAAAGCAATCATAGAAGATTGTGATAGCTTCGAGAGCTTCATCACTGCATTAAAAGCAGAGTTCCCAAACCGTACTAATTATACGGAAAAATTCTATGAAAGGATACAGGCGCCAGAGGAGAATATTATATCATTTTACTACGAGCTTTCAAATATAGCCAAAAAGGGAAAAATTGACGACAATACGTTCGTAAGGAGCTTTCCAAAGAAATGTAATAGTTTCTATAAATCAAAGCTAGCTGCAGTGGTATGTGCTGATAAAAATATATTAAAGGCCACAGTTTTACAATTACAATCAGTATATGATAAAGAAATTGAAAGGGAAGTCAATCTTAAGGTTAAGGTTGAGAATGCGGTAGCAGTGAGGTCTGGGCAGCAAGGAGACTCCAACAGACCGACCAATAGTCCATTTCGGAGCAATCAATCGACTCCGTATAGTAAATACCGATCCCCGGTGTCTCGGGTTCCGCCCAATGATTCACCAAGCGGTTCGTTAACACCAAGGCGGGAGTCAAATCCCCGCCAGTACTTTTTAAGGAGCAGAGAACCTCTGCCGATGCCGGTTCAATCAGCTGGTGATGCAGCGTCGTCGACAACGAGAGTAGGCGAGCATCACGTCGCAGCAATGAGTACGCAGCGGCGCTCAAACATAGAAGACGTCAAGAAGAATAATTATGGTCAGTCCGAACCAGTCATTTTAGTAGAATTAAGTTCAGGTGCTATTCCTGCTTTATTAGATAGTGGGGCTTCAGTGTCCTTGCTATCAAAGAAAGTAGCGTTAATGAACAAAGTAACCTTAGATATATGTGATAATATTAATTTAAAAACGGCCGATGGTAAGATTATACCAGTCGCAGGCAAAACATATATCAACGTTATAATTAATAATGTGGTGTATAACACACTTTTTTATGTGGTAATAGATGTCAGTTGGCCAGTGATTTTGGGTCAAGATTTCCTAATCAAAAATGGGGCATCCCTAGATTTTGTAAATAATAAAATAACATTGAGAAACTACAATGAAATATGTTTTGTTGCTAGACCAGGCAAAGTTTCTGTTATCGATACACAGGAAATAATGTCTGTTAATATTTTTAAACATAATCATTTATTTATTAGTAATACTTGTGAGTCAAATAAGAATATTACTTGTATTCTTCCTGATTTAAATGTGTCAAAAGATAAAATGAATATTAATAAAAATCTGAGTACAGGTGATAATAATAAATTACATGACTTAGTGGAAGAATACAAGCCACAATTCTCATTTGGTAAGGTTAGGCCAGGTGGGTGCCGAAATAACCCAATTAAAATAAAAACTTCGAAAGAGGTTCCGGTGAAAAAACCTTCATATCGGGTCTCACTTAAACAGAGTGAGATCAGTCGTCAACAAGTGAGTGAGTTAGTGAATGTTGGTAGCATTCGTCCTTCCTGTAATTATAGTTCCTCTTCAGTAGTTGTAGAACAGGATTCGGATTCGGATGCGGAGTTCGTGAGTCGAAATCCGTTAATAAGTCAAGATGATCACGTAGTCACTGACGGGTTACAAATATGTAGGATGAGATGTACAGAGAATAATGAGCAAATCTGCAAATTAGAAATAGACCCAGTAATAAGGGCTCAAATGAACGATAATTTTTGTTCATCTTTAAGAAATAAAATCATAGATGAAAACTTACAAAGATATAAAGGATTCTTTATACACAACGGCATGTTATATAAATTAAATACAAAAAATAATGTTATAAAAAGATTGATGGTAGTTCCGGATGAACTGTTTCCAGTAATTATGCGTGAGATTCATGATGATCCATTATATGGAGGTCATTTAGGTTTGATGAAGACAGTAGAAAAATTTAATTCAAGATTCTGCTGTCCAAAGTCATATAAGAAAGTAGAGAATTATATCAAAGCATGTAAAGTATGTCAAGAAGTGCGGGCGTCAAATAGGGTGGCGCCGTTGCAACCGATTGTTACAAACACGTTATTTGAAAAGGTAGAAGTGGATACAATAGGCCCGTTAAATAATGCGAATAGATATCGATATCTTAGTATTTAATTTTATGTAGTTGAGAATGTTTATTATATGAACATATGTTATAATTAAGTCATGATAAACATGAGTAGTTGATGAGAATTATCTTTTTAGGAGTAGGTGATTCCAGAAAAGAAGTGGCGACGTTGTTAATAGTCTGACGTGTAAACAATTGTATATTTAGGGATGGTTAATGGTTTTAGATCTGATTCTAAAATGTTGTTTGTTTTTGCATGTACAACCACACGGCGAAGAAATGTCCTACAATGTTGATGCCATAGAGCACTAGGCAAACAAAAACGGGTGTATTATTGTGTTGAATTATAAATACAACTCTGTGATTAAGCAGACAGTTTTGCATTTGGTTCAATCGAACTTGGGAAGTTCGTTTGTGATTATTTTATCTAAATAATCAATAGACGTGATCAGATGGTCACCGATAGCTTGATTGACCAATTATTTAACTGATATAAGATTGATACTTAAAAATGAATTTTCTTCCAGTTATAACAAAGCAGGACTTTCACCCAATTTGTTGCCTGGGGTCAATTGGTGTTTAATGATTGATTTAATTAATATAATTTAAGATAGATAGGCCAGTTCTGCCGATGCAGTGGCTTTTTTTAGGCGATTTTTTTTGCCTTGCATGGTCATATGTCTGTTGGATGAACGACAGTCATATGACATCTTTTGCATAGAGACAGCAGATTAAGGGGGGTATTAAAAAAAAATCTATATCGCCAGCATAGGTAAATGCACAGCTAGGTTCATATTTGTTGTTTTATATTATAAAAAAAAAAAAATTGACTTGGTAGTCAAATGTAAAGATTTTTTTTTTTCATAAGGCGGCGGCGTGTGGCAGGTGCGTCGGAAACTCGACCGGCCACTCGCATAAAGCCTCATTAATTGTGAACTGTTTGTCTTGACGTTCCAAAACTATGAAATAATGACGAAGAAGAAGATCGAAAAACAATTGGGAGGATTGAAGGAAGCGTCAAGACGAATGGTCAAGGAAAAGAATTGAAATGTAAAGGAATAATATTACAAGTTATTTAACATATAATATCGTTCTGGGCTTAAGAAAGTGTTTGATTCCTCATCCCCGAGAGTAATAATCCCGGCTGCGCACCCCAAAGCCAGCAAGAGGTTCACGTCACAAGTGACCCTGCAATGGTTTATGGGACACAGCAACTCGAATGGCTACGACGCAGCAGACGAATTAGCGAGGCAGGGTTTTAAAATGCCTACATACCCCAGCCCAGAACCATTACTTCTTTTGCCCACAACTCAAATAAAAACTTGGCTACAAGAGAAAACTGAAAATACCCACCGCGCAGAATGGAACAACATGGACAGCTGCAGACATACGAAGGAAGGCATCCCAGTGATGTCTAAAGACTCACTCGCACTCTCATCAGTCAAATCAGGGATAAACTGCGCAAGGCATTAGGCATAATTACCGGCCACTGTCAAACTAAACAAACAAATTTTCTGAATAGGGGTGATGGACAGCCCTCTATACAAAGGATGCATGGAGCCCAGCAGAAGAAACACCAAATCACGTGCTCACGGTGCAGGGTTGCGGAACAACGGGCGCAACTTATAGCATTACCAACATAGGGATGAGAAGCCTGCAGCTGTTTGGGCAGACTGTTGGCGTTATACGAGGGCATAGGTTGGCTGGAGTGACGGATAGGATAAGTACAACACGTACAATGGCCCAATCAGGAGTTAGTAGGATAAGTGCGATTTTTCTTATTTACCCAGAACAAAACGAATGTAACAGCTCAGTTATAATTATAATAATAATAAATCTTTATTTCGGACATAGTACAATCCATGCTGTTAGTAAGTTTGCTTATTATCTAGTGTTAGTAAGGATCATGTGTCATTAATGATTGTAAGAGTTCATGAGATGTGAGCCACAGCTTTTGCCTCATGGACAACTATTTTTGTTGAAGTTTAATGCAGGTGCTCCTGTGGCGCTAAACATAGCACAACTTTTGCTGGAACGCCTGGAACATAGTAAAAATCTCATTTGCCATTTGTTGCTCACTCTTTTTGGGTAGGCGTTTCATTATTATTATCTATCTTTTTTAGGGTTCCGTAGTAAGCAAACACCACTTGATACCCGTATTTATAAACGAATCATTACTTATTACTTAGCAATTACTTCAGTGAAACACGGCTAGTTCTGAAAGTAATTACTCAGAAAAACCCATTTTATAGTCAAGTAATATTCCTTACTTCTTTGAGCAAACTAACCAAGTATTACATATTACTTAGCAACCGATGAGCCGCGAAAAACGTTCCTTTGTCGTAAATTTGCAAAATAGAGAGCGAAAAATATATTACGACAAACTAAAATAGCTACAAATTTGAAAACTATATAAATTAATAATACAGAAATTAATTGGACCAAATTTTGATTTTATCATACATACATACATACATACATATCAACCCATATGATGGCCCACTGCTGGACACGGGTCTCCCCAGTAGATACTACTAGTATGTAGATCCTGGGGGTAATTGCCATAATCGCCACGCTTGGCGAGCGGGTTGGCGATCGCAGTAAGGCTTTAAATACAGCAGAGGACGCTGCAGCCCGTCCTCTGGGGTGAAATCCCTTAGTCGCCTTGACGACACCCACGGGTAGAGATGGGGTGGTACTATTCTTAAGCCGGCACCACACGGCGAAGCCGGCACCACACGGCGAGAAACTAAAGAGAAAGAAACTAAAATTGAAGAATATTGATTTTATCAATATTCTTCAATTTTAGTTTTCTGAATGTAACGAAATGCAACATAATTGAATAGTAATGCTACCAAATGAAATATCCCGTCACACATATAAAAAGTATTTTTGAAGAACTTATTTTTAATTTAGCGTCATAAAACTCGCTCGATGTCACGCTATGAAATCGCAAGAAATGTCAGTGTCACTGAAGACGTCACTTGTGTTTTACTACTTCATTTAAAGGAAGTTTTGCTGGTTAAATATGGGCACAAGTTACTATAATTTAAATATCAAGGGTTTAATTTTTAATGGTTGAAAACCCGCAAGCCTGCGACCGCGGACTGCCACCCCGTTGTGTCGACTGCATTGCTTGTCCCGGTGAAATCTCAAGTACACCATCAATAGATTTTGTCAGTGTAGCCAGAAGCATTACCCGGATAGGACAACGAATAGAGTTAAAGAAGATACAAGATGGTTTTGTGACGGTGCAAGGAAAGAAGCGCCGACAGCCAACCATCATGAACCGCTGCAGCAAAGCTAAGCAGGGGGCCATTGATACCTAAAATAAATTGTATATTATTATTATTATTATTGTTGTATTATTTACCCACTGCCTGGCATAGCGACAAATAAATTATTTTTATTTTCCAAACCTTCCATATTTTTAAATACCTCATAAGAAAAATAACCTCTACATAAAATTCTTAATAAAAGCTAATACTCAAGTAACAATATCGGTGACTATTGCTTGGCTAAGTATTCTAACGTTTGACGTTTCTTACTTCACTAATTTTCTTAACTTGAAATAGAAACTGTTATTTAAGTAATTACTTTTACTTAAGTAACTGCTATTACTCGTTTATAAATACGGGGGTTATAGTTTTGCTATATCCGTCCATCTGTTAGTAGAAAGTTGTAATTTTGTATGGATACCTACCTATACATATAAGTTACACTGACAAAGTGGTAAAATAAAATGTAGAAAAGATTGTGACAAGATCGCTGTGTCATAGACACAGTATAACATAAATGAAATGGAAAATTAATGGGAAGATTAAGTAATTTTATTTATAGTAGTCGTAGATTTTATTTATAGTAGTGGTATTGTTGATAGGGTACCTAGTAAATTTGTAAGGGGTCAAACAGAATGGACCAAACCAATGCCCTCTGGAAGGAAATTTCAACATTCTAAATTTACTTAATTCTTATTTGACGAACCGTCAACATGTTACCTCCATTACTAGACTAAATTTAATCACCAAAGAGGAAGGAACATATTATTCAAAAACAAGATACATATATTTTGGTGTACCACAAGTTACTATTCTGGCCCCGCTATTGTTCATCTATAATAAGCCTTTATTGTTGATTCTTAGTTTAAATTACAAAAAATGTATATTAGCCTAACTTATTAACTAATTACTTATTAACTGTTATAGAATTTTACATTAGGCAAACAGTATTTAATCTTCAACTTGTCTTCCGACAAAGGCCTCCTCTAAAGATCTCCATTCTATCCTATTCTTTGCTGTTCGGATCCATGTTGGACCCGCTATTTTCCTGAGGTCATCCTCCCATCTCTTAGACTGTCTACCTCTGTTTCCCTTTCCGTCTATTGGGTACCACTCTGTAATAAGTCTTGTCCATTTTTCTTTCTTCTCTCTTAACATATGTCCTGTCCACCTCCACTTGAGTTGTTTGTATGTTGTGTATGCATTCTTAAATTTTGTTTTACTTCTTATGTCTTTTAATTTCACTCGATCTTTTCTTTTGACTCCTATTGTGCTTCTTTCAATGCTGTTTTGACAGACTTTTATTTTGTTTGCCAGGTGTTCAGTCAATGCCCAGGTTTGACAGCCATATAATAAACATGGTAGAATACACATATTATATACTTTTCTTTTTTCCTTCATCGGCATTTCATTGTTCTTCATTACATCGCTAAGTGACCAATGTCGTTTCCACGTATTAGTTATTCTTCTTTCTATTTCCTTTTCCATGCAGTCTTCAGTAGATATTAACTGTCCTAAATATATGTATTCATGTACGTATTCTATTTGCTCATTATTATATTTATTGTGTCTGTTTGTGAAGAGTTAGACAAAATTTTCGTTTTATTTATATTCATTGTTAGCCCTGCTTTGCTGCTTTCATCATCAAGTTGCTGTAGCATTGTTTCTAGAGTTCCTGGCTTGGCAGAAAATATAATGAGGTCGTCTGCAAAACGTAGGTGGCTCAGGTTTTCGCCGTTTATGTTTATTCCATTATTTCTCCAATATCATTTCTAAGACAGCTGAGAATAGTTTTGGTGAGACAGGGTCTCCTTGGCGTACGCCTCTTTCGATAGGGAATTCTTCACCAAGACCTTCTAGCTTTACTTGCGCAGTACTCTTGGTATATACATTCTGGAGTATCCGTATGTATTTTAGTTGTACCCCTTGTGTTTTTAATGCATCCCATATACCCATGTTCTAGTGTATCCCATATATTTCCTCTTCAATGGTTGATGTATCATAATAATTTTCAATTTGTCCCGCCTTTTGGCTTTGATATAGATTTCGGTAAAATTCTGTGGCAACATTAAGTATCTCAGATCTTTTGCCTGTACTTTTGCCATCCTTCTTTTTCATACTAGGTATCCAATCCTTTTTGTGATTTAGTTCTTTCAGTGCCTTTCTTATTCCTCCAGTTTTTTCTATATAATTCTTCATAGTATTAGTCCGTTTGGTTTTTCTTTCTCTGCGCAGTTGCTTGCTAATCATTTTGCTTATTTCTGTTATTTGCCGTTGATTGTCTTTGGCTTTCTTTCCTTGCATTAATTCTTTACGTTTCTGTAGGAGTTGTTTGCTTTTAAGTGAGATGTCGTTCTTGACCTTGGTGTTTGTTTTTCTAGTTACAGTTTTGAGTTGGTTTATTAATTTGTTGTATTTTTCTTGTACCAACAGACATTCTTTGCTGTTTAGTGACGTTTGGAGACTATTAAGCAATTCTTCTGTTTCGCCAGTATATTCGATGACTGTGTATTTGTTATGGTATCGTCTGGTTTTCTTAGGGGGTGTTCCTGACATTATTGCCCGAACCATTCTATGGTCTTTGTTAAAATTTAAATTTTGTATGACTGACACATTTTCGAAAACTTTCCTGTTATTAGACATAATAAAATCTATTTCATTCTTGTTAAGTCTGTAGGCTCAGGATGCCACAGGTTATAGCTTGCCATCGTTCACGAACACCGGGAGATCACTAAGTTTAGATTTTACCATTATTATTTAAATTTAAAACTTAATTTCACAGATAATTTAATAAACGAAATAATACTAGACGCGTCTAAATTAAATAGCTAATAATTGATTCCACATATCCCTATAAGAAAAAATAAAATGATCGGGTCGGAAATTAGCGATTCGTCGGGCACGTGGTGCGCAAACGACTCTCGTCGGCGAACTGCCTACAAGATGGCCGCCCCGCCATCACGTCCATGTGACGTTCCGCAAGAATGATCAACTACCCTCATTCTTTTCCGACGTAAATGACAGTGAATGTCAAGTGTTGCCATATGTTGCGCCGTCACGGCCAGACTGACATTCGACCGTCCTCGGGCGATAATACATTATGGTCGTCCTGAAACAACGCTCGTCCATCCCTGACGAACAGCCTGATTATGTGCAGTCAATGAAAGCTTTTCGATCACATTAATAATAATAATAATAAAGGTATTTATTGAAATTTAAACATTGTTATGTTGTTATATAACCCACCAAACTGTGCAACAGTTTGTCGGTGGGATTAGCACTCGTTATTTTACAATCTACAGGTATATTACTATAACTACACTTACACTTGTATATTATATACACTTAAATCTAGTTACCAGTCGACTATTACAAGACTAGTGGCGACAGAGTCACCGATTAAATTATTTTTTAATTTATGTTTTAAAGATTGTTTGGTTATTCTCACATTAATTTGACTTAACCAACTATTATAATTGTTGAACAAAGTGGGGATAAGGTACTTGTTAGTCCTTTGACCGTAATAGTTTTTAACAAATGGTTTAATGTATTTGCCTTCTCTAACTCTTTTAGTGTTGTATGTGTTTTGTATTTTTGTTTTAAATGCATCCTCATAAAACTGTTCCAGCAGCAACAAGTACTCTACTTTTTTATTTACAGGAAGTACTTTACATATTACGAGTAGTTCCTCATACTTGTCTTTATATTCTTGTTTCGTCTTGGGATTAACTAACAATTTCATGAATCGAATTTGTATTGCCTTAATATTATCTAAGTACGTTTTAAAGGTTCGACCATATACATTTAATCCGTAGCTGACCAGCGACTCGGCAAGAGCAAAGTAAATGACACGCAAGGTTTTCTTATTAAGCGACGCACTTAATGTGTAAAATTTACATAATACTGACCTTAGTCGAGTCACAGAGTCCACATGCGTCCTCCAGTTCATGCGAGAGTCTACCCAGAGTCCCAGATATTTAAATGTGTTGACATACTCTATGTTTAGGCAAGTACAGTCGATATTAGAAGCGTGCATGCAGTCGTATGTATGTCCTATAATAGTGATTTCGTTACTATGGATGTCCCTTGCGTTTAGATTATGAGGGGAATGTATATGAATTGCTTTGGTTTTGTCCAAGTTTAGAATAATTCCGTTGTCGTGCGCCCACTTAATTATGTTATCAAAATCTGCCTGTAACACAGCTCTGGCCTCCTGTACTGATTTTGATGAATATAATAGACACATGTCATCGGCGTACATATAGACTCGACACTTACCCACCACGTTGCTGACGCTGTTGACGTGCATGATGTAGCCCACCGGACCGAACACCGAGCCGGTCGGCACGCCGAGTGTCACCGCGGCCTCCCGCCCGCTCTCACCGGCGATGCAAGTCTGCAGGGTCCTGCCGCTCAGATAGTTGCGAAACCACCTGTTCGTCGGGCCCCTGACCCCACACTCGTCCATGGCTTGGAGTAAGGTCTCATGCTCCAGGGTGTCGAAAGCTTTCTTGTAGTCTATAAACAGCGCCAGGACCTGATGACCTTGGTCTAGGCTGCTATTGATGTACTCCGAGAACTGTGTTAGTGCAGTTGCAGTACTACGGCCGGTCCTAAACCCGTGTTGCGTGTCTGATAGTACGTTGTTTTGTTCTAAGAATTCGCTTATCTGACCAACTACTATTTTTTCTACTAATTTGTCTATTACCGACAGTATCGCAATAGGCCTATAGTTCGCGTAGTCTGTATGGACACCTTGTTTAAAGATCGGCCGTATTAAAGCTTTCTTTAAAAGGTTTGGATATTCCCCGGTAGAGAGCGACATGTTGACAAAGCTTGCTAGAACTGGTGAAATACATTGTTTAATGGACTTTAAATCAACTACACGAATCCCATCCACCCCCGGCGCCTTGTCGCTGCTCAGCTGATCAATCACTTTACTTACTTTACTACTACAAACTGGCTTAAAACGAAAAGTTACGCTACTGACTTTAACATATTTATATCTGTCTAAAAGTTTAATACAACAATTGTGTTTGATACTAGTAATCTCTTTTGTAAATGTGTCTGTAAATTTACTACATACGTTATATATTGTATCTGTCTTAACTAAATATCTTTTTATAATTTCATCTACATTTGCTTTCTTCATACTTATCCAACTATTTATAATTTCCCAGATTTTTCTGGGATCCCCCTTACATTTAACAATTTCTTCTTGTCTGTATTTATTTTTCTCCTTATAAAGGAGTTTGTTTACTTTATTCCAAAATCGTGTGTATTCTAGCCTTATTGTATTATTGTTAGGTGATTGCTTCCACTCCCTAAACAGCTGATCTCTACGCAATAACATATTTTGTAACGATCTACTAATCCATGGCTGTGAAGCTCGTTTATCTGTCTTTGGTTTTAAAGGAACTTTGCTATCGTTATATAAATCTCTAAATAATATTTGCATCTTTTCGTACATGACTAATGGACATTTAATAGATAATAGTTGAGACCAATCAATATCACAAATGTTTCTACATACTAACTTATTACTAATTACATATTTAATGTCCAATTCTTTACTAATATTGCACTGTCGTCGGGTATCTATTGGTAACGATACACCAATTATGTTATGATCCGAAATATGGCACTCAATAATAAACGATTTGCAGTCCTGCAGCCGTCTCGCTCGCACCCACACATGGTCGATGCACGACGTCTCGCTCACTCCCGCGACGATCGCCTCGCGCGTAAATGCCCAAGTTGGTAGCACGAACTGTAGGCCGCGTTCACACATGCGATTTTTGTAGTCTGATACCTGTCGACTATCGCTGACTGTATCTAACATGTTAATGTTGACGTCTCCTATAAATATAATGTCCTGGTTACTTGGGATATTTTTAAGTATATTTTCGACTTCGTTGGTGAATATTAATTTGCTGGTTCTAGGAGGTCGGTACACTGCAATTAAATTAATAATCGACTGATCTATTAACAGTCTGCCATGGAGTGCTTCCACTGATTCAGTCTTTGTTTTGTTTGCTTGAAAATTCAGATTGTTTTTAGCGTAGATTAATATTCCTCCCCCTCTCGAGATTTCCCTTGTATTTGAAAACACATGGTATCCTTTTATTTGGTATAATGGCAATTCTTGTTCCTTTATATTAACTTCTGACAGTACTAACAGGTCTATATCGTTTGTGCTATGGTTTAACAAAACCAGTAATTCATCAAAATGTTTCCTTAAAGATCGTATATTCAAATGAGCGGTATGTAGATATTTATTGCAGTTACTTAAATTATGTCTCCATGTGGCGATGTTCGGAAATTGATTAAATTCACAGTTTAATGAATTTAATATATCAAAACGATCCACTTTTGTTTGGTGTTGTGATTACGCAGTGTGTACTCCGCACTATGTGCGCGGTATAAAGTATCAACGCAGCTGCGCGCTGCGCGATGTGGGTAGGTGTGAAACGCGCACCTACTTGTTATTAATCCTTTTCTATCAATCGTTCTATATCACTTTCGTTGCGAATTGAGAATATTTTTTTCTGATCGTCGCTCTTCCTTTTAAGTATTTTACCGTCCTGTATCCAGATGTACTTGTATGTGTTTTTTAGATGGTTTTTAGTGGCCCATAAAAGATTTCTTTTATATCTAGTAAGGTTTTCGTTTATATAAATACGGTTAGTGTTTTTTGTACCGTAAACAAGGCCGTTAGTTATGCGGTTTTTTCGGGTTTTAATCCATTTGTCTCTTGAATCTCTTGTTTTAAGAGTAACGATCACCGGCAGCGGTTTCTCGGAATCAGGTTTTTCTCTACCGACCCGCTCCGCTCGCTCAATTTGCTTGGGGTCCAACTCGAGTTTCTGAGCAACTTGTATGACTAACTCAGTGATGTTTTCATTAGCCTTCTTCTCCAATCCAGACAACTCCACCGTCTTCTCTTTACTCTGTTCCTCCAGCTCATTGACACGTTCTTCCAGCGATCTATTACACTTCTCTAAGTACGCGTTTTTGTTTTCTAAGGCCTTCATCTTCTTTTCAGACGACACCTGGTGCTCATACAGTTTATCGTACTTCTCAGAAATGAAATCAACTAACTCGGTCAGCTCAGTCAATTTCTTCTCCATGTTGTATACCACATCCATCTTCCTATTCATATCAGCCAGCGTTGTTGCAATATCGCTGCCGCCGGGGCTGTGCAGTGCAGGCAAAGACGCGCAGTCCTCGCATTTATCGTTTTTAAACGTTTTTTTCGTAACGCATTTTTTATGATAGACCGCGTCACACGATCCCTTACACTTTATGAGATCATCCTTCACTGCCGACACAAACTGACTACACTTCTTACACTGCACCATTGTTCAGAACTATAATACTCAAATAAATATGAATTGTATAACGAAAGTCCGCGTAGTTATTATAATCTGCGAACTCCGCGTAGGTATAGGTATCTATGCACGTGTCCGTTCGCCGAGCGCGCACGAACCGAACTATTAATTATAATACTTCACACAAAAGGCGTGTTCCTTCGACCAGCTCCAAAGTGCAACGTGGAACGAACGATACTTTTCTATTAGTTAATAACTTCAGACAGCAACCTGGACCGGACGAGTGCGTCCCTTCGACCAGCCCCACAAGCGGCGTGGACCGGACGACACTATCCCCACGACTAGTTGGACCAACAAACAACTGGACCGGACGAGTGCGTCCCTTCGACCAGCCCTACAAGCGGCATGGACCGGACGACACTGTTCCTTCGAACAATGCGTCCCTTCGACCAGCCCTACAAGCGGCGTGGACCGGACGACACTGTCCCTTCGACCAGTTAGACCAACACACAACTGAACCGGATGAGTGCGTCCCTTCGACCAGCCCAACAGGCGGCATGGACCGGACGACACTGTCCCTTCGACCAGGTTCAAAATCACATAATTACAACATTACAATTATATCAAACAACTACTGCTCACTATGAATTTCCACTCCATGTTGCACTTTGAGTGTGTCGGGATCACCGCATACACTGAGTCCGGCAGTAAGAGTTTCTGAATTGGCTGATGCTGTGTCCGAGTCTATGCAAGGTATCATCTCTGACAAGTAAGCTATCGTCGTGGTCACTATGTCTTTGAGATGAGAGGAAATTACCGTCAGATCGACTCCCTTCAACATCTTCCAGCGCCATCTTGGCCTCCTCTTCTTTCATTAATCTAGCAGCTATTTCTAATAAAACGGTATGCCCCCGAGGTACTAAACGCAAATACTCACGTGGATAATTGAAGACGCGGTGTGGACCGCTCACACTTTATAATTCATAGTGGTCTTTTTCTAATACGGAGGTTATGAAAAACGGTCCCTTATACGTCCTATCTAATATGATGCCGTTCACCCGTTAATAAAAACAAAATCACCTTCGGCTAATGGTTTGATATTAGCGCGACCGCGATCAAATCGACGAGCATCTGCTGCAGCAGCTTTTTGGTTATTCTCCGAGGCATTATTTCAAATGGTCTCTAAATCTAACGAGTTATTCTAATCCTCACAGTGAGTTGTTTAATTAGTTTTAGAGTTGATCTTAAACATACCTAATCATTGTGCGCGAATACCGTTCATCGGTTCTGTTGGAGAGTACTTAGTAATAGTAGATTTCGTACTACCAGTGGGTAAACCGAACCAGCACCTAACAGTCTCATGCTTATGGCGACACACTGCTTATTGTCATTACAAACGCAATGATTGACGAACTCATCAACATACCGCGATATAGGTACCGCTCAACTATCCTGCCTGACCAAATTAGAACTATTACAGAAAATGATAAAAATAATATAATCTTGATCGACAATAAACATTGGTACTATTGCAACTACAGTCATAGTCATTCCTGTGACTATCATAAAAACAGTCATCCTTGTGACTATCACACAAACATAGTTATCCTAATGACTATCACACAAACAGTCAATGCCACACAGGCTAATTATTGCCACTCATGCTAGTCATTGCCACACAGGCTAGTCACTGCCACACAGGCTAGTCATTGCCACACAGGCTAGTAATTGCCACACAGGCTAGTCATTGCCACACAGGCTAGTCATTGCCACACAGGCTAGTCATTGCCACACAGGCTAGTCATTGCCAAACAGGCTAGTCATTGCCACACAGTCTAGTCATTGCCACACAGGCTAGTCATTGCCACACAGGCTAGTCAACCTCACACAGGTCAAGCCAATAATACGTAAGTTAGTCCAGCGCTCAAATCCTAGTAGGACTGAGCAGCCCCTTACCACCTTCTACCATACACCTCAACTCACAAACGGTTGCTCCCATTCTCCTTCCCTATTCACGCTAAACACTGGGTGATTGACTGGAGCCCACTATATCAGGTTAAATGAATCAATTCAAACTGCCTGCAAAGACGACCCTATCGTTTGTTACCGATCCTATAATACCTACCCAATCAGAACTATTGCATAAAATAATATTAGGCATTGCAACTGTCACAATTATAGCACTTAACTGTGTTCTACCGTGTTCTTCTGTCTTATTCAGTATTCTAGCATGTTCTACCGTGTTATTCTGTGATATTTAGTATTTTAGCATGTTCTACCGTGTTCTACATAACTGCTTATCCAGCAATCCAGGAAGTACTTAACTAGAACCCTACAACACAATGCTACAACAGCACTTAACCAGCGCCACTCAACCCATCACTTAATTAGCGACAGATTCGTACTGTTTTATCCACGAAACTGAAACATGTCCACTTATCCAGTGGTACCATTACTGCTTAACCAGAGATACTGTATTAGACCCCATAGTAGACCCCGCAGTTGACACCCCGTTGACCCACAGTTGACCTCGCAATTGACCCAATGTTGACACACAGTTGACCCATTGTCGACCCCACAGCTGAACCACTGGTGATGACCCCATTGACCCGTACGGTGGACCACTCGATGGATCCCACATTGGCCCCACATTAGACGCCTCAGTGAACCCCGCACTGAACCTTTCGGTGGAACCAGCATTAGAGGTACTAGTACTAGCTTGGGGCATTAGTAACGGCGCCAACGGTTTAACAGCCATGCAGCATGAATAAAATTTCACGTGCAATCACTATGGCGTGTTAAAGATTTTCGACGTTATCAATATTCACACAAGTTAAAATGTTCACATTACTATTAACGGTTGATTGGCATATGGTAGTGATAAGGACAGCATAAACACTACTAAATTTAAACGAAAGAGAATTTCCAACTAGCCACTCGTCACGTCACATGAGAAGCTATACACCAAATGCAAAGAAAACCGAAAATTAATTGAATTAGACGGTTTCAAAATTGTTTGAATACTGCATCTACTTGGCTCAATCGCGAAATGAAATAACCCTTTCTTGCGCCCCACAACTATATAACGTAACGGGACTACACACGCGAGATAAAATATATAACGACGCATTACACACAACACTATACAGATAACATTTAAACATTTTCGCTACGCTTACTAGCGATACTTATTTACTCGTTTACTGCATAGTTCAGTGACAACTTTTTCTCGAATGCGACAGTACTCGGCTTCAAAATATTAATAAAACAAGAAAGACTCACCTGTGACTATGAACAGACCCTTAGGACAACTCACATACCAGAGATCCGCGACGAAACCGGATATACCCGATCCGTAGACACAAAACGGCCAAACTGGACGTAGAATAACGTTCAACACGTCCACACAACACACGAATATCACACGCGACATGCAACTATTTTATTTTTTTTGCTAACTTTAGATGATCACGCGTCTCCGTCCGGCTTACAGGAGTATTTCATCCCACTTCTGATGTAGGCTCAGGATGCCGCAGGTTATAGCTTGCCATCGTTCACGAACACCGGGAGATCACTAAGTTTAGATTTTACGATTATTATTTAAATTTAAATCTTAATTTCACAGATAATTTAATAAACGAAATAATACTAGACGCGTCTAAATTAAATAGCTAATAATTGATTCCACATATCCCTATAAGAAAAAATAAAATGATCGGGTCGGAAATTAGCGATTCGTCGGGCACGTGGTGCGCAAACGACTCTCGTCGGCGAACTGCCTACAAGATGGCCGCCCCGCCATCACGTCCATGTGACGTTCCGCAAGAATGATCAACTACCCTCATTCTTTTCCGACGTAAATGACAGTGAATGTCAAGTGTTGCCATATGTTGCGCCGTCAAGTCCATTAGGTGATTACCATGTCCATTTGTATTTTGCTTTCTTTTTGTAAAAGCTATTCAGAATACTTAATCTATTCTCCAGTGCAAAATTTACCAGTCTTGCGCCATTGTTACTTCTAGTGCCGAACCCGTGACTTCTCATACTATTTTCATCTTTGTTATTTTGTGTCCCGATTTGGCCATTAAAATTATCATTGTGAATCTACATCTACTCGTACACTAATATTATAAAGAGGAAAGATTTGTATTTTTGTAAGTAACGAATAAACTCAAAAAGTACTGGACCGATTTTAATAATTCTTTTTTTGTTGGATAGCCCATTTATCGAGGAAGGCTATAGGCTATATAACATTGCGCTACGACTAAAAGGAGCAGAGCAGCGACGAGAAATGTTGCAAAAACGGGAAAAATTTACGCATACGAAGTTGCGCGGGACAGCTAGTAATTTATATTAATGACTAGCTGTCCCGCGCAACTTCGTCTGTGTAAATTTTCCCCTTTTTTTATATTCCTATGTTACTTCTAATACCTCCAAGAATAAGTGTACAAAGTTTCATGATGATCGGTTGAGTAGTTTTCGCGTGAAAGCGTAACAAACAAACTTACATTCACATTTATATATTAGTAGGGATTTACCAAGAGTGACAGATCTGACAATATGACACAGTGACAATGAAATGCAAACAAATTCACATGTATGAAAAGGACATCTATAATTTCTTGGTTAAATAATAATAATTTAAAAATCAATCTGAATAAAACGTTGATTATGCATTTCTGTCAAAAACAGTTAAGCTTTTCCAATACAATTTTCAGATATAAATTGACAGTGTAAAGGATACTGAATAAGCAAATTTCTTAGGTTTAATGATAAGCAACTTAACTGGAAGGCTCATATTAAATCACTAGCTGTCCCGCGCAACTTTGTATGCGTAAATTTTCCCCGTTTTTGCAACATTTCTCGTTGCTGCTCCGCTCCTATTGGTAGTAGCGTGATGTTATATAGCCTATAGCCTTCCTCGATAAATGGGCTATCCAACAATGAAATAATTTTTCAATTCGGACCTGTAGTTCCTGAGATTACCGCGTTCAAACAAACAAACAAACAAACAAACAAACTCTTCAGCTTCATAACATTAGTATAGATTTTGTAAAAAAAATAGTAGTGCAACTTACGTTCTTTATAAATTAGCACCGGTAGTTCAATTCAATTCAATCAGGGGGCATGGCAGTGCCCCCGCTAAAACGACAAGACTATTATACTTTATAAATTATTATTATCCAAAATACCCAGATTTCGTCCCTGACTCACTCACTGATAGTAAGCAAAACCGTTAGGGTACTTCCAGAAGTCATAGAAAGCTGAAGTTTGGTGGGAAAGCTAGGATTAGTACACAAATAAAATAATAATTAAAAAATCTGTACATTAGTAAAAATAGGGGGATGTTTATTTGGAAAGGACCTGAAGCGGATTACGTCTTATCCTCCAACAGAGACAACTACCGACTAGATGGTGCATGCGAGGGCCCAACTCGCGAGCATCAAGGGATAGAAAAATTGGAGGACTAGTAACATAGTCCAGATAGGTGGTTCGCTTCTGGCCCCGGTTTGGCTACGGAAGTCTCGGGTTCGATTCCTGGGTCTGGTAATTATTGTATATGTAATGCATAAGTATCATCTGCAAAAACAATAAATTGTGTACCAATGTTAGCGCGTGTTATGTAATTGGTCAAGTCATTGGTAAACATCAGGAACAATATTGGACACAGAATAGATCTGGCTTTACCTATTGTTTGCGAACAGGCATTACCAGTAAATGTAGAATCGACTTTTCACAAGTATAGTATTTTGCTTCCTAAGTGAATAAATCATTTTTAATCATTATTATTATTAATGTTCTGGGGTAATTCTACAGTTAAGGATTCAGTGTTTAAGATGCAGAGCAATGTACGGCCTTCAAATAACTGACAGCTGTAAGTCATCTATACTTCTATATCTATACTAATACTAATTTAATATTATAAAGAGGAAAGATTTGATTGTTTGTTTGTATTGAATAGGCTCCGAAACTATTGGACGGATTCGAAAAATTCTTTCATCGTTGTGAAGCTACACTAACCCCGGGTGACATAGGCTATTTTTTATCCCTGTATTACCATGGGAACAGGAACTACGCGGGTGAAACCGCGAGGCGTCCGCTAGTATTTCATAAAATTTATAATTTTAACACTTCATTTTTTGTGAAAAATAATCTGCAACTGCTCTCAGATATTGTTCATCACAGACGGAACAACACTAGACTGTGCATACGTAGCGCCAGAACATGGACATGGCCCTAAAATATATAATAAAATACCGAGTATTTACTTTTATATATATATATTTTTAATGATGGCTTCATAAATTCATTGCGTATCACTATGCTTTTGGTAATAATAGGTATGTAATTCTGACCTATTTGACTATTTGCAAAAGTTAGGTGTGTCTTTTAGTTCGTCTTCACCTTGTCGTACAGAATATTATTGATAAGTTTCATGGTCTTTTTAAAATTTTAGACGTAATGTTTATTAGACCGATTTGTTCCTTATGATTGACCCTTTAGATCGGTATCATAAAAATACAGGGCCTTTTGGCGGCCTTGATTCCCAGCTCTGGCAAGAAATCTTTAAGTGCATTTTATTTCTAAAAATAAAATAATGTTTCTTTTGAGTAAAACTTGTTAACTCAAATGTTTAGGGTACTTTCCTTCCGCCCCTGGAGGTTTGGTCCACCCTGTATAGCCCAGGTTATATTGTTATACTAGCTTACGCCGGCGTTTCGCTCACGTGGATGTCGGTTATCGCGATGAAAACTATCCTATGTCCTTCCCCGGGACTCAAACTATTTCCATACCAAATTTAATTTAAATCAGTTTAGCTGTTTGATTGTGGAAGCGTAACAGACAGACAGATAGACAGAGTTACTTTCACATTTATAATATTAAGTATGGATTTAAACCGCGATCTCACTAGATTAAATGATGATGAGGATATCATGGTTTGACGACTTAAACAATTGAACCCAGTTTTCTATCTATCTAACCTATCGAACTTAGTTTGTAAAACGTTAAAAGATTACACTTCACACGACAGAACTTGCGAGAATGATCTCAACAAAAATCAGAATGCAAGTACGATTCAACATACGACGTCACGATTACTCAACACCAATTAATTTGTTCATCAAGTAGTCCAGAGCGAGTGCGATGCACTCTCGGCTTGCCTCTTAAGGAGTGTTGAACGGAGTTGCCTCAGTCCGAAGGTCGCGTCCATGTTTGGAGTACACCTGACCCACTTGCGCTACTTGCAGCCGATGGCACTCGTACTGTCGAAGTGTCGAACCAGTTACCATATGACAAAGAGGTTATATTTGCGCAAACCCATTGTGCGATATTGTTATGGGATCACATAATTATTCATTTTAATGTGAGGGGTGACCTCAGCCTCAAAATACTGAGAGTACAGAACCTATAAAGAATATGTAACACTAGCTGTCCCGCGCAACTTCATATGCGTAATTTTTCCCCGTTTTTGCAACATTTCTCGTCGCTGCTCCGCTCCTATTAGTCGTAGCGCGATGTTATATAGCCTATAGCCTTCCTCGATAAATGGGCAATATGCAACAAAAAAAGATTTTTTCAAATCGGACCAGTAGTTCCTGAGATTAGCGCGTTTAACAAACAAACAAACTCTTCCGCTTTATAATATTAGCATAGATAGACATTGCTAACGGACACGGAATCTCGTAACCTTCTGAACAAATAGTGGTTCAAAGTGGCCTACTCAAGACTGGCCAAGTTTAAGTCACTCGCGCGACCGAGGAGAGGGTGGAGGTGCATTTGATCGACGCCATAATGGCAAATGTGGTCGGTTAATCAACGCGGACCAAATGTATGGCGTATATACGTTTGAAGTTTACCTTGATTTTTTGTGGTCAGCAGTGTAGTGTGTGGTACACATTGAGAGATTGATTTGCCCTTATTTTTAAATTGTATAAAACGTAAAAAAATATTGAATCAAAACTTGAATATATTGCTCTTGACCTTATTATAAAAGTTTGAAAGGTTGTCGCCAATTAACAGTATGTTTGTTCTATGCAACTTGTTGCAAAATATTATGTATTATTGGCACTGATGACTATTGCGAGAGACCATTTTCAATGTCATTTGGGCCTCTGATATTTATGATAAAATGCAAATAATTTTATTGAGGTATTAGGTGACATTTACTTTTAAATAACATCACTTAAATCATTTAAAGCATTTAGGACGACATATATTTTAAAGTTAGACTGTTCTTGATACACTTGGCGATATTGAGTCGATATATTTTGACTGCCTCTGTGGCGCGGTGGGAATGTATACGACTGCTACGCAAGAGGTCGTGGGTTCGATCCCCACCCAGGCTAAAACTTTGTGTGATGAGTACGATGGTTTATTCTGTGTTTGGGTGTTATTTATCTATAATATGTATGTATTTAGAAATATATAAGTATGTTTATCAGTTGTCTGGTTTTCATAAGCCGGTATCATATAACCCGAACAGCCAGAGTAACACGTAAAACTCGATCCAGGAACACCGTGACCTTTTCACGGAAGATGAGTATGAGAGGTTGTACAAACCGAAACCACATCAACCTGTAGTGAAATGAAAGTAGGTTTAAAATATGACTATATTTACAAAAAAATAATACTACTTAAAATTAAAGTAATTTAGAAAACCGATGCTGGCGGAGATGCAGCGCTGGTAGGTAGAGATGCGGCGTCCAGGCGGAGATGCGGCGCTGGTGGTTAAAGATGCGGCGCTCGTAGGTAGAGGCGCGGCACCGATAGGTAGAGGCGCGGCGCCGGTATGTAGAGGCGCGCCGCCGGTAGGTAGAGGCGCGGCGCCGGTAGGTAGAGGCGCGGCGCCGGTAGGTAGAGGCGCGGCGTCGGCAGGTAGAGGCACGGCGCCGGTAGGTAGTAGAGGCGCGACGTCGGCAGGTAGAGGTGCGACGCGTCGTAGAGGTGCGGCCCGGTTTATAGGAGAGGCGGCCCGGTAGGTAGAGAGGCGGCCCGGTAGGTAGAGAGGCGACGCCGGTAGGAATGGTCTCTTTCTCTTAATTTCCACTTGGAGAGTTTGCCTTCTCTTTTAGAGAGCTGTTTCTTCACTGCCCTTTCTTCGTATTTTTCTTCATAAAGAAAACTCTCTAGAAGCATTTTAAATTTTAAAGCATATCTTATTTTAAATTTAGGATTTACGCACAGCCAGTTTCAAAATGTAGTCCATACTTTACAAATAACTCTATGCTTATCTTGTTGTCATAGAAACCATAGGAAATATTTGTCGACATGATAGATTTGATTTAACAAATATAATTGTTTACAATAAGAATTACAGAGATATTTACGAAGAGATTATGTTAAAAATGAAATGGCGAAATACAAACTAATATATAAAGAGATATATATTTGGGGTACGACCACTGCACGCAACCAGGACTATCTAATTTTAAACGCAACCCATGGTCTACTTCCAACCCACGATATACCAACAAGACTAAATAATTGTCTAGATCACACTCTTTTAAAATCTAGCCTTTCATCTACCACCCTAATTGTAGACTCCTTGATAACAGACCACAAGCCAGTAATTCTCAGTATTAATAACGGCCACCCGCCTCGTTCAAGATATCATTACACTTCTCGATTGAATCATGAAACAGCTAAACAAGACCTGGAGAGCGCAGATTTGACACACATACTTATAATGGATGACGCAAACACAGCCATGAACACACTAATACAAACAATTTCTTCCATCATAGCCAAACACACAAACATAATAAAAATCCCCAAAAAACACAGAACAATAAAACCTTGGATAACCCCGGGATTATTAAAATGCATTACAAATAGAGACAAATTACATATGAAATCAAACAAAGATCCGGAGAATATAGTACTAAAAACTACATATAAACGTTACCGTAACTATTGCAATGATTTACTAAAAAAACTAAAAACAATTCATGACAACAATGCCCTAGAAAAAGCAAAAAAGAACCCCAAGGCCCTATGGAAGGTAATTAAAGACATCACCAGTTCTGGTAAAATAAGAGACAATCCTAAAGATCTATTGAAGCTACATGATGATCCGCAAATGTCTGTTAACGAAGTTAATAATTACTTTACCAACATAGGGGAAAACCTTGCCTCAAAAATACTATCGCAAAGCAACCTAAACCAATCACAACCTACCAATAACAATAAAATAATTTATCCCTCACCGGTTAACTCCTTAGTACTCCTTCCTACAGACGATTCTGAAATCGAAACCCTCATTCTCCAGCTGCGTGATGATTGTGCTGTTGGGCATGATGGAATAACATCTTCGATGTTAAAACTTAGCCGACAAAAAATAGCACCAATCCTAACGCACGTATTTAATCTTTGTCTAGTAAACGGCGTATTCCCAGACGTGCTAAAAAAAGCAATCGTTCACCCAATCTACAAGGGTGGGGACAGAAAATGTGTCAGTAATTATAGACCAATATCTGTCTTGTCAACTATATCAAAAATTCTGGAAAAAATTATAAATAAACAACTAAAAGCGTTTCTTGATAAATATCAGATTATAGCTGACAATCAGTACGGCTTTCGAAGCGGTGTTTCAACCGAGAACGCTGTCCTAAATCTAACGGAGTTTGTGGCTAGGAAACTAGATAATAAAGAGAAATGTCTAGGTATTTTCCTGGACCTATCAAAAGCATTTGACACAGTTTCTGTTCCCATACTTGTGGAAAAGTAGGAACGCCTTGGTGTACGCGGTTCGACTTTGGAACTATTCAAAGATTACCTTAAAAATCGTACCCAACGTGTTAAAATAGAATCGTTTTTTAGTCACGACCAGCACTTAACCTACGGTTGTCCTCAGGGTAGCGTGATAAGCCCTACGTTGTTCCAACTGTATGTCAACGACCTTTGCAATATAGCTCTCCCAAGCTGCAAGTTATTTGCGTACGCTGATGACACTGCCATTGTAGTTCATGGATCGACCTGGGATAACGTAAAAACCAAAGCGGAATTAGCCTTAAAGGAAGTGATGTCATGGTTAAATAATAATTTGCTTACCTTAAATGTGTCAAAAACTGTTTACGTTCCTTTTACTCTGCGAAGAATTTCTAAGCCAAGTGACACATTTACTGTAACGGCTCACACATGTGCAAATTTACATAACCCATGCTCATGCCCCACTTTATCACAAAGCAACTCAGTGAGGTATTTGGGGGTACAAATAGACGAGAACTTAAAATGGGACAAACACATAGAATTACTCTCAAAACGAACCATGCGCCTTATTTGTACCTTCAAATTGCTTCGTGAGTCCGCAAGTCCCGAAATCCTTAAAACAGTTTACTTCGCTCTGTGTCAGTCTGTGATAGGGTACTGCGTCACGGTGTGGGGGGGAGCTAACAAAACACTGCTTTTGACAATAGAGAGAGCACAAAGAGCGGTCCTTAAGGTGATGATTAAAAAACCGTATAGATATCCAACGTCTCAACTCTATTCTGACTGCAAAGTGCTTACTGTGCGCCAACTGTTTGTGCTTCAGGCAATTTTAAGGAAACATAATACTCTTTCTCCATCAAACCCAAATAAAAGAATAAATTTTCCACCCGGCACGAAACATAACTCTGCTTTTGCGAAACACCAATATTACGATCTAGGATCATATATGTACAAAAACATTCATAAAACCCTCAACATATTAGACTTAAATAAACACGACCTCAAAACTAAAGTCACAGAATGGCTTTTACAGCAAGACTACAGAAGTACGGAGTCATTACTCACTTACATCGTTTAACCTATCACTCGCACACACACTCTAACACAATCACAACTCACAACACACACATATATACACTCACACTCTTGCTCATAATACATACATCTACAACCATTAATGTAATATATAGGACCTACACTATTTTTAAGTAATACTAATTGACTTACGGCCGAACACTGTCTCTTAAGATACAGGTCTATCCTAGTTTAAGAGGCAGAGTTTCATTTTCTTATGTACCTACGTAGTTTCTTTTTATATTGTACCTTGTTTAAATATATCTTAACTATGTATCACTGTTTATTGCAGAAATAAATATTATTATTATTATTATTATTATTATAAAGAAATGCCACGAAATAACACTACAAGGACATATATATATACGAGGTAAGAATTATCACTACATTACCTCAAAAACCCGAAAAATTTTCGACTTACGAAAATTTCCTTGTCTTTGAAGTTGGAAAGACAAAAATCATACTCATACAAACATAAATAACCTAGCATCCATCACCAAACAAAAGCGAGGTAGCGTTCACATTCAATGACGCGTACTCCAGGGAAATGTCACTTATATGCAATAGAAATGCAAAAGATGAAGACGGAGTTCAAGAGTCTCCAAAATTACGAAGTACATTTAGTACCTTATGAGCACAAGAAGCTCAGTAGTAGAAGAAGAAAAAGAAGTATTGCGCCGTTCCAAGTTAGGCACAAGTCAAGTTGCTTATGAGCAAGGAGACCCGACAACAAGGCTAGAGACATTAAAGTCCGCCAAGTGTACAAGTCAAAGGAGTAGAAATAGATATAATGTGGGCTTCTTTAACGAGTCATAACCCGCTCGTGAAGAAAAGACAAGTTGCTTTAGAGCAAAGAGACCCGACAACAAGGCTAGAGACATTAAAGTCCGCCAAGTGTACAAGTCAAAGGAATAGAAATAGAGAGAATGTGGGCTTGTTTAACGAGTCATAACCCGCTCGTGAAGAAAAAGACAAGTTGCTTTAGAGCAAAGGGGCATGACACTAACAAGGCTAGAGACAGTGGGTTTAGAGCCCAAAAGTCCGCCAAGTCAGAAAGTCAAAGAGTAGAAATAGAGAGAATGTGGGCTTGTTTAACGAGTCATAACCCGCTCGTGAAGAAAAAGACAAGTTCCTTTAAAGCAAAGGAGTGTGACACCAACAGGGCTAGAGACAGTGGGTTGAGAGCCCAAAAGTCCGCCAAGTCGGAAAGTCATAGAGTAGAAATAGAGAGAATGTGGGCTTGTTTAACGAGTCATAACCCGCTCGTGAAGAAAAGACAAGTTGAGAGAAAATGAGGAAGGGAAATAAAAGATGAAAAAAGAAGAAAAGTTAATAAAGTACGATAAGGGAGTAAAAGGAAAGGAAAGAGAAAAAGAAGAAATTAGCAATAGTTAACAATAAAATTATGTACAAATCTATATACATAATTTACTTACAGACGCTATACAGGAGAAAAAGACAGAAAGAAAAGATAAAAGAAATGTGACGCCATATTTCGGATCGCCATATTTTAAGAAAGGTAAAGATAGACTAAAAGGGGTAGATACGAAGTAACAATAAAATAATAAGAAAATAAAGAGTTACAATAAGAATAAAATGTGTATAATTTTAGTAAAAAAGTGGACAGAAACGAGTTCAGTAGGGATACGGGGAGGGAAGGGAGCTGAAAGAGAATAAAAAGAGAAATTAGCCAACGACTGATGAAGAAAAAAAATTAAGCTACGAAAAAAAATACATATATAGATAGATAAGATACATAATGAGACAAAAATATAGGTAGATAATGAGACTACGATAAGAAGCGGTGAGGTGAGAGATGAGTCTTCCAAAATTGCGGCCAAATTACACTAAAAGCGGTGGATACTTGTGCAAGTATTTATTTTAGAATTTTGAGAAGGTCGTGGGTAGTATGCTTGATGGGCGCCAAACTGTAGTGTAATGAAAGTGTAGGTTTTATGATATGACTATATTTACATAAAGGACTTAAAACTACTTAAAATTAAAGTAATTTAGAAAACCGATGCTGGCGGAGATGCAGCGCTGGTAGGTAGAGATGCGGCGTCCAGGCGGAGATGCGGCGCTGGTGGTTAAAGATGCGGCGCTCGTAGGTAGAGGCGCGGCACCGATAGGTAGAGGCGCGGCACCGGTATTTAGAGGCGCGCCGCCGGTAGGTAAAGGCGCGGCGCCGGTAGGTAGAGGCGCGGCGCCGGTAGGTAGAGGCGCGGCGTCGGCAGGTAGAGGCACGGCGCTGGTAGGTAGTAGAGGCGCGACGTCGGCAGGTAGAGGTGCGACGCGTCGTAGAGGTGCGGCCCGGTATATAAGAGAGGCGGCCTGGTAGGTAGAGAGGCGGCCCGGTAGGTAGAGAGGCGACGCCGGTAGGAATGGTCTCTTTCTCTTAATTTCCACTTGGAGAGTTTGCCTTCTCTTTTAGAGAGCTGTTTCTTCACTGCCCTTTCTTCGTATTTTTCTTCATAAAGAAAACTCTCTAGAAGCATTTTAAATTTTAAAGCATGTCTTATTTTAAATTTAGGATTTACGCACAGCCAGTTTCAAAATGTAGTCCATACTTTACAAATAACTCTATGCTTATCTTGTTGTCATAGAAACCATAGGAAATATTTGTCGACATGACAGATTTGATTTAACAAATATAATTGTTTACAATAAGAATTACAGAGATATTTACGAAGAGATTATGTTAAAAATGAAATGGCGAAATACAAACTAATATATAAAGAAATGCCACGAAATAACACTACAAGGACATATATATATACGAGATAAGAATTATCACTACAAACCAACAAAACTATATGGGCTACCAAAGATACACAAACCCAACGTGCCAGTGCGACCCATCGTAAGTCAAATTGCCTGTCCCACTTACGACTTGGCAAAACACGTTGCGTCTGTATTACAGCCACTCGTGGGAAGAACAACGTCTTTCGTGAAAGATTCGCGCCACTTCGTCCAAATTATAGAAAATCTCAAATTGGAACCGGGAGACATAATGGTGAGTTTTGACGTTGGGACATTGTTCACCAACGTTCCAATTAAGGAATGTCTGGATGTGGTGAGAGATAGACTGAGTGACAACGAGCTACCGTTCAATTATATTGATCTGCTGAATCACTGTTTGGAAAGAAACTACTTCCTCTTTCATGGTCAATATTACTTCCAGATAGATGGTGTCGCAATGGGGAGCCCAATAGCCCCGGCACTAGCTAATGCCTGAATGGAGCATTTTGAAGAGAAGGCACTAACTCTGGGTCCACCAATCATCAAACTATGGAAGAGGTATGTAGATGACGTGTTTGCTGTCGTCAGAGGAAGCCAACATGATGTGGATCAGTATATGGGGCACCTTAACTCCATTCATCCGAAGATGAAATTTACATGCGAAATGGAGACGGATAGATCGTTGTCATTCCTGGATATCAAGATAACAGCGCGAGCTGATGGATCGCTATCACACTGTGTATACCGAAAGCCCACACACAATGACAGATACCTGCATGCTACGTCACCCTGACCCTGATCATGTGGAGCAAGAGCTAGTCCATGTTCAGGAGGTACTCAAGAAAAACGGATATCAGGTGTACTGAAGAATGAAGCATATCCCAAAACGTGACAAACCTCCGGAGGTGAACAGACAACCTGCTTATTTGCCCTACGTCAGAGGAGTGACAGACAAGATCGGATCAATTATGAAAAAGTACTCGATCCGTACGATCTACACAACGGTGGCTAAAGTGGGCAACTTGGTAGGCACTCCGAAGGATATTATACCTCTGTAGACGCCAGGTGTCTACAAAATTGATTGCAGCTGCGGTAGTTTGTACATTGGCCAAACAAAGCGAACTATAGCGGAAAGGCTAAAAGAACACATCGCAGCAGTGAAAAACCGGCAAGTGAACAAATCGGCAATTGCAGAACACATACTGCAATCGAACACCAATCACTGGATTGAGTTTCATCGTCCACAAACCCTCTCCACAGATCGCCATTTTTATTCACATTGTGGGAGTTGTCCCAAGATATTATTATTATTATATGGAATATTTTATAGTATCTAGACTATGAATCAGATTATGGTGACGAAACTAGAACAGAAATACCTTTCTACATTTGATGCATAAACTCCATAACATAACTAACATAAATATTTACTTACATTCACACACTCTGGTATCAATAATAAGATAATAACTAACTTACTCAGAGATGTGAGTCGTCATGATGGTGTCGGTTCTAAACGTGCTTTCACAAAAGGCCGCAAACTCATAAATCCCCACAAATTGGTCAAACTGTATGGAGCAACAAAATATTTGTATACGTGCAAAACAATAATACTTAAGCTTGTGGAAAACCCAAGTCATGGGCTTCAGCGATGGCGATTGAAGTACAACCAACAAATTGTCGAAAGCACATTGTTCGGTCCGCGCAGTAAATTCTAGTGAACAATTAAGTCCGTATGTATATACACGATATTTGAAAACTACTCTAAATTACATCTATAATAATACAAAATATACAAGATATTTACAAAAAAAAATGAAAAGTGAGGATACAAAACCGTTTAGGCGTCAAAGAATTCCTCCCCATCGATGTCAACTGGTAAAGTTCCCAGAAGGCTGGCAGCAGTCCGTATATATATGTTTAAACTTACCAAAATTATTAGGATTTTTAGTGAAAATTCCACCCGGATAGAAATGGAAGGGTAATGTTTGACTCTAATAATAAAACCAGCATTAAACCTTTTCAGTGGGGATGGTTAGAACCTCAAAATACTTTTTACGGCTATCGTCCTTAAAGAGTAATTCCTCTGATCGTACAGTGTTCGAATGCTTATGGCCAGGCTTTACACGGACTATACTTCTACAAAGACCCGATTTAAGCACCCTGGGCGCACTTCTTGTTTTTTTTTCTGGCAATGCAACGTTCTTTTACGGCCACCATTTTTAGGTTCTAAGTGCCAAAGTTCTTCACCGAAGATTATATTTTCTCTGTGCCAAATAATACTTCTAGGACTACCCTTTTTACACTGTCATTGACACTAACACTCATCTTCGTATGAGTTATCCACCATGAGACCTCTTGAACATCGTCTTTAGATGGCCCGCTCTCGCTTGCACCTTGCACATGACGGACGTACGAAGAGGGCACAGTTACCCAACACGACCGCGGTGTTGCGCAGGCGACCTCTGCCCTGACCCGCACTCTCTTTGTGATCATCTAGCTCAGCTCCATACACGACGTAGATTTTCATTCTAAAAAGACTATTCTTTAATCTTATTTTGCAACCATTTTGTAAGCTTTTAAAATCGCTTAAGTGATGTGGAATCTTGGTCACATTTTGTTACTTGATACAGAAGGTTCTAAGTCTTCTTTATTATTTATAGTGACACCATGCTACTAGGAGATTGACTGCCTCTGTGGCGCGGTGGGAGTGTATCCGACTGCTACGCAAGAGGTCGTGGGTTCGATCCCCACCCAGGATAAAACTTTGTGTGATGAGCACGATGGTTTATTCAGTGTCTGGTTTCCATAGTACAAGCTCTGCTTAGTTTGGGATCAGATAGCGTTGTGTGAGTTGTCCCAAGATATTATATTATTATATTATATTAAGATATTATATTATATTAGATAGTCACACACAACTGGCTAAGTGGCTAAGCATCATATTTGTATAGTGGGTTGAAAGTAAAATATATTGCGAATGCAATAATAACAACAAAGACAGTTTTACGATGTTATTTAAATTAAGAACAAAACTTAAATACTAAATTATTCCACGAACTATGAAACCCACTACAGAATTAACCACTTAATTACATAGAACACTAGCAATAAGTTACAAATAGCAATAGACCACTTACTACACACGAGGAAGCAAACTGAACGCAGTATTCATATGGATATAATATCTTGCGAGATGCCCCATTATAAGTAAAGTTTACACTAACTTGCATACACTACATTGCGACATATTATGTTGCAGTTAATAAAGCACTTCTTTAAGTACATACTCTCTGTTGAATTTTACTCACAAGTTACACGCTACTCGTCGGTTTGCTAAACAAGCAAGTCATAAATTATAATTGTTGTTAGATCAGTTAGATGTGTAAAGAGCTATAGCAGGAAATGTTTAAAACTTACTTCGACAAACATATACTATGATGGGACAAAATGGGGAAATATAACACACTTATACCACACTTTGTAAGATCCACAAAATGTTGCTTAGAGTTTTCGAGTCTGGGTCCTAGGTGTACTTTGTGATTGTGATTTGTATGTTTCCAAATCCCTCGCGATAAAATAAAACAAAGAAAAGTTGAAGACATTCATCACCCAATTATTTCCCGTTCTCTATTAGGTAAGTCGAAGAGCAGCCGTGTTTTGGACCACATCAATGTAATATTTACGTGATTCAATGTTTAGGTGTCGAAACGTTAAGAAGCTGAAAAAAAGGGCAATCCCATGTCGGGCCATGTACAATGTAGGGTTCCGTAGCTGCCCAGCATAATAATGCGGTACAAAGTGGGTTTTCTGTGGTTTTTGTTGGTAAGAAGAGGGTTTTCTGTTGCTTTTGTTGCATACTACTAACAACGTTAAAGGCATAAGTAATTTTCAATGGAAATTGTACGAAAATTTTGATACTTCTCACTTGGTCTGCTGTTACTCGTAAACTTGTAAAGTCTACTTAGCTGTGATGGCATGACAAACAAAAATGTTCATTTTAAGACTTTATTTCACTAATGGATTCCTAAATCAAAAAATTATATTCACAACTTATAAATGTTTTTAAAGGCCTATTCAACGACACTCGACCCGATGGGGGTAGCTGAGGAAAAAATAACACCCCCACTTTACGTGTAGGGGAGGTACCCGATTTTTTTTAAAGATTTTATTCTACCTAAAATTACAGCTTTCTAGTACTAAGGGTCTCTAAGTTAAAGTGGGGACAGACAGATAGACGGACAGAGCGAAACTATAAGGTTCCGTTTTGCCATTTTGGCTACGGAACCCTATAAAAGAACGTTGAAATCCAGTTTTACTATCTAACAGAAGAAGCCCAGCTAAACTTGCCTATAAGTAATGTCCCTTCTCCTATAATCTTTCAGTATGATCGTTGATGAATAAACGAAAGGATTACTCTTGTTAATTCATTTGAGTTAACAATAGTAATCCTTTCACATTTCGATAAAGAAGTAAAAGTACTTACTTAAGTAAAAGCGCTTAATTGAAATAAACGAGCTCACATTACGATGCATTTAAATTCCATTAAATGATTATAGCAGCGTATGTTATTATATCTGTTCCTTTATGGCGGGCTGGTCATCAAAGTGCTGTGCGACAATTATAATAAAAAATAAAAAAAAATATATTCGCACCTTTTACATGGTAATGTGATAGCATTTGGGAGCTCTTCTGTTAAGTTTAAAGAAACCTGTGTTAGAAGAGTCTCCTCTTGTCCATGGCTTATGCAGTAATAGTTGATTAAGTAAGATAATAATTACATTAGTTATACTTGTGGGTGCATGTGTGTGTGTATGTATGTATGTATGTATGTATATGTGTGAATCTAGGTGATAATCTAAGTGGGTGTGTGTGTGTGAGAAGCTATATAGTATGTTATACTGTCAAATTAGGAGTTCTTCAGTTATTTGTTCTTCAGTTCGATTGTTTGATTGATTTGTTTTTTCTTTTCGTAAATGTTTGTGAAGTGCCTAGGCACTTCACAAACATTTACTGTTTTATAGAGTGGTATTTTCATGAAAAAAAAAATTACAAATGAGATATGAATGGACATAGAAAGAATGGAAAGATACATATATACACACAGATACGTCAAACACATCCCTCCGCAGTCGGGTTAGTAATAAAAAAGAAACAAGTACTGAGCAGTAATAAGTTTCTCTGAAAAATGCTATAAGTAGTTAGGTATTTTCTTTAAGAGAATTCGGTTGTTATGTTTAAGAAAACAAAATCGTATTAGAAACCTATTTAGAAACCAGTCTAAAATAAATTAATTATCTTACGTCAATACAAATATTTGCTAACCCGCATTCCACATGACACCAAATGTAGCCTATAATAACAATCCTAACATTTAAATATTCAAAACGTTACATAACGCAAGTATATGTGCGCGTTCGCAAAGTCACGGCGAACTGCTCCATTTGTTGAATGGCAAGTAGTTTGACACGTCGTAGTGTGGCAATCTGTGATGATCATTGATTACACGCACCACGATTGTAAATTGCTACTGTATGCATTTATTTTTTATGTCATTATTAACTTCAGAAAAAAAGTAGTTATGGTGCGGTTCTGATTTTTGAGGGGTCAGGCTAGGTAGGTTAAGCTGTGTATGATTTCTGTCATAGCCATTGATTAAAAGTTACAAAGAAAATATCTTGAATATATAGACACTGGTATTGCCTGAAACAAAAATTGAGAAGACATTATTTGCAGTAATGAGCAGTGGGCTTGCGTAATAGATTACTGCCCCACACTCTACTCTATCTCTCTCAGAGAATCTGTGAGAGAGAGTAGAGTGTAAGTCATTAATTGTAAACTGACCTCACCTTTATGCTAGCATACTAAGCATACACACTGTCTTCTTAGAATATATCTTTAGGATGTCTCAAATCATTAGAAATACTATAAAATTAGCAGGAGTGAAGCTAATAATATAAATATGTAATAATTATTTGAGCAAACAGATACAAAACTACAAAATATTAGCAACTTGTACAAATAAATATGTACCACCTACTTAAATATTTTTATTATGTACATAATAAAAACAATTAAGGAGGTGGTACATTTTTATATCTAGTCTTAATCAATATGTAAATATTTGTTGATGCCCATATTTAATAAAATTTTATAGAAATTAATCTGACAAACAGGATGTCGAGTAGAGACTGGACCAGAAATAGATTCAAAAATATTTTTTTATTGGTAAATACCAAAAAATAAGTTTGGTTAAATTAAGTAACATTGTTGTCATCTCTACTAGTTAGCTTTGGCAATATAAGTACTTGTGTTGCAGAATACTTTCAAAAACAAAGCTTCGTAAGATCTTACACATACCAATCTTCTTTGGAATACTTACAACAGCGCTGTGTTGTGGCTCAAGCTATAAAATAGCTTCATGCTGATTGGATGGAAGCCTCGTTGTCGCAAATAAGATGTGCATTAATAATAACAGATCTATCGGTCTGGGCCTACAAAACAACAAAAAGTGTGTTTATAAAAAAATATATTAATAATGTTTATAAAAAAATAAAATATAAATAATCATACAAGTAGGTGTGCTGCTCCGCAAGCCTGCGCCGAAAAGGTCACCACCTCAGCTTATGCTAGGCTAGACACCCAGGGCGGCGTCCCTGACCGCCCAGAATAGGGTCCGCTTAGGGAGACCCCAGCGGACCATGCGGTCAGGGCCATACGCGGATACCGCACGGTGTCTGCAGAGGCGGCATGCGCATTGGCCGGCACACCCCCGTGGGATTTGGATGCGGAAGTGCTCGCCGAAGTGCATCGGCGGGCGGTGGCTGTTCGGGCAGGGGGTTCGGTGCCCCTGCCCGAGGAGCTACGCGCTTGGCGCGGTGAGGCCCACCGGGCAATCATGGCCCGGTGGCAGGGCCGGCTGGAGGCTCCACGGGCAGGTGTTCGAACCGTGGAGGCGCTCCGGCCGGTCCTGGAGGAGTGGGCGGGGCGGCAGCACGGGACCCTTTCCTTCCGGCTGGTGCAGGTCCTTTCCGGGCACGGGTGCTTCGGGAAGTACCTGCACACGGTCGCTAGGAGGGAACCGAGTCCCGCCTGTCACCACTGCGACTGCGGTGAGGACTCGGCGCAGCACACCCTCCAGCATTGTCCAGCTTGGGAGGGGCAACCCTCCCAAGCTGGACAATGCTGGAGGGTGTGCTGCGCCGAGTTCTCACCGCAGTGGTCGGAAGTGACCTCTCGTTGCCGGCCGTGGTTCTGTCCATGGTCCGGGGCGAGGGGTCGTGGAATGCGGTCGCATCCTTCTGCGAGGACGTCATCTCGCAGAAGGAGGCGGCGGAGCGCGTCAGGGAAGAGAGTTCCCTGGCAGACCCGCTTCGTCGTCGGCGAACCGGGCGGCGTCGGCGCGCATATTTGTGCCTGATGCCGCCTTAGGTGGGGCTGCGAGCGGGCGTACGGGGTAATCTGCCCCGCCCGCGGCCTTCCGTGGAGGCGCGGCGCCCTGTGTGTATCCAGAGGCCGCGTGGGTGTGAAATGCCCGGATCGCAACAACATCGCGTCCGGGCATTGCCACTGGGCGGGCCGCCGACGGTATAACGAATTCCGGCGGCCCGTTCGCAAAGGTGGCGAGCGATACACGGCGGGTTTTTTAGTGGGTGCAAACCTCACACTACCTCCATCATCTTCCCCGGATGGTGGGGGTGTTCGTCAGGAATTTTTCCCGCCAAACCAAAAAAAAAAAAAAAAAAAAAAGGCTAGACACCCAGAGCTGATTTTCAGTTGGCAACCTTGGCTAAGTGACACACGGACAGGGGTATAGGATACAAAACTATCCGTCGCCCGTGGCTTTGCCCGTGTCAATGACTTTTCACACGTACGAGTTTATTTTCACTTTCGATCAAAACGCTGAAACACGTTACAACCACAAAGCCAAATACCGTTTTTTACAGATCTGACATTAAAACTGAAGTTAACTTTAACTTAAATTTCATACAAGATTGTGACCTCTATTTTACACCCTTAGGGGTTGATTTTTCAAAAGCGCTGAAGCACGATTTCCTTATTTAGAATCACATAGCCAATACGGTTAATTATAAATATAGTAGTAATAGTAGTCAGTAAAAGGGTTCCGGTTTGCCATTTTGGCTACGGAATCCTTTTTCAAGATTTTATTTTATATGTACAATTCATGCAAAATGACAACTTTCTAGTACTAACCGTGTCTGGCTTAAGCTGCGGACGAACGGACGGACGGACATGGCGGAACTATAAGGGTTCCGTTTTTTCATTTTGGCCACGGAAACTAAAAATGGACTTAGCATAAAATTGCTTAAAATTTCATAATATCGATAAAACCTATTCAATACATTCTTCAGGAAATATATACTATTCCTGACTTTTTGGATGCATAATATTCTACTTGATTCAAAGGTTACGTAGGTGTCCAATTTACCCGCAGAGTGCGTGTACAACTTCACAATTCGTCTGACAAAGGGAAGTAATTGTCTTTGCGAACATAATTAACTTACTTGTGTTCCGTTAGTGCCTTAAATTATGCGTACGCAGTTGTGTTACGACTTGCGACTGCCGTCTTAGGGACTTCCTTGTTAAAATTTTACTTTGGTAATTATAGAAAGTAATTAAGTACGTATTTTTAGGGAGTGGGAATTTGGGAGTTCGTATAGAGTAATGTGGAGGGAAATATCTTGCATCTGTTTGAGATTTTTTTTCACTATTTGTAAGCTATATTATTCCAGATGAATATAGGCTCAATGAATTTGGCACGCGTATTTATAATTATACGTATGTAAGATTATAGACCGTTATTAAACCCCAGGTATTATTGGAAAGTTGAAACTTATTGATAACTATTCAGGTTACCTAACAGTCAAAGCCGCTGAGTATTGCAGCTTGAAAAGAAGAATGATTTTGGACAACCAACACAAATCCTTTCATTTTCTAATTAATTAATTTAAATAAATACTAGGTATACCTTTATTTTTGGTTATAGCTTTAGCCTTGTGAAAGTCTGGACTGGTTTTTAGAGTTCCGTAGCCAAAATGGCAAAAACGGAACCCTTATAGTTTTGCCCTATCCTCCTTGTCTGTTTGACTGTTCATCCGAACCTATGTCACAGGCATTTTACTCAAAAAACTACGCAATTGATATGGCTGAAATGTTAAGTTTAAATGTCTTGTATAAGCTGCTACTTATTTTGATAGTTAAATAACAAACATAAATGCATGCAACGGAAGCTGATTTTCTCTTTCTTTCTTTTTAAAACATTTTAAGGTTTATAACAAACTTTTAATATGTAATCTAAAAATCGCTCCGAAAAAATTGTCTCTCCTTTAACCCGTGTGATCAAAAAATATTAGGTTTTGTTTTTATTTATCGATTAAACACAATGTTAAACATTTTAACATAATAATAGCAACTAAAAACCAGCAAAATATAAGCCAGTGCTAAAATGAGTCCATCTTTAAGCTAATTTATGTTTACATTATTAAAGACAACCTCCCAATAGAAGAAAAAAAAAAGGTGTTTTATTTTCTCCTTTACATTATCATCACATGATATCTATGGTTCATTTACGGTATAATATACAATAAAATTTAGAACATTCATTTTATAATTTATACCCTAAATTTCATATCATAAATTATAATTAAACCTTTCTATGCTGGTGCACTTTTTCAGATCGTATTTCATATTACGTAGTCAGCTACGGAACCCTAGACTGAGCATGGTCCGACGTGTTCTTGCCCGGTTTTTTCGTTTTGTCTTCGATATCGGAGTCAGGAGCAGCTGTCTGCTTAAATTGTTTCTTAACTTCAAACATTTACCAGTTTCTGCTTAATCAAGTTTCTGCCTTATCCCGAACTAGCTGACCCGCGCAACTTCGTCTGCGGAAATTTTCCCCGTTTATGCAACATTTTTCATTTCTGCTCTGCTCCGATTGGTCATATCGTGATGTTATATAGCCTATAAACTTCCTCAATAAATGGGCTATCCAACAGTAAAATATTTTTTTACTTCGGACTAGTAGTTCATGAGATTATCGCGTACAAATAAACACACTCTTCAGCTTTAAAATATTAGTATGGATTTACCGAACACCGCGTATAGGGTATTTACTACTACTTTAGTACTTACATTATTATCTCCATGTCTTCAAATGAGCTATAAAACCAACAACCAATAACACCGATAATAGTACCTAACTCGAGAAGCATGACAATTATGATATAATCAGACACCTGATCACTTCCTGCCTCGGAAGCTGCACACCTAAATGCCACGCACCACTAGCTTTGTTAATTCCTTGTTTTCATAAGGTAAATAAGTGATTGGAAAAGCTAATCAATAAATTATACGTACATTATTTTTTTAACTTTGTCGTTTGTTTGTTTTTACGAGGCTACAAAAACGCACTTAGTCTACCCGTGACCACGGCCGTAGCAATACGGTCGAAACGTCGGGCAATAAACAAAGGTACTTAGCCTCAATATAAAGTATTTACGCGATTAAGACCCGTAGTTTATAAAATTGTATAATGTGTACAAATCGCGAAAGTTTACGAACATATTATCCTACTAATATTATAAATGCGAAAGTTTGGATGAATGTCTGTTACTCAATAGGACTGTTGAACGGATCTGGCACAGATATAAATTATAGATGTAGATATATAATAGCACATAGGCTATTTTTTATCCCGGAAAATGTACGGGTCCGGGGGAAGAGAAATTTCTAAAATACTGAAGTGGTTACTAATACCTCAAATTATACGTAACAATTTTTTTTTTTTAAAGACGACTCCGCAGTAGTATGAAGCCCTGTGTTGCGGGGGACTTTACAAACGTACATGTCACGGACACAAAGTACAACCAGACTCGGAACAACAACTTGTGGGTAACACAAAGTGGTGTCCCGAGGGGGAATCGTACCCACGACCTCTTGCGACTCACCCCCACGGCGCCACAGAGGCCGTTAATTTACTTTTTTTAACATTTTATTTAGCTTAAATTTAGCATTTACATGTGAATAATGTGTCAGGCTTGGCTTTAGAGTAAATACAGCAACCTTCTCCGTAGATGTTGTTAAACACTAAGGAACTCGCACATGCATTATTTATTATTCTAGTTGTCAAGCGTGGTTATAATTTGAATCCCTTCCCTATTATGATGTATGTTACATAATGCACGTATTACATAACGCGGATCGATATTTGTTAGATACAATTATTCAGCGTAAAAGTTTAGAGTATGAAATGTTTGTTACATAAATATTAGCTTTCAAATGTTAGTCTAATTCTAGTTTTATGTTATGGAGTTTGTTTGTTGCATTTCTTTCGCGTCTCATCAGGCTAATAACTGGGTTAGGTTTCATATGCTATGGGACAGCGGTGTTGCAGAGGACCAATTTTTTCTCATATTAACAGACGTTATAAAAAAACAAAACTACAATAGCACAGCCTAAAACTCTAAGGCTATATACCTTGGGACTTTATTTACGATCGAACACGTTAGATCATTGTGTGATGAAAATATTATATCTAGGGTTCGTAGTGAGCAGATTAGAGTTTAGGCAGATTAAGCTACATAATGACTTCTCTCTGTACACTGTACTCACCTTAGTCGTGTGACTACAGTGAGTACAGTGATTATGTAGCTTTTAGTATTTTGCATGGTATGGAGGAAGGAGTGTTCCTTCCTCCATACCATGTAAAATACTTATGGTTAATCTATGTTTGGTCATGTCGGACTATCGTTGAATAAAGTGCAATACGACCAAATCAAATCATGTGCTAGCACTTTTAGTAAAGCAATTAAAAGTAATCTTTATGTATTCGTATGGTCCTATAAAACTTACATATTCTACGTATCTATTCATAAAAGTATTTTATAACTTGCTAATCTTCATTTTATTACATGTTGCGAGTGTGAGCTTTCTCCCTCGTAAGATAATGAACGTCGCGAGTTATTGGTATAGATCGTGATCCGGATGAGAGCTTCGTTTTTTTGCGTCAACATTTCAATTCTGTATGTCTGGCTTTAATCCTCTGTGGGGCATCTAGATGAGCGGGCTCTAACGTCAACTTTAAACTAGGGCGGAATTTCAAAATTGAAATGAACCCATTTGTGTGTTGTAGTTTCTTAAATATGAATGTTGATAAACGACATAGAAAATTAACTGGTAAGGAATAGAGAATCTGATGGTATCGACCAAAGGCGTTCACGTATCGGTCATTATTACCGTTTCATAAGTGATGAGATCTATTCCAAAGAGCGACTACACCGTGTCAAACGGAGAGATCTATAAAGCCGTAAAAAGGACTTGGGTACCGCTTTAAGGAATCATGAACTTTCTTGACTTTAAGTAGCGACAGTTTCAGGACTCTGTAAGCTGTTGTGGGCACCACATTCACCAAACTCCTTTTCAGTCAGTATCCTTATCAGCTCTCTTAAACTTAAGCGATTTTAACCAAAGAGACGTTATTGCATTCTTTCATAAGGATGGCAATCCCCAATCAGTTTTTAAGTTCGAAGTCCCCATCAATCTGGCTTAAAAATGAAGTTGTTCCATTACTTAAATTGAGACGCGTACAAATCGCTCACACGCTAATAAGCGTAATCAATTACGGATGAGCAGAGCTCGTGGCCCCGCGTAGATCGTCAGGACAGTTGCGCAGGCGCTCCCGAGGTGAAAGTGCCGCGCGGGACGGGGGGGAGGGGGCGCCTATATCAGGCGGGCGACTGCGCGCGCGCACCACTCCGCAACTCTCAGGTGAGATATGGCTACACTAACAAACCCCTCAAGTGAAAATGTGTTAAAAAAAGTGGTAAAAGTGTTGTGTACTATGTGTACTTCTGATTAGCGGTAGGCTCTCGCGCTGATACTATCTCGTCCGCATTTATGTAACGTTAGGAAGTGATTCTAGAACTATTCTCGAATGAACTTGTTTTTTGTAATGTGGTATTATTAAAAATATAGATTAGTGAACTGAAGGCTTAGTAATACAAGTGGTTTGTTGGTCTAGTATTGTATTGTTTTAAATTTAGATATATTTGTCTAAGAATTGATTTTGAAAAGCTCTCTAAATACCTAATACCCTATTAAGTAGATCCCAAAGAAAAGGTTCTCGTCACTGATGTGACACATATCTAGGCAATCATACAAACACGTACGTTTTTCATAGCAATTGTTTTTCATGTTTATTGGAAAGCTCTACAATAATTGTTACAATTAGAAAACAAATTGCATTATTTAGTAGATTGCATATTGCACTACCTTTTGCCTGTAACCTTTATTTCTCGATAATAATACCGACTAGTATCTAATTTGAAATTATATTGTGTGTTCAAACTCAGTTGTAGTAAAAGCTGTATAATTTGGCAGTATATCGCGTGTCGTAAGTCCGCCTCTCCCGATCACAATGAAGTCCGTTGTGCTGTGCGCTCTTGTGCTGGTGGCGTGCGCCTGCGCCGCCCCTCAGAGAGAAGGTGCCGCCTACACCAGGGAGGCTATCAAACAGGCCCAGAACACACACCTCATCCCTAAAGATGCGGAGATTCAGAAGGTAAGGAGACAATGGTGGCACAAAAGCTATATCTAGTAATACACTTAGTAGAAGCTGAACAGTGTGATAATTAACATTTACGAGAGCAAAGCCGCGAGTAAAAGCTCGTTGGATATGCGGGGCAAGATTATAAAATATAAAAATAATTATAAAATATGGAAAAAATAATAAGACATTCCGTTTCAACAAGATTACATTGACTATGGATACAAACGGACTGTGAAACTTTAAAAGTTATTATTATCTATGGGGCAAGGGCCTAATCAAAATTTGTAAAGTTTATGTTAAAATAAACACAAATTTCGCAGCTCCTTATTGAATAATAAGCTAAAGAAAATAGAAGAAATGTCATGAGTCCAAGATTAGACGGTAAATTTTACTGTTTTCTTAGTACATTTACATATTAATAGTAGGAATATGGAATAAATAGTCAGATAATTTGGCCTAACTGATATCCACTAACTGTATTTTTTTTAAAGTTTATGTTAGAAATTATTATGTCATGTTGAGAAAATCTCGTTTTGACTAAAATTAAGAAAATAATACATAGAAGATGTCTACACTTGATATAAAATTAGCATACCTAATGCTTATCAATTTTACATAGTAAGTAGATGATATAATCTGGCATTTTGAATTAAAAAATTAAATGCTGATTTAGAGAAGCTCCATCTAGTTTTAACAATTGG
Source organism: Herminia tarsipennalis (assembly GCA_945859575.2). Taxonomy (NCBI): domain Eukaryota; kingdom Metazoa; phylum Arthropoda; class Insecta; order Lepidoptera; family Erebidae; genus Herminia; species Herminia tarsipennalis. The sequence goes on along the minus strand of OX243840.2, from coordinate 646,189 downwards.
ATGCTTCTTTTAAAATTTAATATATTATCAACTTCCAAACATTTCTAATTTCTAAACATTATAAAAAATGTTGCAGCAGTTGTCATACCCAAAGAACATAATTATATTCAAACACCGTGGATACGAGTTTCCATACTTTTAATGAGAAAAAGACGATCTATTACTGGGGCAATCAATATTTTTGGTCCCAGCGACTAAAAACTACCACCCATAAATATCCTGTTAAGACCCCTTAGTCGTTCCCGATAGCACTTTAACATTATATTAACTGCTGCACATCAATTAGAAAGGTGCAGTAACTCGCTTTTATTTCGCTAGTCCTTTTTATTACTACAACATACCTCATATGGAAAGCTACTTTTCATGAAGGAAACCTTTCACTTCAGTGACGCATCCTAAGAAGTTAGTTCCTGTTCACAAACAAAGTCTAACTGCCTATTTAAGCATTACACCTCACATTACTTGTAAACTTTTGTTATTTATGCTAAGCACGATACGACAGGCGCCTTGCGCATGCGTACGACATTCATGCTAAACGACATCTTGTTACTGACACTGTACCATACTCTACTATTGTACTGTTATCTAACATCGTTATTGTGGTTTTCACTGACCTTTGGAAATCACTGCCATAGCGATGATGGTACAATGAACATGCATGACTTTGATTAGGTAGTTTATATACTTGCTGATGGTGGAGGCACCAAATCCGCAAGGGACACCCTCATTTTCGGAGACAGAGACAGAGGTCGAATAAGTTTGGAGTAACTTAATGTGTATATCAAATGTGTCAGGGAATTTTCATAGTACATAATTATAAAAAAGTGTCATGCATTTTGCCTTTACGTGACTGTTTTTTATAATCGAGGGTTGTTTTCACCAGGTACAAGAAGGTATCGAGCTGGCGGCGTACGAGTCCATCCCCTTCAACCAGAGGATTAATCTGTACGAGATCCTCGGCGACCAGGTGCCCTCCGAGGTGATCAACAACCTGCAGGGCCAGATCGACCAGATCGGCCACCATTAACCAAATCATCGTGTTAGGAGTGTCGACGCCGGGCAGCAGAAGTGGTTGCTGAGCCTAAAACTGTTGCAGAACTTCGGAAATAGCTGTTGAAGGTCGCCTATAAATTGGTGATTTCTGATGCAGTGCTTCTGCCGGCGCGCTGCCAAAACAGGCCTCTGTCGCCATACGTGAGAGGCTGAAGCGCTTGCGCAGTGTACCCTTGGCTGATGCAACCGCCGCTGCCTCCCGGTGAAGACACCGTCGAGTTATATTTAATTTATTGGTGACGCAAGTCGAGTACGAGATAGTGAATGTGATATTGTGCAACATCACAGTTTTATACGTTTGTACATAAATAATGTTAAAAAATAAATTGGTCGTGCGATGTCCAAGGCAGGTTTTGTTTTACGTAACCCGTAGGGACAATGCCGTCACGCGGATGTGATCCATAACACTATTACATAAGGGGGAAGATCGCGTGTACGATACGAGCCTGATCGTGATGACATAATGAACGATTTGATCAATATTCATAGACTTTCGTCTAGGCGAGAAAAGTGTTTGGCCGTCGAGCTTACACGCGTAGATGCGTGCGCCAATAACTTTATGTTAATGGGATTAGCTGGAGTGTTAGTTATTAAAATGTTCTGAGTATAGTAACCACATAAAACTGGAATTAAATATATTCAAGTCGTTATACACGACGATAATAAACGAGTATTTAGATTCTTGTAATAGAATGTTTGTAGATATAGAGGAAGGGAACAACGAGATTCTTCGGTCACTTTGTGAAGCTGTTCAACGTTGTAGATATCGAGTAAGTATGCATGGGTAATAAATAGACTGCAGTGACAATTGTTCAAATTGAGAACCTCTAGGGGAAGAGCCCTATTAAGATCGTCGACGCTGACTAACTGACGCTATATGTAATAAAATGCATCATTTCTGAGTGATACTGACCAATCAGCGCCGACTTGCACCGGCTCCTCTTACATAGGGTGCATCAGCGCCGACGATCAGCGTGAGAGGAAAACAGCCTTACCGTACAGGAAACAACAAGGGTGGTTTGTTGGTTACTAGAGTTCATCAACAAGTATGCTTACAGTAAGTGTGTCTGATGATCTTCATGCCCATGTTTTGTTGGTAGCTAAATGTAATCTAATCTAGTTCTAGAGGCTCAGAAAACTATTTCATAAATAAATAGGGGTTGAGGGTAGACTAATCAATTCAATGTAAAAGGAAGAAGAGATAAACAGACGAAATACCTTAAATATTGATAAGCATTCGCGATTTGTACACAACAACATTTACATGTTGTCCGCGTCGAAAACTACTCACACTTGGCCGGTGTCGGGTAAAAGTGCTCACCCCCCCCCCCCCCCCATCATGATCCTGGATCCGCGCCTGCTTTACAATCACATTATTAACGGATATGATATACACCTAGACTTATGTATTTAAGGATCTTACAAAGTTGTATCCTGTATATAATAATTCGAACCCACAATCTCTTGGGCAGTAGCTGTACTTATACCCACTGCGCCAGTAAGGTACCTATCGTGTAAAGTTATTTTTGTACCAAGCATTTCGATGCAAGAGTTAATTTTACAAAATAGTTGTAATATGGGCGTTTTCTGCAAGAACTGGACCGAATCGAGTTATGATCACCGGAATATGGTCAGGGTTAATGGTACTTGTATAACGAGCGTTTCGACAAAACAAGTACCACTTGGTGCAGACAATAAGAATAATGTATCGTATGTGGCACCAGCTTTTATCTGGTCATTAATTTAAATAAAACATTATTAATTGAGTCATAAGACATGATTGATTATGTTGATCGAGTAACAAATATAAATCCTATAGTAAGATTTTCATCGTAAAAAGACAGTGATCACTTAAAAACATCAATATAAACAATTCAGGATATAAATCGCTCGTAGTTTTTGAATGGAATGAACAGATCTCCATTAAACATTTTCAAAACCGTCCGTCCATCAAGTCCATCAATATGGGAGTTTCAGATTTGAAATTGCTGAATGGAAAAATTATATGGTAACTTATATCAAAGAGAAAAATCTTTTCATTTGCTACTTAATCTCATTTGGACAAGTCAATACAATTTTGATAAAGTTACAAAGTGAAACATGGTGAGTGAATAGATCCCGGACAAAAAAAAATAATAAAAAAAATACTACAGTCCGCACTGAGGGTTCTCGTACATGTACAACAGGGATAGTTATAGACATACACAGAACCCTCGGTGCGCGAGTACCACTCGCACTTAATCCATTTTTGTTATCATCAGCGATTTTTTTGTCCGGCTTACAGGCAGGTTCACCATTGTTTGTTTATTACGAAACCATACAAAGTGTACGAGAAGAATTTAAAAGTATAGAATAAATAAAAAATGCAGCATCTTTTTTGCTCAATTTCGAATATTCATGATAATAACTTTCTATACAATCTAGATGTTTACTTTCTAATAACTTTAATATGAAAGTCTAACAAGCTTTTGAGCTCACATTCACTGAAATTCAACATCTGTCAACATAGACAACGAAAGAAGAGGTAGGAACGTCACTTATTATATAGCATCATCGACAACATAAGTATATTATATACTGACCTGCCTCTGTAGCGCGGTGGGAGTGTGTCCGATTGCTACGCAAGAGGTCGTGGCTTCGATTCCCACACGGGACACCACTTTGTGTGATCCACAAATTGTTGTTCCGAGTCTGGGTGTACTTTGTGACCGTGACTTATATGTTTGTAAAGTCCCCGCGACACAAGGCTTGTAGCCCACTGTGGTAGTCGTATCTTCTAATAAAAGAAAAAATAAGTGCTAGGTTTTTAGGTACGTTCTGCTTAGTTTGGGATCACTAACATAATATGGATTTTTAAATTGTCCGAAATAAAACATATTTTATATTTATTTTTTATGTAAGTACAGTTTTTGCGTTCTGTGCGTTGATTTAGAATGCAAGCCTTCACCCGATCGATCGTGTAATCTTTGGCACTAGAACACATTTGGGTAACAAAAGACAAATTTCATAATAGTGCGTATATTATATACACATTCATTCAATAAAAAGCATAATAGGTGTCTATAGATGGACCAACTATGGCTGACCATTATTTTGAATTATTTTTTTTATTAAAATTTGGGTCTTTTAAGTTTGAGTGTTGACACTTTTTATTTACCTTTCAATTGATAATGTCCGTCGACTAGTTATTCAGGTAGGTATGTTACAAAACCGAAACTATGAATTTATAATCATTCAATACCTTAGATTAATGTTCTTTAATCAGAGTTTTAGCAAATTGTAATTAAGGATACAATTTTATTTCAATTTCCTTATTTTAAGTATAGAAATATAATGAAATAAACCAATTGGCTAGTCGGATAATTTTGCCGACTAAACACCGACTACAAATATGGCTGACTTTAACGACTAGTCGGCACATCTCTAATTATAATAAACTAGGGTCCCGCTCCGGCTTCACAAGGAGTTTTCTCAAGTATCTATAACAAGATTGCTAGTAATATGGGACCCAATCCAACATTGCTACTTATCTTTAAATAAATCTATTTTTTTAACATGGTTCAGAGTATCGATTGAATAATAGGTCTTATTTCTATAAATTCTATTATGTAGTAGAAAAATATGAGACTCAATTCAAAATGTAATATGTGCTTACGGTTATGTTCATATTATTCTGTTCCAAAAAGCGAAGAGTGTTTGGAACTTGTTACGAAAATAATATACTCCACGGGCGGCGCGCTAATGCAGGCAAGTAGTAATAGTGGAAACTGGTATACTGTTTCCATGAATTGAAATACATTAATTAATATGTTAATAATGTGAGGTAATAAATATTTATTTGTAAAAAAAATACGGGTTCAATAACCTCACAATTTGTGGGAACCAGAATGACAGGTAGGTATTATGTGTATTTAAAAAAAAAAAAACTTGTAACACTGCTTCCGATATTAATACTATCTTGGAACGAGAAATAATTAAGTGAATATATAGTATTTAATGGGCTCATTGCAGAATACAGCTCTCAGAATTAATAATACATTACAAGTTGTAGCGCCTCTCAGATCCACAGGTGTTGATGTAAAATTATCTGGAAGAAAGCTAATACTATCTATCCAACTTCAATCACGGTTGATTTGCTAGGATTAATTTCATTTTTTTTTGAGAAGTTTCGTTGTCTATCTCCGACACTCATCATCAGATCTTTACGAAATTTATATAGGGCCATTTCGAAATAAACCTCTTCAAAACAAAAAAACCGTCTGTATATGACGGAAATATGCCCGAATTTGCATTTAAAAAACACAACAACGGTTGGTTAAAAATACGCCTGATACGTGAAATTTAAGATTAATTGTCTTCAAAACAGTTAAACCGACAACATATAAAATTATGACTATATATGATGAAATGTTATTTCATTCGGGAGCTACAATGCCACACACGGTATATGGACTAAACGTTTTTTGGGTCGGGGATTAAAAATAGTCAAATTCTTCCTTTAACTTCAAGCTATTCCAAAACTAAATTTTGTACCAACGGCAGATTCATCTAAACCGAATATGTATATAGTTATGCACCTAAATATACTGACAGAGTTACCTACTTCCCACTTAAATATTAGCATGGATAATTAAATAATTATCTGATATAACAATTACATCACATACAGTAATTCGACATTTCAACAAAAGACTGTTACATAACCTTTTCTGTGTGTTTGCGCAAACTCTAATCTTCGTGTACATCTGAATCCAAAGCGTAAAGTTTTGCATTTCATCTTTGTTAGATTTAGCTGAAGATAATACATTGTTCACCTACTCAGTGGCCTAATGAGAGACTCACGACCGTGTGATGTGGGTTTATTTTTCATGTTATATGATAATACAAGCATAAGACTTAAAAATTATTAAATAACTGAAAATTTGCCTATTGTGGAGACGAATCCAATAATATTCCATATTATCAAAGACGACAAACAGTGTGGATTGTAAAGTGTTCCAAAAAATAGACACACATACAGTCGAATAAAAATACCTACTCTTACATTTACTCCAAACGAATCTGAAGACTGGTAAGACTTAGTACAGGATTCCTAGAGTATAGAAGCTTTAAGACTTTTGCGTCAATTTATTGCGCTTAGATCACAGCACAGCACTGCTTGCATCGTCGTTACAAGTGGACGTGGACTTGTCACGTTTAACAGAAGCTAGTGCTTAATGCATCATCACTTTAATCACCGTATTACTCCATAGTGAAAACATTGGAAATCAAATCAAGATAATTAGAAATACTCACTGCCTTTCTTCTCGAAGGACGTGTAAAGACGATGTGTATTTTATGGTTAGCACGTTACTAATCTTACATAATATACAGACCATCATTAGACAAGGTAATCTGAGTAGCCAGATGTACGAAATCCCTGTCAAACTTCAATAAAAGATAAAACACTGTAAAGGTCAGGCGTTCTAAAGATCTTTCTTGAATACGTTGCTAATATTCGGAACCATTCCATAATAAACAATCTGTTGAATGTGGAAATACTAAGTATTTCATAACCCATAGGTCATAGAGAGGGATATGACATAACTATGGGAAGGAAAGTAGCGGACGCTCCAGATAGATTAGAAATACAGACTGTAATTAAATCGCTTCCTTATATTTACGTAAGGAAGAGACAAAGTTAGTGAATGAGCAATTATTATAATTACAGGTTGAGTGTTACAAGATTTAGATAGCCTAGATTGAAGCTTTAAGATAGCACTTCTCTAGTACCTACTAGTATTGTAAAATATGTGGCTGCTTCGGTTGTACAGGAATCTAAAATCCCCTTTTTATAGAAAATAATAAGAAAATATGAAATACTTCTTGTATATCATGCTTTATTTTTAATTTTTTTATATGTAAATTGATTTTTGAAGCTTTGAAACCCAGTATTTGCTTGGTAGAATAGATTTGGTCAAATCAGTCAGTTTCTTCTTTTACCCATTAAAAATAACTCTTGAGCTCCATTGTTTAATCTCGTATAGTTATGAATTTCGATAATTAATAGCATTTAAGCGCTATTAATTTAGAATTTTTGTTGGAATACCTATCCATTGTTAAAATCTTAATGTATTGGTCTAAACAGTAGCATTGCTTGAGGGTAGGCATTATAAGTCAGAAGACTACGTGATATTTGGTCCAAGTATTGCGCGGTGTCATTACGCCACCGCAGTTAGGGCGGCGTCAATCGAATAATAATATAATGGACCGCGTCATGACACAAGAGAAAGTAGTTCCTATCTTGAAGATGGGCCGATAATGATAATAAGATTCCATTGTGTGCTTTTAAGTAATTTGATTGATGGGATCCCCAATAATGTTCAGAGGTTCCAAAGAGATTGGTATCGCTTTGTAGGTACGTGGAAGTTAAACATATACTTTTTTCGGTTAAAGACCTTTTTAACATTATCGTGATTTATGGAATATTGACCTTGAGCTGTTCTTGTGGTTTTAGTAAGATGTTAAAGAGTTGCGCTTATTTGCAGCTACCATTCTACATGTAGGTTTCTAAGTGCGTAATTTATGTTACCCATTTAATCAATATTTTGTCATTGGTGACTTATTATTTTTTTCGAAAATGTATTGTTGACAATGACTTTGCCAAAGATAAACTTTCGTTGTGGTTTTTCATCATTACTTTACGCATTTTTCATCAATTCTTTTTTCATTTAGTTACCTAATATGAAAGTAACGCCATCTGTAATGTAGATTCTGTACCGGTTGAGGTTATGGCTTTCGATGCGTTGAGGTCTCTTTAAATTTTTGTTGTATTAGTTCTATGCCTCACGTATAGATGGCATTGGAAAAATAAAATGTATATTCTTTGACCACTGAAAGTTTTTTTGATGTGTTGATATCAAGTAGGTGACTGGCCTTTTAGTCTAGTGGTTAGGACCCTGACTGCTAAGCCAGAGGTCGTGGGTTCGATTTCCACCCAGGATTGATCTTTGTGTAATGAGCACGATTGTTTATTCTGTCTGTGAGGAATTTGTCTATAATATGTATGTATATAGAAATAAATAAGCATGTTTATCAGTTATCTGGTTGTCGTAGTGTCGTAGTTTAGTTTGGGATCAGATGACCATGTATGGGTTGTCTCAACGTTTGATGTTGCCATCATAGCTATGACAATAAATGGTTTATTTAAGACGTGCAAAATTCAGCATTAATGTTGCGAGCTTTATGACAAACTTGTAACGCTGATTTTCAATGAGACCAGAGATATCAGAAAATAATAGTTAAAGATCTATAAAACTTTGTTTAATACTATAAAACTGGGAGACGACCATCCTGCACTTGATGGTAAGCGTCACGCTAGTCCTTATCAAAAGTCTTTTTTCTCAAGTAATTACAGTTGCTACAATGCACTTCAACCGAAACATAGCGATGTGTTAACATCACTATTTCACAGAAGAATAACTGATACTGTCGTGGCATCAGTGACTCTACGCTTCGTGTGACCCGTTACTTCATAATGATGACCCATGTAGGTATGAGTTCAACTTGCGTGACGTTTGTGTGACAACGGTCTTTAGTTAGGGGTTAAACGTTATGAGGACACGCTTGAAGTCAGTCTACGGCTCCACATCAAGCAGCAGAATTTTCCTGATTTGACATACCATGAAACCATAATATAAAATTTGGAAAGGAACCACTGAGAGAGAACCTTTTTGTTAAATTAATTATTGCAATGCTAGGGCTTCTGGGTTCCACCTTTATAATGGAAAAGAGGGAAGGAGAAGAGAAAAATTCCAGCAACCACTGGCGAACCAGAGCGCTGCTCTAACAGCCACTGCGTCAGTCCTAAGACACACTGTGCAAGCAATCGACAATTTGTGGCCGCTTATGTTAACAATCAGTAACTACGATGCTTCTGCAGGAGAGCAGCGATGGTTAACAGCAATTGTCGTGATTGGTTTACGTGTATCACGTGACATTTAGCCTAACCCCTTAGATACTCTGCAAAACCAAAGAATAATACCTAACAATTATTTCGTAGCAAAACGCAGTCAACGGAGTTCAGTTTTCTCACTAAATGTTCTCAATGGTTGCCAATATCTCATACATTATCTTTGAAGCTGACCATTGAAATTGCCGGTTTCAGCGTAAGCTTAGCATAATTTTAGTTATGATAATGTCTAAAACCTTCTATTTTATTGCCCGACGTTTTGCCGGTTTCGAAAACTACCCTCGCTTTTACAGAACTGTCGGTACTTCGACACACAACACTAGGGACATCTGCACGCTGGCGTTAATATTTGTTCGGCGGTATGAACACTTGCTGATCAGAATATTTAATGTTGTTGACATACGGTATCCATCTTCTCGGTTAAAATTAACGTGTATTTTGATTTCAAACGCTTTTCGCGTCTGGATTATTGGATTAATAGTTACGGTCAGTGAAGAGGACCTGTGATTTGTATAGTTCAATCCACTTGTTTTACTTGTTTGTCTGTCACAGCTGCGATATGTTCCTTAACCCTTTCCGCTATTGTGCGCTTGGTTTGTCCGTGAACTACCACAGCTGCAATGCAATCTTTGTAGACGCCAGGTGTCTGTAGAGGAATTAAATCCTAGACCCGTAGTATATGTAATTTTATAATGTGTACAAATCGCAAAACTTTATCAGTCAGTTGAGTAAAAAGTCAACGGTCATCACTCATCACACTATGCTTTTCACCTAAGCTAAGCTAAGCCTTAGTAGGTCCACTGAGTCACGAACCCCTCAAATGAAACAATTTCAATGATATCTAGCCAGCGGCTTGGTAAAATTTTGTGACGAATACGACATCTATCACTAACCATCACAAAAGAAAACAATACCGCATTTTTGGGTCATGCTGTAACTTAATATATGAGCTACCTACGACATTGCTTTCAAAATAGTTCTAATTACATTTCAGACAAAAAACGGCCCACTTTTATTCAAAAGGTTTTTAATAAAGCTGCTGATATCACAATACAGTTTAATAGACTAGTTTAAAGGGCGTATGCGACGAGTTCACAAGAAATCCTTGATTGGGTTTTAAGATTCGTTTTTTTTAATATAAACTCAAAAACTTTCAAACCTATCTAAAAGTCTTTCACCCATAGAAAGCTAAGTTATCAGTGAGTAACAAAGGTTGTCATTTTAGGTATTGAAAAAAAAGAGAAAATTGCGATAACGTAATTGGCGTGCACTGCGGAAATCTATTGATGAATTAATTTCTACATGTGTATAGTGCTCGTTATTACCAGCTAAAAAGTCGGCAAGGCTTCATGCAAGGCCTTAACTAGACTTGAGTTTAAGATAGGACATTGGTAATTTAGAACCAGAGTGCGTAGGCAGCTTCTGGGTACGATCGTTTTATCGTAGGCTTCCTCAATGCTTACCATCAGGCATGATCGGAGCCAAGAGCAAGCTCATCCATACTAATATTATAAATGTGAAAGTTTTTATCGCGATAACCGACATCCACGCGGGCGGAGCCGCGGGCGAAAGCTAGTTTATTATAAAAAAGCGGGCAAGAGCATACCGGACCATGCTCAGTGTAGGGTTCCGCAGCTGTTTCACTTAAGAAAAAATACGATCTAAAAAAGTATATATTTACGGCACTTACGTCCTTTTGTTGAGAAGTGCAGTTTTTCGCGAATAACTCGAAGACATATGTATATCATACAAGGTATATCCGATTATGTTGAACCCTTATATTCAAGGGTTGAAAATATTTTTTGATGAAAGTATTTATTAAGCTTTACCATTGTATTTTTGTTTTGGTCATGCTTTTTTATTTGTTTTGGCTTAAAAGATAAAGAGGGGAGGAAGACACAATTTTTGCTAATTCTTAACTTCCATGTTGTTGTCTGTTTATTCTCATATTCATTTATCGTATTAATTTCATTTTATCCATTCTGCAAATAAATTGTAAAAGCTTTATTTTAAATTATTGCCAGTTTTAGAGGACATGGTTTGCTCTAAACGACACGGCGACATTGATTCTCTTAAAAATCTCTGAAGCAAGCAGTGGTAAAATTTGAAACAGTGCGTAAATCTATAGATTCGTGGCCAGACAGATTAAATGCCTGTATAAAAGACAAACGTGGCTATTTTGAATAGAAATTGTTTTTATTTTTTGCTGAGATTTTAATAAATATATACATATAAGTTTTACATGGATGCCAACAAGGTGATCCTCTTGGGCCAGTCATTTTTAGTTTAGCGATTCATCCCATAATTCGACAACTAAATTCAACATTTAATATTTGGTACCTGGATGTCGGGACCCTAGGGGGAGACGTTGAATCAGTATATAAGGACTTTGCTTTTCTAAAAGATAAATTCAAAGACATTGGCTTAGACTTAAATTTTAGTAAATGTGAAATTTTCATAAATGATAAAATAGATAAAGATTTGGTTATTTCTAAATTTAATTCATTGGCTACAAATCTAAAAATTTTAGATAATCAATCTTTTCAACTACTTGGGTCCCCGATTTTAGAGGAGTCCTATGAATACTCAATTACTCACACCCGATTTATTTGTAAAACAAATGTATCTATTTGGCTCAAATCCCTCTCCTATGACGAAACTGAAGTGCTCTTACAAATACCAGCCTAAGTACATACACACACGCGCGCGCGCGCGCGCACACACACACATACACACACACACACACACACACACACACACACACACACACACACATATACTCACACTCTCTACCAGCATTGCATGACATAATATGCGTCATCTAACGACTTTACCCATCCAGAGTTAGGAGAGGCTGGTAAGCTGTAATACAGGTCTCCTAGTACAGCCGCCAGTCTCTCACATAGTAATTATTAGGAACAAAAATGTTAACTAGTGGTTTATTCACCACTAGTGCTATGTAGAACCTATTGTATGATGTAATGTCTATGTGAGAGAAAACAATAAAAATTATTATTATTATTATTATTATTATACTTCATAGAAAACAAAATACAATTTTATTCTGCAATTTCGGATCAACTACTTCAAATTAATATACATTCAGCTTTTACAATCGTTCGATATTGTCTCTTCGTTCCTAAATTCACTTACATACTCAGATCAACTCCACTTTGGAAACATCAGGGGCTTTTGGATAAACTGCATAAAATTATACATGAGACCCTGTCCAAAATTTTAAACGTGGCATTGAACGACCGAGCTTGGCTTCAAGCGTCATTACCCGTTCGCTTTGGCGGCCTCGGCGTCCGCAAAATATCTGATGTTAGTTTACCGGCGTTCTTGTCCTCACTTCACAGTACGGATGATCTGACCAGGAAAATTTTAGAACCTACACTGGTTAGTTCTGAAGTGCGGTGTAAGTCAAGGCCTCACCTTGAACGCCTGGAAAATGGCTTACCCAAATGTTGATTTGCCCACCAACCTATCCGCCCAGAGACAGTGGGACGGTCCGCTCTGCAGTTTAGTAAGACAACATCTTTTAAATAGCGCTTCAAATCTTTCAGAGCGAGCTCGACTGCTGGCTGTGGGCGAATGGGAATCAGGTATCTGGCTTCAGGCTCTTCCATCGTCCAATATAGGCACTATGTTGGACGATACCACGTTCCGCATTGCTGCTTGCTTGCGTTTGGGTGCCCCATGTATCTCTCCTCATCGATGCCACTGCGGAGAAGCCGTAGACAGCCTTGGGCATCATGGCCTATCATGCAGCAGGAGTGCAGGCCGCATATCGCGACACGCTAGTATTAATGATATCATCCGTCGGGCTCTTGTCAGCGCTGGTGTGCCAGCGGTTGCTGAACCTAATGGTTTGGCACGCAGCGATGGCAAGAGACCGGATGGTATGTCTTTACTACCTTGGAAGATGGGCAGACCTTTGGTGTGGGATGCAACCTGTGTCGACACCCTTGCGCCTTCCCACCTACCAAACACAGCAACCTGTGTCTGCACTGCTGCGGCCTCTGCTGAGACTATCAAACGGCGCAAATATAGTAATCTAGTCGGAGATTACATATTTGAGCCGTTTGGTGTCGAGACGCTAGGGCCATGGGGTCCAAGTGCTCGCCTCTTATTTAAAGATATTTCCAAGCGGCTCGTCAGTGCATCTCGTGACCAGAATGCTGGCCTTTTCTTTGCACAAAGAATAAGCATTGCCATACAACGTGGCAATGCTGCCAGCCTTCTGGGCACTATACCGGTTGACATCGATTGGGAAGAATTCTTCGACGCCTAAACTGGTTTTGAATCTCCTTTTTATGTAACCCTTTTTTGTAGTTTCTTTTCTGGTAAGTTGTAAATAATTAGTAAATTTTAGTTTTATTTTAAATTATTTAGTTTTACATTATATTATTTATTTATTTATTTAAAACTTTATGCACAAAGTTGTACAAAGGTGGACTTAATGCTAAAAGCATTCTCTGCCAGTCTACCTTAGGGTGATGTAGAAATGGAATGTGTAGGTGCAGTAACCTAATTGTAAACATAAAAACTTCCTATTATTCTTACATAATACACAAATAAAAATAGCTAGATAGAGAATATAAAATAAATACTAAAATCCAATATAACTATACAATAGTATACGTACTTACAACAATACATACATACATACATACATACATACATACATACATACATAAATAAATACATAGATACAGACAAATATTCATGTTACTAATGTTGTGATGATTCAGCTGATCCATCAAGGAAAGTGCGTACCTTCCATTTAAAATTAAGGCGATTGGGTGCCATCCTAATTTCGGGGGGCAGGGCATTTCAGAGAGAAACAGATTGAACTATAAAAGAGCATCCGACGAATCCAGAAGAATGAGCAGGGCATAAAAGAAGTAGATTGTCGGAAGATCGAAGATCTCTACTGTGATTTGAGTGCAGGTACTGAAAGTAGGAAGTTAAGTAAGAAGGGGCAGTAGGAGAATTAAGAATAGAATAGAGTGTAGTGAGAGCGCGTAAACTATGTCGCTGGCGAATAGGGAGCCATTTAAGTTCGGAACGGTAGGAAGAAACATGGTCAAACTTACGAAGATTGAAAATGAATCGAATGCAGTTATTTAGAAGTCGGTCAAGTTTATTAAGGAACTCTGCATTCAGGTCAATATTACTTCATTAAAAAAATGCATTTTCATTTGTAACAGAACTTATGGTCGGACTAGGTAGTAAAACTATAAGAGTTCGGTTTTGCCATTTTGGCTATTGAACCCTAATAAAAACTACTATTTCAAGCCACCAACTTCAAAATATTTTAAAATAAGAAAATGTATTCAATAAAAAAAAAAATCTTAAGGGTTTGAATATTACTTTAGACAGTCGGTGACGGCAAAAATATCGTATCTCACAGAAAAACTTAGTTAGATGGATGGAGAATCAGCACGATAGTATTATTATGGCTATTTCCCCAGTGTCCACTGTCATATCTTAGAAAAATTTTGTTTTGCGCCAATATACAAAAGTAGCGGATTTACGTTTTTGAAGAATGAAAATAATAATTTAATTTTTCAATCCTTAAAAAACGTGCGTGTGATATACAGGTTAAGAATTTCCCTTAAAGATAATTTTAAAGAGATAGGTTCATGTGATGTTAGTTGTACCACAACTCAATAAATAAATATTGTTTATAGTAACTTAATATATATTTTTAATGATATACTAAAATTGCTTACTCCTTCTTACGATAATTTGCTGTCAAAAACTAACCAACATGATTGATCTTTGTAAGTAAAATATCTGTGTAATAAAATTCTTTCTTTTATAACTTTCAAACTTGCACATTGCATTATATAAACAATTTGACACGGGAATAAACGCGTTTAAACTAGGTAAGTATTTACCTTAAGCTGACTGGGGAGGTGGGGAGGTGTAATTTGTCTTTGTTCTTTTCTTCGGCTTATCTTTTGTTTTGTTAACAAGCAATTAAAAATTTACATTATAATTGAAAAAAATGTACGGATCCAACAACCTCCTTAGAAGCTAGATCTCGGAACAACAAAAACCGATATATTTTCTCACAGATAGGCGAGCGAATGACTCGTCACAAATAACTCGAACACTTCTCGAAATCATTCGCAAAGACACGCGACACTTAATTTAATAGGTACTAAGTATACGATTACACTGCCACTTAAATTTTTCAACGCACTTTTTGCCGTTTAGGGTAACTTAATAGGTGGTAACAATGTTACAAACGCGGCCGCGTCGCGAGAACTAACGGTGAGGCGGCGGCGGTGCTGTGTGTGTTCAGCTTAAGGAATGAGCTTGTAATTAAAACAAAAAAATCTATTCATTTTAATTGTTCCCATTTGACGCATCGGGTGTGAGGACGGCGGGAATGGTGCGCTTGCGCGTCCTGTCCGGCCTCGCCCGACAGCGGCCGGTGAGCACTGTGTCTGTGTGTGCCTTTATCATTGCTAGACATTGTTCTGCGTAGTTATGTCAACTTTATATGATTAACAACGAGATTATTTTAAACGGGGAAAGTTATGAGTGGCCCACATTTTTAGTATGTCTATTAACGCGTACAATTAGTGTAATTGCGTTTGCTACGAGTTCTCGTAAACAGTGTGATAAATGTCGCCCGCAAGCTCTCCAGCTCGTGGAAAATTCTTTGCTATATTGTCTGGAATGAATGTTAAAAAGTTCAAAAATGTTTTAAAATAAAATACTCAATACCTACATTGACTGTAATGCTTATGCATACAACGTTCTAGGTAAAGTCCAAACCTGAAAGTAGTTTGCTCAGAATCAGTAACACAATCCAATGGGGTAGTTTTTGGCCCATGTTATATTTTAGAATTAATTTGTTAATCAATCATTAGTTATTCAATGAATGTTATGAGGAATGTAATCATCACATATTTTCAAATAACTCTGCAACTTTTCAATATTTTCATTCAATTATTTTTTATATGATTTTCTGGAAGTCAAAGCTTTCGGAAAGTCAAAGCTTTCGGAAAATACTTTAAAGCTAATGAAGAAACGACGTGAAAACCCACCCGTCATTTCGTCGAAAAAGCGCGCTCTAAACCAAGAGATCAATAAACTTATACGACACGACCTTCGGCACTCCAACACTCTCTCGATTAAAAGAGCGATCGAGCAGAACCGCGGGTCAAAAGTGTTCGTACAATCTCTTGGAAGAAGCCACCTGACGAAGTTGACCACAACAAGTGGAGAAGTCGTTTCTTCGAAGCCGGCAGTCCTCTCCGAAGTGGAAAGCTTCTATGGCCGGCTATACGCTTCGCTTGCATCTCGACCTGATCCTGAAAATGAGGGTCCTAGAGCCACTCTAACACGCCACTGTGTAGTGGCGTGTTAGAGTGGCTGACCTGCCAGAAGTCAACATTGACGAAATCGTGCTGGCTCTTAAACAGCTGAAAAATGGATAAGCCCCTGGAGACGATGGCGTTACAACAGAGCTGCTGACAACAGAGCTGAAGGCTGGAGGTAAACCCGTACTGAGGGAGCTCCAAAAGCTTTTTAATGCTGTCCTGTTTGAAGGGAGAACTCCAGAGGCGTGGAGTAGAAGTGTAGTCGTCTTGTTCTTCAAAAAGGGAGATAAGACCCGGCTGAAGAACTACCGACCTATCTCTCTTCTAAGCCACGTCCATAAGCTGTTTTCAAGAGTCATCACGAACCGCCTTGCGTGAAGACTTGACGAATTCCAACCACCGGAACAGGCCGGATTTCGGAGCGGATATGGCACCATAGACCACATTCACACAGTGCGGCAGATTATACAAAAGACTCAAGAGTATAATCAGCCTCTGTGTCTAGCATTCGTGGACTATGAGAAGGGAATTTGATTCGATCGAAATCTGGTCCGTTCTGGAGTCTCTGCAGCGATGCCAAGTAGATTGGCGATATATCCAAGTGATGAGATGTCTCTACGAAGCCGCTACCATGTCCGTCCAAGTACAGAATCAGCAAACAAAATCTATACCATTGCATTGAGGAGTGAGGCAAGGGGACGTTATTTCCCCGAAACTGTTCACAAATGCAATGGAGGATATGTTCAAGACGCTGCACTGGAAAGGGCGGGGCATCAACATCAATGGTGAATACATCTCTCACCTGCGATTTGCAGATGACATCGTCATCATGGCAGAAACGCTGCAGGACCTACAACAGATGCTGAATGACCTGGCTAACTCCTCTGTATGCATCGGCCTACGGATGAACTTGGATAAAACTAAGGTCATGTTCAATGAACATGTACAACCGGAACCGATAGCGGTGCACGGCGCCGTTCTCGAAGTTGTTCAAAAATATGTGTTCCTCGGGCAGTCATTGCAGTTAGGTAGAAACAACTTCGAGGACGAGGTGAATAGGAGAATTCGGCTGGGTTGGGCAGCGTTTGGTAAGTTACGTCAAGTCTTCTCATCGTCGATCCCACAATGCCTTAAGACCAAAGTCTTCAATCAATGCGTCCTACCCGTCATGTCATACGGAGCCGAAACGTGGACACTGACGGTACGACTGGTCCACAGGTTCAAAATCGCTCAGCGGGCTATGGAAAGGGCTATGCTCGGAGTTTCTCTTAGGGACAAAATCAGAAATGATGTGATTCGGCAGAGAACCAAAGTCATCGACATAGCCTACAGGATTAGCAAGCTGAAGTGGCAGTGGGCGGGCCATATTAGCCGAAGAACCAATAACCGTTGGGGTAAACGAGTTCTTGAGTGGAACCGCGTCTCGGCAAACGTAGTGTAGGACGCCCTCAGGCCAGGTGGATGATGTGATGATCTACGAAAAACGGCTGGCAGGAGCTGGATGCGAGAAGCCGAGGATAGAACAAAGTGGCGTGCAATTGGAGAGGCCTATGTCCAGCAGTGGACTGCGATATGCTGATGATGATGATGATGATTTTCTGGAGTAAAAATCTTGCTGGGAGTCTGAGCTTTGTGCTATACTAAAAATAATTAAATAACCTTGTATAAATCAATCAAAAATTAATAGTCTGTTCACTGATCACAATTAAGCCAAAATTAAATCTTCGAATTTAATTTTCCACATTAAAATAAATTCTGGAAATGCTACCCTCTTAGGATAGGCCTATCTCTACTTGGGAAAAATGACGAGCAAAAACTAGTAATGCTTTAGGTATAAATGATAAACGATGATTTGCCCTCAATATTGAAAACAACAGTGGCAACAGAAACAACTTTGTTAAGAAATTATTAAATTGCTATGTAATATTACAATTTGCAAATAGGCAAAAATAAACGATGGATGTTATCAGGAACCCGCATGTACCCGTGGGTTTGTTGTTCATTATCTGTACTTTCTACTAGTTACGGTATTGACTATTTGTTATAACGTACTTAGTTATGTAAGTCTTTTATCCATACATATATAATCACTTGTCCTGACTGACTGACTGATTCATCAACGCAGAGACTAAACCGCTAGGGTTACAAGCCTAAAATTTTGGCAGTTGATGCTTTTTATGTTGTAGGCGTCCGCTAAGAAAGGTTTTTAGGAATTTCACCCCTAAGGGGGTAAAATAGGTTTTGCAAGTTTGTATGAAACTCCGTCAGTTTTGAAGTTAGATTGGTGAAATTGTGTATGTATTTGGTTTTTGGGTTTAAAACACGCGCTTCAGTGTTTTTGGGTAATCGACCCATATGGAGGTAAAATAAGGGCTGTTAGTTTTTATGAAACTCCGTCAGTGGTTGTCTGTACGTATTTAATCGCTTGTCCGGACTGACTGACTGATTTAGTGCTTACAAATTTGAAATGTTGGCAGTTGATGTCTTTTATGTTGTATGCATCTACTAAGAAAGGATTTTTGAATTCGTCCCCTAACAGGGTACAACAAGTGTTTAAATTTGATACGAAACTCCGTCACTTTTAATGTAAGATATGTAAAAAAAGAAGACACACATTTTTCAGCGTTTTTGGAAAATTTGCTCTTAAGGGGCTGTAATAGGGGTTGCAAATTTGTATAGAACTCCGTCAGTTTTGATCTGTTGATGATTAGATTTGTGAATTTTGTATTTGACTTAATGACTGTAAATAAGGAAATACGTGTTTCCGCGTTTTGATCGAAAACAATAAATTAACCCTTCAGGAGGTCAAATCAAATACGCGGGCGAAGCCGCGGGCGACAGCTAGTGTTTCATAAAATGGTGCTCAGTTTATTATCTAAACGAAATCTTAACTGAAGATACAATGAATATAACTTCATCTTGCTTAGGTAGTTGTCGTTGTCTTCAGCTGTAACATGTAGTTACGAGTAAGTTCTGAGTTGCTTGGGCAACTTGAGGGTGTTTCCATCTATCGTATAGAATACGTGACACACGCCGCGCCGGCGCCGCTTCTAGAACAAAATTAGTTCGTATATCGACATCTACTCAATAAATATATAAGATCGGATTTCATGTTACACTACTCTCAGCTTCAACTACCGAAAAGAAAAAAACTGTGATTGTTCTGTACTCACTTACAATTGTTTTTCTCACCCTAGTAGGTATTTCACAACCTGCACCTACATATTTATATCTTTACATCACCCTAAGGTAGACTGGCAGAGAATGCTTATAGCATTAAGTGCGCCTGTTTGTAAATGATGTGATAAAATTTTAATTATAAAATACTATAAATACTAGGTAACACATTAAAAAACCGCCTGCGTGAAAAGTAAAAAGCAAAAGGTAATTTGAGTTGGAGAGATAGTAGCACATAAAAAAATCTTTACATTCTGAGGGTTCCGTACTTCAAAAGGAAAAAATGGAACTGTTACAGGATCACTTTGTTGTCCGTCCGTCCTTCTGTCTGTCAAGACCCTTTATCTCGGGAAGGCGTGGAGGTATCGAATGTTATTAAGACCACATACTCAGGTCTACAGTCCCTTAAAGCTGTAAAAAAATAAAACTTCTAAGTTACCTCGATACGGCCGTTTATGCCGCAACAAAGGTACCTTCGACACTCTCGAGGTATGAAAATGTATAAGTGTTTTCCGTTGACCTAGAACTATATACATTTATAGGGAAAAGTGTGAAAACTATACATATTATACATGATTCAGGAATCGAATCTCGCAGTTTTTTAAAGTTTTTTTATATGAGATTTTGAAATTTATACGGAACTCGGTGGGTGAGTCTTACTCGCACTTGTCCGTTTTTTTTAATAATTATTATTACATGTCAAAATCTAATGAGAGCTCATTCAGTTTTGAAAGATATTAAATGTCTCCGATTCACTTTCGAAAGTTGTGAAATATATTGTATTGTGTGTAACGACTGAAAGTGGACATCAGTGACACATTGACGCATGCCTTTTAGCTCTGAGTCACACAGAATACCTGCGCAAATGCCTGTTAAGGGATATGATATTTCCCACGCTGAATGACACACACGACGTATTTTTTATAAGAACCCTAAAATTGGCTTACACCTAGGTTTTTACCCGACTCCGGAGGAGTATGTATGTATCCTTCCAATGTACCTATGTCTGCTCGTAACTTCTCAACGGGTCTACCGATTTTAATGAGTGATACATTATCAGATAGAGTGTCACTGGATACACAAAGTTCTTAAAATAATCTTAATGGCAGGTTTTTGTGCTAATTTCGTAGACCCTTGAGTGGAGTATCAAATTAAAGGTAATTAAAAGAAGAGTTTGAAAATATATATATACCCGTTTAAAAAAGTTAGTTTAAAGTTACAAATCGTTGAAAAAACACCGTAATAAATGAAACAAACAGTTCTTATTAAATCGCCTTGTCTCTATCTAACAATGATAACAATGATTAAAATATATATATATATATATATATATATATATTTTCTAAAATAAAAATTTCTTTAACTAAAAATAAACACCTGCAAAAAATACAGAACTAAAATGCCCTTCATATTCAGTATCATGCAGTCGGAGGCACGATATTGAGTTCAACAGAATACATTAATGCCTCTGATTCTTTCATTCAGTCTCTGTTTTTTTTATTGATGAAACAAATCTTACATCGTGATTGACAACACATTAGCTATTTTAATGATCTTAATGTTTGATGATGCTGCTGGTTGTGCTGACCACATATGACTAGTTATATCAATTACATTCAAGATTCCCCCTGTCTACACATGGGCTACGGCATTACTTGTAGACATACAAACATTACATTTTGACACATTGATATTTCAAATAGTACATTGGTTGCTACTACCTACATGTAGGAAAATAACTGCTTCTAAAATCTAATATCTGATTCATAAGTTAAACAAACAATTTGTTGCCGTTCTGAATTGGTTACAAAATTACTACTAATTTTGCGATAGGTAAAAAGTAATGCTCCAAGCCATCGCTAATATTTAAGTAACAGTGTTTTTAACAGGAAAGTAGAAAGTGCTGCGTCATCACACCAGTACTTAGGTATATATTGATGTGTGCATAGCTACTTGATATTATTGTTTACTTACTATAAACGAATGAATTATGTTAGAATAGTCTGAGTCTAGTCTCAATATATTATGTACATACCTACCTAACCTTATATTTATGAACTAGCTGTCCCGCGCAACTCCGTCTGCGTAAGTTTTCCCCGTTTTTGCAACATTTCTCATTGCTACACCGCTGCTATTGATTGTAGCTGTGTTATATAGCCTAGAGCCTTCCTCGATCAATGGGCTATCCAACAGTGAAAGATTTTTTAATTCGAACCAGTAGTTCCTGAGATTACCGCGTTCAAACAAACAAACTCTTCAGCTTTATAATATTAGTATAGATAATGGTAAATGATATTGAATGTCGTCCTCGCACAGGGCATAGGTGAAACACTATGAAATTATGAGTCATAAATATGTGTACAATTTTTTTTAATTTTCCAATTAAAAACTCACTACACTTATTCTAAATGAGGAATATAACAGTGGATTCATTTAAAAGTAAGACGACATAACTAATAAAAAAATCTTGAGTGATCGAAAAATCTTCGGTACGTAGATATATAATATATATTTATGTTATACATGTGTTGTTCGGCCCCGTTCGCGATTTATAATCTTTTTCGCCATTATTTCCGTTCGCCAATTCCCCCGTTTGCCTTTCATCCCATTGGACAGGTCTTTAGAAAATAATAAATACTTAAATAAATCTATAGTACCTAGTTCAGTTTTATAAATCTATTTTTAGATGCCCGAGTGTTTTTTTTGTTTTCAATAACTCATAAATCGATGTTGTTTATTTGAGCAAGTAAAGATACCAAACGCTATTAAAAAAGAAACTACCTATGTGAATGTCGAATAGAAACATAAATATTCTTACGAAATAATTTACAATGGCTGGCTAGATCGATTGATGAATCGTGCCTTTTAAAAATATAAATATTATGAAATTTGTAGACATTATATAATTATATATACTACGAGTCTTAATCGCGTGAATAATTTAAGGTAAAATAACTTGTTTTTTGCCCGACGTTTCGACCGTATTGCAACGGCTGTAGTCACGAGTAGACTACCCGTGCCCACGGCCGTTGCAGTACGATGCCGTATAATTTTGAAGACTAGTAGTATTATTTGTGTAACCAGTTATACCCTTGGAATAATATGCTTAAACTACATAAAGTTTTAATACATGGCCATTCTACTATCATAAATGCCATAATTAATTGCACTTGCTACAGAGCTCTTCGACCGAAACAGAGTAATTTGTTTCAATCACTATTTACCCTAAAAATACAAAATATATATTTGCAGTTACCAATTTTACTTGCTTATAGTGTAGTTCTCATTTTTGACCACTCACATTGTACAGTTCACTGTTTACCGGTCAATCAGAGTTTACCAAACACTCGAATAGCAATTAAACCGGGTCAAAAGTTCGGCAAATGAACTGACAAACTACTTATTAACTTGTGTTGCTGTGCAAATTTTCACTAAACACTTTTTAACCGAGATGAAGGTAGCAATTTTAAACTTACGCGATTTTATAGACTTTGGGTCTTAATCACTTGCGACTACGTTTCGATATTTTCGACAAAATTGTATCAGTCGAGTAATAAATTTAGCTCAGTTTTTGCGCACCCTTACAAAGATTCCGTTTAATATATTACGTCAAAAGAATTTAGAATCGTCCACACAAGAGCTTATATGAGATGCATAGGTCACAGCATTGACAAAATAGAGCTATGTTAATGTTAGTTAATTGGTTAAAATTGATTACAGATAAACGTTTCGACCGTATTGCAACAGCCGGTCGTGGTCATGTCTCGTGTAGACTCTTTCTGCCAGTAAACATGACTGTTTCATTACGGTCGAATGTCAGGCAATAATAAAAAAAAAATTATAAAAATAAAAAAAACCCGCCTGCACAAAAAAGATGGAAACAAGATCCCCTACATAATTATACAATTTCATGCAGTCGGAGGCACTTTATTAAGTTCATCGAGATTCATTAATCCCTCCGACTGCATGAAATTGTATAATTATGTAGGGGATCTTGTTTCCATCTTTTTTTGTGCAGGCGGGTTTTTTTATTTTTTTAATTTATTTTTTTATTTAACACTATTTAGTAGTTGTAGGTTGTAACCGATGTAGCAACTTACTTTTATCACAGCTATTGTTTGTTTTTTTAAAACGTCACCTATCTAAGAACACTTGGGCGATTAAGACGTATCTAACGACGTGTGAATTGTATAAATCCGTTCAGTGAATTGTGAGATATCAGGTAATAAAGAATATTACATACATACATACAAGATACGCGCGAAAAAAAATAACCCTTCTTTACAGTCGGGTAATATCTGAAAATAAGTGTTATTTTACAATTTAACATGTTTTGAATTTAAAAGCATGAAAATGAATACTAAAAGTACTGATTTGACGATAGGAACTTATGACGTCATAGGTTGCTATTCCATACACATTTCTATAGAGCTTGTCGTTTTGACAGTTCATAAAAAGAGACTCAACGTACGGGGTCGTTGACTTCAGCATTCGGGCCAGTTTGATGTGAGGAACAGACAGCGTGCCGCCAGACATGCTTTTTTGGAAGTGCCGCGGGATATTGACAAAAAATGAAACATGTAACATGTTATAGTTACCTAGAGGATATTGATTTGATTTAAGATTGATTGTACACGCATCATCCATTGTTTAGATTTCAATTCCGTTTCAAAAATGAATGTTTTGTTCCAATTTGCCTCAGTGGCTCAATTGTAACTGAACCATAGAGAGTGATATTTGAAAAACCATAGTTGGGTGACCATTTGAAAAAATGTTACACTTCTTCATACCTCGTAGAGTACGTTAAGCCGGTCGCCATCTCTTACAAATCCCCTCGGGTTTATAACAGTGCACTTATATTTGTGCACCCTAGAATAACTTTTGCTTGGTTTAATGTTTGCCTTGATAAGAATTACCCTCAGCGGGGTCTATTTCCTCCATACCGAAATCCTCGTCCAAGTCCAAAAACAAAATTCTGTGTCTGCCATTTTAGTTAAGCTTCTAAAAAAACCATTGCCTGTACTACAAATGAGAATCTATTCAATACCTACCGATTATAGGAGCTTTGTACAATTTGTAAAAGCTTTCTTTTCAGGTTAAGGTATGTGTGTATGTGTGTGTGTGTGTGGTTCAAAGTACCAATGTGATGATTGCCATGATCCGCCGCTAAGTGTGGTATTAACTCGGGGATATTGCGGATCGGATTGTTAATTGTGAAGATAATGAGAGCGTCTCATTTTCTCTAATGGAAATCTAAACCGCTGTAATTAATAAATATTTCATTAGTATTTGTTGGTATTTCTTTTTCTCGGTGTTCATATGAGTTGATCAATGGCAAATATTCTATACTGAATATGTTTTTCAGGTTGACGATTTGTTTTCTGTCTTCAAAACCTTTAGATGTCCTCCTTAAACTACCTACTTCGGTTCTGGCGGCTTGGCAGCAATATGTCACAAGGCACAAGTGTATGCGCAGACATTAACTGCACTCTTTATTTCTTAACTTTCATAATCTCATAATACGGACGTCCGACATCTTCGTATTTTAAGAATCTTACGATCACGTGATCCTGACGCGAGTTTAACAACAAAACAGTGCACAACGCCCCCAAAAAAGTTTTCACTTCAAACAAATAAAAACAAGCCATTGGTACTGCTAAATACCCATTTAGTTCAACATTAGATATATGTCGACCTAGCCGAAGAGCAGAGTTATATTTGCAAAATCTCTACTTTATGGGAGGGAGAGAAACTTTAAATTTATCCTCGAAATATTTCCTGTTATTTCTTCCGTGCGCTTAACACATTTGAGCAAACAATATTATAGTCTGTACCTACTTACTACCTGTACCTACTTATGTTTTAAGCGCGCGTAAAGTAGAAATTTTCGCAGATATTGCTTTGTTCTTCGGATAGGTCGATGTGTTAATTTTGAATACTGTGTAATTTTACCACACTTTTGGTTCATATTTTTAGGTTACTTTGAATGCGTAGAAAAAAAATGGATGTAGGATTTTTTATGGTTCTAGTGAGGCCAAAACCACAATAAAGGCAATGGTTTTAAGAAAAACAATTAATACAAAACTTGTATGAAAGCGTTTTGCATCAATAAATTCCGCAGTACAAGCCGCAGGGATGCGGAGTTAATTGGTGTATGAAATGCGGCGGGCGGCGATTTGGGCGCCTGCGCAGACCAACGAACACATAGACAAGTCTATAAGGCTTTTTTATGGTTTGTAAAATTTAGGATATAAAATATTATTTAGTTTCTTATTCAAATAAAAGATGCCATATCGTGGGTGACTTTACAAACATAGCGTTGATCACATAAACAGTCACAAAGTAGTAAGAATATAGTGGTATTTCTACTACTTTGTGTCGAATCTCACCTGGATTCGGAACGACAATTTGTGAATCACACATGGTATTCCTCGTGGGAATAGAACTCAAGTCCTATGCCTTGTGTAGCAGTCTACAGTGGTTGAGGTATATTTATAAGTACCTAATACATGACATACCTAATACGTAGGTTTTTAAAAATACCTAATTATAGTATGTTTTGTTTTCCCAAGCTTTAAGAAACTGCATGACACATATGGAATAGGACCAAAAAAGTAAAGTAAAGTATTGCAATATTTTATTTAATACCTACATCCGTTTTTTCTGTTCCGTGCCTACATCTCTTCACTGAGCTAGTTTTGACATTCTATTGGATAACAATTGGTTTAAGTTAACTAACGTTATGATTGCCCTAATAGGATCGTTGGAGCTCAAATACTAGCCAAAGTTTTGAGTGAATTGATAAAAACTTTTAGGTAACAATTAAATTATGAAATAAATTGCGTACTTGATAAAAATGGCAGAAAATCACAATGAACGATTAATACGGTGATTCACCTCAATTATATTTAAAAAGAGCGGAACGGCTCATTTAGTAGAGATATATAGGTGGATGTGTAATAGAGATGGCTCATGTGAGAGAGGTTAGATTTCAATAAGATTGTAATGTTTGCCCTGACCCTCAGGATTATTCCGAGAATCCCTTAATTTACTTTTTTCCGTATATACATATAAAAGGTAATCGTTACTGACTGACTGATCTATCAACACATAGTTCAAACCCTGAACATTATGCGCTGAAATTTGGCACAAAGATAAATGATTTTAGATAAGAAATGATTTTTCAAAATTCACCCCTAAGTTTGTATGGAGAAACAAGATCCACACAGAACAGGCGCCGTGGGCGAAAGCTAGTTGCATATGTTTTATTGAAATACCTAAGAGTAAACTCTCTGACTTGTATACCTTTGTTATTTGTGGTGTTGACCATACATGGCGGGAACAGTCACAGGGCCAAATTAGGCTAATGTGTTGAGGACACAATTGAATACATTTTAAATTTAACCGCAAGAAAAAACTGCATTTCGTTTAGGTTGATACCTACTTGTTGGTATGTCTATCGATCTCTACCTGCATAATGTTGAGTTCTATGAGCTCATTCACAAAGTATCTCAGGCACGTAAAAGGAGCTATTGTCATCACTTGTAGTATGTTATTGTTCTAGTCCACCTATCTTGTATTTTCACCAACAACAAAGTAGCACGGAGGCACTGACTGCTACAGTACCAGTACGCTGGACAAGACCACGTCTACAACAACAACATACTCAAGATTTTGATATTCGGACGCTCAAAAAAATGCAACCGCCATTTGTCATATGTATCAAAAATTATGACAGGACGCTCATTCAATTCGGAATTTATTTTGCTGTTATTTTTACGGGGTAGCCAGCGTAATAGTATGTTCTATTGTACTATAAGTATTAACAGCTCATTTATCTTATCCTGATAAAAAGACCGTCTTATCAGGATAAGCTGCATAAGCTGCTATTAAAATCTAGTCAAGAATAAATGTTGATAAACTTTCGCGATTTGTACACATTATAAAATTATATATACTACGGTTCTTAATCCCGTGAATAATTTAAGGTAAAGTACCTTGTTTATTGCCCGACGTTTTGACCGTAATGCAACGGCCGTGGTTACGGGTAGTGTACCCGTGACCACGGCACGCGATTAAGAACCGTAGTATATATAATTTAAAAGTCAAGAATTCATTTATTCATGTCACTAGCTGCTAGTCAGTGAAGACTTCTCTAAACGTTCAATGTCAGGGGTGGGTATGATCATGAACTTGTGTGACATGTAGGTACGTCTCTGGCAGGCGGCGGCGCGGCGCGCTGCGGTCAGTGCAGACTCGCGCGCCACCGCGACCGCCCGCCGCCACCCTCGCGCCATGGCCTCCGCGTTGTCCATGCTGTTCGCGCTGCTCGCCTGCGCGCACGCAGGTCCGACCACCGCCATGCAAATCCGCCGGTCGACGACCCCAGTGATATATGCGAAGGATAAACACCGCCCAGTTTTGATTTTATTGCCTTTTTCGACACGTTTAGTTTGATTAATTTTGGTGCTACATTTTAAAGGTCTATTTTACGATTTTGCCGTTGATTTTATTAATGGATGTTAGCTTTGTTATGATTAACGTGTTTTTATGGGGTTGAGTTTATGTGCTATCTACGGTTTGGTGAAGATTTATTTTCTCGCTGCTTGGATGTATGTATTCACGATATAATTTATAAACCATTATGATTTGATAAAAAGTAAATCTGTTGGACGTGATATCTTCTAGATATTTAATAGGAATCGAAACTGGTTTCATTCATGTTATCGAATGTTAAAGAAATTTGCATAACTATGGATATCGCGTACCATAGTAGACATAATTTTATTTTAAAATTACGTAAAAAATGATTTGGTGGATACCTTCTTTGTTTCTTCACTTTATGTTTTTTTT